>JAEOAD010000840.1:8735000-9335000 GCA_036365145.1 Orientallactaga sibirica
CTTTAAATGCAGCATGTTCTTAGATGTTCTAGTACTACCTAGTGTCTGTGGTAAATAGCAACCAGTAATTGTTAGGTATTTATTGATTATTAGGCTGGGGATACTTAAACATGCACAGCAGAATGCATTCCCAAGAACAAAGTTGAAAATCAAGGACATTTCAGGGTTTCTTTGTCCCATATCCCCTAATTTTTAAAGCAATAGTTTTCTCTCCTTATGTTGTCCTCATCCCTTTGTTCACTCTCAGTTACACACACACACACACACACACACACACACACACACACACCCTCATTCTGGAAACATGGCCAAAGTAGTTATGGAGAATCAGCCACCAGCTTCCTCTTGTTGTATTTCACTGTCACAAAAAGAATATTAATGTAAAGCACCTTTTTGTAGCAGAAGCATGGATATGTGTGTTTAGATACCATCATAGCACTGTGTGTGTGTGTGTGTGTGTGTGTGTTTGTGTGTGTGTGTGTACATGCACATTGTCTGAGAGCAAGGGAACAAGCTTTCATAGAAAACCTTGCTTCTTATACTATGGGAAATAAGATAGGTTCAAAGCCACTTGAATTATTGTTTAATATTTGTTTAAATACCACTTGAGTACCCATAGCAAGCACATGAATCTTGTGAAAGTGGCTTGCATGGTCCATGAAACTGCATTTGGACCTTATTAATTGTTTCCTGGAAATTTTCTTTTATTCATTTCTTATTGTTGCTAAATCTTCCCTGAAGGCAGAGTCTGCATTGAAGGTTTGAGGGAACAATGAAACCCAAATCTATTGTAATGAAAACATTTCTAGTTCTAAGCCATGGAGGCTAGTCCCCAGCTGGGTGAGGCAGCTGGTCTGGAGTGGGGTATAACTGATTCCATCAATGGTCACTTTGCTCACCTCTTTCTTCTTTGTAGAGGCCTACTTAATTGCTTTGGTACTGATGTCTAGGTAGACCTCTTTGAGAGAAGATAACTTCCTTAGTGTGTTCCAAAGCCTAATGATCTAAAAGCAAACTAATGAAACCCAAATACTCAACTCTCATCTTGCCATCACAATACATATGTGCTGCAATAGGATAGTTTAATTTCTTTTACATGTGGAAGATTATTTGACAGTGAAAGTTGACTGGGAACATAATTCATTCATACAGCCACATTTTATGCTAAGTGTAACCCAAAACGCATGACCACATAATACATCTGAGTGCATCAAGAATTCTCAGTGGCGGGGCCTGGTGGCTCATGCCTTTATCCTACCATGTGGGAGGCAGAGGTAGGAAGATCACTGTGAGTTCGAGGCCACCCTGAAACTACTTTGTGAATTCCAGGTCACATGCTTGGGCTCTCCAGGGAAGTACAGCATGCAGCACTCTCCTCTCTATCTTCATCAGGGACCTGCCTCAGTAACTAGGAAATATTTACAGAATGCTCTTGTTTGTTTACAAGTATAATCCTTCCATGATGTCTAATAGGGGCTTGACAGAGGTGATCCTGTTTTGATTTGGGTACATTTCATAGTGGTGACTCAGGAATATCATCAGACAGGAACACACATACATACATTCTTGAACAAGGTGTGCCAGACATAGGTATGCAGGACATATATGAAAGTATCAACTTGACAGAAGCAAGAAACATAGTTCATACAACTGCCACTACTGCCCAAGTACCCTCATAAGCCTCTTCATAAAATTCACCATAACTTCTGATCCCAGACAGTCACTTACCTGCTCTCTATCACCATAGTTTTGCCAATTCTACATTTCATACAAATGAGATCATATACTGTGCAGATTCTTACATCTGGCTTCTATTTCTCAGAGTGTTTTTGAAATTCATTAATGTTGTTTCATTATCAATAGTTTTTTATTGTTCAGTTGTATTTCATTGTACCACAATTTTTAAAATACATTCATCTGTAACAAACCATGTACACATTGTACATATCTGTTGGGAAATATCCATTGGAGGAATTTCTGGGTGTACTTTTAACTTATGAGAAACTAGTCAATGGTATTTTTAAAAGAATTTTCCATATTATGTTCATGGAAGTATTGGAAAGCTGCAGTTGTCATAATCCTTGGTGACATTTGATGTGGTCCATCAAAATGCACATTTTGATAGATCTTTTTCTGCAAATGTGTATTAAACTCACAGTGCTGGTTGTCTGAACCCATAGCAGTTCTCATCTCATTTTTCCATCGCCTCTTGCCATTGAACTGGTATTTCTCACTCTCCCTCATAGCTGTATGTGCCCACCAATTCACAGTTCTAGCCAGCAGTGTATAAACCAAAGTCAGCTGAGTCCTCTGTAGATAAGATTTTAGTTGCCTAGTAAAAGGATAGGTGAGCTCAGCATTGCCTCCTCCCTTTCTGCTTGCTCAGTACAGAGGAAGGCAGACCTGGTTGCTGGTATTGTGGGAGCACCTTGCTACTGGTTGGAAATACCAAAAGGAGCACAATAAATAATAGCAGTACTGAGCCCCCCAACCAGCAGCCACTCACCTTGGAACTTCTAACTACCTGAGAAAAGTAAACCTAGGCTTACTTAGCCACACTCCATGTCTCCCTAGCATATCAGATAAGTATTCCTCATATCCCTATCACTCATTTATGCAATATCAGAGAGCGTAACAGTGGACACTTTTGTTAAATAAGAATGATTGCTCCTCTCATTTCTTCTAATGTGCTGCCTACATTTATTTTAAAAAATACAAATGCATTTTGTTATGTTAACTTATATTCTCATATGTTAATTACATAAATTAATAAGTTCATATGTTGATTTCTGGTGTAGAAGGAGGAGGTCAAAGAGGACAATGGGATGAGAATATGAAAAAATTATAGTTCGTTCCTGTATTAAAATTCTCACCAAAAAAAATGTACAAAAAGGAATCTCCTCTGCTTAAAAGCTATTCATTGTAGTTTCTGTAGTGTTCCTTCACATAGTTGGGGGTGTTATTTAATATTTTTTCCATTTGTTAAATTTATCTGTATATGTATTTACATATGTGTGTGTATAGGCACATGTGCTACAGCACCTGTGTGGAGGTCAGAGGACAACTTTGAGGTGTCTGTATTCCACCTTCTTTGAGACAGGATCTCTTACCACTGCAAACAATTGTCACACTGAAAGCATCACAATACTTGGCCCACAACTTTCAAATCTCTTAGCTTAGCCTCCATTTGTGTGTGCACTGGATCACAGATTCATGAGTCACTTTGCATCTGTCTTTACATGGATGCTGGGAATTAGATATGAGCTGGAAGGCTTTCCATGCAAGCACCTTTAACAATTAAGCCATCTCCAAAGCCCCATAAAACTCTTTTTATATTAATAAAATCAGTTTTCCATTTGGAATATTTTATTTTTCTGTCAATTCTATGTATGGCAAGTTTTGAGATTGCATAAAATAGTTTTCATATATCATGCTTTCAAAATAGATGTACTATGTTCAAATGCTGTTTTTGTATCCCCACTGGTTTTGTGATTCAGAGGACTTTCTATACCCAGCTACATACCTTTAATAGGGGAAAAATATTCTTCCTAAGGTTCCTTTGAGGACAAAAGGAGCTAACATATCCATTATCATCTACATATAATGAGTATATAAAAATGTGAGCTGCCACTGTTGGAATTTATAATGAGGCTATTTATGTCATTATTAGGATCAAAATTGTTTCCCTTTATGTCTTTTTAAAGAGTTTGTTTCTGGGCTGGAGGGATGGCTTAGCAGTTAAGGCATTTGACTGCAAAGCCAAAGGACCCAAGTTCGATTCCCCAGGACCCACGTTAGCCAGATGCACAAGGTGGCGCATGAGTCTGGACATTTTTTGCAGTGGCGTGCTCATCTTCCCTCTCTTTCTCTCCCTCTTTCTCTCTGTCAAATAAATAAATTAAATTAATAATTTTTTGAAAGGTGCTTGCTTGCAAAGCCAAATGGCCTGGGTTCAATTCCCTGGCAGCCACATAAAAAAAGTTTTTTTCTGCCTTATAAATCTATTTTAACTATAAAATTATTTATAAAATAATATAATTAGACATTAAAGTGTTTTCCATATTTTGAAGTATCTTTGTATAATTTCTTAAAGTTGCTAGAATTACTATAAGAAAATTTTTGCCAGATTAATTATGAGAAAATTTTGTTGCAATTACAGAATTGAGCAATAAATGGCAAAGAGTAAAAAGAACAAGAGGCTTTTTTGGTATTATAGACTAGTTATAGATATTGGAAATGGTTTATCAACACTTTTGTAAATGGTTGGAATGGCATGAAAACACATGGAGATCTAGGACTTCCTGGGACTAAAGAACTTGCTTCGGTAGCAGATGTGACTGAAAACGTCTTGGGAAATATTTACTTTTTGTTCAACACTTTCTTTTAAAATGGAAAAAAAAGAGTATATGCATGGCATTCATGAGAGTTTCTGTGTTCTCTGCATATTCTGCCAGGTAGTGGCAGCCTTTGAGGATCACACAGTGGAAGGTACTGAGACAGCTCATAGAAGCAGAGTATTCATAGCTCTTTGAAAGTGCTGCACTGATTACTTTGTAAATATGTATTAAAAGGACAAGTCCATGTCATCATATCACTCTAGATTCAAGTCTCAGCTCTTCATTACTCTATATTGGGATTGGGTCCCCTTAGGAAGTTACTTGCCATCCATGTGTCTAAATTTCCCCCTCTGTAAGAAAGAGTGAAAATGAGCCTCTGTCTCATCAGATGAGTGTGATGATTGAACAAGATCATACAATATGCTCTCCTGGGTACACAGTAAGCACCAAGAAGTATTTACTTATAATAAGAATCCAGGCAATACTAATTGGTAGGTATTACTACCCTCATTATGCAGAAGAAGTGAAGCCTTGAAAACATAATTATGTTCCCCAATTTATATAGGTGATAACTTATGATGGGATTTAACACAGGTCTACTTGACTCCAATCTCCACGATCTTTCTACTAGGTATCAAAGTACTGCTAGTTCCATAATTTATATGGCCTCTCAGTTTAGTGGCATGCACAGCATTTGGGGCATCTTTCTAAGAGAAATCATACTGAAGCTACAGACAAGACTGGCTTTCTCAGCCAGGTATGGTGGCCCATGCCTTTAATTCCAGCACTTGGGAGGCTGAAGTAGGAGCATTGCTGTGGGGTTGAGGCCACTCATAAGCTACAGAGTATGTTCCAGGTCAGCCTGGGCTACGGTGTGACCCTTCCTCAAAACACACACACACACACACACACGAAAATAAGACTGGTTTTCCTTATTTCTGAGCTCTATGAAAACGTAGCTTTCCTATGGCTTCATCTGTAAGTTAAAAAGTAGATGTGTGGATCACACTTCCAAGAGAAACCATCCACAAAGTGCTAAAAATACTGGCTTTATTTGGATTATTGAAAGATTGTGCTAATTTCGCCAGTCTTTTCTAAACTGTATGACTTCATCTATAAGCTTGTAGGATATGTATAGATACATGGTAGATCCCTGTTCTTCTCCCTAAATATAGTTGTTCCTCCCATTTAATGGTCTCTAAAATGATTTGTTTTAGCTTATAAAACCTCCCAATGCTATTATTAAGTCAAAATTTGTTACAATACATATTATTAGCATAAATGGACAATATTTTAGTATGGACTTGTTCTCCTTCTATGGCTATATAAGGGTGGAGGTTTCATTTTCTAAAACACATCAAATTAGAATTTTATAGTCCATGCCAAATAAAATGAGCCTTTCCTCAATTCTATCCACTTCAGACTGTAATTTTGCTTTGGCTTCCATTTGAATAAAGTTAGCATTTTTACCTGTTGTACATCTGGAAATTCCCTATTGTCTTTTTCATGCAATGAACTGAAATAGTAATTCAGTTGTACTGAATCTGACTGGAGGAACAGATCAACACTTTTGCATTTTTTCCTTATGATTTTTAAAAATATCTGTGCTACCGGTATATGCATGTGTACACATATGTCCACAACGGGAGTTAAAGCAAAGCAGAGGTGCATGCATGCTGGGCATGGTGGTGCACATCTTTAATTCCAGCACTCGGGAGGCAGAGGTAGGAGGATCACCAAGAGTTCGAGGCCACCCTGAGAATACACAGTGAATTCCAGGTCAGCGTGAGCTAGAGTGAGCCCCTACCTAGGAAAACAAACAAAAAAAAAGTGCATGCTTGATTGGGCTTATTATTAATTTGATTTTTATGTAGATTTGTTCCAAGGACTGAGAACCTGAATAAAAGTAAGTTCAAGTGTGGGAGAACAAATAGTAAATTTGCAAATAGAATGACAAAAACACCACAATTGCTTTCATTCTTTTACTGCTTCTGGAAAACAAGTCATATTTTCTTATGTGTTCAGAATTTAAGTTTTAAGAATATATTCTATTAAATCAACAATTCTGGGTAAATACACCAGCTATTCTACTGTCAATCTGACTCTTAAATGTTCCAAATAATATAGGAATACTCAAAAATTTCTAGCAAGTTTGTACTCTTTCCTTTCTTTGAAAGAAAATGGGGATGCAATCTACCCATCAAGAATGGCCATCCCACCATTTTGTTCGAGAATAAGGTAACTAATTATCCCATTGAATCACAACTGAGAAAGTTTCCAGGATATGGGATCTTCAGTGCCCAGGAAAGTCTTGGCAAACCACAATGAGTTGCTTAGCCTAGAGCAGGGAAACTTGTCATGAGTGTTACAAATTGCACCCATCTGGATTTGATATTAGAACACATGACTGTCCTTCAAGTGCCCAGAACTGAGATCATCCCTGGAAATGTTCACAATGTCTAAATGAAGGAAAGAATCCTGAATCCACAATAAAATCCTAAAAGTTTGAAAAGGTTAGAAATAGCCTATTTGGGGGCAGGAGAGATGGCTTAGTGGTTAAGGCACTTGCCTGAGAAGCCAAAGGACACCAGATTGCATCCTCAGGAACCAGTTAAGCCAGATGCACAAGGTGGTGCATGCATCTTGAGTTCATTTGCAGCACCCGGAGACCCTGGCACACCCATTCTCTTACTCTCCATGTGCCCCCCTCAAATGAATGAATGAATGAATGAATAAATAAATAAATGAAAATATTTTAAAAATATATTTTAAGAAAGAAATACCCCATTTTAGTTCAATATCTCCAAAGTGGTCAAGATTTGATATAAACACATGAAATTATAAATCAAATCCAATTAGCACAAATCAACTTTCCATAAGATTAAGTGTCATATCTAAAATGCACATCAACTTAGCACTTTAGGATGAGGATAACAGTTCACTTATGACATGTGTGAATCTGCAATTTTATGTTCAGAAAGCCATGTAGAAACTATCTTCTTGAGCCAGACATGGCGGTGCATGACTTTAATCCCAGCAGTTGGGAGGCAGCAGTAGGAGGATCACTGTGAGTTCAAAGCCACCTTGAGACTACATAGCGAATTCCAGTTCAGGCTGAGCTAGAGTGAGACCCTACCTCAAAAAACCAAAAAATAAAAATATTTTTAAAATAAATTATCTTCTTTTGTCATCATGAGCATTGCATTCAAAGAAAATAGAGCCAGGCGTGGTGGCGCACGCCTTTAATCCCAGCACTCGGGAGGCAGAGGTAGGAGGATCACCGAGAGTTCGAGGCCACCCTGAGACTACATAGTTAATTCCAGGTCAGCCTGAGCTAGAGTGAGACCCTACCTCGGAAAACCAAAAAAAAAAAAAAAAAAGAAACAAAAGAAAATAGAATGCCTGTTTTATGTGAAAACTCACTCAGGGCATTCTTTGGGCAACTTTCCAAAAAACAAAACAAAACAAAAGGCTGTACCTGAAACTGTCAGTGGGCACTTTAAGCTATGACCACAATTGGGAAACATTTCTAAATATATCTAGAGGGAAGTAAAGAGCTCTGAAAAGAAGAAATT
Source organism: Orientallactaga sibirica (assembly GCA_036365145.1). Classification (NCBI taxonomy): domain Eukaryota; kingdom Metazoa; phylum Chordata; class Mammalia; order Rodentia; family Dipodidae; genus Orientallactaga; species Orientallactaga sibirica. Next base: position 8,742,913 of record JAEOAD010000840.1, read on the forward strand.
TACAGATAAAATCTTAAGTACTTTTGAAACAAGAAGACATCCCTCTTAATCTCTTCTTCATTATCAGTCATTTTATAGGACAGGTTTTCCTTGAGGGCCTCACAGTCTACATTTGAGCTGATGGCATCCTTAGACAGTATGCACAGATAAGGGATGACAGGAACCTGGCCAGACGCTGTTCTTTTTGTTCTACAAAAGGGGTCAAAGTATACCCCAGATGCCAGTCCAGACATGATTGTCTTTCCCTTTTGGCTTCATTAAATAGCTTGAAATCTCAACCAAGGTTAGAATGGAGGCAATCTAAGGATTATGGAAGTGCTAGTCTTGGATTCCTCCTAGTTGTTTCTGATCCGTTTTCTTTGAATCACCTCATTCTACTGAGCTGATGATCTTTGGTAACCATGGGTCTGTGCCACCCGCAGCACCCTTCAAGACCACCTGCTGCCAAGGAGTCTGGTTAACATACAGCCACCAGCTCTTCTACCTCCAGATGCCTCATAGCATCATGCAAAGCTATATTGCCAGTGACTGAACGTGGCAGAGAAGTGCAATGAATCTGACCTTGGTTTAATGGGAAAAGTCTGCTTAGAGACTATTATAGGCCAGGTCAGTATGTTCTTGGAGCAGCAATATGGGACAGTAACTTTCTATTGTCTTCTCTTTCTCCCTACCTCCTATCCTCCTCCTCTTTCTCCTTCCTTCCTTTCCTTCCCTTTATATGAATCAGAGCTGCATCATGGCCCAAAGGCTTGGCATTTTATCTACCTGAATATTTATTCTTTAAGAAGAGGCAAATTGACAGAGTTTTGGCCTATACTTGATGTCACACAAAGTTCCCGTGACACAAGGACCTGTACACAACAGCTCTGCATTAAGGGTTATAGGCAAAGGATGGCATTCAGCCCATAGTCAAGGCTGAGAAGATAAAATATCTACTTGTCTGATTTTGATATCTTCATCCAGCATTAGATTGTTGCTAACTTCCCATTTTACAGACCCTGCCACTATCACTTGCCACAACTGATGCTGTCAATTATTTCTCTTCCTAAAAAGAACTGTCAGGTCAGAGTAACAAATAAAGTATATTTTTCAAAACCTTAGTATGCATGATTAAGGGGCAGATGTCTCATTTATAGAAGAAAAAAAAAAAAGAGATGCACTCTTCATAATGTCACTCAAGCAGAAAGGATGCTCTATGTAAGAAAAAACAGAGAAGGATAAAGAGCTAAATTGGGTCACACCAGAGGCACTGGGATAATGACTTTATACATTTGGGATTCACCACAGAATATCTCATTATTTGTCATATGCCATCTTTAAGCATCTACTGTGCTAGAATGGGGAAGAGATTAACCAGCTGTTAACAGCCTTTTTTCTCTTTTGCTGAGCTGTTTCAATGTGATTACATGATGGAGCTGTGGCTAATGCAGTGTGAGTGGCTGTAATGTACATGAAACCACCACCAACCTGGCTCATAAATTACTCAATTTGTGAATTCACCATGTTCTTATCTCTGTTATGACAGTCACTGAAGATGGAAAAGCCACATGGAAGGATCCTAGCTCTCTGCAATTCAGTATAAAAAAGAAAACTAACATACACAGAATTTTGCCAACTTTTTACTCGGTTGTTACTTTTCCTAACATTGATTTGTTTTTGTTTTTTTGGTTTTGTTTTTTGTTTTTCGAAGTAGTGTCTCACTCTAGTCCAGGCTGACCTGGAATTCACTATGTAGTCTGAGGCTGGCCTCATACTCAGTGATCCTCCTCCTACCTCCACTTCTGTAGTGCTGGGATTAAAGTTGTGAACCACCACACCCAGCCAGAATGAGTTTTGAATGTTGTAGATATCTTCTGGACACATCAGAGATATGTTTTACAGATATTTGATCCCATTCTGTATTTATCTTTTGATTCCCTTAACAATGACTTGTACCATTTGTGATGAGGTCTATAGTATCAATCTTTTTGTTTTATGGATCACAGTTTGATATCATAGGTAAGAAATCTGCCTCATTGTAGGAAATAAAAACTCTTGGTTTTATAGAAGTTATTTATTCTTAGGCTTTACATTATTACCTGTAATCTATTTTTTTAAAATATTTTTTTATTTATTGATTTGAGAAAGAGAGATACAGAAATAGGCAGGTAGACAGAGAGAGAATGGGCGAGCTGGGCCTCCAGCCACTGCAAACGAACTCCAGATGCGTGCGCCCCCTTGTGCATCTGGCTTACGTGGGTCCTGGAGAATCAAGCCTCGAACCGGGGTCCTTAAGCTTCACAGGCAAGTGTTTAACCACTAAGCCATCTCTCCAGCCCCCCTGTAATCTATTTCAGTTAATTTTATATGTAGTATGAGACATAGATCAAAGTTAATTTCTTTTTTGTATATGGACATCCAATTGTTCCATCACTATCTGTTGGAAAGACTATATAATCTCTACTGAATTGCTTTTGCATTCAAACCAAAGTTCAGTTATTTATGTATCCCTAGTTTATGTGGAGACTCTGTGTTCCATTGCTATATTTTCCTGTCTTTATGTTACTATCACACGGTTTTGATTATAGTAGCTTCATGATAATGCTTGACATTTGGTAGTTTAACTCATTGTTTTTCTACTTTCTGTAATGACTTTCTGTATGAATTTTTAAATGAACCCTTCAGCTTCTTTCATGATATTGCTAATTATTTTTGTTTCATTTTGATAATGATACCTATTAAAGTATAGTAATTTTACATGTTAATGCGTTTTTACTAACATTTCTACAAAGTCATATACCATGCTTTGATATGCTAGCTACCTTTTCTTATCTTTACCCTTCCTTTGATCATCTTTTTTGGTTAATTGTAGATTTCACATTGTTTTTCTTTTTTTTTTTTTTTTTTTGAGATACTTGTTTTTCTTTTTGGTTTATTATGCCTAATTGATGACATCTAGGTCCACTCACTGTCTTGCAAATAACTTGATTTTTCTCAACACATAAACATATTCTATTTACATAATTCCATTATGCATATATACCATATTTTTAATCCATCCATCTGTTCATAGACACCTAGGCTGATTGCACAGCTTAGCTCTTTTGAATACTTGGGTATTCAATAAACTTGGGTATGCAGCTATCTCTCACTTGTGATGACTTTGTTTCCTTGTGATGTATTTGGATCATACGATAGTTCTATTTGTAATATTTTGATGAAGATCCATACTGAATTCCATTAGTGGATTACTAATTTACATTTCCACCAACAACATATAAGGACTCTTTTTTATTTATATCCTCACCAGCATGTTAGTTAATTTTTTTATAAATTTTTTTTTTGATTTGGGTGACATAGAATCTTAACGTGGAGATGGTAGGAAGTTTTCCATGTATTTATTTGCCTTTTGTTCTTTTTATTTTAAGAAGTATCTGTTATGTTTTCTATCTACTGATTGGACTACTTGTTGTTTCAGTGTGAATTTTTTGAGTATTTTATGAATTCTGAATATTGGTTTTGTGCCAGATGGAAATTGGCAATTTTTTCTTATTCTGTAAGCTCTCTTCATTCATTCTGTTGAATATGTTCTTTGATAAGCAAAAACTTTCAATGTGAAGCAATCCCATAAATCAATTCTTGCTTTTATTTCCTGAGATGTTGAAGTCCTAGTCAAGAAATTGTTGCCTGTGTTAATATCTTGAAGTGTTTTCTTTGTTTTCACCTAGTAGCTTCAAAGTTTGTGTTTTCTATTATGGTGTTTGATCCATTTTGAGTTGATATATGTACAAGGTGAGGGGCAGGGTTTCTAGATGTGGATATTGAGTTTTTCCAGCACCATTTGTTGAAGGCGGTTATCTTCTACAACATATGTTTTTAGCACCTTTGTCATAAATTCCTATAAAATTTCTGCTTGGGGACTGGAGAGATGGCTTAGTGGTTAAGCGCTTGCCTGTGAAGCCTAAGGACCCTGGTTCAAGGCTCAATTCCCCAGTACACATGTAAGCCAGATGCACAAGGTGGTGCATGCATCTGGAGTTCGGTTGCAGTGGCATGCCCATTCTCTCTCTCTCTCTCTCTCTCTTTCTCTCTCTGTTTCTGGAGAGATGGCTTCACCATTAAGGCGCCTTCGTGCCAAGCCTAAGAATGCCCATTCCATCGCCAGGTTCCACATTTAGCCCGACACAAGGGTGCAATGCCACACTTGCCCACAAGGGGGAACACGTGTCTAGAGTTCATTCACAGCATCTGAGAGGCCAATGCCACGCCCCTCTCTCTATCTCTCTCTGCCTCTTCCTCTCTGTCTCTATCTCTGTCTGTCTGTCTCTCTCTCTGTCTCTCTCAAATAATATATTAAAAAATCTGCTTGGATTTTTAGTAGGATTGCATTGAATTTATAGTCTAGTTTTGGGGGGAATAATATCTTAACATTCTGAAACTTAACATAGATGTGGTCTTTCATATAGACAATTATTGGTCTCAGAAAAGTCATAGTTTTAACTGTAAAAATCTTTCTTATATTTTGTTCACATTATTTTTCTGTTTCCGTGACTAAATACTCAAAAGAAACAAATGAAGTGGTGAATGATTTGTTTTAGCACACTGTTTCAAAGACTCAGTTCATTGCCCTTGGTTGCATTAGGTTTGAGCCTGAGCTAAGGCAGAAATAACATCATGGAAGTGGGAGCATGTGGCAGAGGCAATAGACGACTCTTACATCATGGCAGAGGGAGAATAAAGGAGAAGAGAAAAGAAGAGAGGGGAGGGAAGGAAAAGAGAGAGAGACTTGAGCCAAGAAAGCTCACAAGAACATACCCCAATGACTACTTTTCCAGCTTCCAGGTAGGTTCACCTTCTAAAGTTTTTGGTATCTTTCCAAATAGCGACACCATTTTGGGATAAAGCATTTAACACATTAGCCTGGAGGGGATGTTTCATATTTAAACCCTAACATTGTTCAATTTATCCCTAAGCATTCATAGGGTTATGTTATGGTAAATGATTTGATTTCAATTTCCTCTTGTTCCATACCAGTATGTAGTGCAGCCATTTGTTTGTATAAGGTTCTTTTGCCCTGCAACTGTTCACAACTAACTCAATAGTCCTAGAAGCTTCTTAAGAAGAATCCTTTGGATTTTTCTACATCAGTTTATCATGACACCTGTGGATACAGGCAGTTAAACTGTTTCCTCTTTTACTTGGTTGTGTTTATGTCTTTTCCTTAACTGGTTTCTCTGTCTAGAATTTTCTGTACAGTGTTAAACAGAGGTGATGACAATGGACATCCTGAACTTGTTTCTGTGATTTTTACACTTTCCCAATGAAATATGATGTTAGCTGCGGGTTTTCTATATATTTCTCATTATCAAATTGAAGCATTTCCTTTCTATTTCTATGTGCTGAGAGGTTTTGTCAGAATGGATGTTTGATTTTGGCAATTGCCTTTTTTACTGGACATGTTAAGATAATCATATACTATTTTTTTTCATTTTTTGTTTGTTAATATAGTGAATTAGATTGATTTTCACATTTATTTCCAACCTACATTCCTGCTGTGCAAGTTGACACATGACAGAAATTCCAATACTGGTAACCTTCTGACCCTGTCTTACATGTCTAAAATCCCATGGACAACCTAATGCAACACAGAACTGAATCTTCAGATTTGTTCCTTTGTGCTACCATGATCCATCATTCCCAGAATTAGATTTTTGAGCTATTTATCATAGCCATTCCAACTCTCCGAGCTGTCCCTCTTTTATCAACCATAAGCTGTTGACACAACAGCTACGAAGACCCCTGAAGAGCAGCTGAGTAACAGGAATCCTGGAGCAAAATACATCAAAAATTGATTGTACGTGTTAGGGGGTATCAGTTGTACTATACATATAACTCTATGTATTGTAACAAATATCTCCTTTTAAGAAATCATTGTTTAAGCTCAGCACCGTGTGTCTATGTCTAAGAACTGTACACTTAACACTGGATAGTAGGCTGAAGTATTCAGGGTGTGGTTGTGATTTCATTCTGAAGCTTTCAATTACATATAAGGCTTATTTGTTCTTCCACTTTGCCTCTTGCCTTTCTTCTGACAGCTCCCATTTGGAGTTTTAAAAAGACTAGAATTTAATATTTGGTAATCAATTTCAGCTGTGGTTGGGTGAAGGTACCTTTCTAAACTGAACCATGGCCCTATGGTTAACTACATTCTCTCTTTTCTATTTTTCTTCATCTATTATTATTATTATATTCTGGAAAAAGGATAGGATGAGAAATTAGTAGAGGTTTTGGTGATAAAGGCATATTGCTAAGAGATCACTGAGTTATTTCTCACGAGGTAGTACTTTCAAATTTATATTGGTTCTGACGTTACATGAAAACAAAAACAAAGCATTCGCCTCCATTTCATATGACTAGTATAATTTGAAGTCAGTGTGCCTTCTTTTATTGAACTGTTTCATACAAATGTAACATTGTATCTTTTTCATATTCATTCCCTGGCACTCTCTTCATCCTTCTTTACATCTTACCAGTCATCCCAAATCCTTCTGCTTGACTTTCATGTCCTACACACACACACACACACACACACACACAAACAATTTAGTATCTATATATTAGAGAAGTCATGTGATGTTTTTCTTTCTGAATCTGTCTTATTTCATTTAACTTTTTTATCCTGCAGCATTTTCCTTTGTATGTTGCAATATTATTTTGCCAGGATTTTCTGAGCTATGACTCCCCTGAAAAGAGGACACAAAGGCTTAAAAACGATGCATCAAATGATGCTCTTCTTCATTCTTATACTTGGGAGGCAATTCGAACTATGATAAAAACATATAATCATTTAGACAGTTAAGGATATAAAATACAGCAAGGAGTTTGATGATACTCGTGTGGTTTGGAAGGAGATTTCAGTAGAGTTCAACTGTGCTACTTTACTGGTGCCTCAGCATAATGTTCAAACATCATGATGTTTAAAGTATGATTGTTTTGAAATTTAAAATCTCATATTGAAATTTCACTGCAAAAGGAATAATGTGGCATCACATGTATACATCATGTTTAGGTTTCTGGATTATCTCTTGCTCTGCTCCTGTCTGTCCCTTTCATTGCACTCTTTATTAGCATTTGAAGAAAACATGACCTTGCTAATATTATGGTTCTATATAGCCTAGATTGTTACTTGGAAAGTACTCTTAGGACTAGAGTCTACCCACCCAAGCTAATCATAATAATCTACAATAGACAAGTAATTCAGTTTATCTCTCAGGCAACAAAGCAAGAAAACAGCACAGACAATTTCTAAATCACTCAAATCAGAAGCAAAGAGAAGAGAATGCCTACAAGAAACACTGAGGGGTAATTGCTCAATGAATGGTCTTGGCCTCAAGTTCCATAATCTGTCTATATCTCAGCACCTCATTTGTACAATTATAAATACAGGGTTATACTAGGAAATTCTGCTATCGTTTTAGTTTTAAAAGTTTACAAAGTAAAGTATATTCTTGCATCTTTTTGGAAGGCATTAGTGGCTATTCAAAGTCTCACTTTGATATTGTATCCTCTAAAGTTGTACTCTATTGTTTTATTTTCCTAGTTTTTTTCATGTAAAAACATACAAAGGTTTAATTCAGAAACCAACTAATATAAACATAAAATAGGAATGAAATGTTGCACGTAGTCTGTAGATATACATGCACATGTCATTATGGGCTGAAAGGTATTGTTTAAATTTATTAACACCTCATTTTTGGATTAACCCCTTCATAAATACCCTTCTCAAACTGTAGAATGAATAAGAACAGAATATATTTACAATGTGTTTATTTAATGATTCCAAAGCCTTTTCAGAAGATCTGATGTCTTGAAACCATTGATTTTCCAGCACATAAATGAAGTGATGCATTAATGTATTTCCATGCTGTAGTCTGCCATTAGGGAAGCCATGATTTTACCCCATCCTGTTTTTTGTTTGTTTTGCTTTAATTTCTTGAAGTTTATCCACATCTGACAAATGTCTGTATGCTAGAGGGGAGAGGATACAGAATGAAATGGGAAGAAGGAGATAAACTTGGGATAGGAGGAAGAAGGGCAAGAGTTCCAGAAATATTGTTCACACAAGTTTCCATAGTAAGTCAATGGAAATACGAACTTGCTACATGCTGGACACTAGGTGGGCATACAAGGCACCATGCTAGCTGGACATCAAAGAGATATCCACGAACACAACAGCTTGGCAGATGCTTCTGACTTAAAACCCCATTTGCACAGGCTTGAGAGAGCCTGTTGTCCCCTGGGGAGGCTTTGCCATGGCTAGAACAAAAGATCAAAGATGCTCCAGACGTTTAAGCTCCTCCAAGGGTGCAATCAGCAGGACAGGAAATGGGGAAGTCATCCTAGGAAGGATTTGGAAGGGAAAAGGGCTTATCTAAGGATGCTCATAGCCCTGTACATGAACTCTTGCAGTGTGGATATTCAACAGACGTGATATGGTGGACAGCTTGGCACACAGTCAGTAGCAGGTCTTGCCTTAGCCCCCTGCCAAGAAACTGCAGGACTAAGGCTATACAAGGAAAGATAATTCAATAAGGATGCCTTGTCTTCTTCATGGTTGACTTAAGATCTTGAAAGAACACCATAAAAGAGGAAAGCCTGCATTCTAAAACAACAGGAACATAAATCAATTGCCAAAGATAGAAGCCCAAAGGAATAGGAGAGGACCAGAGTCAACCACGAGAATATGAACCACTGGGATTTGCATTAAATAATATCTGGCATGCTAGATGAGAACTACTGATAAACCAGCAGGGTCTCTTCATGCTTATATACCTCAGTATGACTGAGAAACCAAGAGTTGCGAACAAATATATGGAAAGTCCCTTAATTCTATGACACTGGGAAACAATGACAAACTATAACATCTATACATGTGCAGAAGCCAAACAAGACTGAAATTTTACACATGGTGTGCCACTGAAGTTGGACAGTAAAAATGAACAGACATGTTTTTATATAGAAACAAGAATTCCTGTAATAGTGATGGAAGAGGTTCTTTGAAGAAATAGGAATGTTAATACAAATACATAGGATACAGTGGATGTGAGTTGGCTATGTATGTATTGTATTTATATTGATTATAGAAGATAAGAAATCACATTCATACATATGTACACATAAACACTTGAAATTTAACCAAGCTTGGATTATCTTGAGTGAGCGAGGGCCTGATACTTTCCAGTATGACTCAGAAAATTTCCTAAACCAGATCTCTGACAACATGGTAGTACCTTGTGTGGTTTTTGTAGAGACAGAGAACATGTACAAATCACAGATTAGAAAATAAATATTCCCTAGCAATATCGCAAATATGTGTTAACCTTTTGTCCCATATTACTTAATAAATGCCCACTGTTTGATTTAAAAATTAAGGTACTCTTTACAGCCCACACCCTTATTTGTTCTAGCAGCGCGCTATGCTGAATACATCATTCATGGACATAATGGAAGATTTCGTACTTTTATATCTTATGTTAGTTTCTTCTATAATTTCATTCACACATCATTCATGGACATAATGGAAGATTTCATAGTTTTATATCTTATGTTAGTTTCTTCCATAATTTCATTCACACTATACATTGTATTAATGTATCATGTCTCCTAAGTCTCTTCTAGTGTCTGACAGTTCCTCTTTCTTTCTATGGCTTTGAAGGGCCTTGATTTTCAATTTTTTTATTGTTGCATGCACGCGCGCATGTGTGTGTGTGTGTGCGCGTGCGTGCGTGAGCATGTTCATATGTGTGAGCGCAGGAATGCACATGTGGATGTCAGAGTACAACTTTTGGTTTTTGGTCTTTGCCTTCCACCTCAACTGAGGTATGGGCTCATTCTGTCAATGTCTGCTTTTCACAGGTCTACCTGGTTCCTGAACTTCCAGCTCATTCTCCTGTATGCACTCCCCTTCTCATCCACAGGCATGGTTAGGATTAGAAAGCCCTATCATAGCATTTGGATTCTCATGTAGGTGCTAGCGGTCTGAATCCACTACTCATGTTTGGGCAACAAGCACTTTATCCACTGAGCCATCTCCTCAGCCCTGGACCTTGACCTTTTGGAGAATGATTCTAAATTTGGATTTTGCAGATGTTCTGCTATGATAATTCTTGCTGGTGTATGCATTTGGAACAAGAAAACTACAGAAGTGATATTCTCTTCTCAGGGTATCTTGTCTGAGGTGCATCATGTCCATAGCCACTGCTATTAATATTCACCTTTACCACTTGCATTAGATGGCACGTACCAGGAGTCTGCATTATCAGCATGCCCTCTAATATGTTGGGAAGAGCACTATAACCTCTTTTTGCCTTTGCCATTATCCATTCATTTCAATATTCATTGATGAGTTTTTCCTGAGATAATTATCACTGTGCTTTTCTAGTTAAATTTATATATTCTATTTCCACTGTTTTCATTTGTTGTAATCCTTCAGGAAGAAAGAGTTGTCACTTTTTCCCTACTTAAAAAAAGTTGAGGGCTGGAGAGATGGCTTAGCAGTTAAGGCACCTGCCTGCTAAGCCTAGGAACGCTGGTTCCAATCTCCAGTGGTTCCAATCTCCAGGTCCCACGTTTGGCCAGATGCAAAGTGATGCAAGGGTGCAATGCCGAACTTGACCACAAGGGGGCGCACACATCTGGATTTCCTTCACAGCAGCTGAGAGGCTGCTGTCATGCCCATTTCTATCTGTCTTCCTTTCCCTCTCTCTGTCTCTCTCAAAAAAAAAAAAAGTTGAAATTACAGAAGCATGCTGCATAATTTGAAGTACATAATACCTCATTGAATGGGCATTCAGAAAATGATGCTGTGCTGTGTCACCATTCCTGATGATATTTTACTCTAAGGACAAGCAAAACATGCATGGAACATGGAGATTCCTACAGTTTAGACCTAAGCAGAGATATATGGTAGGGTAGAGATGAGGAGCAGAGGGACTTTTCCTGGCACTGCTCATCTGAAGAATATGGAACTCCTAGCCAGAAGCAATTAATTTCTGAGGTTCAGAGAGTATATGGATAGAAAATGCTAAATAGTTGGATAGCAGTTTGGTGCTTGGTCAACAAATTCACTGGCAGGGATATAGCTCAGTAGTAGAGGACTGGCCCATATCCACAAGGCTAAAATACCATTTTACTCACAAAAGACACAAAGAAAAAGTTGCAGGGCCAGTGAAGATATTCTAGAAAGAGCATAGTCAATGATTTCAAGGGGTATAAAAACTGAGCATAGATGAGTCAATGTGGCATCAAGGTAAATGTGTAGATCAAGAAACTAAAAAGATTAGTTTGTGTGGTGGTTTGAATGTAAATTGTCCCTCATAATCTCATGCTTGTGTGTATATGATTTTTGCCTCATATGTAATCTCCAGCTGGTGGAGCCTTTAAGAGGTGGAGCCTTGCTGGGGAAGGTATGAGGAAGGGCTGGGCTCTTGAGGTCCATTAGTCTAGCCACACTGGGTGTTCATTCCCCCCTCATATTGCTGATTCCTCCTTGCATATGTGATAAGATATGGCATCCAGCTACCTGGCCCTAGCATGCTTTCCCTGCCATGACTAATCTTACCCTTGAAACCATAAGCTGAAAATAAATCCTGCCCTTCCATAAACAGCCCTGGTCTAGTGTGTTTTGCCAGCAACAAGAAGGTAACTGCTATTTCTAGTACCATTGGAATTGTTTCTGAGAATGGCCAGACATTGCGTAGTTTGACCTTTGTAGGCTGTTCAACAATACAACTCTGGAACTGTCACAGATGACACAAGAGAATGGACCAGTGGTGGTGGTGGGTCACAGTTCGCCAAATGTGAAATAGTTTACTATGCACTTTATTCTTAGTTGACCCTGCCTTAACTTAACTATATAATAAGTAGACATAAACAACAATAAAAATGTACAGAAATCTGACAATTCTCTAATGACAGGTATTTGATTTACTTTTGTTATTCTTTTTTATCTAGACAGAGGAGTACCCAATACTTTGGAACTAAAACAAATTACTTACATCTGCAACAGACTTCTCCAAATTAGATGCATGACAAACTTATTGGGAAGTTAGATTTTAGCAGTACTTTGTAGAAAGTGCTTTACAGAAGGAAAGGATGCTGGTGCAAGGCTGAGGTTGTCTCAAACACCAGTGTGCAAGGGGATTCTCCAACTTCAAACACAAAATGTACATCCTGGTTCCATTCCGAACGTGATGTTTGGGGTCTTATGCTCCATTATTAGAATGTACTTCTCTTGATAAAATGCCATTACACTAAAATTGAAGCATTTCCGGCCCGCTGAGGTAATTGGGCTGCATAGAAGACAGAGAAAGGAAAGAGGATGCTCTGCCCTGCCTAGCACTGCCACTGCATGATCCCAGAATCCACCAAGGTTTCATTTTGGAGGAAGAAGAGGCATATTTTTGCTGGGAAGCAGAGGCTGAAGATACCTCTGTTGTGGAGAAAGGCGCAGAAGTGTTTGTGAGCCTATCAAGTCCTGGTTTTCCATCGGATTCACATAATCTGCCATGTTGCCTTTGACAGGTGAATGGGGTGGGACACTGACCATATCCATCCAGCCATCCTGCTCAGCTTCAGACTGGGATGAATGTTGAAACTCTTTGGCTCTTGGCGTGACCAGAGGAGGTACCTTCTGGGAAGACAGTGACATTGGAGATAGTGAGAAGGGCCATTCACTCCTGATGACATTGGCCACCTGGTTTTGGAGTCTTTGAGGATGTAGGGGACTTTTCATTTCTGAAAGCATCACAGGCTATGGCTGCTGCAGAGCAGTGTCAGCCTGCTTGATCTCCTTATCAAATATCTCTTGGTGTTTGCTGTTATTTTCCTCCTTCTTCTTGTCCTTCTTCTCCTCATCTGGATTGTCCTCATGCAGCTTGTCCTAGGACCTCAATTACATCTTTCTCCGCAGCAGAGGTTCCAGGGAAAACCCACTGCAGACCATTCTGGAAGGACGGAGCAGACACAGAAACCATGACAGAGGCCTAGATGACCATAGTCATCAAGTGGGGATGGCTGCCTGATCTGTTGTCCAGGCCTGAGGGCATGGTTCTAATGCCATATTGCTTTTCTACCTTTTCATTCATCTGCTTGAAGCCGGCTTCCATTCACTCATGGACCAGCCTCAAGAGCCTCAGTGCTTTGTCTACATAAATCCTGATCTCATCAGCCAAAACTGGAATCTGAAAAACAAAGGTTGATCCTCCTAACTTCTTGGCTAATGACCTAAAGAGAGTGATGCCCACTAGAAGGAAAGCCCAGGTTTTAGAAGCACTTCATGTGAAGATTTCTTGAGATATTTTGAACCAAATTGAATAATATAATCCACTATTATTAAATGACCTCTTAATTTGGAATTTTATGATGAGTAATGTTAACCAGATTCTTGCTTTAAATTATTTCAGTAAGTAAGTAAGTAAAAGAAATACTAACTCTCTCGACCCTTTGATTCATCTCTATCCTGGTGTTTTGTTAAATGTTCCCCTTCAAGAGAATACCTTTGAAATATAAGCATTTAAAATATCATGTTAGCTAAGTAAAGGAGGACAAACTAAGGAGAATTTCAAATGTACCCTCTGGGCTTTTCTTGACTATTTTAAATCCTTTCCATATGGGGTGGTTTGAGTCAGGTGTCCCCATAAACTTAGGTGTTCTGAGTGCTAGGTTCCCAGCTGATGGAGATTTAGGAATTAATACCTCCTGGAGGCCGAGTATTGTTAGGGGTGGGCTTATGAGGATTATAGCCAGTGTCCCCTTGCCAGTGTTTGGCACACTCTCCTGTCACTATTGTCCACCTATGTTCCCCAGGAGGTGATGTCCACCCTCTGCGCATGCCATCATTTTCCCCTGCCATCATGGAGTTTCCCCTCAAGTTGTAAGCCAAAATAAACCTTTTTTTCCCCAACAAGCTGCTTGGATGATTTCTGCCAGCAATGTGAACCTGACTGCAACATCATATAACTGGAATCCCTATGAAGATATTTCTGAGTATTTATTTTCAAGTAGCATAAAATGCAAACACAAACAAAATGATGCAAGATAGACAAAAATATAAAACCATTCACTAGGGGATGAAGAAAAAAATAAAATTAATTAAATGTTTTCAGTTTCCATAATGTCTTGTTAGTTGTCTAATTTAATTTAAAACCATGCCATGCCTTGCAGATTAGATTTAAGGCAAAAGAATCAATTTCAGTAGAATATCAAATAGATGTTTTCACATTTTAAATCTCATTAGAGTCAATATTGGTTGTAAGGCACACAAATCCATGTCTCAACTCACTATTTTTTAGTATTGGAAGTGAAATATTAAGCATTGCTTTTCATCTAAGAATTTTTTTAGAGATTTGTGTCTTCATTGTGAAAAATCAACAGCCCCACCAGAAACCAATAAACAGCCCCAGATTCATTCTGGTAATTATACTCATGTATTCCTTTGGGCATAAATTAAGTAGGACACAGGCCAGATTTGGAGAATGACCACAGTTCATCAAACCTTATGGTTCAGCAAATGTGGTTATAAGATGTGGCCTCACTGAAAAATATTCACCACTAAGCAATTTGAGGACTTGACTCTGAGGTTTTGGTTTTAAAACTCAGATTTTTCAATAGAAAAGTAGTGGTTTCACTATTGTACTAGCTTTAGGGTACAGAAATATTCAGTTGTCTCAATCCTTAATGTGAAGCAACAGTTTTTCAAACTGCCATTTGTTTTTGTTTTTGTTTTTTAGTTTTTGGTTTTTCAAGGTAGGGTCTCACTCTGGTCCAGGCGGACCTGGAATTAACTATGTAGTCTCAGGGTGGCCTCGAACTCTTGGTGATCCTCCTACCTCTGCCTCCCAAGTGCTGGGATTAAAGGCGTGTGCCACCACACCCGGCTTCAAATTGCAATTTTTTAAAACTAATCTGCAAGTCATGAGCTAGACAAGATTTCTGGCTATAACTGAATTTCAGTTTATCCGTGATGACTTTGAAATATCTAAGAGCCTTTCTGTGGTGCTCGAGATTGAACCCAGGGCTTTGTACATGCTATTCAAGATCTCTACTACTAAGCTATATCCACAGGCCTTGTTTTTTTTTTTTTTTTTTTTTTTTTTTAAGAAAAGGTCTTACTATGTCCACGATGGCCTCCAATTTGAGACCATCGTGCCTCATTCTCCTGCATGTTGAGATAATAGGCATGCATCACCATGTTCAGCTTCTTGGTGCATATGCTAAAAGCCCTTCATGAGGGGACTTTCTTGTTGAAAGATTATTTGAGCACATTACTTTAATAGTGTATTTTCTGGTAGGATAATGTGGGACTGATGAATGTTCCCCACTGACTCAGGGGTTAAACTTGGAAATTGGATCTCCAGCCCTCAGGCTAGAGGGCCGTCACTGGGGGTGGATCCTGAATTCCATTCTAAAGGTGTGCAGGGTGGTGTGAGCTCTGGCAGGGTCCCTGCTGCTTGCTACAGGTTTGTGCTTGCTGCTTTTGGTCTTTTAGTCAGTATGTTCATTTTTTTTCATATTTTACTTTTATTTATTTGAGAGAGAGAGAGAAATAGGTAGGTAGAGAGAGAGAATGAATGGGCACGCTAAGGCCTTCAGCCACTGCAATCAAACTGCAGATGCATGTGCCCCCTTGTGCATCTGGCTTATGTGGATTCTGGGGAATCAAACCTGGGTCCTTAGGCCTTGCAAGCAAGCACCTTAACCGCTAAGCCATCTCTCCAGCCCAATATATTCTTTAATAAAAGTAGGATTACTGAAATGTCCAAAGATGTTAGTAAAAATAACAAAGCCACACTCACTTTCTGGTCTATGGGCTTGAATGCCATCATCCATATATATACATGGAGAAATGTCATGGAATCATAAAATGCACAAGAGCTAAGTACCTGGAATATAGGAGAATAGGGAGGGAAAAGCTCAGAAAAACACTAGTCAACCTCATGCTTCCAAAGTTCTGGTTAATAAAATCAGAATCATATCAACAATACTGTTTTTTAAGCTGGGTATATTGATCAATATGGGGTCACATAATGTATATAGTAGTAGCATGATAATGGCTCCAGTAAAAGGTTCCTGAATATGCACTGACCAAAAATCAATTCAAAATCAAAAGTGCAATATATTCAAATTGTTCCTATAGTGTTCACTTGTGTTGTATTGTGTGACTTCACTGCTCCCTTGGTATACAACATATACACTTTGTACTGTGCCACAGTACATAATGTCACATCACACCATGCAATGTAACAAATACTGCCTGAAATACATCAATTTGGATTTGAGACTTTTTATGAGATACTGTCTTGCTCTAGTCCAGGCTGACCTGGAATTCACTATATAGTTCAGGGTGGCCTCAAACTCACAGCAACCCTCCCACCTCTGCCTCCTGAGTACTGAGGCTATTCTTGGTTATAAATTTCAGCATTTTTACTTCGTGCATATTATTTTATGTTTTTTGGAAGTATAGTGGTTTAATAATGGAAAACAAAGACATTTAATATTTTCCTACCATCATCAGTCAGCATGTAAGTATCCAATTCGCATATCTTAGGACTGCATTGTGCTAGAATATTTGATTTTAAAAGTTGCTGTTTGAGATGCAGACTTCAGTTTCATAAAAACTGAATTCAATGAGTTTTGGTTTAGGATTAGGATTGAATTTACAGAAATTTCTGAAATATCCTTAACCATTCTTCTGCAATCTTGTACTGTGTACTTATACAAAGTGGTATTCTCAGCATTGATGATTAAAAGTTAAAATATTGATAAACTTTGAAAACTGCTGAAGGCCTGCCTGGGCTAAAGTGAATTCCAGGTCAGTCTGGGCTAGAGTGAGATCTTGCTTCCCCAATGGGTAGGGCTAGGGATATGTCTCAGCGGTTGAGGGCCCTTGCTTGCCACCCTGCCAGTCCAAGTTCAAGCCCCCAACACCCACATAAATCCAGACTTAAAGTGGCACATGCATCTGTTCTCCTAACATACCTACAATAATGGGAGGTGGAGAATCCAGGAGCTAATGGGCCAGCTACACTGGTTTGCATAGCAGCAAAACGAGACCAGTTTTGAGACCATGGCAATTCTACTACCTCAGCCTCCTGAGTGTGGGGATTATAGGCATGAGCCACTGTGCTGGTTTATGACCTCTTTTTACCCAATTAATTTTTTTATATAACCATGGGCATACAAGCATATAAAATTGGTATACAAATCAAACATTTACTGCTAATAAATCATAAAGACCCTGTCTCAAATAAAGAGGTAGAGGACAAACACCCCAAAGATGTCCTCAGACCTCCACAAGCACACCATGGCACATGCCTGCAGGCACACACACACACATTAAAACAAAAAAGAAGTTGTAAAAAGAAAATGTCTTAGAATCCATGATCAAGATCAAAACTTCCCACTCTTCTTTCCTAGTGGTGAGTGGAAAGTGAAGTCCCACATTTCTCCTTATAAAAAGCAAACAAAAATCAATCTGAACCTTTCCCCAGATGGTTTTAGAACTTGTGGTTAAATTTATGAAACTCGTTAGATTTTCAAATTACAATCTAACATTTCCATCAAATGGGGGGAGGAATAATGATGAGATTTAACATGGTAAAAGATGAAAAGGAAATCTCAAAGATAAGACATAGTTGTCTAATCATGTCGTCCCTGAGTGCTGCTTGCCCATTTGAGAGATAATTCTTACTGGATTAAAACACTTGGCCTATGGAATTTCTTGAGTTATTCCAAATTCACACTTATATTCTCATGGAATATTCAAAGTATCTCTTGCTAGTTTTATTCATAGGACTCTGCAAGTCACGGAATCATTAATTTTCAAATGTTTCTATTTACTTCTAGTGTCTTTGAAAATGACCATGTGAAACCTACTTCACTCACTCCTATAGATAAACGAAGACCTGGGAGAAGAAAAGTCCTGTTTGCCTTGTAAGTTATCTACATTCAGTCATTAAATTATAAACTCGGTGAGGAATGTAAGCAGTTACCTCATATCAGTGTGCTTGTTTGCACTTAATATAGGAAGTCAATAAGTATTTTAGTTTTATTTCATTTGTGACTATTAGGCCCTATGCAATGTTGTATTAGTCAGGGTTCTCTAGAGGAACAGAACCACTAGAATGAATTATATTAAAAAGCAAATTTAGTGGATTAGGAAGCCGGTAGCTGCTCAGTCCACTTGGCCAGAAGACTCAGCAGTCCGGATACAGTACTGAAGGCCTGGAGGCTTCCTGAGGAGCCGCCTGCTCTGGGGGAAGGGCTTCCTCCAGTTAATCCGTCCTGAGTGCAACCTCAGAGACCCACCCGAAAGGGATTTCTGTGGATTACTAAATGGATCAAGTTGCAACACCTTAACCATCACAAATGTGTTTCTTCTACTTACTATTGGTTACAATTCACATTAACTTTTCAGCTAGGCAGTGTTATTCTCATGTTATAAAGAGCATGCAATAGCAGAGAAAAGAGTTGGGATAAGTATGCAAGGTTTCTTATTCCAATTATATACTCCCACCCCCATTAGCTTGAAAAAATATGCAGTGCATCAGTAGGTTCAAAATCTTTTCTCAGGAAAATGAGATTAGTATGCCATTACTACCTAGCATAAGACTACTTCCCTTAACCACAGGATTAAACAAAAATTTTGAAATTTATTATTCCTTTCAGTTATTAGAGAACAGAAAAGTCCTCAGTTTATTATTTGGAGAAGAGGCCTTCCAAAAAGTCCAGTAATTTTCTAATCATGTTCCTGGTTGTGACATAGATATTGAATTTGGAACCTACCACCTATTTCCTGTCTAAAAATGCTTTTCATTCATTGAATGTGAACACTTGTTTTTTATTGAAAAGTTGTTTACCAAGCTAAGCTGCTGGAATAGATTTCTTTTAATGAATGAGTGATGGAATATTTAGCTGGAAACAATTCACACAGAGTTGCACACAACTAGTAAATAATGTTAAGATTAAAATTTTCACTTTTAATGTAGACTCCTTAGTCCAAACTGGAAGAACATGCAGGTAAAATCCTTGAATGAAATAGTTGACAGAACTGAATAAAGGAAGTTTGATAATCTCTTCAAACTGCACTGCTAACCCCCATCTCAAATCATTTGTTCATCCAGTACTAAGGAACATACAAAGTCTTTGCTATGTGCCAGACATCACAATACTAAGTTTGCTAAGTCTGATCTTACTACCCATAAAAGATACTCAAAAATTTTATAGTTTCACAAAAGTGACAAGTAAATGCTATTTTCTTTACATTTTACTAACATATATTCATAGTACTAATTCATGAAGTTTGTGCTGATGCTTCCATATGTGCATGCATCCATCCAGCTTTCTTCTACTCACCCCTTTTTCCCCAGAACACTTCCCAACCCCTCAAAGTCCCTCTTAATTTCTTTCTGCCTCTCACATACACTGTTCCTTTCTTTACATGTTTGGCATTGCTTTCCACACATGAATGAGGACATGTGGTGTGTGTCATTCTGTGCCTCATGTGTTTCATTCAACATAATGTCCTCCAGTTCCGCCCATGTTGCTGTAAATGACAGGCTCTAATTCTTCTCTAAAACTGAATAAAATTCCATTGTGTACATTTCTCTTATCTATTTGTTTTCTGAAGGACATATGGGTTGATTATGTTTCTTTTTCTTTTCTAAAACCTTTTTATTGACAACCTCCACACATCTACACAATGTACCCTTGATCATCATCTCATCACACCTCCCCTCCTTTGTTTCCCCTCGTCATCCCCTCCACTAATGCCCACTTCTTTCCAACCAATCCCTCTTCTATTTTCATGTCATCTTTTTTTGTCCACATATTCTGCACTTGCTGTGTAGGTAGCAACATCCATGGATTGCATGTTTTCACAGTTGTGGATAATGTTGCAGTAAACTTTTATTAGAAAGATTTCAATTCTTTTGGTATATACCTAGAAGTGAAATGGCTCAATCTATTTTTTGTCTTTTTACACTCTCCTTGTTGTTTTCCACAATGGCCATACTAATCTATGTTCCCACCAATGGTGTGTAGCAGTTCTCAAGTTCTCTACATATTTGCCAGCACTTTTGTGTCTTTTTGATACTGCCCATTCTTACTGGAGTTAGGTAAAAATCTCATATGGTTTTGATTTTCATTTGTCTTCCGATTAGTGAAGTTAAGCATCATTTCATATATTTATTGGCTATTTGTATGTCTTCTTTTGTGAAGTGTTTGTGTAGTTCTTTATCCATTTTTTTAAATTGAATTTGGTGTTCATCATTTTGAATTCCATACATGTATCGTGAATGTCACTACCTTGTTGAATGTGCCATTTGAAAATGTTTTCTCCCATTCTATCTCAACCTTGTTGAAATTAATAATATTTACTTCATATTTGCATATGTTTACAATTACTCTATCTTCTTGTTTAATTGCTATCTTTATCAAAATATAATGAATTTCTTCACTGTTTTAATTTTTGATTTAAAATCTACTTTATCTGATATAAATATGGCTTCTCTGTCACATTGTCATTTCCATTTGCAAATTTCTTTTTATATCCTTCATTCTTGGTCTATACCAATCGTATTGATCTTTACTAATAAACCGAGTTTCTTATAGGCAGCATATAAGCCTCATAGTTTTATCCATTCAGACGGTCTACATCATTTAAAAAATATTAATTATTTAAGTTAGTATACAAGGTAATATGTCTCATTTTGGCATTCTTTTTAATTTATTTTTTTGTGGAATATTTGTACTCTCAGACCTCTTCTTCCCCATTCCAATTCTGTGAGGGTCTTTGGCGGGGTTGTTGGTATTCCTTGTGGGGACCAAGAGACCTCAGCCAGCTTCTGCAGGGATAGGGGAAACATGGTCTTTCAAGCTATTCCTGATCACCCTGAGGCTCTTACAGTCTCTCTGCTCTCTCTTCCACAATGCTCCCTGAGCCTTGGTGAGCAACATAGGGATCTGATCTAATGTTGCTTTCTCTGTAGACTCTGGATCTCTGTTTTTATGAGGTTTGAGTAGCCACAATGTCGGTCACCATTTCCCTGGAACTAGTTTTCAGGCTAGCCATGAGAGTAGTATTGGTGTCACCATTTCCCCTGTACTAACTTCTGAGCCAGGGCAGATGAGGTGGAGGTGATCCATCTCATGGTAGACAGTTGGCTCTCTCTTTTTGATGTATTGATGGATCCTTGTGCTTCCCTGTGTTTTCCTCCATGTGCAAAGTAGAACAAATTCTCCAATCAAAAATGAAAACAGTTTGAATAAAATGTGATAAGCCTAGTCATTATAGAGATATATTGATATATATATATCCACTCTTCTTACTTAGAGAGCAGTGGAGGTTCTCACTGGAGCCTATTGGTTTCCTGTTCTAGGGAATCTGGCTTGGTTCCCAGATCCAGATATGAATTCTTCCCCACTGAGCAGGTCTCATGTCCAATGCATGAGCAGTTGGTTACCTACATTGCTTGTGTGCCACTATTGCACAAGTGTATATTTTTTGCTCAGCTGGTTGATTTTAGAACTGGCAGGATCTCCCACTTAATTAGGTGGCAACTATTATTCTCCAGCCATTCTCATAGCACTTTCCAGAACTATAAGGGCTAGCCAGGAGGGAACTGGATTCCTTTTCAGTTCCAAAATGATGTCCTATGGCTGTAGTCTATGATGTCTTCAGCAATAGGGACTTACCTTTTAGCTCTCAGATATAACCAAGTGTTTTGCCAATGGCCTGTATTATTTTAGAGGCCTCATGTCTTCCAGACCTATGCTTACAATGGGGGGAACCCAATTCTGTACCTTGGAATTACCAGAGTCCACGTTTTAGGGTTATGCTTTCTCCACCTTTTATGGAGCTCTTCCTTCAGGTCCCCTCTCCTCCTTTTTGAGGGTAATGACTTGTAGAATGGTATCATGGAAGAAGGTTTCTATGGGATTGATTCATATTGGCATTTTTATACATGTATCATTATGATTTTTATTATACTGAGTTACATAAAGCCAGTGCATACCTTTTGACTCATGAATATAATTATTTTATTGTAGATAAGTATGAATTCCTTCTTGTCATTATGTTTAACATATTCTATTTGCCTATATATTTTTGTTTCTTTACACCTCTTTTATTACTTAGTTTTGTGATTTGATAGTATTCTGATATACTATATTTAAATCACTTTTCCTTCTGCTTTATATAGCCATTACTCCAATCAATGGAGCAATGGCTGTGTGTGTGTGTGTGTGTGTGTGTTTAATAATGGTAGTTATTAACTTGTTATTTCTAGTGTATGATGCCCTTCAGCATTTCTTATAAGGTTGGTCTTGGGTTGTTGAATTTTCTGTTTCTGGTAAACTGGGAAATACTTTAGTTTTGGAGAATAATTTTGCAGGGTATGGAATTCTTGTTTGGGAGGAGTTCTTTCTCAGTACTTTGTATCTTCTAATTTTCTTCTGGTTTGTAAGTTTTCTTCTGAGGACTCATGAAACTTCCTTTGTATTTCACGTTGACATTTTTGTCTCTTTATGTGTTTATGATTCTTTATTTGTTTTGTATTTTAAAAGAACATTTTATTGGGCTGGAGAGAAGATTTAGCCATTCAGGTGTTTGCCTGCAAAGCTAAAACACCTCGGTTCAATTTCCCAGGACCCTCGCAAGCCAGATGCATGTGTCTAGAGTTCGTTTGCCCTGGCACGCGCATTCTCTCTCTCTCCCTCTCTCTCTCTCTCTCTGTGCCTGCCTCTTCTCTGTCTCAAATTAATTAATTAATTAAAATATTTTTATTTATTTGCAAGTGGAGAGAGTTAGAGAGAACAGAGTCAGAGAAATTGAGAGAATGGACATACCGGGGCCTCCAGCAGCTGCAAACGAATTGCAGATGAATGTTCATCTGACTTTATGTAGGTACTGGGGAATTGAATGTGAATTGTCAGGCTTTGCAGGCAAGTGCCTTAATTGTTGAGCCATCCCTCCAGCCTCTGTTTTGTATTTTTGATATTTTGACTGCAATATGAGTTGGTGAAGGTCTATTTTGGTTGAATCAGTTGGGGTACATTGAACTTCTAGGATCTGGACATCCATATGCCTTTGATGGTTTGGGACATTTTTAGTTTGCATTTCATGGAAAATGATTTCAGTGCCTTTACCATTTTCTTCTTCTTCTGAAATTCAATTGTATTTTACATGTGACCACTTTACTGTATCCTATAACACTTGTCAACATTCTTCACTTTCTTAATTTGTTTATCTTTTTGACATTGCTTGGCTGTATTGATTCTTCTTGATCTCATTTATTGTGGAAAAACTTGTATTTCTCATTTCATTGATTGGGTCTTTTTTGAATTTTATCTCTTTGCTTTGCATTTCTTATTCATTTGTATTGTTTTTTTCTGCATTCTTTTGCATCTCACTGGGCTTCTTTAGGATTATAATTGTATTCCTTTTTTTATAGGTATCTCATAGACTTTCTTTGAACTGGAGTCTAATTCTGGAGAGGTTTTGTTCCTCTTTTGAGGTTTCATGCTTCCTTTCATTTTTTTGGTGTGTATTTACATTGATATCTGCGCATCTGCTGTGATGTCCATTTTTTCCAATTTTATGAAGTGCATTTCTGGAGCTATGTCATGCAGATGTGAATTTCCTTTGTTCATCAGGGACAGGCTTGAGTGATGCTAGAGCTTTCTACTCCCTCAGCTATAGTTTCAAGGTTGAGGTAGTTTAGTAGAGGTTCTTTAGATCCTACAAGTCATGTGCAGGTGTGTTTAGGGTTTGTACTTTATGCTTGTTGCATTGGGGTTTGGCCAGAGGTGCTGTTAGCTCCTGACGCACAGACAAAGGTAAGGCAGGGGTCTTGCTGTGGTGTCCACTGTCCTGAGGCTTTGGATGCAGAGTGTTAACTACACTGGATTATGACAGGGAAGCAGAATCACTTCTGCATCCAGTTCCCTTATTTTAAATGAGGATGTCTTCTGTTTTCCTTATTATTACAAACTATACTTTCTACTCCATAAATATCTCAGGGGATTTGTGCCAAAGTCATTCTCTTAGGCCCAAGCAATATGATGGGGTGGGTACCTATGGATCCAGTATAGAGTAGATACTACTGTTTTCATTAAAGCAGAAAAATACATTGGCTTCTAATCCCCCAAGCAGTAAGCTAATACAAATGGTCTGTTTTTAAGCTTGCTCCCAGTTATATCATTATATAATACACTAGGAAGTTCAAAGAACCTTCTGAGTGCCAGCCTGCTACACAGACCCAAGATCTCCTATACATTTATATATTTTTAAAAGCTTTTATTTTAATTAATTTATTTATTAGAGACAGAGAGAGGGAGAAAGAGAGTGGGAGAGGGAGAATGGGCATGCCAGGGCCTCTAGCTATTGCAAACGAACTCCAGATGCATGCGCTTCCTTGTGCATCTGGCTTACGTGGGACCTGGAGAATTGAACCAGGGTCCTTAGACTTCACAGGCAAACACCTTAACCACTAAGCCATTTCTCCAGCCCTACATTTATATTTTATATTTGCAAGGAATTGGATTCTATGCTTATGGAGGATACTCTCTCTTTCTCCTTTCCCCCAACCCATTGATGGGGAGCTTTTCCTCCCCTGGCAAGCCTCAGAGTCCGCAGAACCTGGACATTGTCATTGTTTTATTGTTCTAATATCCAGTGTTTCTAGATTTCCTCTGGCCATTGGCTCTCTACCTTTGCATTCCCAGTACTCTACGCTTTGGTTCAATATCTTGGAAATACAAGGAATCACTGGGTATCATCTTGAATCTAGAAAAAAAGCAACTTTTTTTGGTTGAATATGTGTAGATTATGTGTGATGTGTGGCAAATGCATATGTGTGTGCATGGTTATATGTCATAAAGGTACCAGCTTCATGATTGGATACTCATGGCTTTAAAAGAAGAGGAAGTGACACCAGGAGAGTTGTATGCTCCCCGTCTCCATTTGTCTTGCCATCCATAGAATTGGTTTTTTTGTGTGTACACATTTTAGTTTCCCATGCATAATAACTGAGAAGTGACATTGTTGCATTGAATGATAATTCTATATTTAAATTTATAAGAAACTGCTGAAGTATTTTCAAAGTGCCTGTTATTTTGCATTCTGAATTGCAATATATCACAGCCTCAGTTGATCTGCATACTTGCCAAGTTGTAACACTGTCCTGTGTTGTACAGGGATGTATCTTTTGGATTTAGGTATTCTGTAGTGTTATTTATTATTTTAATCTTTTTATTCTGTATAGTGGGATGCTGTTGTGAAGCCTTTATTTATTTATTTATTTATTTATTTATTTATTTATTTAAGTGTGAGAAAGAGACAGATAGAGACAAAGAAACAATGGGCTCACCAGGGCCTCCACCCACTGCAAATGAACACTAGATGCATGCACCACCTTGTGCATCTGGCCCCCCACATGGGTACTGAGTAATCAAACTCAGGTCCCCAGGTCTAGCAGGCAACTGCCTCAACCACTAAGCCATCTCTCCAGCCCTTCTTTAACTTTTAATGCCATAAACTAGTCTAGGTTCTTTTAGCCTTATTATTCATCTAAAAAAATAATCTGTTTTGCTGTGATTGTGGCTTATTTTCTAACATTTTGAAAGCTTATGCAGAAGTAGAATAAATTATATAATAAATCAGTGTGAAAAAACCAACCAGTTTTATTAATTGGTATTTATCATGGTATTTCATCAATTACTACTACAGCTTTTTATATTTGTTGTTTGTTGATTCGTATGTTACTGGAATCTTTTAAAGCAAGTCTGTCATGGAGTGTAGCTCAGTAATAGAGACTATATTTAGCATATACCAGGCTCTTGGTTCAATTCCTAGCACCACAAAAAGAAGGAAATCTCCTACTTTGTTTAATTTCACTAGTAAATATTTCAATGTGGATCCCATGAAGGACTTGAAAACTGGAGAAAATTTAATCACATGTAGCCAAACTAGCAATAATTTGTTAGTATCCTCTCATATTCTGTGTTAAAACAACTCCAGTTGCATCAAAAGTATCTTTTAAAATATTGCTTGTTGAAATTGAATTTGCTCATGAAATGAAGTGGAAGCTAAAATTCCAAACTTCTGCTTTTCTCCAATGTTGTGGTCCCACTCAATTTTCAGAGATGGTTTGAAGTTTGGTCAGATTTTACTCAGGCTATGGTTTATCTATTCCAAATTATATTTTCTTACACAACAGCAATTGGGAATTATAAAGCAGATATTAAGAATAGTGAGTTGGCATATCATCTAACCCACAAGTCAAAATATGTAAAAGATGTCTATTATGATTGGATAGTGTAGCCAATTGATTATGTTGGCAGGGAATACATGACTTGGCACTACCAGCCAAGAGTAGCAAAGGAGAGGACAGATACATTGGTAGAGAGGGAGGAAGGGATTTTTTTATTTTTGCTACCAGACATTGTACTTGCTTCTGTTCCCTGCCATTTTCCCCAACACATATTCTACATAGTAGAACCTTAACACAACTATAAAATTGAAAAAACATGCAATCAAGAGTTGTGTGTCTTTGGTTTCAGCCAAAACAAAATTTTGGTTGAATTTTTTTGGTCGTGGCTGTTTTTCATTTCACTGTAGTTAACAAATAGATGCGACTTTATTTTGAAATGATTCGATTCTTGCTCTCATCATTATAAAATTTGGTTAAATCATAGTTAAGTCATAAGAACATTAACAACTTAATCTTTATGTTTAAAAATCAGCAAATTGACGTTTTCTTTATTTATTTTTTCCAAATTGATGTTTCCATTTAAATTTCTGCTTGAATGAGACTTGTCTGCAATACCAGTTTTGGTCATGTATTACATGGATCCCTCCAGTTCCTGAGCAAACTTTCAATGCTGGCATCAATGTAGCTACATGCTCTATTCCCACTGAGCACAGATAACTGGGCTTAAGCAAGTGCACAATGTATAATAGGAGTAAAATTACTGCTGAAAATCAAACTTCAGAGCAGGTCAACATGCCATTAGCTGCTCTGCAAATGATCGGTTGTTTGCCTCTCCAGATAGTCATCTTGACCCTGAAGTAGTTTTAAAGGCAGTAGCTCCCAGAAGGGTTAACCATTAAGCAAAGGTTTGCTTTTCTTTTATGTGGTTGGAACAAAGGTGCATTTTTAAGGGAATGTCAAAAAAATGCATTGGTTTTGAATTCATTCCGCTTTTTAACCTGTGCTTTTGGTTTCCAGGGACAGTCTGTTAAAAGCGTTGTGTATTTGGAGTATTTATGAGTGTGGGAGAGTGTTATTGTTGTCGTCTTGTTTGGGATTTTGCCTTCATTGGTTGACCTACGGTTTTATTCCGGAGGCAAAGTTTACATGAAGATAATTTGGAAAACCCAAGGAGTCCAGAAAGGATGGTACATTATATGGGAATGTATTCCATCCATTGCCAGAATAGTTATGAGGCATGGATGGGTTTTCACCATGCAGAATATGCAACTCTTCTAGTGAACCATGGTGCAATTTAGCAGTCCACATAGCTGCCTTTCATGGTAGCTAAAAGGGAGGATACATTAGCATTTCTTGCTTACTTTTCAACTTTGTAAAGTAAGTCCACTACATTGCTTCTAGCTTCACGGGATTCTGTAGTCCCACTTTCAAGGCAACCCTAGAAGATAACATTTTAAGCACCGGGGGGACTCAACATGCATGCCAGCCCCTATGGATCCAATTAAGCACAGTCGGAACCTGATGATCCAAGTTTCTACTTAGATGTCTGCTCTTATGGCAGGTTTCTCCCAGGGCACTAGGTCTTTTTATAATTGCATTTGGTTTCTGCCAAGTTCTTCTTTGGGGATTTAGAAAGTCTTTTTAGCCCTTCACTGTAGAAGGATAATGCCAAGTTTTTCATTAGGGTAATGGACTCATGTGCCAAGGCCAGTGAGATATCATTTACTTATCAAATTCTTTAGAGTAAACATGTTGGCAAAGTCAATGCTTTTTTCCACCTATTAGATTGATTCTTTTCCTTCCTTCCTTCCTTTTTTCTATCTTCTCTTTTTTTTTCTCTTCTTTGTAGCCCAATGGATGATCAGTGGACTTGTATATAGGATCCTTGTGCAATGATAGTCTTCATAGAGCTCACATATTAATTTAGGAAGCCCCTAGTCTAACCTCTTCCCTAACATGTCTCCATCAACATACTGAACTGGGCCAGTATAGGCAAAGACACATTATGAGAAATCACTCTTTGCCTTGACTCATGACTTTCCATTTGTCCCCAGATCTCCAAATCAGAGCACCTTTGTGGCCCAAATGGTGTTCCTATGAGGTGATCCCAGTCTCTTGAGCTCTTCTAAGATATTAGATTTGTACCTTTGATTTTCTCCTGTCTCTCTTATACATACTAATGCCTAGCACTTTCTTTTATAAAAGATGCCTGGATAGTTATCTGGATAGAAAATCAGGTTTGTTATCATAAAACAATTTGGAATCTGCACAAATTGGACACACGTTTAAATTATGAAAATGATACGGCTGATGTCTTAGCGATACCATCCACCATTCATTTTCTTGTAAAGACTTGGAGAAAAAAAAAAAAACCTGAATCCAAAGAGATAATGGATAAAATTATAGCTACTCTTGGCTTGAAAGATGGCTCAGCAGTTAAGACTCTTGCCTAAAAAGCCTAAAGACCCAAGTTTGATTCCCCAATACCCACATAAAACCAGATGCACTAAGTAGCACATGCATCTGGGGTTTGTTTGCATAGGTTAGAGGCCCTGGCACACCCATATTCACTCTCAAAAGGATTCTAAACATGAATGTGTGTGGTTTCACCAGTAAATACAAAGAGATATATGCCAATAATCTAGGATATCCTAGTATACTGAGGTTAACATTCTTTCATTTATTTTATTTTATTAATTATGGACACATTAAGTATGGATACATCATCATCCTTTCCCTGGTCCCTACCCCCATTCCTCTGGAGGCCCTCTTCAGTAGGGTTGCAGGTACTCCCATGGGGTTGTGGGTTATGTGTTGTGGGAGCAGTAGTCAGACATTTTGGGGAGGGAGGGAATGCCTCTGGGCATTATGTCTCAACCTGTGGCTCTTATAATATTTCTGCCCTCTCTTCTGCAAAATTGCCTGAGCTGTGGTCGATGTGTCTTAAGTCTACTTTGGTGATGAGCTCTTAGGAGCCTCTGGATCTCCACTTTGTTAGGTGTTGAGTGTCCACAGCGTGTGTCTCCTTCACCCTGGGCTGATTGTCAGGCTCACCATGGAAGCTGCATTCTTGCTCATCTCCCCAATTCCTCTGTGGTTTCAGCTGGGGCTTGGCTGAAGTATGAGGGGTAGTTTATCTCCTCAGGTCTTGCTCTTATGTGATAAAGAAAAGCAGCTTCTCCAATTGAGAGTGAAGTCACTGAATCACTGAGTTGAAGAATGGATAGTTGAAGAATGGATAGATATCAACAGTTTGTGATGATAAAGCATTCCGTTTTGAACATGCTAACATTGGTGTATTTGTTAGAGATATCCATCATAACCATCAAGTGACCATTTAGAAATATGAATCTGAAATTCAATACTTAGCTACAAATATAAACTTGGGAAGAGCACTGCACATGACTTTTAATTACAGACAACAGAACCCATTCTACACAGTTTATGTAGAATGGAGCTGTTACATATTTCCAATTGTCTCTGGATAAGTAAGAAAAATAGATGATGACATTTAGTCAGAAACAATGCATCCAGAAAAAGCTTCCCAATACTAGAAAAGTTCTAGTGAAGATACCTCTGTTGGTACTATCCACTATAACATTAGGGACTGGGTGTTGGAGATGTACTGACTGACCTCAAGAAAGGCAAAATCCTAGTTATAACTTTTCCTTTGTTAGTCAGGGCTCTCTAGAGGAATAGAATCAATTGAAGAGTGTATATTATAAAGGGGATTGATAAGATAAGCAATGGCTGTTTGCAGGATGGAGAATCTGATAATCTAGTGCTGAAGTCCTGGAGGATCCCTGGAGAGCTATATAATTTTTATTTATTTATTTAAGAGAGAGAGAGAAAGAAAGAGAGAGGCGGCGGGGGGGAGGGGCAGAATATGGCCAGGGCCTCTAGCCTTGGCAAATGAACTCCAGATGCATGCACCACCTTGTGCATCTGGCTTACATGGGTCCTGGAGAGTCGAACCTGGGTCATTTGGCTTCGCAGGCAAACACCTAAACTGCTAAGCTATCGCTCCAGCCCTTGGATCTTCTTTATATACAGTCCACCACTAGAAGGGCTGTGCACTCTGTGAAAGGTCTTCTTCTTCTGTCAATAATTTTAGGATATGCCCTCACAGACCCACCCAAGAGGCATATCTCTTACTTTATTCCTGGTATGTTCAAGCTGACATTAGAGATGTATCTGTTGTAGTTCCCACATCTTATACCTGCGCATTTGAGTTGAGGAAATTCAGTCACATGCCTCCACTCTAGCTTTGATAAAAGAGAAATGTTATTTCCACAGTCTCTGTAATATTGGAAAGCAATCTAGGGGGATGTTGTATGCATATTGAATAAGTTGACTTCCTCTATTTGTCTTAGAGAGGCATTGGTATACAGCAGTTTGTACAAATGATGCTAAATGAGGTCACCTAGGGGGAGAAAAGGACAATTGATGGTATGGCCCTTTAGTCATTCCAGTGCTTGGATGTCATTCTAATGCTTAGATGTGATCCCTAGACTTGGATGTCCAGTAAGGAGAGACTGAAAAGTGTCAAGAAATAAAGGAAAGAAAGTCTAGAAAATTCAAGTAGCTTAAAAGCCAAATCATAAATGTGTTCCAAGGAGTAATTGATAACTGACTGGTGCTTTGAGATTTTTTTAGGGCAGGAAACCAACCATTAACTACTGGATTTTCAAATACTAAAGGCATTTATTTAAGTGACAAAAGATACTTCAGAGGAATTATTGGAGTGTGTGCAAGACAGTTGGGAGAAGGCTGCATTAGTAAGTATACAGGGGGCAAGGTATGGTTCAAGCAGTGGGAAATGGGATTAGAAAGGACATTTGTCAAATGATGTGACAGAATGTCTAAGAAAATCAGTTTACAGAAGATTTACTTTGGCTCATGATTTCAGAAGTTTCAGTAGAGGGTCATTTGAGTTCGTGTGTTTTTGTGTTTCTTTTTAATAGGATTTTTTTTTTTTTGTAGCAGAATATGGTGGAGAAGCATGGTGACACGGAAGTAGAAAAAGACAGAAAGAGGGAGGGTCCAGCGTCCCAATATATCTTTCAAAGGCACACCCCTGGGACATATTTCCTCCAAGAAGACCTCATATTCTAACTTTCTCAAATCTTTAAATTATTAATCAATGAATTGATTCCTCCATTGATGTGGTCAAAGCCCTGATGATCCAATCATCTCTGAACACTGTTATATTTGGATCAAGCTTTCAATACAGGAGCCTTTTGAAACAGTTCATATCCAAAACATAATAGGAAGAGATTTTAAAATTAAGTATTAAGGGCTAGAGAGATGGCTTAGCAGTTAAGGCGCTTGCCTGCAAAGGCAAAGGACCTCAGTTCAATTACCCAGGACCCACATAAGCCAGATGCACAAGGTGGCACATGCATCTGGAGTTCAATTGCAGTGTCCAGAGGCCCTGGCATGCCCATTCTCCCTCTCCTGTCTCTCTCTCTCTCTCCACCTCTCTCTGTCTCTCAAATAAATAAAAATATTTAAAATTGAACATTAAAAGAAGAACATAACTAAACCGTGTTTTTAATCAATTAAGCCAAGTTGTATATTTTAAATTCTTTCTTTCAAAGATATTGATCAGTTTCCTGGTCTTTGCAAGCATTGTGTTTTTAAACATTGGCCCTAATTATTTTAAATACCCCCATAGGGAGTGCAGAGGGATTTCTGGTTATTAGTTCATTGACCTCTGAACCTTGGCACAAAGACAATCATCCTTTTATAACTGAGGTCTCTGATCTTATTCAAACTTCTCTTAAAGCACCTCTTATTTGCACTTTTAAGGCCTTTGAAAAACAAGCTTCATCAGAAAGCAGCACTCTTTATTTGTAAGCATTCATTGTAGAAAGTCTAGCAAGTATTGAATGTGTTGTCATACAATATATTTATTCGAAACCACAACTACTTTAAAAATAGAATGATGAACTACTTCCATTCAAGACTTCCCCCTCTCCCCGAAGGGAACATATTGGAAGAATTAAGTCATTTTGTCACATTGGAAATATTTTCATCTTTATAATATGCTCTTGAAAATTCATATATAACACATTCTTCCATTTAAGTCTTCCACTGGGCTTGTGGAAATTATATCACATTGGAAAAGATTTTCAAAGATGACAGTAATTTGGCAATTTTATAAGTATTAATATCTTAAAATATCAAAAGGGGGCTGGGGAGACAGTTCACCGGTTAAAGGCACTTACTTGCAAAGATTGTTGGACTGGGTTCGATTCCTCAGTACTCACATAAAGAGAGATGCACAAGGTGATGTGTGCATCTGGAATTCATTTGCAGTAGCAAGAGGCCCTAGCATGCCCATATTCTCTCTCTCTCCCTTTCTGTCTCTCTCTCAAATAAGTTAATAAAAATATTTTAAAATGTCAAAAGGATTAGAAGAGGAATTGGGAAGATAGCATTGTGGTTTAAGGCACTTGCTTGCAAAGTCTGCCCACCTGAGCTCGATTCCACAACCACCCACATATGACAGGTGCACAAAAGTGGCACAAATATCTGGTATTTCTTTGCAGTAGCAAGAGGGCCTTGTTCACCCCCCACAGCCACACACACATGCTAATTGATTAATTAAACAAAAGGCGCAGAAAAGTCATATAAGTTGTTTTCTCATCTATTTTGGATATTAATCCCTTACAAGATACATGGATTACAAATGTTTCTTTTCCCTCTATAAATTGTCTTTCTGCATTGTTGACTGCTTCCTTTGCTGTGCAGAAGGTTTTCAGTTCGATGTACACCCACATGCTTATTTTGCTTTCTCTACTTATGCTTTTGATGTTATATCAAACAATCATTAATAAACTGAATGTAAAGAAACTTTTCTCTATGTTTCCTAGGAGTTTGTGATTTCAGGTCTTACATCCAAGTTAATTATTTTTTGTTATAATTGGGTCAGATTTCATTGTGAACATGTGAACATCCAGACTTCCCATTTTCAAACCATTTTTTGAAAAGACTAATTTTTTTTGAGGTAGGGTCTCACTCTAGCCCAGGCTGACCTGGAATTCACTATGTATTCTCAGAGTGGCCTCAAATTCATGGTGATCCTCCTACCTCTGCCTCCTCAGTGCTGGAATTAAAGGAGTGTGCCACCACGTTCAGCAATTTTTAAAAAATATTTTTATTTATTTATATGAAACAGACAAAGAGAGAGATAGAGAGAGACAGAGTATGGGTGTGTCAGGGCCTCCTGCCACCACAATCTCCAGATGTATGTGCTACTTTGCATACCTGGCTTTATGTGGGTCCTGGGGATTTGAACCCTGTCTATTAGGCTTGGTAAACCAAACACCTTTAAGTACTGAGCCATCTCCCCAGACTAAGACTAATTTTTTATGGGCAACTTATAGACTATAATTAATATTTCCATGGACCATAGGGTCTATGGTCCCAAGCCACACATTTTAATATTGATCACTTTATAATATTATAGTGTTGAATTCTCTTTGGCTATCACTGCTTTTCTCAGCAAAGAACTTTGAAATGCTAAACTATAAAACAGACAATTGTGATTGGCACTTTTGTGGCAGATTTTCTGCTTTTGGATATAATAATTTTTCTGCTTTATGATGATGATAACCAAAGATTTCAAGGAAATCCCTGAGGACATGAAAATTACCAATCCCATTCTAGATCAGTGATTATACTTACTTCAGTGCTATAACTATCTGTTGAAACTAATAAAAAAATGTTATGTTACTAAAGGCTGGAGTGATGGCTTGGTGGTTAAGGCACTTGCCTTCAAAGCCTAAAGACCCAGGTTCAATTCCCCAGGATGCACATAAGCTAGATGCACAAGGTGGCACATGCATCTGGCGTTTGCAGGGGCTGAAGGCTCTGTCATGGCCATTGTCTCTCTCTGCTTCTTTCTCTTTGTGTTTGTCTAATAAATAAAATAAAATAAATTTATGACTGAACAGGTGCAATCGTGGCATGTTTGCTCTGGGGGAAACCAACTGCTCTCTAATTGGACTGAAGGCCCACTCTATGGGAGGGAATACATGCCTGGTACTGAAAACCTAATAAAAAGTCTATGGCAGGGGAGGTCATGTGCCATAGGGGTGTAAAGCCTATTCTTGTCTGGCCAAATGCATATATTATTCTCACCAAACTGCCCTGAAAGCACTATACTTAATGTTCATATTCACATATTAATGCTACTCTCACTTCTGGTTAGAGAAGCTTCTCTTTTCAGATGGTGATGACCACTAGGAAGACTCAAAAGGCAACATAGTGCCGAGAAGAAGTGATGGAGGAGTGCCCAGCACTGAAACATCTCTATCACAGCCTCCAAGGCTCAGGGTCTATTGCAGAAGAGGTGGCAGAAAGAATGTAAGAGCCAAAGGAAGGGCACCACTCCTTACAATGCAACTGTCCAGACAGAAATTGGCCTCAATATCCATGACCTCGCAGTGCCTAGCAATACCTTCACAAGACCCTCATAATAGGACAAAAAGATGATGACATCAAATTAAAAGAGAGACTAATGGAGAGAGGGAGGGGATATTATGGAGAGTGGAGATGTGAAGGGGAAATTGGGGAGGAGAGGGTGATATCATGGTTTATTGTCTGTTAAGTATAGAAGTTGTCAATATATATATTTTTAATTTAAAAAAATGTTATTGACAGATGATAAGACCCTATTGCTGAAGACATCTCTTGCCTGAGAGGCAAGGTCACTGAGAAAGCAAGCTGGTGCTGAGCAGAAAACCTTCTCCCTGTAGGCCAGCCAACTGAAATCTGGAAAAAAGCTGCAGTGCATGCAGCCCTATGCGAGACGGAAGTCATCAGCAGTGAAAACAGTGGACGCTGAATATTCAAGTTTGGCCATACATGCCCAATGACTGAACGGGTGCAATAGTGGCATGTCTGCTCTTGGGATAACCAACTGCTCCATAATTGGACTGAAGGCCCTCTCTATGGGAGGGAATACATACCTGGTACTGAAAAACCTAAGCAAAAGTCTATGGCAGGGGAGGTCATGAGCCTTAGGGGTATAAAGCCTGCTCTTGTCTGGCTAAATGTTTATATTATTCTCACCAAGCTGCCCTGAAAGCACTATGCTTAATGTTCATATTCACATATTAATGCTACTCTCACTTCTGGTTAGAGAAGCTTCTCTTTTCAGATGGCAATGACCACTGGGATGAAACAAAAGGCAACGCAGTGCTGAGAAGAAGGGATGGAGGAGGGCCCAGCACTGAAACACCTCTGTCACACCCTCCAAGGCTCAGGCACCATTGCAGAAGAGGGGGTGGATAGAATGGAAGAGCCAAAGGAAGGGTATGACTCCTTACAATGCAACTGCCCAGACAGAAATTGGCCTCGATATCCATGACCTTGCAATGCCTAGCAATACCTCCACAAGACCTTCATAATAGAAGAAAAAGATGATGACATCAAATTAAAAGAGAGACTAATGGGGAGAGGGAGGGGATATGATGGAGATTGGCGTTCTAAAGGGGAATGGGGGGAGGGGAGGGAAATATCATACGTTTGTTGTATGTAAGTATAGAAGTTGTCAATTAAAAAAAAGAAAAAAAAAGCCAGGTATGGTGGCGCACGCCTTTAATCCCAGCACTTGGGAGGCAGAGGTAGGAGGATCACCGTGAGTTCAAGGCCACCCTGAGACTACACAGTTATTTCCAGGTCAGCCTGAGCCAGAGTGCCTACCTCGAAAAACCAAAAAAAAAAAAAAAAAAAAAAGAAAAAAAAAATGTTATTGAGACAAGAAGTGTTTGCAGTTCTAGAAGAAATATTTACCATCACTATTCTCAAATCTGTGATAATGAATCAGTGGCTTATTGAAGTATCCACACACTTGTAAACTTTAGTCTAAATTTAAATAAATTACACTGTTCTTTAAATTTCTTTTTGCTAAAAAACTTTTACTTGGTGGAAATGATTCTTTAAGGGGGTGTCTGTTTTACTGGGTAAAGGGGAATACCTCTAGATCAGTTAGTAGGAGTTGAATTAATAGATTGCATAGCCACTGTGGAGGTCAGACACACAGTAGGTAAAGGCCAATAGGCAGAGAGAAAACAAGAAAATGCTGCGATGTGACTTAATCCTTTTAACCACAAGATTTTTAGGAACCAGCAACTCACAGGAAACTGACTAGATATCCTAAAAGTTGATGGCACAGCTACTCTGTAACATTTTCAACTCCTAATTACCCAAGAACAAAGCCTTCACCTTGTTTCAACAATGCCACAGAGAAATTCACATGGTAATGAGGACAGTAATTGCTGGTGGAGCCCTAGGTAATTTGATTGGCTCCATCTTTTCAAAGTTTGAGTGAGAAGCTAGTTTTTGATGTCATCAAGAAGAAGAATGTTAAACGTTGCTTTTAACTCAATGTTGATGATGTGCTGTTTCAGGTCTGGACTCTGAGTGGACTTCATGTTAAATACCAAAAGTGATGGGGTTGGGCTTTGAAGTTGAGCTGCATGATCTGCTTTGGATTCCTGCTAACAAGTGTGAGGGTTGGGGGAAGTCCAGGAAGCTACTCCCAGGACTGGAAACAAATGGAGCTCTGGGACAGCATGGAGAATGGGTGCATTTCCTTTGTTACTAACATACCCTCCACTTTGGCGCTGGCCGGGGTGGGGGTGAAGTATGGCACATAGGAAGTCAGTACACTTTATACAGTATTTTGACTGGGCACGAACTTTTCAATTATTTTTCACCTAGGTTTTTGGAACAACAAAGCCGACTAAATCAGAGCTTTCCCAGAATAAGTCCTTAGAGATGTGTTCTGAGTCTCTGCTCAGTTCAAACTTAGAAAATTTGCATACTTGGACTGCCTCAGTCTCCTCTGTATGAGAAATAAGTTTCTGAAGCAAAATGGAGGTTTGGTTAAATAAGTGGTAGATATGTATAGCATACTATGATGCTGGGAGGAAGATCCCATGCTGCAGGCAGTCATGAGTAGAATTCTTAAGCTCAGTGAGAAACCAAACTGAGCAAGATTGCTGACTGCTCTTGCTTGCATGAAGTGGCCACTTGCAGCAAAGATCAACTCCTAAACTGAACTGTGTACATGAATGCTCTGATAAGAGCCCCTTATTTCCTCTTCCCTTCAACAGACTACAGTCTGCTGGCCAGGTAAAATAATAGAACATATGGTCTTCATTTGATTCTTTCGTGCTCAGGGTGAAGAGTGAGGATCTCCTGGCTGTCTCCAATGCTTTCCTTTAATCTTACTTTATTTGCTAAGAGCTAATGAAAATGTGAAGTGCTCAACTCTCGAATGCTGCTTTGCTTCTATTAGTATTTGACTTGTTTCTTGGCATTAGTCTCCCTTCTCCTTTTGCCATCAAGTGTGTCAGTGTGAACAAACATCCCTTCAACAGACTGTGTTCTCATTTCTTGAATAATATCCAGCTTCTAAAATCTCATGTCCCTTTCTGTGTTATTTGACTCCTATTTTAAACTACAATTACATTGGATTTATAAAAATGAAAACATTTTATTATAGAAGTAACAATTCATGAACAGTAAACAGTTTTGGAAAAGAGGAAAGAATCATTTATTATCTTATCCCCCAATGGCAATAGTTCTAGACTTACTAGGTATATATTACAATTTCCATACTGATATTCTGCATAGAATTTTACTATGAGTCTTTATCATTCACATTATCTTATCAACATAATTTTATGTTCACCAATTTGGGTTTGTAATTATTAGATCAAGTGCTACACTGAGTAACATTGTCGCAATTTTCTTATATCCATCCTGCTGTCAATGGGATGTTTAGATAGATGATATCTCCCTTTAAGGTTGTGTTAACACTAAGAGGAGTTTTATAAAGCAATCTAAACTTGTACAAAATTCACATGTAAAGATTACTAATTGGCTAGCCTTTGGGTATGAAAATGGAAAGTAAAAAAAAAGTGGCAGATAACTCAACAACAACAACAAAAAACAACTCTCCCTGTTGCATAATAGTAAATTGGGAAAGTTATTGTACTATGACTAAACAATCAGTTTATTTTTTTAGAAATGTTACTAATATTTTTGTCCTTAATCATGGAATTAATTTGTTGTTATGTATTTTCTATAATACCCTTGAAAGGTGACACTTGATATACCCAACTCCCAAGTCATACTATTTGTGCCTATATCTAAACCTTTAATATTTGTGCAAGATACATATCTGTTTCCTTATCAGTTACCTAATTAGTAGCCTTTTAAATGGATTTCTACATTCCAACATTTACAAAGTCTAATATTTTATTTGGAACCTTTTAAAACTTGAATTTCTATTCTAAGAGGTTTGCATTTCTGTGTAAACAATTAAACCTGCAAATAAAAGATTAATAAAACTGTCTCATTATTATCAAACCTAATATCATTGTTTTCCTAAATTATGGAATTGAAAAATAGAAAATATGTTTTTTATTATTTATAAATTAATTGTCATTTTGTTTTAAATATTGTACTTGTTAGTACAGACATCAATCCTCACAATAATCTTAATAACGTTTATAAGACACTAAAATAATGCATAAATCCTTGAGATTATTGATGCAATCAACTTCCAGTCAAACATTTTTCATTAATACCCCAAACATTTTAATAGTCATCTGAAATTATTACTTTTCTCTAGTCATTCCTTATTTTAGTATCT
Source organism: Orientallactaga sibirica (assembly GCA_036365145.1). Lineage (NCBI taxonomy): Eukaryota > Metazoa > Chordata > Mammalia > Rodentia > Dipodidae > Orientallactaga > Orientallactaga sibirica. The sequence goes on from JAEOAD010000840.1 coordinate 8,781,838, forward strand.
TAGGCTTTTTTAAATTACTTTTTTCTTAATTGCATTTTAATTTTGTTATTATATCTGTTTGCCCATTGGTCTTCCTCTGAATACATATTTTTATCCCTTGATTTTAAAATATTTTGTTCAATAAAAGAATGAAAGAAGTGTTTATAACAACATTAAGATTATTTCATAGCACTTTCTCCTGGATATGCCAAAGACTTAAAGATTTATATACCTCTACAAACTTCCACCTAATCTCTTGTTATCAGTAACTGTAATTTCACTTTCATCTCTTTCACAAAAATTCATTTCTTGTCAGTTATTATGCTTATTGACTTGTTACTGAAATGCTGAGGCCTTGTTCATCGAAGCAATGCTCTAACACCAAATTACAATCGCAGCTCCTCTTTACATATTTTATTAATCTTAAACTCCCTATTGTCTCTTGTGTATTTCTGGATAACAAAGCGTATTTGCTCTTACATGAGATCTTTTTTTAAAAAACATCATTTTGCCTTCTCATTGCTATGTGTTGATAATAGAAATTGCATGCTAAAGCATGAGCTTTCTGGGTCAACTTAGTGGAAAATTTAAACATCTTTTGGAAACACAGGAAATAATTTTATATAGGATAATGAACTTCAAAACCCCCAAATTAGTTCATCTTATTCTCATTCCATAATAAAATCAGTTTTAACGTGACATCATCTATTTAGTAGCTATTTTGATGTATATAATTATGTACTTCTCTTCCATCCCCATTACTTCAACTCATTAAAATATACCCATATTATAATGATAATAACTTTGTGTTAAGTCTTTATTCAGTATTATTTGGTAAATGTAAGCCAAATGTGTACTATTATTAAATTAACTTTCTTTTAAGCCTCCCCACTCTTAGTCCCCTAGCGCTGATCACTGTCTCATTTTCTTTTGCTAGTTATCATTACTTTCGTGGTTAAATATTCCTATATCCTATAATACTATGACATTATAAATATCCATGCAGCCAAATCTCTCAGCTCATATTTCAGTTACTCCATTTTCATCTTCATGTTCCATTAAGGCCAGTTACTTTTGCTTTCTCAGCACTTTTCTAATGTCTACTTGCAAATTTTGTTCTGTGTTGGATGTTTTGTTTCTGCTCTTACTTTGTTCTTGGTATACTGCAGTGTGCTCCATTCTCCAGAAACTTCTTTCTTTTAATGTTTTTTAAAAAATATATTTTATTTATTTATTTGCAAGCAGAGAGAGAGAGAGAGAGAGAGAAGAGAGGCAGACACAGAGAGAATGGGCACACCAGGGCCTCTAGCCACTGCAAACGAACTCCAGATGCATGTGCCCCTTGTGCATCTTGCTTACGTGGGTCCTGGAGAATTGAACCGGGATCCTGTCACTTGGCAGGCAAACGCCTTAACCGCTAAGCCATTTCTCCAGTCCTCCAGAAACTTCTTAAGGAAATAGATATGAAAGTTTCTTATTTAAGTCTTTGATTCACTCTCAGAGTGTAGGTTGGCTGATAAAGGAGACAAAGTTAGACATTATTTTCCCCTAGAATTTTTGGAAATCACTACTTCATATTCTTACAGATATTAGTGTTTTTATTTCTGACCTTTCATATAGTACTCGATTTGTCTTCCAGAAAAATGTTAGGATCTTTTTCTTATTATTGAAGCTCTTCTACTTCAAAAGCCTGTACCACGATCATGATTATATTTTTAGTCTTTTTATTTTTTAATATTTTATTTATTTGAGAGAGAGAGAGAGACAGAGAGAGACAGAGAGAAAGGGCTGCCAGGGCCTTTAACCACTGCAAACAAACTCCAGACACATGTGCCACCTTGTGCATCTGGCTTACGTGGGTCCTGGGGAATGAAACCTGGGTCCTTAGGCTACACAGGTAAGTGCCTTAACCACTAAGTCTCTCTGTCCCTTTATTCGTAAATTTTCATTATTTTTTTCATTTTCAGGTTTATTGCAGTAAAATTGACAACTCAAAATTCTATATGTTTTCAATATGCAAGGTGAAATTTTGGTATAATTATATGCTATGAAATGATAACTATAATGAAGCTAACTGATACCCAGTACCTCACATAGTTACCATTTTGTGTGTATAGGTAGTGAGATCATTTAAGATCCTCACTTTTTTTTCACTTTTTTTTAATAAGTAGAAACTTGTATGGACACATCATGTGTTGGTACCATTTCCTTCCTCCCTGACACCATTCCATTGAGGACCCTCTTCAGCTGGATTGCTGGTATTCACCATGGAGTTGTGGGTTATGACTTGTGAGAGCAGTAGTCAGTCATGGGGAGTGGAAATGTCTCTCCCACTCTGTGGCTCTTGCAAGCTTTCCACCCACTTATCTACAAAATTTCTTGAGCTGTGGCAAGTGTGTTTTAAGTCTGTCTACTTTAGTGTTGAGCTTTCAGCAGCTTCTGGATTTCTCTTTGGTGCGTTGTGAGTATCCTCAGTGTCTGTCTCCATCACCCTGGTGCATGTTGTCAGGCTATCCATGGAAGCAGCACTCTTGCTCATCTCATTAATTCCTCTGTGGTTTCACCTTGGCCTTAGCTGATATGTGAGGGGTGGTTCATCTCCTGCCAGAGACTCAGCTATATTTTCTTGTCTTGATAGATTAGGGTTGGCTTCGGTTCTTGTTGCCTTCTGATAAAGAAAAACAGATTCTCTAATGGAGAGTGAAATTGGCATAGGTTTAATCATTGTTTTAGAGAGCTTTTGATGGCTGTAGCCTCTCTTTTGGCTAAAAGCTAGTAGGGGCTTCTCATTGGAGTCTGTAATCTTGGTTTCCATAGGATTCTCACTGAGTTTCAAGTTCTAGCTACGGGTTCCATTCCACTGAGCAGATCTCTTAGCAAATCAGAGAGCCATCAGCTACCCACCTAGGCTAGGTGTTACCATTGCACAAGTGTGTAGGACTTGCCAGGCTGGTTGTGTCCCCTATTTGCTCACAGTGTTGTTGGCCATTTCCTTCAGCAGCTCATGTAGTGCTTTCCAGATATCAGCCAACCATCTGGGGACTGGCTTCCTTCCAGATTCAAGCCGGATCTCACAATTTTATGTGTTGGCAGTATACGGTGTCTTCAGCAATAGGTTCTTACCTTTTACCTCAGGCAAGTAAGTAATCAAGTGCTTTGACAGAAGCCTGTCTTGTTTTGTGGACCTCATAGGTCTCTCTGATCAACAGCTCAATGTGGGTGGTAACTGATTTCTGGTTACTGAGAGTTATAAGCCAGAGCGGAATGCTTTAGGGTTAGGTTTCATTCCACCCTCTCCAAGGTCATTTTACCAACAATCCCCCCATACTCCCATTGAGGGTTATTATATATTTTTGTCTACTATCCAGGAGGAAATTTTCTATGGTACGAATTCATTATGGATTTCATTTTATTTTATATAAATTACAACAAGTTTTACTCTTTTACCCCCTTGTCCCAGCTCCTGTTACCCTGGTATCCCTCTTTAGTGGGATAATGGTATTCACTCTGGGGTCATGAAGGCCTCAGTCCGTCCCTGTGGGGTAGAGGGGAAGGTGCCTCAGAATATTCCTATCTACTCTGTGGCTCTTAGAATCTTTCTACCCCCTCTTCCACAATGTTCCCTGAACCATGGCAGGCCTGTTGGCAGTCTGATTTAGTGTTGAGTTCTTTGTAGCCTTTGAATTTCTGCTTTGGTAGGTTTTGATTGAACACTGTATTTGTCACCATTGCTGTGAAACTGGTTGTCAGTGTAGCCATAACAGTATTCATGTTGCCACTTCCCTGCCATTTCTCCTGGGTCCTGGTAGAAGTGGAATGTCTTGTAGCTGGTAGTAGGCTATCTTATTGATGGATCTTGGATCTCCTCTGTTTTCTCTGCCATCTGTAAAATAAAGCAGACTCTCCAAACAAGAGTGAGAGCATGTCTTCTGGGAGTCTTTCAATCTGGAGATTCATGTGTTTGAAGATCTTTCTTTAATTATGTGGTAGAGATAGAGAAACTCCCATTGGAATTTCATTTTTCTCCTTCCAGAATCCAGTTTCCCAGCTAGGCCAGATAAGTTCTTACATCTGGGCTAGAAGAAATCCTGTGTATTACTCAGGGCTAAAGCAGTGAGGAAGTAGAATTACTGTACTTTTTACCCATTTGCTAGATAAATATAGCAAGTTCTAAAGTGTTAAGATGATAGGACCCAAAATTAGAAAGAAAGATGATGGGGCCCTTATTCATGAACACCCCCTTCTATAAAATTAAGAAATGTCCAGAAGTTTTGTTAATCTCTGGTGCTTAAAGGTTTATTTGTTAAAGCAGCTAGTGATCTGTGATCAGTACATTTCTTTTTAATTATTTTTTATTATTTCCCTGTGTGTTTGTGTGCATATTTGCATAAATGCGTGTGTGTGCGTGCATGCATGCGTGCATGAGTGCCATGGTTTCTTGCTGCTGTAAACAAATGCCAGACACATGAAACACTATGTGCCTGGCTTTACATAGTTCTGGAAAACCCAGGCCTGCAGGATTTGCAAGCAAGTACCTTTAAACACTGAGCCATTTCACCAGCCCATGATTGACATATTTCTTTGAAATAATCTTCCAACTGCTTTTTCTGTTCTTACATCTATACTACATTCATCCATGAGATATGAAACTTTCCCGATTAAACTTTTAATTTCTTATTCTAACATATATGTGTATGATTTTTTTCCCCCACTTCCATGACATTGGTTTGAAAGTTCCTTATGACCATTCTATTGCAAAACAATGGAAAAATGGCAGGCAGGAGAAGACTTAATTTGATTTTCATTTCCAAAAGTGCTTTTCTGGTTCCTTTTCTTTTTATACTTTACAGCTCTTTAATTTGATCAATTAGATAGTTTCTTTGAGGATAAAATGTAGCTTTCATTATTTCCCTGCTTTCTCTCATGCATTTCTCCTTTTGTGGGGAGTATTCGAAGCTACTCCCTAAAGTCTTATGGTACTTTATACTAAAACACTGAAGTCTAACTGAAAGCGCTATGCTGGGGCAGAGGGAGAGGTCATGGATTTTAGAAACCGCAAGTGAGTCTTCCATAGGACACCAAGGTGAATTTTCCACTTGACTTGATCTTGAGGAAATCATGCAGTCATGAGAGTTGGGTGGTAACAGAGAGAGGTGTCCCATCATTTTTACATATACTTGTACTTCAGCTTCCCCTCCATGTTAAAATGTCAACTGTCTCCCCCACTTTCAAGCCTTTCAGTATATGAAAGAAATAAGTCCCCTGGTCTTATTAATAGGACTAGAGAGAGAGAGAGAGAATTACCTGATTACAAGGAGTTATGGCTGGATTGTTTGTGTAAGGTAAGTAGCCTGGACTCATTAGGATTGTCCCAAGCTTTGCAGTTCAAGTGATGTATTAGTAGCTCCTTTAGCCAAGATGTGGGCAAGACTGAACTAGATAGATAGTGTGATGTTTTGAATCTAATGTCCCCCCATAAACTCATGTTTTTTGAATGCGTGGTCCCAGGATTATGGCAGTTCTGTAGGTGGAGCCTTGCAGGAGTAGATATGTTGTTGGAGGTGAGCTTAACCGTATTATAGCCAGCTCCCCCTTGCTAGAGTTTGGCTCAGGTTCTTTTTAAAAATTAATTTGTATTTATTTATTAGAGACAGAGAGTGTGTGTGAGAGTGAGAGAGAAAGTGAGAGAGAATGTGTGTGCCAAGGTCTCCAGCCACTACAAATGAACTCCAGATACATGCACCCCCATGTGCATTTGGCTTACGTGGGACCTGGAGATCGAACCTGGGTCCTTAGGCTTCACAGGCAAGTGCCTTAACTGCTAAGCCATTTCTCTAGCCCCCTTTAAAATTTTTAATTTATTTTTATTTTTATTTATTAGAGAGAGAGAGAGTGAGAGAAAGTGAGAGAGAATGGTGGCTCACTCTCTTGCTGCTGTTTTACACCTGCTGTTGGAGAGGTGATGTTCACTCTCTATTCATGCCATGCTTTCTCCTGCCATGATGAAGCTTCCCCTTGAGACTGTAAGCATGATATTACAAAGGGGAAAAAAAAAAACTTTCCATCAGTTGCTTTTGTCAAGTGTTTTGTCCCAATAATGAGAAGGTAATTACAACAGATAGTAAATAGGACCTGATTGGGCTCCATCAAATTGATATTTCTTTCTTTTTGTCTAATTGATCTTTCTAGAGGATAAAAAAAAATACTTCAGCAACAAGAAGTGAAAGACTTCTTGGATTACTAAGCTGTCTTTCTGGGATTTTTCTGATAAATTGCTGATGACATTAACTTGAGTGGAGTTGTTTAGTGAATTGACAGTGAAAATAGAGGGAAATGAGGATAGTAAGGCAGGGAAGAGGACATCATACCACAGTGAATTAATAAATTGGTAAATAGTGTGGACAAACTTGGGCTGAAGCTCAATCAGTACTAGTTGAACAGATACAAGAAATGTCACATGAAATTAAATTAAATGGAACTTTACTTATTGACTCTTTTTACCATCAGGTTACAAACACCCTCATCACACTTCTCGGCAGTAAAAGGGTTAAGGCCTAAAATAGTTCCTCTTGCTTTGGAGAAGGTCCTAAGTAGCTGAGGGAGAACATACTGAGACTGGGGTGTAGCATGTAGACAATGTGTGAAACACCCATTTAAAGCTGTGGGGAGCTCAGTTAGGCTAAGGATGCATGGTAAACAACACCATGAGTATCTGGTACCCAGAAGGGGTGGGAAGGTCTGATGCATGTGAATAGAAGTGATTAACTTATCTAGGATGATCAAGGTCAAAGGTTTCAAGATCCTCCATGAAGTCCTCACAGAGGCCAGCCTGACAAAGGAACATTATACCCATAGAGAAAGTGAAGGCACCTCTGCAAAGATACTTTCCATCCTCTACATTTGTTCACTTTTCCTTTCACACTCCTCACTATTCCCTGCAGCTGACATAGTGGAAGAGTGGAAGAAAGGAGAAATCCAAGTCCATGCCCCTTTCTTCACCAGAAGATTCAAACTTGGGAAATGATCAGCAGTTATTTCTCTCTTAGATAGACACTGGTTTGTGGACTGAGACTTTGACATTGACCACAAAAGCCTGTTACTTAAGAATGAGCGAAACAAGTGTGCATAGGTTAAGAACTTTGCATATTTCCACAAATAGTCCTATCAGGATTGTTAGCAATAAGAAGTTGCATTTGGGTTAATATTTGTGTTTTTTTTTTCATTATTTGATCCCCCACCAGCAGATCATATGTTCCAATGTAAAAGAGGCAATGAAGGATATAGCAAACCAAAAATTTGGTTTGATGCTATGGGAATGAATCTAAACATCTTACCAGCACTCATAAAACTCAGAATGGTCATGAGTCCTCTCATCCCTCCCAACAATATGTCCTTTATTCCCCAAATTAGGCCCTCAACCATAAGGAGTAGCTCCTTCAGGCCTCTATGCTATTGTACTTTCTCTCCTCTCCCACCTTCTCCATCATCATTTATGTCCATCTAACTAATGTTCAGTAGGTCTCATCTTAAATGTGACCTCCTTCAGGAAAACTGAAGCATCCAAGCTTACATCACAGGTCCTGACATAACTTCCTGTGCTTCATCCTGTGAGAAACTTAATCCTTGATATCTTGTTTACTTTCTAGTGTACTTCTTGCCCATACCCATTACCACATATCTGTAAGATATGGTCTGCCAAGTTCATGTTTGTATCACCAGAAGCTAGCATATTGTCTGGAATACAGTGGGAATATATTGTTGAATGAATTAGTTGGTGTGCATTTATTGCAATTGTCTGATGGATATACACAAATTAAGGAAGTTACTTACTTCACTTAAGGAAGGATTTTTTCCCAAAGTTTCTTCCCTGAACCAGAACATAACCTGGGAGTTTGTAAAAACTACAAATTATCAGCATGGCATTCCAAACGCTATCTCCCAGCTCAGAAACTGGCTGGAGGGGCCAGCATCTGTAGCTCCCAAGCCCTTCAGGGCATGGTAAAGTTTGAGAACCACTGCTCTAATATTTGAAGCATTCCTCCCTTCAAAGTGCTTAAGTTATCTTTGGGGGAGATGGTATAACAGTTAAAGAGTCTGAAAATTAAAAGCCATATGTTCTCCTCCTCCTTAATGTTATTCATGTTAACCATCCAAACCAAAGACTGTCTAACACAGTCCATTACAAGAGGATTCAGCTGGAAAGTATTACAGCTGAACACTACTGTCAACATTTACAAACGGTCTCCAGGTGTGTGAATCTAGTCATCCTGACTAGGAAATCACAGGATTACTTGCTTCATTTAGTTCTACATTCTAGCAGTCTGGCATTTTAAAGTGCATGACTGGATTTTTAATCAGATTGGCTGATTTCTATACCTAGCTGGGCAAAATTGACTTTGTGGGAATTGTTGAATTAGCAAAGGTGTTAAGCCTGATGTTTCACAATGGGGAAAAGAAGTGACATTGGAAATTCATAGTCAATCAATGTGGACCTAGGATCAAAGTCTCTCATTAGACAAAGACATTGAAGAGACCTAGAGAAATTATCTAGAACTTTCAGTGAGTATTTGCTAATCTCTTCACTTGTAGGCATTATATTCTAAAATCAAGTTCAAGGAGAAAGAAAGTGTTAGACACCAAGTCACTAAGTCACAATCTTTTTTGTCCATGAGGCTCACCAATAGAAACAATGGAACAGACCTAAAAGATTGGAGGAAAATAAGGTTTTTAATCCAGCAAAACAACAGTTCCAAAAGAGGAACCAAAGCAAGGAAGGAAAAAGAATGAAAACTTTTTAGTTCAGGTTAGGAAAAACTACTAATTCATAAATACATTAAAATGCCAAGCACTAGATGAGGAAGGGAAAAAAGAGAAATAAAATGTCCATAATTTAAGTGCCAAAGGCACTTCTCAAGAGCAGCTCTGTCTAATAAAGGAGCTGCTAGCCACATGAGGATATTGAAATCCAAATCAATTACAATTTCATAAAATTAAAATTTAGTGCCAAAGTCATACAAAACACAGTTTAATTGTTCAATGCCCACATGTAGCCACCACATTGAAGATGGCATTTTCAAATGTTCTTATCAATATAGAAACTTCTACTGGATTGTGCTACTCTAAGATCAAATGTATACTTTTCTCTTTCTGGAGATACCTAAATCCTTACAATATGGTCAATAACAAGGAATGCACATAACTTTTTCTTGTGCATGAATTAGAATCTCTCATGAAACCCAGTGCAAATATTCCCTGATTTGTTTGTCTATCCACCCCTAAAGTATGCACTCAATACAAATGCTAAATTGTATGCCTCCTTTGGGGAAACTGCCCTGAGAAACACCCAAAGAGTAAAGATGCTCAGACTGTAAACTATGTTCTCCAGAAACATTCGTGGCAGTGCCTATAAGACCAGTGCACAATCATGATATAAAACAAGAAAAATAGGTACATTGGGAGAGGTATAAATTAAGGCACATATCTCTAGTGTTGCCATATATACATATTAAACTTTGTTTAAAATATAGATGTTCGGGCTGGAGGGATGGCTTAGCAGTTAAGGCATTTGCCTGCAAAGCCAACGGACCCAGGTTCAATTCTCCAGGACCCGTGTTAGCCAGATGCACAAGGGGGTGCATGCGTCTGGAGCTCGTGTGCAGTGGTTGGAGGCCCTGGCATGCTCATTCGCTCTCTCTCTCTCTCTTTCTCTTTCTCTGTCAAATAAATAATAATAAAAATTAAAGATATACATATTCTGGCTCTATGCTGAGCAATGCATATTTATTGGCTTTTAGCTTTGGGCATGTACCTCATTCATGGAGGCAGATCTCTGTTTGGTATGAAGAGTCAGAGCAGTATAGGTGAATGAACATTGGTATGGAAGTCAAGACAGCAAGGAATAATATATCAGCTCTGGTACAAATTTTTGTGTGTTGTTGTCCAAACCACTTCTACAACTTAGCTAGCAGCTTTTGTCAAAATGGCTGGTTATTACTATTTTTAATTCTTCAGGTGCCAAGATAATTTAACCTCGAGTAGGAAAATGGACTTAGGAATTGGTAAGATACCAAGGGAATTACAAAGTGAAACCAAGTCTAAAGTTACCAGAATTATTTCAGGGCCTTAAGCCAAATGAGATGACAACATAGAAACTTCTTTGGGGACAGATGAGTTGTTTATTATACTTGTAAAGATCTTTTAATATGAATCCAGCAGCAGTCATTAAGTGATGGACACTCTTGCAGGTAAAACAACTTTGGAATACAGAAAAAAAAATTCCTGAAGATACAAAATATAAAGCTGATAATAACTAGCAAAATTATGTCACAAGATGCTGCATTTATCAGAAGGCAAAACATCAACAGTCTCAACCTGCAGGTAACTTCCTGAGAACAGCCTGAAATGTTATCTCCCAGATTAGTCTTTTTCAATTGGATAATTGACATGGATGATCATGATGGACACCCCTTGTAGCTGGATATAACCAAAGGAATCAGTATGAAGTTCATAGTTTATGTCAATAACAGTGTATCTTAAAAATCACTTACGTATTAAAATCTTTTTTTAGTGTTGTTTTTTAATTTCCATGTGTATGTATGTGTATGTGTGTATGCATGTGGAGGCCAGAGGTAGACTTGAGGTGTCTTCCTCAACATAGAGCTCAACAATCCAGTCAGTTCAGCTACCCAGTGAAGCCTAGGCAGTCCATCCACTTATATCTGCCTCCCTAGCATACACTGCATTGCCCAGCACTTTGCATAGCTACCAAAGATCTGACTTCAGGTCTTTAAGCATGTGTGAACAAGCACTACCCACTGAGCCATCTTCCTAGCCCCAAAATCATAACTTCTCTATCTTCATCCTCACTTTTGTGTGTCTGTATATGCCAGAATATTACAAATTTTTTTATCCCTCCCTCCTTTCCTTCCTTCCTTCTTTTTTAAAGATTAGGCTAAAGAAGGTTTTAAAAAAAAAGAACAATGTTGGTTAACTTAAGGCTATCCTAATTTCCTTTGTTTGGTTGAAACATATTCTCTCACCCCCAACAGAATACCTTCTCTAATGACAAACAATTTCCTGATTTACCAGATTCCAAAACATTCATCCTTGGGAAGGGCCATGCAAATGTTAGATGGATGAGTTATATGCAGTTTTTAAAGGAATTTTTATTGAGTTTCATTGGATATGCAGGCTAAAATACCATTTCTGTCTTTTATTACACACTAAAACGTCTGTGTTTCAACTAACTCAGCAAAGAAAAATTTGGTTGCAACACATAGCAGATGGGAGGAAGACTATCACATAAGACTGTACCAACTGTACACTGCATGACTACAGGACAAAATGTTCAAAAAGTCTTTGACATGAATAATATCCCCTGGGCTGCAGATATATTGCTCAAGTACTTATGACAACCTTAACAGGACATTTTCTATATAATTATTTTAGGTTATTTATTCATGCAATCAAGTATTTATTATATGCTAATCATAGGTCAGGCTTGCTGTGAGATTCTTATGAATTTTTATACTGATGACATTTCTGTCCTTGTGATGCTAATAATGAATTAGGAGAGTAAAGTTAAACCATGTACCATAGTACAACAAATACAGGGTGTCATGTAGTACAGAGAATGGGAACTCATTTGGGAAAGGGCCAGGTGAGATTCTTAAAGGAATTGATGGTCATTTTGAAATATTAGAAATGGATATAAATTAGATGAAGGGACTGATATGGTGGGCTGGGAATGAAGTAGTGGGAGGTGTGGTAGGCATATACCAGAAAAATATTATTCATGACTAAGACTGAAATGATGGTTTTCAGCCATTTTCAGATGCCATTTTTTTGGAGCCCAGTGTGCTTGTTTTAAGTGGTGCCCATAGAAGATATGAGCCAGGGGCTATACCTACAGATGTCATCTTTAGGTAGTGACCTGTTCAGTTGCACTATGTACCTACTCAGTGACAATATTCTTTATCTTTTTTTCCTTTTCCTAAAGTTATGCAAGTACTTTAATTCCCACTGAACTGTGGAAGTCCACTAAGAACAGAGTATGTCTTTGTTCCTTACTCTTGTCTTTGCATGTGGTGGTTGTCCACTAACTACTAACAGAAATTAATGAACCAATCATCTATCCTAAGGGAAATCAATGTGTCATAAGCATGTGGTGTTTTCTCCCTTTTCTAACCTTTCTATAAGTCAAACCAACATGGATATTTGAGCCAGGCCAACTCTGAGCCTGGTTTTTCTAATTTCAATTGTGCTGCTAGTGAACCCATAAAGAGTGGTTTCCTCATATTATAATATGATAGACAGAAAAGGACATTTAGGCAAATAATGATATTTGCAGCAAAAGACTCATGATCTCATGTTTTGATTCCAATCTTATAAACACTTGAAAGTAGCTTTATAGGTGTCTTGGGCTAATTCTGAGAGAGCTATAGTTTTTGTGCAGTCAGTGGAAAGAAAACACAGTATCCTGTTCCAATAAAAGTTTCAGACATGGCAGTAAATCAGGCTCACCTTTCAGAATGTAACATTAGGCCATCACTTTGGGCATAACATTTGGTAATATCATTGAGACACTGTACGCAGTTGTCATAGCCCACATATCTAGCCCCAGTTCCAAGGGAAGCTTTATTTTTAAGCCAGAACAAGATCATTGGATGTTGTTTCTTACCTGATATGGAGAAGTCCACAGAGGCAGCCAGCCAGTAACGCACTAATGACATTAACCTTTGCCTTGACACAGGGGAATAACTTTTCTGAAAGTTCATAGAATGTCTTCAGATTTCCCATAATAAGTTTATAATTATAGTGAAAATAATTCTCAAAATTATTTACTCAGCTTAAAAATTTAGAATAAATTAGATTGTAAAAATGTTCCTTGACCTAACTCAATAGTCCGTCTTGTCTTTTATTAGGGAATAACAAATGTGGCCACATATAATAAGAAATCATCTTAAAAAGTGGCCTTTTGTAACTCAGCTCATATGTTCAGCTTCTATCTAAGTTAGAAAATTTTGCTTTTAATGTTTTTTCCTGGCTCTTGGCTCATTTTAATTTCTCACAAGCTCTGCTTCCAGTGTAACTGAGCCAGACTTGGTCATCTGTGATAACAGTGGTATTAGAGTAATAGAACAAATTCAGATTTAATGCTGACAATACCCTACATTTCTTGGGAGATATATGCTACAGTGTGTTTTCATATTTAGGGCTATTCAATAAAAATGAATAAACGACTCCAGTGATAGGCTATTTGGAGTCTCTGTATCTCTGGATCTCTGGTTTGGTAGGAACCCAACATACCTCAGGGAAATTCACAGAAGATGGAGTGGAAAGATTGTTAGAGTCACAAGTTGGGACATTTATGCACAGAGACATTGCTTCTTCCCTATGAGGGTCCCTTTGGTAGAGGGGGCAGGGATAAGGGTTAATGATGGTATCAACATGTACTGTTTACATACTGAGAATGTCCATAACTAATAAAAAATTGAATCCAAAAATGATTAAACTTACTCATTTAAGAACTTCTCATTTACAGTTTATTCTGTTTACATTAGGTTTTAATGATCTTAGATTAAATTGGTCTGTTTAAACATTGCATTTTTCATGGGTTCTTGAGACTTTTAACAAAACATATGTATTTTACAGGTACAAATAACTGATAAATTATAGCATAAGTATAAATATCTTTTGTTCTTGAGCATTTTCCTACATCTGGTTTACACATAGTTGTCTAGTGAATATTTTCTGGAAAGAATGAATAGTTCTATGAATATTTCCTTGTATCAGTTAAGCCAAATATGTTAAGGCAAGATTATGAAGTAGATCATTTTCTAACAACATACTTCAATTGAAAAGTGCAGTCTATGGGCTGGAGAGACGGTTTTGTGGTTAAGGCACATGCCTGTGAAACCTAAGGATCCAGGTTCAATTCTGCAGGTCCCACGTAAGCCAGATGCACATGGTGGCACATGCACCTGGAGTTCGTTTGTAGGGGTTAGAGGCCCTGGTAAGCCCATTCTCACTCTCTCTCTCCTACTCTCTCTGTCTCTAATAAATAAATAAAAATATATTTTTTTTAAAAAAAGAAAAAGTGCAGTCTAACCCACTCAGCATTTTTCAATCCTCTGGGGTTTCTCTGGTTCTCTCACATGCCAATTAGCACCCAGAAATTGTCACTGCAGAAGATGGCCTCATTCTCCAGACCACATGCATGTCCCTATGCTCCATACAGCTTTCAGATAGCAACCTTTTCTCCCAGGGCTAAGTTGCCATGCTTCATATAAAAATTCTTCACCATACTAAATGTTAGTTCTTAGAATCAACTTACATCTCCACTGGTAGGATTTGAGAATCTCTTGCTTAATTTTTTTTTTTATTTAATTAATTTATTTAGAGAGAGAGAGAAAGAGAAAGAGAGAGAGAGAGAGAGAGAGAGAGTGGGAGTGCCAGGACAGCTAGCCACTGCAAACAAACTCCAGACACATGTACCCCCTTGTGCATCTGGTTCACGTGGTTCACTGGGGAATCAAACCAGGTTCCTTAGGTTTTGCAGCCAGACACCTTAACCACTAAGCTATTTCCCCAGCCCCTCTTGTTTAAGCTTTAGGGCATTATTTCATACCATTCTGGCTGTCACGTTGTCTTTGATCTTTTGCCCCCCTCCCTCAGCACTTTTAACTATATTTCTTCTTTGTGCTTAGGATGGTCACCTCAACTTGTAGCCTCCTGGCTCATCGTGGGATTAATTTGTACATCAGAATCACCTGAGCCTCCTTAAAACCATGTGTTCTTCATCCCTCTGGGAAAGGGAAAAAGCTTACAGGAATCTCCTGCCTTTTTGCAGCTGGCCTTGCTGAATGTCTCATTGGTGTTTGCACATTTTGCTAACATGCTCCTCCTCATTCTTCATACTCTCCTCTGGATCCGCTAACCTCTGTTTTCTGTAGCAACAATGACTGGTTACTGTTACCCATCTCTGTGTTAGTTCACATCCAAACCAGAATGAAGTATGTAAGGATTTCATTAGTGGGTATGGGTATAGAAACAGAACTAGGATGGGACATGGAGAAAGCAGAAAATGAGTTCACTTGTAATGCATACTGACTTCCAATGAAGGAGAAAGTAGAAGCTCCTTGACTGTCATTCAGTCTTAGGTATGTATGGGAAACCCACTAGAACAACATAAAGTTACCCATCTAAAGGGTGCCATGTATCTCAGGATCGAGCCAGACTTAGAATGCTCCCATCACATTTAGAAATTGCAAGGGAGTCCCCTGTGAAAGGCAGAACTTGGTGCCAACCCAGTATTGGATTTCAGATAGCAGCAGATGGGTTCCTCAGTCAACTAGGCTCCCCCTTGTATCAGGTCAAAGGCATGTACATGGCTTTTATGGCTACTCATGCTGGGCTTCCTTCTAGCATCCAAAACTGGACCTGCACCCCAAGAAGCTAGCCTGACACATCAAGCATGCTATTTAGTTTCCACATACCAATCTTTCACAGCCTAATTTAGCTGAAGCCAGTATCAAGCCATGTTAGGCCTTACCATAAGTAGTATTTTCAACATCCTGATTTATCAGAAAATTTATATGTAGTTTTAATTTTAGGGATTCAGGGAATTAAACCCATGGTTATACATGCTGGGAAAATATTCCACCACTGAGTGGCATCCCTGGTTATATGTAGTTTAAAACACAAATTATAGGAAACATTAATTAAGACATTCAAAAATGTGTAAAGCTGTTGTAATTCTCCTGCACAAAGATATCACTGACTTGAAAGAAGCCAAAGGTAATAGCAGAAAACTCTGACACACAGAATCAAAGATAGAGGTCAGTATTTTCAGAACTAGGGCAGAACAAATGGCAAACACACATTTAAGAAAATGATCAACATCCCTAATCATCAGGGAAATGCAAATTAAAACATCTACAAGATTCCACATTACCCCAGTAAAGACAGCAAAAATTTAAAAATCTAATGATAACAAATGCTGGTGAGGCTGTGGAGAAATAGGAACCCTCATTCACTCTTGGTGTGAATGTAAGCTGGTACAACCACTATGGAAAGCAATATGGAGACTCCTAAAAAGGATGACTATAGAGTTACCCACAGACCCAGTTATTCCCTTACTGGGCATTTACCCTAAAAGCTCCAAGCCTCGGTTCAGAGATATTTGCTCAACCATGTTTATAGCTGCTCAATTCATAATAGCTAAGAGCTGGAATCAACCCAGATGTCCATCATTAGATGAATGGATAACTAAGATGTGGTATATCTACACAATGGAATTCTACACTGCAGTAAGGAAAAATAACAAAGCAATTTGAAGAAAAATGGTCAAACTTGGAAGAGATTATTCTTAGTGAACTCACCCAATCACAGAAAGATAAGTGTTGCATCTGTGGCTCCTAATTTGTATTTTCTTGAGATGCTGACACACCTACTAAACATCTTGAGGACTGTACAAAAGAGATGGTGGGGTGGGAGGGCAGGGAAAGGGTGGGGGACAAAAAACTGGACCCAAATGGAAATGGTACCATAAAATCCTATATCCTGAAGGACATACTCAAAGGTCGAACCTGCATCAGGTGCTTGGAGAGAACACCTGAATCACAGGGACTGGGAGAGGGTAGGATGAAGACTAACTTCTCCTGTTTCTCTTTGTATCACTCCCTCTTCTCTCTCTTCTCTTTCATATTACCTATATTTTTTCTTCTTTTTTCTCCCTTGGCACTGACCTGTAACTCCCAGTACCAGCATGTGGTTAACATCCACAAGGAGCTGTTGATCAGTGAGACCTACAAGGTTTCCCAAAAGAAGACAGATTTCTGTCAGAGTTCTCAAAGGTTATTGGTAAGACCCTACTGCTGAAGACACCATATGCTGTTCAGGCAGAACATGGAGAGATCTGGATGGAATCTGGAAGCGAGTCAGTCCCCAGATAGTTAGCTTGTCTAGTGCCACAAGGTGCTAAATATGTGACTGGGGGGAAAAAACCAATATCTGTCTAAGTAACTCATGGTCTAAGCAACTCAGCAACAAATAACCTGACATGATGCTCACACAAGTGCAGTAGTGGCACACAGCCATGGTGGGTTACCAACTGCTCTAGGTTTGGCTAATAGATCCGCTCAGTGGAATGACACCCATACCTAGAAACAGGAAACAAGTCAGAACCATATCCAAAAATGAGCCCACTCTCCAATATCAAGCTCCCACCAATAGTGGGATACAAGAGGACCGACACCTATTAAATTCTCTCTAAAATAATAATGGTTATCCAAGTATCTTGCACTGACCTCACTCTCCATTGGAGAATCTGCTTCTCTCTTTCAGATGGATGCATATCCTGAGGAGAGAATCAGCCCATCGCACCTCAACAGGGCACCAGATGAAGCCATAGAGTTATAGGGGAAATGAGCAAGAGTGCTGCTTTATTGGTGAACCTGGTACCAGCACAAGGGCAAGGGAGATAGACACAAAGAACTCTCAATCCCTACCAAATATCCAGAGACACAGAGACTCACAAAACCTCGTCACTGAAATAGACCTAAAATGAACCCAACATGGCTCAGGGAAATTCACGGAAGAGCGGGTGGAAAGATTGTTAGAGTCATGAGTTGGGTCATTATACACAGTCATTGCCTCTCCCACATAACTGATGGCTTCCCATATAAGGCAAGACCCACATTAACCATAGGGGGAGGACAAGGAGAAGGCTAACAATGGTACCATCATGGCTGTATATATACTATATACATAACTAATAAAAATATTTAAAAAAGAAGTATAAGATAGTGATGTGAACTAATCAGTCAGCCTTACTCACAACTGTTGCCATTGTTACATGTGTGAGTTCACTGCAAAGAAAATGAAACTTTGAGGCCTGAAGAGATGCCTTAGTGGTTAAGCGCTTGCCTATGAATCCTAAGGACCCTGGTTCAAGGCTTGATTCCCCAAGACCTATGTAAGCCAGATGCACAAGGTGGGACATGCATCTGGAGTTCGTTTGTGGTGGCTGGAGGCATTGGTGCACCCATTCTCTCTCCTTCTCTATCTGCCTCTTTCTGCCTGTCTGTTGCTCATAAATAAATAAATAAATAAAATGAATCTTTGTAGGTTTATATGCCAAGTATACTTTACAAAATCATATGATTGCTACCTCAAGCAATAACAAGTAGGTATAAAAGCTTAAGCTTGACTTGTGAATATCTCTCTGAATTCCTATTGGCCATATGATTTATCCCTCCAGCACATGTTCCTATTTTCTACCATGAGGTCCTCATAGAACCTAGCTGATGCTGGTGCCATGCCATTGACTTCCCAGAACTATTGGCTAAATTAGCCTGTTTTCTTTATGTGTTTTATTATAGTAATACACCACTAATATACAACTATAATAATAATGGCCAGGATTGCTTCATCTTAATCACTACAAAAAGTATCACCAAGTATAGTGACACAAACAAAAACAAATCTCTCATAAAAAATGAATTGAAGTATTTGAAATTTGGGCAAGGGCATACATAAGATAATTAATAATGATATGATAACATTTCAAATGATCTGGCTTTCAAGTTTATATTTGGAACATGACCCTAGAATATAAATGGGTTTTCCTGGTACCCATCATATACATATTTAATATTTATCTATGTTCTGAGGATGGGGGTTGTGATAATGCATCAGGTATGATAATATCTCCTACTCTGAGTCTAGGAGTTTTGAAGGTTGAACAGTTTGCTAAGAGTTCACTAGCACAATGAGGCCTGGGTTATCATGTTCTTTCACCAACCAAACCAAATCGGTTTCAACCCCCCTCCACTCTCTCAGTAGCCACTGATTTTATTTAATTTACTGCCTTTGAATTTGATAAGTTCCTGGCTAGCTTTCACATTCTTTCACATCCTTGTAATTCACATATTATCTTTCAGCTTTAAGTTCTTCATATCTTCTTCTGAGAAAAGCTGCCTTAGAGTTTTATCCATTACATGCCTCAAAAAACACAGTCAGGGTCCAACACAGACACATATTCTTACTCAGAAATGTCATTGTGGCCCAGAAATTCCTCAATTTCAGACAATTTGTGAGACCCAATTTTGGACACGGGCTCCACTCAATATCTTCTGATGAAAGAGTGTGTCCTTGGCCACAGAAACTCACATTCTGGGAGGAAGGAAGATAATTGCACATCATTTAAGAATTCTGACAATATTATGGTGTCTGGTGCTAATGGCTGAGGTCCTTTGCACACACTGCAGAGGCCAAGAAGACAGTTTTTTTGTCTTTACATGACAAGTAAAGAAGAGGGACAGTGACATTCAAGGAGGCAGGAGGGTATCCCCAAAGTATTAGCTGTAAGAGTAGATTGATTTGAGTATTGATTTTCAGACAAATATGTATTCTTACTATGTACAATTTGTAGATTTTACTTCTTGATAATTCCTATTAAGCCCTTCAACTCCTGGCACATGGAAATTACCATTTTCTCATTTTGGAGAAACTAAGAAAGAGTTTCCAATAAGGTATCAAGCGAGGGATTCAAATCCAGGCAACATACAGCTTAAATGCAGGTGTAGAGAACACACATTAGATTATGAATAGCTTTGCTAGCTCATCTTATTCAAGCACTCATTTGTTCATTTATTCAATCCACACAAATTAACTGAATGGTATTATGTGCTAGGTTTGGTCAGAGAGGACAAAAAGACCCTGGAATTTTTCCCTCAAGGCAGAGGTTAATCTGGGTAGTGGGCAGTTGACATTTGATTAAGATTCAAATGGAAGAGTGAAACATGGGCTCAGCTTTCTGGGCGTCCAGAGTTTAACATGAGAGACAACTACAAGCACAGAAACTATTCTAGCTCCTAAATTCATTCAAAATGATGGAAAGCAACTTGAAGCTTGGCATTAGACCTAATTATGGTAAATCTCTTAATGTGTTAATGGATTAAAATTGGTGAAGAATACTGTTGCACACAAGAAGAGAAAGGGGTTCAGTCCAAAATAGTCGATGCCACAGCAAAGGGGATGTAATCTGCTATAAAAAGTGAAACAGAGAGAAGAGCAGGGCAGGTTTGCTGGGCTGGAAAATTGTACCTGAGGCACCAAGAATACCACCAGAGTTTCTGTCCAAACCTACTGTAACTTCTCTTGGAGTCCTGAAGATGTTGCCGGCACATATTAACATCTAGGGACCAGGCTTGAAAAATCCTCTTTGGAAAACCAAGAAAAGTACTGACCTAAAGGAATATAATTGCAAGTACTTGCATGACCATACCCAATTTATATACTCTGGCCTCAAATGACAATGAGTTCAGCAGACTGGGCAGAAAAGCACATGATCCCACCAGCTCCCAATGGATGGACTTGCCCCCAAATAAGTCCCCTTCACTTCCCCCCCCCAACCATGCCAATGATAGAATAAAGATTAGTAGGCCAAAATGTTTTCCTCTAAAAAAGAGAAAATAAAAACATACATAAAATCCTTTCTAAGGCTCCTTTTGAAACCTACCCTGCATCAACCTATGGGGGAATTCTTTCTAAAGCAGATTTCTTTTCTTTTCTTTCTTTTTTTTTTTTTTTTTTTTTTTTTTTGCTTGACCAAAGGTATAATTTTTCCTCCAGGAAGTTAAGGCACCTCGTGCTGGTGTAATCGAGTTTCCCTGGGAAGAAGCCGCTGCCCCTGGGTGGTCAGTGCTGCTGAAAAATTAAAGGCAGATGTTTGGCGGTTCGCCTCCCCATGCATTGCACTGCTTTTTTTTTTTTTTTCTTAGAGCAAAGAGGGAATTTAGGACGACCTAAATGCTAGACCTTCATACTCCTCAACAGTGTGTCCATGCAGTGCACTGTTACCCAAACCTGGGAAATGAATTGGTTTTCAGAGAATCCTTCACCCTACTGTCATTGCTCTAATCAATGGACACAGCAATCTTATTTGAGTCTTATTTCTGGAAAAACATAGTTTTCAAATGCAGATTCTTAAAGCTATGCTCTTATTTATTGCTTTAGAAAACAAAGATTGATGGATTTAATCTTTAGAGAATGGTGAAACAAAAGGGTGAGAGTGGCTTCCCTAGCATGATAATATTAGGTGAAGATGGTGGATAATGATGTGTGAATATATTCCCCTATTAATAATATTTTTAAGAAGTTGTCTGTGGGATCAGGAGTATACTTACATTTTACAATTCACCTTTACAAATATCTTACAATTTCTTTTATCTTATAAAAGCTTACTCTAATCTTCTTTCTTTCAGCATACTTGATTTGTGGCCATTTATAACTAAATTCTTCTAAAAGAATTGTCAGTATCCCTAGGGATTAAGTTCTCCTTCTCCCTACATTTTAGGGCTACTTTAAAATTTTTTATCTCATGACATAACCCATTTACACAAAAACCTCCCATCAACACACACACACACACTCAGCTGTCTCTTAGCTGAGTATCATTTTCTTCCCAATCCTTCTCTTTACCTTTAAGACCTTGTTCTTAAATACACTACTGCTGCCCTTCAGGCTGGCTTCTTCTATCTGATTATGACTGCACTCCTCCAGGGTGGGTCCTTAAACAGGCCAATAAAACCATAGCACAAACAATGTCTACACCTTCATCCTACAGCACAAATATTAAGGTATTCTCAACTATTATTTACAGGTGGCAATATTTCCTACTATTAAAAAAACCTGTCTGAATCTGGCACTTTTCTAAAACCACGTCATGATGCATAATTAAAATAGTGTTTCTTCCCATTTTACCATTTTACTCAGGGGCAATAATTACAGTGTGAGTGTGTGTGTGTGTGTGTGTGTTTTCTATACCCTTTAAGTATACAAGTGTCACTCAGTCATCTTGCACTTCTACAATTGTGCTTAACAAATATGTTGCTTCCCTAAATGATAATTGTAGGCTATGATGATGAATTGATTTGCGAGTGTATTCAGGCTCTCATGGCAAACCCTGCCAACACTTTTGACTAATTATGGGGTAGGGAGAGCAATGATAAACTTCAAGATATGCAATTATTTCTCCACTTGCCTATTCCCTCCCCAGATCCTGTTGCATTTTCTACTTTTTATAAGACTCCTTGCAAGTGTCTTCTCTACTTCCTGTTCTAGTTTTCTACTCAGCAAGTCCTTAAACATACTCTTTTCAAGTTGTTCCAGCTAGTCTTCATTGAAACTCTTCTAATAAGGATTTACTCTCATGTACTCATTCCTAAATCCGATGTCAGTTCTCAGCCCTCATCATCTGTGAGTAGTTAGAAGTATTTTTACAAAGCTACTTTTGGTCCCCCTCAACACACACTCTTCCCCTGGCTGCCAGCATGCCATGCCACCATCTTTTCTCCTATCCCCATGACCACTGCTTCTTAGTCTCATCTCCCTAAAGTGCTTTTTCTGTTTTCCTTCCCACTTCACTCTAGTGGATCTCTTTCAATCACATGCATGCCTGTTTTTCCACCTCAGACCTCTCCTCTATACCCGTGCATTTAACTGCTTTCTCAGTAGCAATTGGTGGGTGTCTAACAGCCATGTCAAATGTGGCATGGCCAAAATGGTACTTTTATGAGATAAGGTGTTGCTATGCTGCCCAAGCTGGTCTTGAACCCCTAAGCTTAATTTCAACCTCTCAAGTACCTGGAGTAACAGAAAAGCACCACCATTCTCAGTTTCAAATTATATAATAATAATAATAATAATGATAATAATAATAATTTTCTATTCTTTCCATCCTTTCCTCTCATTCTTCTCTATTCCAATTAAAATCAACTTCATTCATCTATCCAAGAGTTTTGGCTGAAGAACTTGGCCCACATTCACATTTGATTCATCAGCAAATCCCATCACCTTTTCTCATGAGGTTCTTTCCACCCTTTCAGGTCCAAACTACCCTGACAACCTTCAAGATTATTATAATGGTCCCTACTGATCCCTCTGCTCTGCTAAGATTATGCTATATGACACAAAATGTAGAGAGATGACTCAGTAGATAAGAGCATTTCCTGTGCAAGTCTGAGAGCCTGAAGAGGCCTGAAAGACCACTCATTCACACAGCCATGCCCATCAGTAACCCCAGACCTGTAGGGGAAATGAACTGTAGACCTTGGAATAACCAGAGCTTATGAAAAATTAAAAGCAAGCTAGATGATCAATAAGAGTCTCCAGTTCAAATAAGAATGGACAGAAAAGTGGTGGTGCAGGACACCTAGCATTCCCCTCTGGTTAGTGCTGATGAGAATACCTTGTAGCAGGCAAACACATATGGCATCACAAGGGCATACACCACCTTTCCCACACCATACAGCACATTACATATACAATCAAGAAAATTACACGAAAAGAAAATGCATACACATATATACGTGCATACCCCAACTTGAACTCCTCTGTCCTTTTGAATATTTTACAAACTGGGAACCTGTATACGATTAAAAAATAATTCTTAGACAAAATGATTATGGCCTTCCGGGAGAGATTTAAGTCTGTCCATTATCAGTTGTTGAGAACCTTCTCAACTATAATAAGTATGGATGATGGTGATTGATTTATTCATTTTTAAATGAGCTTGTTTTCTACATTTATTTTCCTGTTTCCAACACATAAGAAAAAAATTCACATAAATTAACTTCTTAGGTTCACTCCAAGAGGAAGGAACATGTTCTTCTTTGTGCAATTTTGATAGCAATCTCCTTCCATCCATTTTAATATATAGACTAACTCCCAGTTCCCTGTTTAATTTCTACCCCATGTTTGTGAAATAGATCAATGTTGTCTAAGTGTTTTAAAAAGCCATAAATTAAATTTGCTGAACCCTTTCATAAATAGAGTTCTACATGGCAGCCCTGAAAATTTCAATCAGATTTCAATTAGGATCAAACTATTTTTTTTTGTCAAATGTATAATTAAACTAGAATTACTTTCAAGAAGACAAAATCTGTAGTGAAATGCCATTGTCATCTTATGTCGTCTTAAAGAAGTCATTTCCAACTAGGAGACATTTTGCCTGCAAGGGATCTGGAAATATCTTAACACATTTTTTGGATAGGACAATGGTGGTTGGATGCTCCTAGAACCTAGTGTGTAGTCCAGGGATGCTGTCATAAACACATGAAAGTGTCTCACAACAAAATTATCTAGTCCAAAATGTCTAGAATACAAAGTTTCAGAGTTTCTTCAATATGGAACATGGAATATAAGTACAATTAAAAATTATATGTTTTACAACATGAGATTACACCTTACACCAGTAAGGATAGCAAACATTAAAAAATTAAATGAAAACAAACGTTGGCAAGGCTATGGAGAAATAGGAACATTTATTCTCTGTTGGTGGGAATGTAAGCTGTTACAACTACTGTGGAAATCAATATGAAGACTCCTGAAAAGGATGAATACAGAGTTACCAACAGACTCTGTTATCCCTTTACTGGGCATTTACCCTAAAAAACTCCACATATCAATTCAGAGATATTTGCTTAACCATGTTTATAGCTGCTCAATTCATAATAGCTAAAAACTGGAATCAACCCAGGTGCCCATCATTGGATGAATGGATAACCAAGATGTGGTATATTTACATGATGGAATTCTACTCATCAATAAGAAAAAAATGACACAGTGAAATTTGTAGAAAAATGGTTGAACTTGGAACACATCATTCAAAGTGAACTCACACAATCACAGAAAGACAACCATTGCATGGTCTCATTCATCTGCAATGCCTAACCTGGACCAGCCCCAGTTGCTGACATACCTGAATAGCATCTTGAGGCTTGGACAATAGGGAGGGTAAGGCTTGGCGGAAGGGAAGGAGGGGGGACACAAAACTGAGTCCAAATTTACCTGGTACCATAGAATCCAATATCCTGGAAGTCAGACTAATAGGTGGAACCCTCAAAAGGACCTTATGGGGAGCACCTGAATCAAAGGGCCCTGGAGAGGGTGAGAGGAAACCTAACCTCAAATTTCTCCTGTCTTTTTCTTTCTTCTCTGTCTTTTTCTTTTTTCTTCTCCCTTAGCACTGGCCTGTAATTCCCTGTACCAGGATGTGGTATACATCCACAATTAGATGTTGGTCAGAGACCTACTAGATCTCCCAAAACAAACAAGACAGACTTCTGTCAGAGCACTTGATTACCCATCAGAGGTTAATGGTAAGACCCTATTGCTGAAGACACTATATGCCTTCCGCACGGACCATGGACAGACCTGGTTGGAATCCAGAGGAGAGCCAGTCCCCAGACAATTAGCCCCTCTAGTGATGGAAGGTGCTACATGAGCTATGGGGAAAGTGGCCAACATCTGCCTAAGCAATTCAAAGTCTAAGCAACTCATAAGCAAACAACCTAACATGATGTTCACACAAGTGCAATAGTGGCACACAGCCATGGTGGGTAACCAACTGTTCTTGGATTGGCTAACAGATCCACTCAGTGGAAAGGAAACCATATCTGGAACTGGGAAACATGTCAGAATCATATCCAGATAATGATTCTGCTTTCCATTGTCAAGATCCCACTAACCTTAGATTATAAGAGGGTCTACATCCTTTTAATTCTCTCTAAATTAATAATGGTTATCTTATTTAAACAGTGCTGACTTCATTCTATGTTGGAGAATCTGCTTCTCTTTTTCAGATGGGAGCTACACCTGAGGAGAAAGACGACCCTGTGCTCTCCACCCAAGCTCCAGCTGAAACCACAGAGGAATTGGGGAAATGAGCAAGAGTGCTGCTTTCTCAGTGAATCTGATATCAGCACAAGGGTGAAGGAGATAGAGACTGAGGACACTCAACACCTACCAAACCAGAGATCCAGAGGCTCCTAAGTGCCCATCACTGAAGTAGACTTAAAATGCTGCCAGCATGGCTCAGGGAATTTTGTGGAAGAGGGGGCAGAAAAATTGTTAGAGCCACAAGTTGGGACATTTTTCACAGAGACATTGCCTCCACACCCCATAATACATGACCCACAATCCCCATGGGGTTGACCTGCATCCCCAACAAGAAAGGCCTCTTCCGAAAAGGCAGGGAGAAGGGAAAGGATGGTACCAACATGTGCTGTTTACATACAAAATATGTCCATATCTAATAAATAAAAAATAAATTACTCATGTGGTAAAAATATAGTTAACAAAGCTTCAAAGTTTATTATGATTCTAAAAATATTAAAGACAATTTGAAAATTTCTGTAAAGAACAGCTAACTGAGGCTGAGTTCTATCATCTATATATGTATCTTTTTGATAGTTGTGTGGGAATATATGTAGGTATACATACCTGTGACAAACCAAAATAAATCCAGAATTAAGAGAAAAAATTATATGTTTTAAAAATAGACTTTTGGTGGCATTTATGAAATAAAATATATTTAATGCCATTTTCAATGTCATCCAGGTAGCAAAAACTGACTTTTAGAAGAACTCTAAGTAAAAATTCAATAGCAACTAAATTCCTCAAACACTGATCTGGACACAAAAGCAATGCTCTGGAGTTGAAGACAAAAGTTTGGAGCAAAGTGCAATGCACATAGTAAGTATAGACAACATACGGTGACTTATTGACTCCAATTCAAAGTGTGTTTGCAAGTATCATTTCTGAATGGTTTGTTGATGTCCATATTTATCAAACTGATATAGTATTCAAACATTTTGTGTCCAGTAAGTTCTTAAAATTACTATAATTAAAGCTGATGTAGGATAATTTAGAAAGCTTTCATGCTAAAACCCTCAAATAAATCTCGAGAGCTAGGAACATAGCTCAGTGTTTGCTCCATGGTATAATACTTGTGTAATATGTTCAGAGCCATTGACTTGATACCCAACACCAACCTTATAAAACTCTGTCTGATGTATACATGTATAAGCATAGATATAGTTATAACCTGAAAACACTGGGACAATTTCAAATTAAAAATTGCACATTTGTTGTATCCTCCACTTTAAGAGGCTAACTGAAATGTCAACTCCCCAGAACATGGATACTTGAAGAATTTTAGTGAATATCTACTGCAACCACTCCCTTTTTATTACAAATAAGGAAGTAGTGCCTCCCTAAGGACATGAGACTTTTCCAAGGCCTCAGAGCTGGTTAGTGGCCAATCCTGGACAAAAGCTCTGCTCTTCTGTTAGAATATTCTGGGATTTTTCCAACAGACTAATCTTTCTTTGCTTGACTTATTTGGAATGAAACTTTCCAAATTTACCATGTAAAGTTGTGTTGGCTAATTTATTGTGAGTGTATAAACTTGGTGTAAGTCCCTGAGAAAGTTATTTATTTCCATCTTTTTGTCTGAAATGAAAATCCTTCTCCTAAGCAAATATCACATTGCTCTCTACTCCAAAGTGAACTGAAAATATTTACTCTACAACTCCATAAGTATACTTTGTAAGACATAATACTTAATAGAAAATACTGCGTGATTAATAATTTTTTGCCATAATAGTTTTTGAAGTCATATTCCTTTTGGTACAATTTTCTTTTCTCCCAAGAATGTTAAAATTTTAACTCTAAAACACAGTAAGTACACTCAAAAGAAACAATATGTAAACATTATCAATTTAGGCAAAGACATACTCACCAATTTATTTGACATAATTTTGGTAAAAACCAATAATATGAAAAAATTATATGTACCATGTTTTAATGAACCTAAAGAATTTTATTTGGTTCTTTTGCCAAGAAGTGTGATTAAAGATGTTGATAACTGTTAGCAGATGTGTCATTTCTTTATTTTGAAACATAATAATATTTAACCTTAATATTGCCCACAAAGTATATTTCAGTATTATAATATTGTTGAGTATAATGCACCCATGAGCCCCTAAAGGATGAAAAGTGAGAAATAAAAATAAATTTGTAAGAATAAATAACATAACAAAACCTTCACAGCAGTATTTTTGGTACAGTCTATTTATATATTCATCTATTTGGTATGTAATTAATGAAGCCTATTTTTTCATTACATGGTTCCCGGAAATGAACTAAAGTTAATAAGCAAAGAATGAAGTTAAATATGACTTG
Source organism: Orientallactaga sibirica (assembly GCA_036365145.1). Taxonomy (NCBI): domain Eukaryota; kingdom Metazoa; phylum Chordata; class Mammalia; order Rodentia; family Dipodidae; genus Orientallactaga; species Orientallactaga sibirica. The sequence continues at coordinate 8,809,849 of JAEOAD010000840.1, forward strand.
GTATTTTTCTTAAAGGTGAGTAGTCAAGTGCCTGCCACACTTAAACTCTATAGGTTATTTCTCTCTGCCCCAAAATAAAGCTAATTATTAGAATATTTGATTGTAGATCCTTCTTTATTGTCTTTGCTTATCTTGTCATTATATCTTTTCTTGTTAGCTATACAGTGAAATATTGTAACATATGCTTTAAAACTGCCTGGAGTCAGGCATGTGACTTTATTAGACGGTTCTGGCTTCAGATTTTTGCAATGAAAACCAAATAATTCTGTGTTCAAATGGAAATGGAAATATTTCATCTTGAATTATCTTTACAAGATGATTCCAGCTCTCACATATGAAAATAACAGTTAAGATTTTTATCTGTGAATTTCTCAGGAGCTCCATTTTCAGACCCTGTGGTCTATTTTAAACACACCATATGGATTATGTACTCGAAGAACTACTCTCAACTAAAAAAAAAAAAATTCCATGCAAACACACACAAAACCACCCAGCTCTAAAGTCCCAGCTGGCACTTCTGTTACTCATAAGTGCTCTTTTGTGTTTATGTTTCTTACACCCCCATGTATATATGTTTGCAGTTGGAATCCTTCACCCTTGTCTCTTAAAAATTCCTTGAGCAACAAGGCAGCCCTGAATGGGACTTTGCTGTATGTTGTGAATCAATGAAAAGGCCAATGCTACAGGCCAAAGGCTACTGAGACAATACTTGGTTCTGAATTATCTCTTCCCCATTTTTTCTGCAAATTTACTTCTCTTGTACTTCATCCCCTTGAGGCTCAATTCTCTTTGTTTGGGGTTGCTACTCTTCAATGAACTAGCATTTCCCAAAGATATGTGTGCCTTACTGGCCATCAAGATATGTCTTATTGGAAAGACTTCTATGGATTAAATGTGAGGAATCAAAACTTCTCAAAAATCTTTTATGCCCAGAAGTTTCATATAAGGTTCATTGTTAATTCATTAGTTGGGGCACTGTAGTACATTTGTGTTTTTTTTAAAATATGTTTAATTACAGAACTTATTTTTGTACTGAGTTTCCTCTATGATGAATATGCCACAGAACTCACTTGGGAAAATACTGCTAATGTTAACAGCTTGAAATGCCCTTGCAAGGTCTAGTAACAAATCCTAGTGTTATGGGTCCCCAATAGGACTTTCAGATTTCCAAATTTGCCGTTTGGGATGCTCTTCTTAAATAAGTGGAGCCACTGGCACAGGAGAGGACGCACCATACAAGTAATGGCCAATTTTCAGCCTGGTAATGAACTCCTCTTTGATACCACTTCTTTGTTATATATCTATGGCTAGCAGATGGACCTCTTAAATGTGTCATTGGTGGTTTATGCATTACCAATAATAGGAATCCTTTTGTATTTTGTTTCCTCACTATATGATGATGGCCCTGAGAGGAGGGACCGGGTTCCTCCTAGTTGTTGCCCTAGGCTGTAATACATAGTGGCACATTTGTGTACTCAGTAAATATTGCGCAGTGACTCACTGAGTTGGTGATGAGCAGATTTGGGAACCTCATTAAGTTTTCATATTTCTCCCTCCCTCCCTGGAATTCAAATCACCATTTTCACAGATGATCACAGGAAAGAGAAGAAACATCTTGTCTTCTGCTTGGCCCCAGTCTGAAGGTTGGCTATACTGGATGAATTCTTGGCTCTTTTATCTTTGCAAATTCCAGTTCAAGTGGCTTCAAGCCATATGAAGTACCCTGCTCTCAAGCCATAGGACAGGCAATGCTAGGGAAAATCAACTCTCATCAACCCCGTCTGCCTTTTGCAACTGTCCAAAAGTGCTTTAATGACCATATCTCTGGATGTATCAACACTGAGCATGCTTTACAGTAAAAACTTTGGAAAAAGCATCAAAAGAGCAAGGTTTTTTCTTGTATTTATTTATTTATTATTTATTCATGTCTTTATTCATTTGCCAGCAGAAAGAGAGAATCAAACAGAAAGAATGGGCATGAGAAAGCCTCTTGCCACTGCAAATGAATTCCAGATGCATGGGACATTTTGTGCATCTGGCTTTACATGAGTACTGGGGACTCAAACTCAGAACATAAGGTTCCATAGATAAGCATCTTAGCTGCTGAGCCATCCCTCCAGCACTTCTGTTTTCTTTTCTTTGTGTGTGTGTGTGTGTACGCGCATGCATGCATGTTTGGGTGTGTGGGAACAGGTGTGTAGGACATGGAGCTCATTTCAGAAGACAACTTCAGATGTCAGTATGGTATTTACCATCCACATTGTTTGAAGCAAGGACTCTTGTTGTTCACCATTGCGTTCACCAGACTAACTGGTCCACAAGCTTCCAGATGATCCTCCTGTCCCTACATCCCTTCTCACAGTAGGTGTTCTAGAATTAAAGATACCCACCACAGAATCAGACTATTAAAACTTTTTATTTATTTATTTATTTGATAGAGAGAGAAATCGAGAGGGAGGAAAGGGAGAAAGAGAGAGAGAGCACACCAGGGCCTTTAGCCATGGCAAATGAACTCCACATAATGTGCCATCTTGTGCATCTGTCTTACGTGGGCACTGGGGAATCAAACCTGGGTCCATAGCCTTTGCAGGTAAGTGCCTTAACCACTAAGCCATCTCTCCAACCCAGAATCAGATATTTTTATATGTATTGTAGGAATCCAAAATCAGGTACTAACACTTGTAAAGCAAGCATCTTCTGAGCCATCCTGCCAGCCCAATACAAATTTCTTTCTTGATACATGATCACATGGAGGTAATTCTCTGGAATTTATTTTTCATTCTCATTTTTACAAAAATGCAAACATATACATTATATATCTGTGGTAGTTTGAAGAGATGGCCCCCAATATTATTCAGTGTTTTATTAGTTTGTAGTTTGCATCTACAGCCACCTGGCTGGAGGCAGTGTCACTGGGCAGATCTTAAGGTGTGGTGATGGGTTTAGGATTTCAGTCTAAAGATATGCACTGTGCCTAGCTGGAGTTCGTGAAGTGTTCTGTGCTGTGCTGTGTGGCTTTTGGCTTGTGGTTTCTCTCTCTGTGTTTGGTCCTGTGAAAGCAGGCCAGCTTCTTCTGCCATTGTGGAACTTCCCCTGTCTCTGCAAACTATAATAAATCCCTTCCTCCATAACTGTGCCTGGTCTGGAAGTTCATCTTCAGTGAACCTGAAGTTGTCTGCTACAATATCTGTGCATGTTTGTTTTTATATATGTGTGTATACATGTGCTATTATCATTTGCTGAATCACATAGGCCTACAACATTAGCCATTTTTATGCTCTCTTTCTGTAAACATCATTTTTTTCTGTAAATTCATTTTTTCAGTATGCTCCAAACTGGTGAATAAATGTTTCTAGATTCCCCATCCAGTATTTGAATGACCCTTTATAACTGCTAAATGTTTTCCCATATATTATTTTATGTCTGCAACAATTCTTTGGACTAGGCACTCTAACCTCTGTGTACATGAACATGCAGTAATGGTAGCCCATGAGCTCAGTGTCCCACAGCTAGTAATTTCTTTGTCAAATGATCATGCTTCTATTTATTCCTTTACTCCCCATAGACCATAGATATTTTTTAAAGTACAATTTAAAGAATTGCTGAAGGAGGACTTACTAAGTGGAAACATAAAATTTGTCTTTATCAATAAGAAAATCAAATATTTTCATTAATAAAGATTAGATACTGGCAATAAGTATCTCCTTCTCAAACCAGTTAACTTATGCTATTAAAACGTATGTATTTTTTAATTCCTAAATGTATGTGAAAAGAAATATATTGCCCTGAAAGGATTCTGATATTTCTTAGTGGTTTGGGTTGATTTGTAGATCTTCTCAACTAGAAGGACATTCTGGGTGCAAAAATTCTATTTGTCCACACATTTCTCCCAGAAAAATGACTCTTCTAGTACTTAAGCTTGCCAAACTCTGCCCAGCTTCCAAGCCTCATTTTATCTGCCATTTTTCTGTAGGTTGCTGATTAGAACTCTTAAGGGATTCATCAAATTTTAACCTAAGTCATGGGTAGAGATGGTCTATCTCAATTCTCGAGAATCATTCATTCATTCATTCATTTACCAATTCAACAAATAAGTTTCTCCACTGCTATATCAAGCATTCTTCTGGGGTCTGGAAACAAATGGAATAGCAAGAAACAAATGTTGGGCTGGGGAGATGGCTCAGCAGTGAAAGTGCTTGCCTGCAAAGCCTAACAACCCCAGTTCAATCCCCAGTACCAAAGTAATGCCTGATGCACAGAGTGGCACATGCATCTGGAGTTTTCAATGGCTAGAGGCCCTGGTGTGTGTGCCATGTTCTCTCTCTCCCCCACCCCTCTTTGCTTACAAATAAATAAATAAAATTCTTCTTTTAAAAAAGAAAACAAAACAAATCTTGCCTCAAAAATACAATCTTGGGTAAACAGCTGTCCTGTTGGTTAGGAGATTATACATATATGAATAATGCCACTATATATATTCCAGCAATTATAATGACAGACTCCAGTCTAGAGAGTTTGGTTTGCCCTATCACCTCTCTAGTATAGCCTGAAACTATAAATCATCATGAAGAAAGCCAACATGACAGTTTTGCATTTGGCATCTAATAGCCAGCCGTACTTTAAACAGAAAGGCACTTATGTTGACAAAGAGATATCCCTTTATATGAACCCAGCACCCCATGAACCAATGAAAGAGAATGTTCAAACATACCATTCACCCTGATTTATTCTCATAATTGTACATCCCAAAATAGTAACATTAGTGAAGATATCTGTTAGAGCTAGTTCATTTCCACTGACAAAATAATTAGAACATATTGTTAATATTTTACTTTATGTATGAGAATGAGTTAATTTCACAAAGTAGACCAGCTCAGTAGAGATGAGAAGTGCCCATGGCATCTGTAAACAATTTTGTGCAATTGTTCCATTGCTTGGTGCTAATTCCAATTGTCATTCACATTTAGGTAATAAATTCTTATGAAGCCCTCTTTCTCTACTCGGAGTAAATCAACATATTAATATTTCAGCAAAGAAAGAAACAATTTTCAAGTAGGCTGAAGACTATAGACTCTATTATTACTTTATGTCTTGGCCAGTTCTTTCAAATAAAAATGGAAAATGGAGGAGTAGGAACGAAACACAGCTGGTAGAGTGAATGCCTAACATATACAAAATCTTGGATTCAGTTTCCAACATTGTATAACACTGGGCATGGTGGCTGTATCAGTTACTTTTTCAATGGAGGAACAAATTACCAAACCAGAAACAACAGCTTTAGGAAGGAAAGTATCTTGGGTAGACTCCATGGTGGCAAGAAGCATGCCAGGAGCAGGAAGCCAATGTCACTTCACATCAGCAGAGAGGAAGTAGAGAGAGGTAGAACAGACCAAATAGCAGGCAGAGCCAGACTGGAATATTTCAAGACCCTCCCCTTAGTGACACACTTCCTCCATCAAGGCTCTGCCTCCTAAATTTTCCACAAACTTCTTGAATAGTACCATCAGCTAGCAAATTATGTATTCAAACACAGGAGCCCATGCAGGGTCATTACAGTCAAACCACCACAGTGGTACACACCTGTAATTTCAGCATTAGGGAAGCTAATGCAGGAGGGTTAAAAGTTCAAGGTAATCCTATCTGCTTTGGGAGTTTGAGGCTAGCCAATCTCAAAAAAACAAAATAGGAAAACGGAGACCATAGAATGAATTAGAAGGAACAGATGTGTAATATATTTGATGGGAACTAACTGATAAGTTAATTCTGATCTTCCTATTGGCTAAAGTCAAACAGAATAATGCAAGATAATGGGGATCTCATTGGCAGCATGGACCACACATATATGTGTCTTCTTCTTGGCTAAACTAGTCAATTGGCAGCTGTAGGGTAGTTCAGTCCTTTTTGTCTCCTGGTGTATACTGGATCTTCCTTTCCTAATGGAAGTCCAAGTTCGTTAAATATTACCACTCCCCCACTGTAACTGCATACAGTATGGTAGTACTAGCTAACAACAGGATAGCTATCTTCCCTCCTGGTCTTCTGTAATCCTTCTTCAAAGAAGAATGATGTCCACAAACATATCACAGTATTTTTCTCTCATACTCACCCTTCTCTCAAGACTTTCTATTGCACTTGGCATAAAGTCTAGACTCCTGCACCCTGGCCCACATGGTCCCACAAGATCTATCTTCTGCCTCCACACTCACATCCTTGACCCTTGCTCAACTCTGCTCCAATCACTCTAGCCATCTCTGAATATACCAAGCTCACTTCTTCTTCCAGGTCTTAGCTCTTACTTTCCCTTCTACCTAGAAAGCTCTTTTCCTGATTAAACCATGACTTCCTCTTCCATTCATTCCAATTTGCAATACAAATATTCACTGAAGAAGTGCTTCCCTGCTTACAACACAAATGGTCCTCACATCTCTTTGTATCCCATTGCTAGTTGCATTTTCTTCACAGTTGCCCTGTGACATGATCTTGGTGTCTATCTTTGCTACTTTGTTTTATCACACTAGCATAGAAACCCACAGAGAAAAGACTGCATGGACTCTGTCCCCTTCGCTGGTGTGTAGCATATGGTCATGTTGAAGAAATTAATAAATGAAAGTTATTTTATATAAACTGATGTTATTATAAAGTGTACAAAGGGAAAAAGAAATGTAAACACAACATAGTTAATTCCCTTATCGCACTATCTGGTTAATGTTTACATCTGTATATTCATTTAGAACAGGACTTAGAAATTTCCTGTAAATGTTAGAGAGTAAATATATCAGGCTTTGTGTACCATATGGTCTCTTTCTCTACTACTAAAGCCTGTCCTTGCACAAAGTAAGGAATACACATATTCTATAAACAAATAGGTGTGTTTGCTTCAATATAACTTTATTTTTATAAGAGTGACTATTGGGTTTGGCTTTCAGGCCATAGTTTACCAATGGCTAATGTAACATGTACATCACAGTTTGCATTAGGAAAACAATACTTGCTATTAACCCATAATAATAGGCTTCACTACATGATGGCTAGGAGGTGATCCTGTCTTTAGAAGATTCTCCTGAGAACACACTTGGAAAAATGCAGACAGATAGGTCAAGCCACTTCATTAAAGAGAAAATGGAAAAAACATTCCCTCTCCCTTCAAATTGGAAAGCATCCACGGTCACTGGCATGCATTCAGAGGCACACAGCCAGAAAAAAGGCTAGGGAAGCCAACGGTTGAAGAATGATTTAAAAGACCTTAAGATCTGCAGCAGAGTAGGCTAAATGAAGACTATAAAGGACACATGAAGACATGTATATAAGCACACAGTACATACCATAACAGAAGAAATATATGCAGTTAATTATATGTGAACATATAGAATAGAAATCTTAAAAGAACAAAATTTGCAAAGTATTTTCTAAAGCCAAAATTTCCTGCTAGAGTCTAGGATAAAATTATATATATATGTTGTTTATAGTGTCTTCCACTGGTTCTAGAAAATGTTTCCAGGGATGTATTTACATTTACTTAATTCTTGATGGTTTTCAAAGCACATTCGCATATGAAATCTCAATTTGATCATTGAGGGAGATGAGAAAAAAATGAATCAGACTTATTTTGTAAATACAGACATAGGAGAGGTTGGGGAAATCCCTCAGTGGCTAGACTGTTTGCCATGCAAGCATAACGACCTGCATTTGGATCCTCAGAACCCAACTGAAAAGCCATAGACATCTATAGTACCAATGCTCCTTTGTCCAGAGGGGAGGTGGAAACTGGAGGATCCTCAAGCTTACAGGCCAGATAGTCTTGTGAATGGAGTGGTGATTGAGAAACCGTGGCTCAAGCGATCTAGAATGCAAGGACCAGTGTCTAAGGTTATCCTCTGATCTGCACATGTACACCATGGCAGGTGTACACACACACACACACACACACACACACACACATTTTAAAAATAGGCAGAGGTGAACTGATTAGACTACTAGGTCTTTGTAAATGAGTAAATGTGAGTTGAAATTGTGACTTGGCCTCTTATTAGCTTAAGAATGAAATTTCTCTGAACATGTATATCTTCATGGACTCAAAGAATGGTATGCTTGGAGAATTCCTGGATCTACATGAAATTTATTTGAATTACTTTTTATAAATATTTTATTATTTATTTATTTGAGAGAGAAAGAAAGAGGCACATATAGAGAGAATGGGTATGATAGGGCCTCTTACTACTGCAAGCAAACTCCAGATACTTATGTCACTATGTGCATCTGGCTTTACGTAGGTACAGGGAATCAAACCTGGGTCCTTTGGCTTTGCCAGCAAGCACCTTGACCACTAAGCCATCTCTGCAGCCTCAAATTACTATTTTTTTTAATATGGCTATATCTGGAATTTACCTCAGACCAATTCAATAAAGACTTCTCAGTGTAGGACTCACATAGCATTAATCTAAATATTCTAAGTTAGCAATACATTGGAGAATGACACAAATAGTATAGGAGTTGGTCATATGGTCTATCACACCGCTCAGCTGTGTTGTTGCTATGCCATGCACCGATAAAATTTTGATTACAAAATTAGGCAATAGGCCACATTTGACCCAAGAGCCACACTTTGTCAAACCCTAACCTAACTGAAACATTTTTCTGAAAGAGATCTGGAGATTGCAACTATTTTGCAAATGTTTTTCTATGTTTACCAATGACAAAGTTAGGGCTAGAATTCTGCTTTTGTGTTAACTGCCCTCCTGAGGTCCCACTACTGCTTCTCAGTCCTTGGGGAAAATGACTTTTGACACACTATGTTTTACTTTCCACAAGCTTAAGACATTAGTTCGCAAGAAAATGCTGATTGTTTAGTAAGGAGAGGGCTGCATTTTGACTCAAAGAATTATGGTTTTGAGTGTCAGTTCTGCCACTCAAGCGTTAGTCCCTCCAACTTGTTATATCCAGGTGCCTTCAATGAGAAGCTACAAATAATATTCATCTGGTAGATTAGTCCACTTCTGTGCACACTGCGTGATCACTAAATGACCTGTCACCACACTAGGCACACAGGAATCATTGGATAATAACAATTCTATTACCTGTAAATTTTCATCATTTTCAGATGTACATCTTATGCACTTCTTGTAAATAAATAAAAATATGTAGCATTAATAATAGAATAGAGCTGGAAAGATGCTCAGTGGTTAAATGCACTTGTTTGTAAAGCCTGATAGCCTCGGTTTGATTTCCCAGTACCCACGTAAAGTCAGATGCACAAGGTGGTACATGCATCTGGAGTTCATTTGCAGTGGCTAGAGGCTTTTACGTGGCCACATTCATTCTCTGTGTCTGCATCTTTCTCTGTCTCTCAAATAAATAAATAAATACACATCAAAACAGTATTTTTCATTGAATATATAAGAGACCATGTTAGTCAAAGCATGAACTCAAGATTTAAGTGAGATGATACAATACACTAGTATTAGTGAATTTGCTAACTTTAAAAAAAAATATTCTAGGGCTTGGAGAGATGACTCAGTGGAAGAAGAGGAGAAACACACTGAAGTTGCTCTCTTACTGTACATGTGCACTGTGACATATGCACAGCCACACACACACACACACACACACACACATACCATACACACATACATATACACAGAAAAATAAACAAGAAAAGTAGGGAAAAATTCTAGGTTGTACATCCAGTGCAATATCTTAGTCCTGTCACTTGTGAGCCAATGAAGAATGGATATGTCAACTTCTTCTGGACAATGAGAGATCGATGAATTTAGATAGGGGCTTCTGGTAAAGATTTCCCAGTTCTCCTTGCTGTTTTTTTTTTTTTTTTTTTTTTTTTTTTTTTTGGAAAACATTGTGTCTATAGGTGATATATCTAGAATCATTGCCTTGCCAGAAGTTAAAGATAGCAACTGGTGTTGAAAACCCAGATCTGGTTCAGAGATGGCTCAGTGATTAAGAGTGCTTTCTGCTTAAGCATGAGGGCCTCTTGAGCCAGGGTCTTGCCATGTACAAGTCCCCAGAACCTATGTAAAAAGTTGTGTGTGGTCACATACACATATAACCCCAGTCTGCATGGTGGAGGGAAGTTGAGACCAGAGAGTCCCTGAGGCTCATGGATGCTGACAGACGGCAACTCCAGGTTGAGGGAGAAATCCCATTAAGAAAAAAGTACATTGATGGATGGAGAACACTTGATGTTTTCCTCTGGCCTCTACGTTCACAGGTATGAGCATCTGTGAACACATATACATATACTGCACATCACACATACCACTTGTTGACATCATGTCAGGCAATTAACCACCCTGAGCATGCCCCCTCCTATAGACATTTATTTATGTGAGTGAATATCTCTTTCTCCTCTGATTTAAGTCAGTGTGGTTAGGAATGTATTGATTCCAAAAACAGGCTACTAATGCCTTTTATCTCATGACATGTTCTAGGAATATTTTCCTCCCATCTTTTCTAAAAGTTGTTTATGAATTGCTATTTTAAAATACAAAAAAAGAATAGCTGTAATGTTATAGTTGGTAATCTTATGTTTCACAAAAAGGTGAGCAGCTTGACATGTTCAATTAGAAGAAAAATGACCCTTTTAAATAAATTTCTACATACAAATCTTATAAGATGTACTGTTGGATGACAGTACATTCAGATTAGATCCATTAATATTTTTGGAAAGCAATGTTTTTGGAATTCGTATGACTTGAATATACAAGTTTGCCAATCTTATATAAAACTCAGAGAATTCTGGTTTTAAACTCTCATTTCTATTTACAATCAAATGTTGCAATCAAGTAAAATAATAAAATCAGGGCAATAACCATTTCCATCCCCTTATCATGGCTGTGTGTTTAGAGCCTTCATGCTCTTCTTTTCTAGTGAGTCGTTAAATAGATGACAGGTTATTGTGCATTATTATCCCCCCAGTGTGCCTTATAGCACTAGAATTCATATTTAAATAGCTGTTGCAGGAAACTATTCCCCTGGGGAGACATGACAACACATCTGCACCCCAAATAGGGCTCAGATAGCACACAAAACTATGATTATACCAATACCAGTTCAGGGAACTAATGAGTTTATTGGGGATTGCTCACTGAGCATGGAGAAGGTTATTTACAGGAACAAGGAGCCCCGAAGAATACACTTTAATGGGGTTTCCTGTGTTGAGATTACTCCTTGAATGCTCCTTCCTTGGCCTCAGGATGAGGGCTTACTCACAGAGCATAGGGATCCCAGAGCAGCTGCACCACCAAGAAGTTTCATCCCATTCTGAATGACAGCTTCCCCGTGGCTGCTTCCAGAAGCTCCTTACCCCTGTACAGGAGTATGAGACTCCAAAATAGCACTTCAGTGAGGCTCACTACATCAGGATTAGCCCCATGGATGCTTCTCCCTCAGCCTCAGGGTGAGGGCTTACTTACAGAGCATGAGCCCCCAAAGAAATCACCTAGATGAAGCTCATTGTTCTTTGATCTTTTACCCTCTATATCGTCTACATCCTCCTGAGATCACAAGCCCTGTGCTTCACTGTATACAGCTACCACAGGGGGCACCTGAGTTCTCAGGTGGGGGGGGTCTGATGACACTCACCCTACCTTCTCTCCTGAGTTGTACCAGCTGCTTTTAATAAAGCTGACCATAGTTGTTCACTGAATTCAATATGGAAAAAAATTGCCATACAACAATAGTCACATGTATGTACTGGCTACCATGTTGGATCATGAAAGTCTGCTTGGTAAAGCACTCATGCACACACACACACACACACACACACACACACACAAAAAAACAGAAGAGAAGAGAAGAGAAGATAAAATGTATTATGAACAGCACCACAAAATAAATTCCTGACTCAATATATAGGATTCCAGAGGACTAGTATCTATGTAATTTAGACATTGTCTAGAAAGTAAGATTTAACAAAAACATATCTAAAGAAAGTTTCCCTTGCACCTAGACCTAAAGGATGGGGAGAAGTTAATCACTAAATCCACTTTCTGTCTCTCTGGTATTAAAATATTGAATTTGAAGCCAGGTATAGAGGAATCTATAATCCTAGTACTCTGGAGGCTAAGGGAGAAGGAATGTAAATTAAAGGACAAGGTAAAATACATATCGAGAGTCTGTCTCCATAGATGACAGATAGATAGTTTGATAGATAGATAGATAGATAGATAGATAGATAGATAGATAGATAGATAGATAGATAGATAGATAGATGATAAATAGGTAGATAGATAAAAGGTACCTAGAGGATAGAAAGAGATAGGTAGATGATAGATAAATAGGCAAATAGATGATATAGATACACTCATACATACATTATAGATGATAGATATAGATGGATGATATAGATATAAAGGTGATAAATGATAGAGATAGATTGCTAGAGATAGATATTTGAATGTTGCATACTATCATGCATTTCCTATATCCATTTCCTCAATCTGATAATCTCTCATTCATGAGTTCACTTCATAGTTTTATTTCTGTGCAAACAAACCATATTCATTATATATATATATATTAAGGTTTTCTCAAATCACTAATTCCATATTTGATTTAGAATGATTAAAACTAAACGTTTTAATGTTTACATATATGATACAAAACACATATGCAAAGATGGAGCATTTGCTCAGTGGCCAAAGGCACTTGATTGCAAAACCTAACAGCCTAAGTTCAATTCCCCAGCACCCACATAAAGCCAGATGCAAAAAGTGTCACATGCATCCAGAGTTCAAGAGGTCCTGGAGTTTCCATCCCCCACCCCCTCTCTCTCTGCTTATAAATAAATAAATAAAAATATTTTTAAAAACACATACGCTATCTTGAACTGGATATCTGCCAACTTGCTGCCAAATGCACAGTACATCCAAATTAACTTTATTTGAGCCTGTTTTATGTAATTTGTCCCATCTATTCTAAGCATCAGTGTTTGAGTTCTTATTCAAGATACATGTTTGAAAATTTACATTTCTAATTATTAAAAAAGTAATTGTATAGAGAATATTTTGTGTTCCCTTATAGGGAACCAAGAGATTCATTTATGAACTGCAAGTTCTTCTTGAAGTCATGAGGCCCATTTTCCTGCAGATGAGAATTGAGTGGTGCCCTCCATGAGTTGATTCTACATGTATATCCTACCATGGTATACCTACCACAGCTCTCCATGGTACCTAAACACAATGCGCTTTCTCTCTCTCTCTCTCTCTCTCTCTCTCTCTCTCTCTCTCTCTCTCCTCCTCCCTCTCTCCCCAAGGAAGGGTATTGAGAATTAGCTGTGTTTTTGAGTACAATGATCTATGAAGACTGACAGGTGAAGAGTGAAGAGGACAGATGGGACAGGGGCACTGGTGACAGCAGTTATCAATAGGCCCTCCTAAGTGTTGGAACTCAGGTGAAAGCAGCAAGAAAGAAAAAGCCTGGAAAAAAAGATGACAAGATGACGAGAGGTAGCATTAATACATGAGAAATACACAGAATGTTGGAAGATACAGTGAAACAATGCTTTCAAATGAATTCTAAACAAAGAATATATGTAGTTTTCAGGCTAAAATAGGGACGATGAGCTGGACTCTTTTAAAGGCAGGATGGGATCTTGTTGAAGTCAAAAAGCACCGAGCTATGATACAGTGATACAGAATTTAAAGACCTCAATGAAAAGGTCAAGTAGATGTGGGCAAAACAAGGTGTAAGAAAAAACAAAGCGGGTAATCATTAAAACAGATTAGTACTCTCAGGGGTGTCTAGGTCTTAAAATTAGTTGTGAAGCCTGGAAGAAGGTACTGCATGAGACATGTGGTTAGGAGAGACCCTGAATGGGGATGGATGGAAAACTTCAGTTCTGTAGTTTCCACTGGCCAATGGAGGATATACTCCCATCACATCCAACTCCAGGCCAAAAAAAAAAAAAAAAAAAGATAGCTAGGACCAGAGCCAATGCTGTCATTTAACCTCTTTTGATATGTTGTTTTTGCATACTTGAGAAATACTGGCTTTAGTTCTTCAATGAAGATTTGGTAAAATTCAGCAGTGAATCCATTTGGGCCAAGAATTAACTACAGGTTCAATCTCATTTGATGTTAAGTCTTTATTTAAATAGCTTATCTCTTCTGGGTTTAGTATGGGGAGGTGGTATGAGTCAAGGAATTCATCCACTTCTTCCAGGTTTTCCAGTTTTGTGGAGTGTAGTTTTCTGAAATATGTCTCAATGATTCTCCCAATTTCATTGTCATCTCCTTTTGCATTACTGATCTTGTTGATTTGCACCTTCTCTTTTGTCCTTTTGATTAAATTATCCAGGACTTTATTAATCTTGTAATCTTGTTTGTTTTTCCAAAGAACCAAATCATTGTATCATCTATTTCAATTGTTTTCTTAATTTCCAATTCATTGATTTCTGCTCTGATCTTGATGATTTATTTGCCAATGCCTTGAGATGAATGGCTAAGTTATTAACTTGAAATCTCTTTTTTTGTAATGTAGGCATTTAGCCCTCTTAAGTCTGTCTTCATTGTGTTCTATAACTTTTTGTATGCAGTGTTTCCATTATCATTCAGTTCTAGAAAATTTTTCATTTCCTTTTTGATTTCTTCAACTATCCGTTCATTGATTAATAATGAGTTGTTCATTCTCCAGGTTTTGTTGAAGTTTCTGTGGTTTCTCTTGTCATTAATTTCCAGCTTTATTGCATTGTGGTCTGATATAATGCAGGGAGTTGTGTCAGTTTTCCGAAATTTGTGAAAATATATTTTATGTCCCAATATATGGTCTATAGTACAGAAGGGTCCATGAGTTTCTGAGAACAGTGCGTATTTTGTGGGATTAGGTTGGAATGTTCTGTACATATCTGTTAAGTCTAACTGATCTGTGATATTGTTTAGCTCCCTTATTTCTCTGTTTGTTTTCTGCTAAGATCTGTCTATTGATAATAGTTGGGTATTAAAGTTTATTTTTACCATTTTTATTGGGATTATTTCTTCTGTACTCTCTAATGCATTTTGCTTCATAAAATTTACTGTACCTGTGTTTGGTGCATGTAGGTTTATGATTGTAACATCCTCTTGTTATATTGTTCACTTAATGAATATGAAGTGTCCTTCTTTATCTCTTTTGTTTACTTGTGGTTTAAAGTCTGTTTTGTCTGATAGTCACAACTGTTTGTTTCTAGTCTCCATTAGCTTGGACAATCTTTTTCTAACCTTTTACCTCATGACTTTTCTGAGGAGATGTGAGCAAAAATCTGTTTACCCCAAATACAGCATAAATCACAGACTAAAGAAACCCAAGTCTATTCACTTGACTGGGATTACATACAGAAGAATGGCTGAGAGGTTACTTAAGGACATTGGGTGACAGCTGCATCACCACGAAGCCCACCCCTCAGTTTTGGTGAAAACCCATTAAAAACTGAAACCCTGGAGCTCCTTACTCAACTTTAAGGCAGCTTCACAGAATATTCTCATCTCCCTTTTCACTGTTTACTTTATATATAAACTTTGGAAAGGGTCTTATGAAGCCTGTAATATTCTGAGTTTCCCAAGTCTTGGAAGTTTCATGATCTTCCCGAGCCTTGCCAGTTTTCCTCCTCCAGCTATCAGGGAATGTTTGAAATGAAAGGAAATAATTACAAAACAGGACCATAAAACCTGGACTTACCTAACTACAACTATGTAAATGGTGAAATTGGATATTGAAGCAATATCTTGCAAAGTGACATTGTTGAGCTAAGACCATGACCCCCAAAAGATGGCAAGGAAGCATGCAGAAGACACTATTGTGCAAGCCTTAAGGATTTCAGTGTTGCTTTATGTATCACAAGTCTAAAGAGGAATCAAGTGGTTTACATTCCTTATTTTTATTATTGCAGTTACTCACTGAACTGTAAAAACTCTTTGCTTTGTGGGAAGGCTAGCATTATCATTCAGATTGGTTTGAGTGCCTGATAATATTTTATATAGTTTTATTTCCTAGCTTAAAAAGTTATTCCCCATATAACAGTCCCATATTCCTTTTGGAACGTGTAGCATGATATTTTTGCCTCTCTCTAGTAGCCTGTCCTCTATGATATATGCCATTTCATCCCTTTAGCAATTGGAAAATGGATTTCTGCAAGCCAGTCTCTTGGTAGTTGATATGTTATTTTTCTCCATTAAAGAGAGTATCTATGAATTCACCAAGTATTGCAGCTTTAAAGTGTTTAGTAATGATCCCTGGTTGTGTGTCAAAAAGAATTTCTGTCCATATATGTACATATAGCATTAATATGATTTGTAACACTTCCACTGGTTCCTAATTTCCTCTACCAACACAGAGTGACTTTTCCTGATGCTGAAAATTGATGACAAATGCTTAGTGCATTTTGTCTCCTCTGGAGGTACATCTTCTAAGTCTGACACAGGAAAAAGTTAAAAATGCCCCAGCCAAGTGATTCCGTCAGCTTCACCGTCTTTTATCTCTGATTTATTCCAAAGCTGAAAGAATTCATCACTAGTTGAGCTAAAGTAAACCAACTCTTGTGACATATAATTAAATTACTGGCAGAAATAAAATCTAAAATTCCTCAGAGTACTTCAGATAAACATCAGCAGAATGATTGAGTTGAGGTAAAATATTTTGTTGAAAGGCCAGAAAAAGTCACCTGAAGGAATTTGTTTCCCTAATCTCTGACATTGTTTAACTTTCTTCATGATAATTACAGAAAAAAACATGTAAAATTCTCTCTTATTTTAGCTCTTTTCCACATCCCTTATTTTTTCATATCTTTACCAGATACTAGGAATATAGCATTAAGAAAAGATTTATACTTGTAGCTGATAAACTCTTCTCAAAATCATTCTAAAGGTAGGACAGAGATGGCTTAGCAGTTAGAGTACTTGCCTGCAAACTCAAAGGACCCAGGTTCGATTCCCCAGGACCCATGTAAGCCAGATGCACAAGGTGGCGCATGGATCTGGAGTTGGTTTGCAGTTTCTGGAGGTCCTGGCATGCCTCCCCCTCCCTCCCTCCCTCTCTCTCTCTCTCTCTCTCTCTCAGATAACTAAACAAAATAAAAATATTCTTTTAAAAAAATCACACTAAAGGTAATTATACATATACTAAGTGTCCCCATTGTCAAAGTTAAAGTCCTAGAAAGGGATAGTATTTTATTTCCATTCATCCACCTGAATTTGTATTTGGATGGCCCAAGAACAGCCTCAATTATCAGCAAGACTTTGTAACAAGAGCACATTGATTTTGGAGAATATTAATGTCTGAACCCCTAGTTAAACAGCTCTGAGGATCTATCTCTTTCTTTGCCCCATCACTTTATACTTTTGTCCCTCCCAACTTTGTAAGGATGACTTCAGCTCACTTCTGCTTCAGGAACATCCTTTCTTTCTTTCATTTGAAATTCCACAGTAATATGGTCATTCTGGGAGTCTGAACTCTACAATCCACATCACAAGAAAAATTTCTAAGCCAGCTCTTTCAGAGCTTACCACAATGTGAACAACAAGCCAACACAATGATATTTCACAAGTTAATACATTTTTCCTCTAAGGTTTTGTGGTTATCATTTTCGTATTTACTTCTAAGTCTGAAAAATTCTCTTAACCACCTCCTACCCTCATCTGTTCAAAACTAATTTTTAAATTATCTAGTGGTTTAATAAACTTCCCCCTATTTTTCTCATATTTCCTTCAACTAATTGCATCACAACTTTTCAGGGCACTCTTCTTTCTAGACTCAGGGAGGGAACTGTTCTTAGTTTAGAAAAACTAGGGACCAACTCTGCCATGCATTGACCATATGGTCTGTTGCTGCTCCTGAAATCCTCTCAGTCTGTTGAGCTTACCTGTTATGAATCAAAGATGGGGTCATTTGTAAAGAAGCCTTGTAAATGCTAAAAGGCAATGCATGAGAAGTTTTCATTCTGGTACACATTCGTCATGGGAAACATTTAGCCAAAGAATATACTAACCCTCTTGAAGAAAGGATGCTGTCTCAGATGTTAGTACTCTGTGCCAGAAGTAATCATATATTGCACTCTGGTCTTCTGGTCACTTCTGAAAACTTCCCATGCATAGCCTCTTAGCACTTACAAAGCTTCTTTACAAATGACCCCATCTTTGAGTTATAACAGGTAAGCTCGACATACTTAGGGATTGCTGGAGCAGCAACAGACCACATGGTCAATGAATGACAGATTTACTTCTAGTAGTTCAGGACTATAGCAGGCCTACTCCCCAGAAGGTAACTCCACTCCTATTATTTTGGATCTCATGGTCTACTGATAGTATCTTTGTATGACTTTGCATTCTCTGTCTTTGCGCCCCCATCTTACATTGCCTGCCATATATCCACTCAGTTTCACATTCCATCTCCTTCTTATCCTTTCTAAACAAAAGTCATATCCTTCTTGCACTTCCCAAGATTCAGGAATGGGTTTAGAAGTTATTTAGAGACAAAATCTCCTTTTCCTCCCCCTTTTCAGCTTCTTGGTTCCTGTCACATTATCAACATACAATAATGTTCCTAGTTTTTAAGTCTTTTGCCATATACTCCAAGTCCAAAGAGGCAATAGGTTTCCACTGAACTCTGCCATTTCAATGGCATTATCCTCTATGAATTGCATCATCATGGACCATAGAGCTATTTCTTCAACTAGATAAATCTGCCTTCCATTAAAAGTCATTACATCTCTATCGCCATAAAATTGACACAAAATAATATTTTAGTCAATGCATAACCTTTATCATGTGGCTTCCTATTGTAGAAATAGAACTGTGTGTCTTTCTTGTAGTTACCTTCTGGTTACTGGCCCAAAGCACCCAACCAAAAGCAACTGATAGGAGGAAAGGATGTTTATTTTGGCTTATAGTTTTGAGGGGAAACTCCATGATCACAGGGGAAAGGAAGGGCATGAGCAGAGGCTGGACATTACATCAGCCACAGCAGATGGAATACCACTACAGGAGAGTGAGCCAAAGTCTAAAAAAGGGAATTGGCTATAACATGCCTAATCCCACCCCTAACAATACCCCTCCTCTAGACAAAGCTCCACCTACCACAGTGCCATCAGCTAGGGATACAGCATTCAGAAAACTTGAGTTTTTGAGGACACCAAGTTCAAACGACTATAGTCTTCTAATAGTAACATTCACGTGATAGTTCCAATAATTTTTGCTGACAATTAAAGCCCATAGAAGCACAGTTGAAGAGAAAAATGCATAAAAGGGAACAAGATTATGTGTGTGTGTGTATTTAAATGATATGTAGAAGTTAAAGACATCAACATTTTTGAGAAAAAACATTGTTTATTTAAAAATATCTAACATTATTCTAGACAAATAAAGAAAGAAACTCTTGCAGAAATGTAATATTTGTGGAAAAGACATCCTTTTTCTCATATATCTTTTTTCCTTTTGCTTAAATTAACTGAATGTGTATATAAAATACACAGATCTGTATTTTTAAAGCAAATGAAATATACTAATAATCTCAAAATTTATCTTTTCTATATATATATATATATATATATATATATATATATATATGAAATATGTTAACTATTTTAATGATAGCACCAGAATACATTTAACATACCAACTTATGAAAATAGATTAAAGAATTATAAAGATTTTTTAATGAAGATTTTTAGTCCAGGCTGACCTGGAATTAAGAGAAGTGGCCACTATGGGAAAATACTTTAAAAAGATTTTTAAAAATTTTTATGGACTATGGGCTTTAAAAAAGAAAAAGAAACTTTATGATTGAACCAAGGTAAGGGATATGAGTCTTTATAACTCACTATGTAATATTTCACAAGGTTAATCAAATTAACACCAAAATTTATATATAATAATTTAATTCTAACTTTCTGCAGATATTATGGGAACTTAAATGAGTCTCAACTTTTCAAAAATCATATTTACCTTCTTTCTTTCATGAAAGGACTATTTTAAATTCATTCTTCTCTGAGTGCCAAAAACAATACTTTGAACAAAGTAGACATTCAATAAATATTTGCTGAGTAAATCAATGTCTTAAAAATCATTTAGCAATGCATTATGTGCTTTTCTCCACACAAAGAAACCCCCAAATCAATCAAGTTAATCATTTCCCTACACTTAAGAGCTACACCTCCATTCTTTCAAACAACTTTATATTTTGAGCTTTTAAAAATTATGTGTTTTCTACAGAATGCATTTAACATGTGGCTAAAAGGAAAAGTGACCAAAAGTTCAGAGAGAAAAGCATGCCATTTTATCCATGCTATTAATACAGAAAGTGTCATCCACTTGACTTTTCATGAGCATGTTATCCCTCCTAGCAGTTTTTTCTGATTTGATTCCAGCATAGCTTTCCTGAGATTGGAATAAGCACTAGACCATTAGTGTATATATGAAACCTTCCTCTAGAATTAGAGGAGCAAATAAAGGGGGACAAAAAGCTTCCATGTACTGGGGAAAAACCACATATGATGTATAAGTTCCATTTTTTAAAAATAGACTATGCCTAATCTTTACTGTTTGGGTGGTATGAGGTTATGAATTATTGAAATTGACTGAATCCAAATGTGTTTCTTGTGTAAAATTGAGGTAGTGGTTCCCTCAGGGATGTTGAATGAAAACAACCACTAATCTACTTTCCATCTGCATAGATTTACCTATTCAGTGTTATTGATATAAATATATTTATAAAATATGTGCCTCCTTGGGACTGGTTTCTTTCACCTAGCATAACCATCTTAAAGTTGACCTGTGTTGTAGCATTCACGAAAACTTTGCTCCTTTTATGGCTAAACAATAATCTATTGTAAGAAAATTTATCTTAGAAAACTATACTGTTTGACAAGGAATGAGATCATAAAATTCAAATATATTGCAGCGGAATGCACAAATTATACTCCTGTTTACCTTTTTCTTTTTTTCCCTTTTTTCTTTCTTTCTTTTTATTTTTTTATTTTTCAAGTTAGGGTCTCACTGTAGCCAAGGCTGACCTGGAACTCACTCTGTTGTCCCAAGCTGGCCTCGAACTCACAGTGATCCTCCTATCTCTGCCTCCCAAGTGCTGCGATTAAAAGGGTGCACCACCACACCCACCAAGACTCCATTTTTTAGCTATAAGAATGGAAAAAAAATCTATAAGTCTTAATAACAATTTTTAAGGGTATAGAAAACTGGCTTTCACATATTCTTGGAACAAATTTGACAGATGAGCTCATTTTTTTTTTTACTGTATATATTTAAGTTATATAAAATGAGGTTTTGATATATACACATAAGAAAACACTATAGTCAAGCATATGAAAATATCTCTTATCTAACATAGCTCTTGTGTGTAAATGTTTTTTCTATTATTTAATTTACTTATTGGTAAGGAGAGAGAGAATTTGCATGTGCCAGGACCGCTCAAAACAGCAAATGAACTCCAGATACATGTGTCATTTTGTTTATCCACAATATGTGCTGGGAAATAGAACCTGGGCCATCAGACTTTGCAAACAATTGCCTTTAACTGCTGAGCCCTATTTGTGGATATGCGAGAATGTGTACCTATAATCTATTCTCTTAGCAAGTCCTTATGTATGTACAGGGCATGGTGATTTGGTAATGTTTATTAAAATATACATTCCACTTCAATACATTTGTTTTGTAGCTACAGCTATAAATATGTGAAATAATGAATTTGATTTAATTTCTTTTGTTGAAGCCAAAGATAGGAAACCCTTATAAAGCACACCAGTTGTGACATATCTGTTTAGGGTAATACTCAAAGCTATTAAAAAAAAAAAAAAGAATGAAGCCAGGCATGGTGGCACACACTTTTAATCCCAGCAGTTGGGAGGCAGAGGTAAGAGGATCACCATGAGTTCGAGACCACCTTGAGACTACATAGTGAATTATAGGTCACCCTGGGCTACAAGAAGACCTACCTCAAAATACCAAAAAAAAGTGAAGGAATTCATACGTAATGGAATTTTTGTATGACTTATTAATGCAAAACATCAATGGATAGAACTATACATTGTAAAAGAAAAGAGTAGACTACATATGTATTTATACTTAATACCTATTCATAAAAATCTAAAGAAAAATAATGTATTAGTCTATTTGAGGTGCCATAATTAAAAAAAAACTCAGATTGAGTATAAATAATAGAAATTTCTTTTTCACAGTTCTGGAGGCCCAAAGGTCAAGACCAAGGTGTCAGCATATTCCATGATGAGTGATGCTTTCTGGTTAATAGTTGACACCTTCTTGCTATGTCCTCACATGCTAAAAGGGACAGGGACCTCTCTGTGGTCTCTTTTATAAGAGCACTAAGCCCATCCATAATGTTCCACCCTCATGACCTCATCACCACCCAAAGGACCCACTTCCTAACTCCATCACCTTAGAAATTAAGATTCAACATAAGAGTGAAGATACATAAATAGTCAGTATAAAACATTGGAAAGAAATGAAGCCATAAGGGTTCTAAAGGTAAGAGGGACCCAACACACCCTTGTAGAAGAAGGTTATGGGGAAAAATAGAAAGAAAAATGCAGGCAACTGCTTGGAGCAAAGAATGGTCTGGCTCAACATCCGACAAAGAAACAGGGCCTCGGGCCTGCAACTACAAGGAACTCAACTGGCCAACCTGAATAAGTCTGCAAGTACATTCTTCTAAAACCTCCTGAGGAAAACCCAGATAGCTGACACCTTGATTTCAGCCATGTCCTCTTCTGAACAAAATACCCAGTAAACTGACTCAGACTTCTTTCCTACCGAGCTGGGGATTTTGTGTTATTCTATCCAATGTCTGAGGTAATACATCATACCAGCAATCGTGATACAGATTAGGAGCGAGGTAAATTTCTTTTGCAGGTACTCAGCTGGGGACCCAGGCCCAAAAGAAGATGGATGCCACCCTGACCTGGCAAGACTAGAACTTCAGTCTGATTTATCAAGATGGAAATCATGAGCAGCTTCCTAATCAATCCTCCTTTTGGGGGTCTTGTCAGGCCTTACTGTCATGGGCCATTTCTGAGTATGTGTTGTCTTCCTGGGCACACTGACAAGTCAAGTTCCTTCATAGACATTTGAACTTGGGAATGAGGCTCATCCTGATTTGATGCATGACTTACAATAAGACCTGATCCATGTTGCCCATGGATTGTCCTGAGGTTTCCCCCTTTGGAACCCTCCCAGTGGGGAGGGGATTGCTTCCTCAGCTTGGGAACTTTTATGCTTCTACTATCTTATTTCTACTCTTTTAAAATAAATATTTTAAACTCTACCTTTCCTCATTTTTCAGTTCTTTGCTAATCATAGACCAGAACTTGAGACTTGAGAGCCACTGACGACTTGTTGAGTTCAAAGGCCACCTAGAGCTCAGATTCTCAACCCCACAACAACAGGAAATGAATACATATACAATTATATTATTTATTGTTATTGACAGATTTAAGTAGTTTTAAATCTTTAAAATGCAAATAGACTACACAATGTTGAGAATAAAGTTTCCCAGTGACATAACTGTAGTCAAAAGTTTATCAATATTAACCTAAACTCAAATATTTTAAGTGTGTAAATTACAATTTTGACCCCCCCCAAAAAAATCCCCTGGGTAGCAAGACTATATATTAAAACCTTAAAGGCAAGCTTGTTCCCCTTCAAGTTCACTGTCCCCTAAAACTAGAACCTTTCCTACATACTAAAATAATGGCATATAAGCATGGTTTCCTGAACTCATACAAAGTTATCTCAAAGTGATAAAGTTGAAATTGATGGACACTCTATAAGCAAACATTTGGAAGAAAGGAGAACGTTTGCCTTGAATAACTGAAATGTCTGAAGACTATCCTACACTCTGTGTAACTTTTGACCACACAGCCCTTCCTATTTGGTATTGCACATGTTCCAGAACTTTGCTAATGAAGTCATTGCTCTGACATGCAAAAAGTCAAACAAATGTTCTTTAACACAGAATTGAACTTAAAGCTCCAAAGAAAGAAGTTTTTTTTATTGTATTTTAGTTGTTACTACCTAAATATTTGTGTAGCAGAAAGCTTCAAGTTCACTGAGATGAACTTCCAGACAAGGCACAGTTATAGAGGAAGGGATTTATTGAAGCTTACAGATCCTGGGGAAGTTCCATAATGGAAGAAAAAGCTGCCTGTTCTTACAGGACCAGGCAAGGGAGAGACAGAGAGAAGCCAAAAAGCCAAAAGCCACAGAGCCTAGCACACTTCAGTAACTTCAGTTAGGCACACTTTGCATATCTTTATATTGAAATCTCAAACCCACCACCACGCTGAAGAAACACCCAGTGACACTGCCTCCAGCCAGGTGGCTGCAGATACAAACTACAAACTACTAAAACACTGAATATATTGGGGGCCATATATTCAAACTACCACATTCCTCCCCTGGCCCCCAGTAGATTCATAACCATCACACACTGTAAATTGTATTCAGTCCAATTTCAAAGGTCCCCATGGTCTTGGCCAACTTAAGATAGTGAGTCCTGTAAAATCAAACACGTTAAATACTTTCAACATATAAAGGCCTGGATTAAGCATTTTCAAGTGGTATAAGGTATAGCAAAAAGAGACTAGAACAATGCAAACTCAACCACCATTAGCAATCATCAAGCTTCCACAGTTCAAGTTCAATACAACCAGAGACTGACAGTCTCCAGATTTTTCCAATTTTGTCCCTCCAGCTGGGCAGAGTAGCCAGGGAAATGTTCCATCCCAGGCCAACAATGCACTCCATGGTAACCCTTGCACAGTCCTTGTATATCCAAAACATCTTCAGGTCTCCATGCAAACCACAGTTCATCTTCCAAAGGCTTTTCTGAAGGGACCAAACTGATGCCATCACAGGCCTCAGTAAGGTGCTGCCCTGACTAAGCCACAGTTTCAATTTCCAGGAGGGGCAAGCTCTGGGGTCTGAGTATGTAAAAACGTAACTGCTGTTTGCTTAGCCAATCATGTTAGGAGTTTATCTTTCTTTTCTGTCTTAAATTCCCCTAGAACTGGCCACCAAAACCTTAAGACCAATCAAAAAAAACACAAGTACAGTTACTGTTCAAATTAGCCAATCATGTTAGAAGACTAAAAGCCCACCAAAATTCCCTTTAGCTGTGCTTAAAAGGGAGTCTGCAAGCTCCTCGGGTGGCCACCATTTTGTACAAGTGGTTGACCCCAGCATGCTGGCTAATTCTGCAGAATAAACACTCTATGCTTGTACATACTATTTGACTCTGGGGTCTTTCTTCAACGATTTTTGGACCTTTACACTTTCAGCCTATCAGGCATCATGCCCTGCCTCATGCCACATCTCAGCAGCGGCTCCTGGAACCATGTGCAATTCATGACCACTCCACACATTTTTCATGCTTCCAAAACTAATACCTGGTGTGCAGGACACAACCATATTCTTAATTCAGGGATGAAATAAATTGTAACCTTGAAAAGCAGGTTCCTTCTCCAGTCAACTCCTTCCCAAAAGAGTTTGCATTTCTATCATAGCCTTTCCTCAGGCATCCTCTCCATTGTTTTACTATAAAGCAGTTGGGCCATCTTCCTTAAGATTGCTAATGTGTTTCACAATAGCAGCTCCAGCAACCTGAAACCAGTCTCAGTGCCTCTAATTTTAATTTGCTTGAGGTTTCCCAACTTAAAATCTTAAATCTCTCAGTCCAATATCTTTAGCCAAGCACATCAGTCCATTACAAATTTAACCTTGATCAAACTCTCTGGGCCTTGGCAGCAGGATGCAGCCATCCCTTATACCAGTAGCCCAGTTCCAACAGATCCCTCTGCAGTCTTTCCTTCTCTTTATAAGCCAAGCCTCAAAGTTCAATACTATCTCCACTTAGCATTCTCAAACTCTCATCAGAATAGTCCATAAAACTTGGCTTACAGTCCAGAAGGCATCTTCAGTTGCAAGCACCAAATCTATGCACATTCCTCCAAAACAAAGGTTCCAAAAGACCAAAACATATGGTCAGGTTAATCTCAGCCCATTCTTTGATACCAACTTCTGAAGCAGAGATCTTCAGGTTTGCTGAGATGAACTTCCAGACACAGTTATGGAGAAAGGGATTTATTGAAGCTTACAGATCCAGGGGAAGTTCCATAATGGCAGAAGAAGCTGGAATGCTCTTACAGGTCCAGGCGAGGGGGAGGGGAGCCAAAAGCCAAAAGTCACACAGCACAGCATACTTCAGGAACTCCAGCTAGGCACACTTTGAATATCTTTAGATTGAAATCTCAAACCCACCACCACACCTTAAGATCCGCCCAGTAACACTGCCTCCAGCCAGGTGGCTGCAGATGCAAACTACAAACTAATAAAACACTGAATATATTGGGGGCCATATATTCAAACTACAACTTGTATGGAACAAAATTACTAAAATTGACTATGTTCTATGAGAAAAGGCAAAAAATATATTTATTTATTTATTTCCTAAGTTGTTGAAAATGCTAAAACAATTGTGTTAAGTAATGTTGGGAAAAACCTGTCAGTTAAAATAATTGTTGTATAAAGTCTACTTCATTTCAAAACCATCTCACCTTCTAAGACCTATGTTCACTTCATGATTCCCACTGATGATCAGTACCTGTTTAAATATGTCTCAACTAGAGGAAAGCTTTTCCCTCTCTGGTATATTTGATGATGTTTGGAGATATTTTTGGCTATAACAACTGGGGTTGTGCTATTAGCATCACATGCATACAGGGCAGCTCCCAAATATCAGTATTTTTAATGTTGAGAAATTCTGTTCTAGGAAGATCTAGAAAGATTAATTAGGAATGAATAAAGATATGAAGTTATCCATTTGGAAAAACAAATAGTGAAAACTATGCTATACAGGATTAGGGGAGAAAGAAAAGGGGAGGTTGCTATGGAAAGGAATCAAAAGAGGAAGCAAAACCAAGTAATCAAAGAAATTCTAAAAGAAGAACAAAGGATAAGAATAATAAAGAATTATATGGTTCTAAGAAAGACTTGGCCAGCAAGGTGGACTGCCATGGGGCCACAATGTTGAGTGAGAGCTAAGGAAATGAAATGATTTCATATTAAGATATGTCATGTGTGGTCTCTGATATAGACAGTTTAAGTGAACTGAAGAATGTTAGAGAAATTTTATGGCTTTCAAGGAGTCGATATATATGTTATTGTTTATATGCATTTTATTTGCTTGGTTTTTGTCCAAGACAGGAATAAAATGGAGGATGTAATTGTACTGATAAATGATCAACTATCAGGTTCCAAAGTACAATGCTAATTTTTTTCTGAATTAATGAGACTCCCCTTAGTAATTTGGAAAATTTTATAAATTAAGCAATCATAGCATTTAAATGGGCTTATGCCATGTAAAATATTTGTGCTATCTTTCCATTGCTATGATGAAATACCTGAGAAAATCAACTTAAAGGAAGATTTACTTTAGGTTCACAATTACCATTCAAAATTTTTGGTTCCTTAGCCCTACTGTTTCATGGCTGGGAGGCACATCATCACGGTAGGGAACATGTGCTAGAACACAGCAGAGAGAGAAATAAGAATAAGACAAGGACAAAATATAGACCCTAAAGGGCATATCTCCAAGGACCCACTCCCCTTCAAATATTCCTAATCTCCTAATTGTTCCATCAAATGAATTGGTCAATGGATTTGAACATTGATGAAGTGAGTGCCTTAATGATCCAATCACCCTGTAAAGGCACTACCTGTGATATTGCTGCATTGGGAACCGTGCATTCAACATAGAATTCTTGGACAAACATTGCAGATCCAAAGTACCACAATGTTTAAAACAAGGTATAAATTATATAAATGAATTAAGTCAGTTTCAGAGGGACTATGGATGCATAAAATAATGTATGCAAAATGGTATGAATGTAGAAGCAAAACTGTACAGGGAAACAGAGAGGATTAATAGCCCCTATAATTCCCCCATACTAGGAGTTCAGAAACCTAATGGGGAATGGAGATTAGTACAGGATCTTCATCTTATTAATGAAGCTGTAGTCCTCAATCCTTATACTTTGATAATGCAAATTCCTGAAGAAACTAAATGATTCACAGTTCTAGACTTAAAAGATGCTTTCTTTTGCATTCCATTATACCCTGATTCTCAATATCTTTTTTCCTTTAAATAATCCCTCAGACACAGCTACTCAGCTAACTTGGACAATGCTACCCCAGATATTTAGAGATAGCTCCCATCCACTTGGACAGACATTTGCCAAGGACCTGTCTAAATTCTCCCATATTCAAGTTAAGGCCCTTAAATATGTAGATGATGCCTTTCTCTGTGCCTCTACAGGAGAGGTTTCACAAGAAGGGAATAAAGCACTTCCTAATGTTCTGGCACGCAGAGGTTATAAGGTTTCAAAATCCAGTGCTCAATTATGTGGAAACACTAAAATCTTTAGGCTTGATGTTATCAGTGAGGACTATGGCATTGAGTAAGAAAGAATAAATCCCATTGTCTCCTACCCACTCCCTAAAACCCTCAAGCAACATAGGGGATTCTTGGGAGTCACAGTATTCTGCCAGCTATAGATATCTGGATTATGGGGAGACAGCTCCCCTCCTATGCAAGTTAATGAAAAATGCTCATACATCAGGGACACATCTCCAGACCTGGGAACCAGAAGATCAACATTCTTTTAGACAATTAAAGCAAGCTCTGCTAGAAGCTCCAGCCCTGAGCCTCTAAATTGAAAAAGTATTTAATCTGTACATGCCATAAAGAAAAGGGATGGTCTCAGGGGTCCTGGCTCAAGTCAAAGGACCTGCCCAGCAACCTATCAGGTATTTAAGTAAAGAATTAGATCTAGTGGCCAAAGATTGGCAAGCCTGCCTCTGGGTAGTGGCTGCAATAGCCCTTTTCATTCCTGAAGCTACAAAATTGACTTTGGGAAATGGCCTGACCATATATACTCCCCATTATAGATCAGGTTTGCTTTCCTCTAAGGAAAATGCCTGGTTAACTGAAAATCACTTCTTTAGCTATCAAGCAGCTCATCTTACCAGGGGTGGGTGAGGTCTGCTATCTAGATTAGAACTTGCTTCTCTCACTAAACCTAGCTACCTTCCTACCAGAAGGTGATAGCACATGACATAAGTATGAAAAACTAATTTGTCAGAATTATGTGACCTGAGATCTCAAAGAGAGCCCTCTACAAAACCCAGACTGGACTCTCTATAGATGGAAGTTCCTTTATGGAACAGGGGATCCACACACAAGTCTGGCTATACAGTACTAACTCTCAATGAGATGAGTGAGAGTGTACCCCTTCCCTCAGGCAGCAGTACTCAGCAGAACTGGTGGCCCTTACCAGGGCACTAGAACTAAGCAAAGATCAGAGAGTTAATATTTACACTAATTATAAATATGCCTTCATGGTTCTTCATGTTCATGTCACTATTTGGAAAGAGAAACAATATCTGACAGTCTCTCGATCTCCTATTAAATATCATAAGATTGACCAAATTTCACTGCAGTCTTTCTTCCTTCTGAAGTTGCAGTAATGCACTGTAAGAGACATAAAAAGGGGTTACATGAAACCTCAGAGGGGAACAGGTTGGCAGTCCAGGTTTATAAGGCCACTGCTAAGAAGCCCCCTTTCACAAAATTAATAGAGGCACCCTTGGTTTGGGAAGGTGCCATAGAAGAAATTCATCCATAATATTCCCAAGAAGAAAAGAAATGAGCTTGGACATGTGGCAACACCTTACAACCTACAGAGTGGCTGCAGACATAACAAGGAAAAGTGTTCTTACTTGAGGCTAATCAGTGGAAAATTCTTAAAACTCTCCATCAGACCTTCCACCTGGGCACAGACTCCACTCATAAGATGGCACAAATGCTATTTTCGTGTGGGGGGGAATCTCTTAAAGACCATTAAACAGCTTACCAGAACCTGCAAGATATGCCAGAAGTATAATCCCCTGGATAATAAGAATAGCCCTCTCAGGCCTACTATGCACTGGAGAGTACCCAGTGGAAGACTGGCAAATAGAGTTCGCCCATATGCCTAAGTCCAGGGACATCCAGTATCTCCCAGTATGTGTAGATACCTTTACTGAGTAGAAGCTTTCTCCTACAGGATAGAAAAGGCCTCAGCAGTACTAAAGGTATTAGTGACAGAGATCATTCCCAAGTTTGTACTCCCCAGGAGTCTGCAGAGTGACAATGGCCCAGCCTTTAAGGCCAATGCCACTCAGGGAGTCTCTAAGGCCCAGGGAACACAATATGACCTACACTGTGCATAGAGACCACAGTCTTGTGGGAAGGATGAGAAAACCAATGAGATACTTATGAACATTTAAGAAAACTGTCTCAAGAAACCCACCTCCCAAACGATGATGACTTTTCTACCCACAGCTCTATTACGGATCAGAATTATCCCTCAGGCACCAGGCTTAAGCCCATAGGAAATGCAATATGGGTGACCAATTGTTACTAATGATTTTCTTCTTGATAAGGAAACTGCTGCTCAGATACAATATATCAAGGTTGTGGCCCAATTTTAACAAACACTGTTGCACCTGTGTGAGACCTGCAACCCAGAGACTGGCTCACCATTGTTCCATCCTAGACATCAGGTGTTGGTCAGAGTTCCTCCGTCTCCAGAACCCACCTGGAAGGGACCACAAACCATGTGTCTAGTCACTCCAACAGCTATTAAGGTGCTCGAAATTGATTCCTGGATACATAGCTCTCGAGTCAAATCTTGGAGACCAGTAAAAGAAGAAACTGAAGGAGTGTAGAAGCTAGACATGGACAGATACTCCTGTGAGCCCATCAATGAATTAAAATTCCTCTTCAAAGAAGAAAAAAGAGGGCTGGAGAGATAGCTTAGTGGTTAAGGCACTTGCCTGTGAAGCCTAATCTCCCAGGTTTAATTTCCCAGTACCCATGAAAGCCAGATGCACAAGGTGGTGCATGTGTCTGGAGATTGTTTGCAGTCACCATAGGCCTTGACACACCCATTCTCTATCTATCTACCTCTTTCTCTCTCCTTCTCAAATGAATAAAAATAAAATATTTAAAAATAGACAAAAACGATAAGTCTGTTTTCTCTCCGCTCATAAAGTATATTTTATTTTCTGTCCTTAATACTGCCTAGCTTTTTGTTCCTACCTGCCTATACACAAGATAAAAATTCATTTCCTGTATGGGCTCAAGAATGTACATGAAAATAATCACAAGAACTGTTGAATCTGTGGGCTTCTACCCACTTCCAGTACTTCTGGACTCCTATGGTGGGTATCTTCTCTTCAAGAAAATGACTAGAATTAATTACAGTAATACATTAATCAGGCCAGAGCTAGCTCCTCTGACTTAAATCAAGCTACTGGATGAAAAAGGACATTGAGCTTTTCAAGAGGGAAAACTGGCAAAGCCTTACATAAGTATGTTGTCCCCCCTCTCTAGTAGTTCTTGTTCCACAATAGGAGAAAACAACCATAGATGTAAAGGCGGCAATTTTTTTTGTTAATAAATATATATTTTTTATTTATATTATTCTGATTTTACATTCATAGTATTGGTTCCATTGTCCTCCTCCCCGTCCTCCCACTTTCAAAGGGACCCTCATCAATGGGGAATGTGGATCGTGCATTGTGAGTTTGCTCAAGAGTTCTGGTGGATAGGCCCTGATACACATATGTAGATGACTCCAACCAAAGGTCACTTAAGCCAGAAGGTTCCCTTATGGTGGAAACAAAGAAATTATACACAATCAAAATGTCTCAGTGACATTTGCTATCTAGGATGAGTCCCTCCTGAATTTGGAAAAAGTATTATTGGCTTCATCCATCTGAATGGTTTGCTACCGAATGGATCCTGAGCCCAAGAATATATTGGTTAGCCCCTAGTGGCATCCACTGGCTCTGTGGCACTACCTTTAGCCCTGGATTGGAAGGTATACTCCAGGATTCCATTGGGTGCAGGGACAACAAATAAAAATCCCTAGATCTGGGCTGGAGAGATGGCTTAGCAGTTAAGATGCATGCCTGCAAAGCCTAAGGATCCTGGTTCAATTCTCCAGGTCCCACGTAAGCGAGATACACATGGTGGCACATACATCTGGACTTCGTTTGCAGTGGCTACAGGCCATGGTGTTTCCATTCTCACTCTTTCTCTCTCTCTCCCTCTATCTGTAATAAATAAATAAATAAATAAATAATCCCTAGATCAATTTACGAGCTTATCTATGTTACAACACAGATGGACCTGATGTGATTTTCACTCGTGTGATCATTTAGCTTCCATTTCTATCCCATCTATAGGTCTAGAAGATGTGACTTGGCATATAGAAATGCTCACTAAATATACTTAGAAGGCTTTAAGTAACACAGCTCAGGGAAGCTCCCTTCTTAACTCTGAAGTTCAAATGATGAGAAAGGCAACTATACAAAATCATATGACTTTAGACATTCTCAAGCAGCTCAGTGTGGCACACGTGCCATTTTCAAAGCTGAACGTTTTGTTTATACTCCTGGTAACTCTTCTAATGTCTGATTTGCCTTGTAAGATCTACAAAAACAAGTTCAGACAAAATGTCAGATACTACTGTGGTGAGCAACTTTGGAAATGGATTTCTGCATCTTCATCTTCATGGTGTAAGGGAATTATATATTTTGTTTTTGGGGTTTTTTTGTTTGTTTGTTTGTTTTTGTTTTTCAAAGTACAGTTTCGCTCTAGCCCAGGCTGTCCTGGAATTCACTCTGTAGTCTCAGGCTGGCCTCGAATTTACAGCGATCCTCCTACCTCTGCCTCCTGAGTGCTGGGATTAAAGGCATGCACCACCCCACCTGGCTTAATTATATCTATTTTTAAATAACATTTATTTGACAGAGAGAGGGAAAGAGGCACACACACACACACACAGAGAGAGAGAGAGAGAGAGAGAGAGAGAGCATGGCACACCAGGGCCTCCAGCCATAGATAACTCCAGATGCATGTACCACCTTGTGTATCTGGCTCTCCGTGGGTACTGGGGTATTGAATCTGTGTCTTTGGGCGTTGCAGGCCAGGTGCTTAAACTGCT
This sequence comes from Orientallactaga sibirica, assembly GCA_036365145.1. Taxonomy (NCBI): domain Eukaryota; kingdom Metazoa; phylum Chordata; class Mammalia; order Rodentia; family Dipodidae; genus Orientallactaga; species Orientallactaga sibirica. The sequence goes on from JAEOAD010000840.1 coordinate 8,842,910, forward strand.
TAGCCATGTCTCCAGTTCTGGGATTTATATCTATTATAATCCTAATAATATTTCTGTTAATTTTTGGACCTTATATACTCAGCTGCTGTATTAACTTTGTCTCCCCTCATTTATAGTTAGTTCACACTCAGATGGTCCTGAAAAAATACAACCCCTTATATCAGGCTCCCCTAGATCACTCACTGTCCAAGGCTTGGAATGATATTTGAATGGGAACCCTAAGGACCTCCGAGTGCCAGTTTACCCCATGTTCACTTCTCCCTGATTCCCCTCACTTTTATTCTTTCCCCACCTATTCTTTGCCGGAATCAGTGGATTTCTTCCCACACCATACACGTAAGACCACCAATACACTTTTGGGGGCATATAGAATAGGCCCACTGGAAGAGTACCCCAACTGCCACACATGACAACTCCACTCAACAAGAAGCCAGTCTGGTCTCCAACCCAACTCCCAAACAGCAGTTAGGGCTATCTCTTTCTTCATAAGGGAGAACTGACAGGAGGTAGAAATTTGCTAGGCAGTTTAGGGTATTAGGACCGCCAAAGTGAATGGGCTTTTTTTCCATGATTAAATTTCCTTGATTTTCCTTGGAAAATGGGGCTGGGGAGATCCCTTAGAAGTTAAGGCACTTGCCTGCAGTGCCTAATGACCCAAGTCCGATTCTCCAGTACCCATGTAAAACCAGATGCACAGGGTGGTGCATGCATGTGCAATTCTTCTGCACAAGCTGGAGCCACTGGTTTGCCCATTCTCTCTGTCTGTCTCTCTTCTATCTCTCTCTGCTTGCAAACAAATAAATGATTTTTTTAAGTGGAAAATGTCATTAAGCCTGCAAGGAGAACTTGGATTTTTCCATTCTCTTTCTTCCCTAGAAAGTTATACCCTCCAGGGAAATGTTCTAGATTAAGTTTACACCCTGCCTAAATGGCAGAGACCCTTATCCCTAACTAAGGTTTCTGGAAACATTGCCCCATTTTACAGAAACCTAGTCTTTCTCCCCTTGAGACTGTGAAATCTGGACATTGTCATGTAGAGACCTGTGAAATTTGTCTTCTGCATGTATAGATCCATGTCACTTCCCATAAAAATCCTAACCAAAGTCACCTAATTAGTTCTTCTTCTCCATGGAGATTACCTCCTGTCCATACAGACAAGAGTTTTCCCCTTCCTTCTTAAATCTATGTTCCCCCTCCAGTCGTCTGTGAATCTCATTCATCGAATGAGTATTGAATGAGAAGGCCACTGAAACAGTGAAAGCTCTGTATGGCCCTATGAGTAGATGGTAGCTTAGCTCCTGAGTCACAGCCCTCCTAAGAGATGAGGTAAGGCTCCATTGCTCTCCAGGACACTCCTAAAGTCATGTGTCACTAGCATTGTTTTAGCTTTAGGTTGGAGAATTTAGCTGAGTAATCACTAACACTTAGTACAATCTATTCACTCTCATTAAAGTTTCTAAAATATTGTCTTGGGGGGGGGTAGAAATTAAGCCCATTCAATACCATGTGCATATTAGCTCCTGTAAATTGATTAATTTTCCCTATATCACTGTGCCCCATCCTCCAAAATAGGTCTACATGAAGAGGTGTGGTGAGAACAATGGATTCTTTGTAACTACTAGAAAATAAAATATTATCTGTCTGACATGAAGCTTGTAACATATTCAATAAAGACCGCGAAGGAAGCCAGACATGGTGGTACACGCCTTTAATCCCAGCACTTGGGAGGCAGAGGTAGGAAGATTGCTGTGAGTTCGAGACCACCCTGAGAATACATAGTGAATTCCAGGTCAGCCTGAGCTAGAGAGCTAGAACCTACCTCAAAAAAACAAAACAAAAGAGAAGAGAGAGAGAGAGAGAGAGAGAGAGAGAGAGACAGTGAAGGAAAGGATATTTTATTATTCTTGCTCAAAACAGTATAACATAGAAAATATTCACATAAACAATTCTAACACCAATTAATTACCACTTGGCTGATTGATTCCACCATGCCTTTCTCCCTCACAGGTTATGTATATGCACAGCCAAGTCTACCCATCCTTGTGCTTTAACACACTTTTCTGTCTCTTTAACCCCTCCTCATCTGCCACTTTGCACAGCACTTTAGAAGCCCTCTGTAAGATCTTGGCATTTACCTTGTGAAAAGTCACCAGGCCTAACTGTATCAATGCCCCTATTGAATGTTCATACAAAGAAATAATAGCTAGGTGCATAAAACCGTATTGCCTTCATAAATACTGTGATAACACTCATTACATTGGTATGGAGCAAGAGAAAGGCCTTCAGACTTAATCCATTTTAATCCCAGGTATTTCCTAATATAAAAGACTGTGGGTCTTTTCACATTCTTTAGAAGGATTAGTGAAGGCCAACATGAATAACAAATTCACATTTCTGAAGTTCTGGAAGAGCCAAAAGCAATACAAAAGGAAGGCAGACAGATCAAATTTCTGAACAGAATTATTTTTCTAAGCAGAGTTTAAAAGTTAACATTAGGAACAAATGTTAAACAGCTCTGCACGGTTATTTTTCTTTACCTGGAACATATTTTGCCGAACAGTTAAACTGAAAATTTAGAAAGACACATTTTGAAGTTATAGAGACAAAAGCCCTCTTATATGTGGCAGGCAAGATAAGAGAGTAAAGGAAAAACAAAAGAGTAACTTGCTAACAATTTTGAAAATTTTCTAGTAGTTTCATTGCCTCAAATATTTCAAAAAATAATGATATTATTTTTAACGAAGAATGCTTTGATTGCAGTCAAATCATTGGATATTGATGTTAAGAGATTTTTTTTAAATGTTTTTATTTTTTATTTAATTTTTGAGAAAGAGAGAGAGAGAGAATGGGCACACCAGGGCTTTTCAACTGCTGTGAACAAACTCCAGACATATGCACACCCTTGTGGCAGATGTGCAACATTGCATGCTTGTATCACTTTTGCATCTGGCTACACATGGGACCTGGAGATTCAAACAAGTGTTCTTAGGTTTTGCAGGCAGGTGCCTTAACCACTAAGGCATCTCTCCAGCCCCCAAGATATTTTTAAATAATTGACTTTTGTCTCTCACATCTCCTATGTCCTGCTATCACAGAACCAGACGTCCATGGTAATTCAGGTCTAGTTTTCTGATGACTTAGTGAATGATCTTTTAATATATCATTCTCCCTCTCCTTGAGCAGATTATATTTTCTTGTTGTGCTGTATCAACTTGCTTCTCTGTTATAACCACATTCCAATTTGTTTTGATGTCTTGAATCAAAATAGCAAAGTCAAATTGATTATCCAGGCTTTACTTGTTTTAATGTCACTCACCCAGACACTGAGAAATGCTGTGAGGTTCACCCATCGTTAGCAATTCACATGTAACTAACAGAAATAAAGACCCCCCCCCAAGAGATGGTTCACTCTTAGTCCTAAACCTAGGGTTTAGCCCAAGCTCAGATTTCTCAACCTCAACATGACTGAGTTTAGGGATGGACGATACTTTGTGATGAGTATCAATCTGTTCATTGTAGGGTGTTGGGGAGAATCCCTGTTTTCTACCCACTATATATTCTAGTAAGTAACTCAACCCTGAGTTGTGACATCTTAAAAGGTCTCCCTACATTTCCAGAGGCCTTCTAGAGGGCAAAACTTTCACAGGTTAAGAACCAGTGATGACTATATAAAATTTGACACAAAATGAGAGCAAATTGGGCTGAAAGGTGATGTATAAAGGATCTCACTGGCACCTGTGATTATGAACTGCACTTGGTTCTAAAGCTATTAAATGCTTTGGTGAAGAAAGGATAGCTGTTTTAATCAGTTCTATGCCTCTCATCACTCACAGCACACTTTCACCTTACAGCATATTTTGATATGACTCCTTAGAGCATATTTTGATGTGATCTGACTGCTTGGAATTATACTATTATCCTGCAGCACGTTTCAAAATGAGCTAATTGGTCTATCTACTTCTAACCTCAAATTTTCTCCCTTCTCATCTCCCTTCCATAGCCATGACTCTAAGGAAGAGGCAGGAACAAAAGATTGTCATGTGTCCCCATCTCTGACTTTATCCTGCTAGCTACATTCAGAGTAGATCTCTCAGGTCTCCAGAACCTGCCAAGCAAACCTTCAAATACTGACTGCCCTCTGCCTCTCCTCATTGGCTGAGCATTTTCACTGAACCTGGGTGATCTCTCAACACTGCTGATAGGGGTGAAGGGAAAGAAAAGAAAAAGATAACAATCCCTTTTTAATCAAAAAGAATTATGAACCAGACATGGCAGTGCATACCTATAATCCCTACACTCAGGAAGCTAAGGCAGAACTACATAGGGCTTCATAGCAAGACCTTGTCTCAAAATCAAGAAATAAAAAATAGAAAAGCAATGATTTTATTTTATTCATGGCCTGTGGTACTTCTCTAAATATATCAAGGATTACCACACCATAGAAATTTAATATAAATGTTTGGTAGATGTGGTATGTGTATAATTTCTTCTCTGACATTTCATAGATTTGGATGTAATCTACATACAATAAAACACATAGATCTGATATTAAATGCTTTAGGAATTTTTACATATGCATGCATTTGTGCAACTATCTCCCAGATGAAGATATCAAACATTTCCAGTGCATTAGAAGGCTTCCCTTACTCCCCTATCCCCAAACTGGTTAATAACTCCTCCAACTCCCTAGGCAAGCAGCATTTTTATTTCAACCAAAGAGGATTAGTTCTGTCTGTTTCTTAGGCCATAATTAAATTGTGCAACAGGTACCCTTTGTGATTATTTTTATTTGATGCTGCTAGTGTTCATTTACGCAGCTCTATGTGTCATTGGCTCTTTTGTGTGTGTTAGGATGGGGCATCCCTTCATCTGTATATATGCACCACAGACTTTTGAGGATGGATATGTGTGTATGGGTTATTATGAATAAAACTACATGCATCATGTTGTACATATCATCATATGGATATATGAAATTGTTTCCCCGAGTATACAAATAAGAGTAAAATTTTAATCTAAAAACTGGAAAATTTCAGTCAATAAATTGATCTTTTATATGGGTATACATACTTGAAGGGCACAGTGATCTCTCTCTATTTGGCATGAAGGAACAATAAAGATATGAACCTTTTATTAATTGTTAATATATAAACAAATCTTATCATTAGGTTGAATGCAGAAATTGTCCTGAAGCTGGGAGACTTTCAGAGTCAAACCGGCAGTATCAGTATTTATGTTAGAACCATTTAACCTGGACTTTGCTAAGAAAAAAATGGCCACTCAAACCAATTGCAACTGAGAAGATAGGAGCTGGGGCCACATCCTAAATTCAGAATTAAATGCTTTTTTGACCTTGGCTAACTTGTTTCAACCCTTGCCCTTCAAGACATTAGTCTGAATCTTCTCTACTGAAATTTTACAGGGTCTACATAAATGGCAAATCATAAATCATAAGCCTCCAAGCCAATAAAACTGTCCAGGAAGGATTGAGAGCGGGAGTACAGACTCCAGGGTGGAGATGTATGCTTTCAAGAGCCTGGCTATCCCTGTGTCTAAAGTGCCACCAAATTAATTTATGAGGTTCTCTTCCCTTCATTTTTCTCTTCAAGTTCCGAATATGTTCTAACTTAAAATAAGTCTCCGCTAGCCACATATGCTCTATGTTATTTCATGGAAAAGAAGTGAGCTGCAAATTACATCAGTGGTTGCAACACATTTGGCAATAGCTTTCTTCTTCATGCTTCAGTCACTGGACTTGCTGTGTGATGAGAATCCCAGAAGCCCAGGGCGACAGTCCCTGAAATTTTCACTAAGTCAAATACCATGGCATTGTTTCATATTGCTGACTCTCAACATCAGGGCGACTTCATGAAAACCAATGTCCTTAAGTTCATGTGGGAGAGCAACATCTTTTAAAATTTCTACCAAATTTAAAAGTTTGAAAATGAGATGTGACAATAACCATAAAGTAGAAGCGCCTTTTGAATACATGTAACTAATTTGGGAAAGGCATTGAAAACAATATTAATCACAAAACTGAGAAAGCATAAAAGTGTTCTTTGCAGGGTAAACAAGGAATACTGACTCCCTTTACCCATCCTCACATGACTGTATTGAAATAATGAATTGTATAAGAATGGTCATTCAGCGTGAGTGAATTAATGCTGAATTGCTTTTGAGGTCATTATTTGTCCTTACTGAGGAAAGGCAGTCATTCCAATTGAATTCACTGGGAGCCATAGTCTATTACAAAAGTATAGCTTACGACAAAGACTAAATATATAGTATACCATATGAAAACTAAAACAGCACTTATGAATTTTATGGGCAAATACTTGCTTTATAAAAGTATCATTATTTTAGCTGGGCGTGGTGGCGCACGCCTTTAATCCCAGCACTGGGGAGGCAGAGGTAGGAGGATTGCCGTGAGTTCAAGGGCACCCTGAGATTACATAGTGAATTCCAGGTCAGCCTGGGCCAGAGTGAGACCCTGCCTTGAAAAAACAAACAAACAAAAAAAAGAGTATCATTATTTTAATGCTAAATTCATCTTCTCAAACGAAATATGAAAAACTTGGATATGATCTCATTTATAAGAAGTGTCTTAGTGCATTTGTAGTGATATAACAAAATAACTGACACTAGATAATTTATAAAGAATGGAAATTATTTCTTCACAGTTCTGGAGACTGGGCAGTTCAAGATCAAGGTACTAGCGTGTTTGGTAGTCTGGGGAAGGCCCTGGTCTCTATTTCCAAATGGTTTCTTGAATACAGTATCCTTAAAAGGAAGAAAATGGAAGAGCCAAAGGGGATTCATACTGTTGCGATACAGTGGAGGAGCAGATGATCATGAACTCACTTTCTCAAGTCCTTCAATAAGGAACATAACCCCATACATGAGAGATCTGTCCTTGTGACTTAATTACCTACCAAAGGCATCGTCTATTTAATACTCTTTAGTTTGCAATAGAATTTCAGTATAGGACCTTTGAAGGACCCATTTAGATTTGGCAAAATGTCAAAAAATAGCAAAATTAAAGATGGAGAACAGGTTGTTGTCAAGGATTAGAGACAGTATGCATGTGGAGTGGCTGTGTTTATAAAAAGATAGCATTAAGGAGCCTTGTGGTGATAGGACAGTTCTAGATCTTGATTTTAGTGGTGGTTACATAATTACACATATGACAAACATGTAATGGAATTATGCTCATACATTTCCACAGGTATTATTTCCTGACTTTGGCATGCTATGGGTTTACTAGAGTACATGGAATTTCTCTGTAATGTTTTTTTCAACTGCCTATATCTCCATAATTATTTCAAAGTAAAATGTTAAATAAGTCTATATCTACACCTGTATCTGTCTTCCCTGTGCGCTCTGTCTCTCTCTCTCTCTCTCTCTCACACACACACAAACACACACACACGAAAGCTTCTTCCTATTTTTAAGTCATTACCTCCTGAAAAAAATGCTTCATAAGGTAAATTTTAACAAGTAAAAAATAAAATGATTAATAACAGAGGACGATGTTTTATGTATTTCTGACATCAAAAATTGAATCTAGAGGAATGGAGAGGTGGCTTAGTAGTTTGATTCCCCAGTACCCACATAAACCAGATGCACAAAGTGACACATGCATCTGGAGTTTGTTTGCAGTGGCTGGAGGCCATGGCACACCCATATTCATTCTCTCTCTCTGTCTCAAATAAATAAACAATTTTTAAAAATCTAAGAAATTTTTTAAAAGATTGATTCTATATGTGCTAAAGTAATACCAAGTCATAGTTATATGACATGTCAGCATTTAATACAAGTTGTTGAACACAGCACAATAAGGAAATGGCACTACTATGGGTATCTTCTGCAATGTTTCACTTTTTACTAGCAGTTATGAATCATACATGGAATACGCTTGTGATTATAATGCATGCACTTGGCCCTCTATATTTAAGCAACTGGCCCCAATTATAAGAAAAGCAACAATAAAAATATCAATAACAAATCTGCAAATGATGTCCAAGTTTCTTATTGCCCCAAACCCAGAGTTCTGTTGGAGGAAGGGTTAGTAAGAGGCACCAACAGCTGTGTAACTGTTCCGTTTCATCACTGGCCACATTACTGGTAACATTAACCACCCATGTTTTACTCAAAATGTCCTTTTATGTATCATCCACCAAAATCAGGCTTCAATAGTGAGTCACCTTTGTCTAGTGTTCTTTTAAGACAGCTATGTGGACACAGGGATTGGGTCTGCTGAGTTTGGGGAAAACCTGATCAAAGATAAGGTAAGTTTTAAAGCTGCCCCACATTAAGAAATGTCTAGATAAGGCAATAGAGGAACAAAAATATTTTGCTATAGTGAGAGCAAAAAGATCACTTTCAGTGTTTGTGTTAAACACATGTGACCATGTGTGCTGTGATGCATCTAATCACAGTTATCAAGCGTTGCCATGGCATTGGCTGAGCTGAAAGAGCTGCTGTCATTGTGAGGGAGGAAAGCCAATGTACACTTCCTTTGATACACAAATTTCAACTCACCCAGATGGATGACTCTTTTCTTTTGTGTAAGATTCGAAAAGCCCTAAGAAAGGGCAAAATGTAGGGAAGAGGTGAGGGAGAGAGGAAGCTCAGTAGTAAGAAGCCACAATAACTTGAGACTAAAAGTTCAAATCTTTTGAGGATGAGATGAGAGAGGTGCAAGTACAGGTAGGGCCTCAGATCCTCCCCTTTCCATTTTTATGCTTCAAGAGGGAGGAAGCAAGAAGAAAGGCACTGGTGTTCCTGCCTAGAGGCTCTCCACATTCCTCTTTCCCTGGCCCACCTGTAATGTCTCAGGATCTTACTATATTTTTTTTCTTGATTTTTCCAGGTAGGGTCTCGCCCTAGGCCAGGCTGACATGGAGTTCACTATGTAGTCTCAGGGTGGCCTCGAACTCATGGCATTCTTCCTACCTCTGCCTTCTGAGTGCTGCAATTAAAGGTGTATGCCACCACGGCCGGCTCAAGACCTTACTTTTAATCATGCTTCAGCACAGATCTCTGGGCTCTCATCTAAAAGATTCGACCTAGTGGTGTGACAAATATAGCTATAGTTGGTGAAAAGAAATCATTAGTGGAGTGGAACTGAGAAGTAATGCTGTCCATGATGAGATGCCATGGATTGGATCACTTGGTAATAGAGGGTACTGTTGCCTGAGAGATGGTTTAGCAGTTAAGGGGCTTGTCTGCAAAGCCTAAGGACCCAGGTTCAATTCCCCAGTATCCACATAAGCCAGATGCACAAGGTGGTGCATGCATCTGGAGTTCATTTACAGTGGCTAGAGGTCCTGGCATGCCCATTCTCTTTCAAATAAATAAATAAATAAATAAACAAACAAACAAATAAATAAATAGTATTGTGTACTGTGTGGAGACATCTTTGGTTTGGGTCTCTTGCAACTCAACAAAAGCAGGAGGAGATGGCAGTGGCTTCTAGTAAATAGAAACCTGGTGTTAAAGAAACAGCCTCAACTAGGCTTGGTGGCATGCATGCCTGTAAACCTAATGCTTGGAAGAGTTGAATAAGACCAAGGGCATTCTCTATTATATGATGAGATACAGGCTGGCCTAGGATACATGAAATTTTGTCTCACAAATCTAAAAGAAAACAAGTAGTCCCTAAAGGTCAGACTATGGACACAGAATTAGCCTTATTATATGATCAGGAGGGACAGAGTTGGACAAAAGGAAGCATGGGAGACTTCTGACATATAGAAAGTTTTAAATCAAAGTAAAAAGGAAGGAGGAAGTAGAATTATATAGTTGAAACATTAAGGGCAGTAAGTCAGAAACAGAGCCTACCTGTATGAGATGAGACAACTACTTAACACTTTCCACTCACAACTTACACATCAGCAAGAGCAGAATTCTAACAGCAACATAGGACTTTAATGTATATGAAACATTTTTCATTAGTGATGGATAGAAATTAAGCATTTCTCCCAGAAGTCCTTCCCTCTCTTTTTCTGTCCTGGGTAATCTCTTTAATGAAAATTATAAAGGCAGAGGAAGGAAATTGACAATCTAATCTTCTTCCCACAGCCCAATATTTTTCAAGTTCCTCAACCTTTTTTTTTTTTTTTTTTTTTTTTTTTTTGGTTTTTCAAGGTAGGGTCTCACTCTGGTCCAGGGTGACCTGGAATTAACTATGTAGTCTCAGGGTGGCCTCGAACTCTTGGCGATCCTCCTACCTCTGCCTCCCGAGTGCTGGGATTAAAGGCGTGCACCAAAACGCCCAGCTCAACCCTTCTTTTGTTCTTTTTCTTTCTGCTCCAAAAGATTTCACATCCTTCAGTGATCACAGACTAGTAAGGGATTGCTTGAGGTGAACCCAAAAGCTAAGAGTAAGGTAATCCAAACAGGAATCTATATGCACAAGAAATCAAGGAGACTTTTGGAAAACTATTCATCCAGTGAGTATGAAGGTCCAACAGAAAATATATGCTGTCGACCAGCAGATAGTTTTTGGGAGATTGGAGTTATTCTAAGCATAGTATGAGTTCTGTCACTATGTTGGCCCCTCACTACTGAGTCCCCTGAGTTTCTAGAAAAGGAAATACGAATCAATATCTACAAAACACAAAGTATAAAAAAGGTCAAAATTTTGGGTTGGGAGGATTGCTCAGTGGTTAAGATTTTGGGTTCCATTTCTCAGTACTCATGTAAAGCCACACACACACACACACAGTGGTATGTTTTTCTGGAGTTCATTTGCAGTGGCAAGAGGCTCTGATTTCTTGCCCATTCTCTCTCTCTCTCTCTCTCTCTCTCTCACACACACACACACACACACACACACACACAAACACACATATAAAAAAAATAGTTAAAAGAAACACAAAGTTTCTTCTCCAAAAGTCAATAGACTGTGATAGTGGAGGAGCTGCAGGTATTAGCAGAGGTGTTGGTATGGTGCCTCTACTCACACTCTTGTTACAAGACCTTAACTGCATCTGTAGACCAACAACTGCAGAAGTAGTTCCTTTGGAGCCATTGAAAGCAATGAAATGCCTCTCCACAGAAGCCCAGGGACTGGGAGAAGCGAGATGACATGTACTCCTAAGAGCACTGAGAGGAAATATGGTTGAGAGTACAGTTGTCACATGCCTAATAATTTCCCATATTGTGAAGGAACAACTTGAACAATGGAGACAGAACAGTCATAAAACACTTTTGAGAGGTCACCATGTGACAATTCATTTTTATTTAAATAGGCATGGCCCAGGATACATTATAAAGAGTTAACAGTTATTAGTCTAGACTGTCCCATGGAGCTACCTCTTAGAGTTACTAAAAATTTTGAAATGGGGCTTCAATAGTAACATCATGATTTAGTTTAGTTCCTGGAGCCATGCAAAGACAGAGCCTTAACTGCAACTTGCAAACCTTTGAGAGGCAGGCCTACCACAGCACAGGGAAGGATTGAAAGTAGGGCAAACGAAGTCATTAAGGTTATAACTTAGGTTACTGCATCCTTACTTCTTCACTTCAATTAAGAAAACATACCAAGAGCTGGGGAGATGGCTCAGCAGTTAAAGGCACTTGCTTGCCAAGCCTGATAGCCTGGGTCCAATTCTTCAGTAACCACATAAAGGCAGATACGCAAAGTAGGACATGCATTTGCAGTGGCAGGAGGCCTCGTGTGCACATACTCAATAACTCCCTTTCTCTCTCTCAAAATACAATATTTTGTTTTAAAAAACATATCAATCCAAAATCTTTCTGAGTTGAGTGAGGAAAAATAAAACAGGCTGTTCAACTTGCCTTGCAGGGAACTGAAATACAGGCAAAAATGCCTCTTACCTGACCTTCACAGATCATGTTTTCCTTTAAAATCAGACATCCCGGAATATTCACAGAAGCCCTGGGTCTCTGTCACATCAAAGATAAATACAAAACATTAGACCTAAGGCATTCACACTGAAATGTTTACATTACATTATTCCTATCTGTAGGTCCTCCTCTTGTTTTATTTTTGTCTCTTTTTTTGACAGAACATCCATCCAAAGTCAAGATTGCAAAGCTAAACCATTTAAAATAGATGCAACATTTAGCCAAGTCCCTAGCTCCATTCCTTTGTAAGTAGTACAGGTTTACAAGAGGCAAACTCAATTTAAGTAAACCACCCAGGCTGTGGTATCCTGTATTGTCAGTTGTAACAAATGAATGAACTCCCATTAAAAGTCTTCATATTTTTAATAACTCTAGATCAAACAAAATAATAACTAACCTGAAGAATGTACTCTTATACTTTATGGAGTATATATAAATTGATTCAACCTCTGTGCAGGACAATTTGGGAATAACTGCATAAGTTAAAAATGAACATTATTTTCACATCCAACATTCTACTTCTAAGTGTTTATCCCCCCCAAAATATTGTGTGTGTGAAGTAATATGTGTTTGATATTCATTGCAATATTACAAGAATGTAAACCACATACATGTCCACCAATATTAGACTAAAAGCAAATCTGTACAATAGATTTCTATATAATTATTGTCAAAATGAGTATATCTATGTAGAATTATTTCACAAATATAACATTTTAAAAACACAATATAGGAATGGGGAGATACTTCAGCAGTTAAAGGCATTTGTTTGCAAATCCTGGCAGCGCAGGTTTGATTCCCCAGTACTCACGTAAAGTGGCCCATATGTCTGGAATTTGCAGCAGCAAGAGGCTCTGAAGTGCCCATACTTTCATTCCTTCCTTCCTTCCTTTTTTTTTTTTTTTTTTTGGTTTTTCATGCTGACCTGGAATTCACTATGTACTCTCAGGGTGGCCTTGAAATCACAGCAACACTCCTTACCTCTGCCTAGGCTGGAGTTAAAGGCATTGTCACCATGCCTGGACTTGCTCTCTTCTACCATCTTTCCTCCCTTCCTTCCTTTTTTTTCTTTCTTTCTTTCTTTTTTTTTCTTTCTTTCTTTCTCTCATTGTTTTTCTTCTCCTTCTGCCTCTCCTTCTCAAATCAATAAAAACAATAATTTATGAATTTATTTATTTATTATTTTAGAAAGAGGCAGAGAGAGAGAGAGAGAGAGAGAGAGAGAGAGAGGCAAGGAATGGGCACACCAGGGAATTCAGCCTCTGCAAACAAACTCCAGAAGCATGTGCCTCCTTGTGCATCTGGCTAACGTGGGTACTGGGGAACTGAACCAGGGTCCTTTGGTTTCACAGGCCTAGTGCCTTAGTCACTAAGCCATGTCTCCAGCCCTTAAAAAAAACTCATTTAAAATTTTTTTTGAAAAGGGCTGGAGAGATGGCTTAGGGGTTAAGGTGCCTGCCTCCTAAGCCTAAGAATGCTGGTTCCAATCTCCAGCGGTTCCAATCTCCAGGTCCCACGTTTAGCCAGATGCAAAGTGATGCAAGGGCGCAATGCCGCACTTGCCCACAAGGGGGTGCACACACCTGGATTTCATTCACAGCAGCTGAGAGACTGCTGGTGCACCCATTCTCTATCTGTCTCCCTCTTTCTCTCTCTCTGTCTCTCTCTAAAAAAATAAAAAAAAAAAAAAATAAAAATAAATAAATATCACCATTAAAAAAAAGAAAGTTCAAGGTCAGACTGGTCTAAATAGAGAAAACCTTGTTTAAATAAGTATTGAAGACAAGGACTAATTTATTCAAGTCATTCATAAAATTCTTCACATGATTGCAAATTCACAAGTACACAAGAATAATATTCAGAAGGCTCTGCTCAATACCATTGTCATTTCATGCCAACTGTCCCTCTAAAATATTTTTAAAAGGAATATTTCCTGTTTTTTTTTTTGGACAACTGACTACAAGGAAAACTGATGTCTTCCATTGTGTAACCCATTTGGAAAAATCTACTCTGTTTTTTTTTTTGGGGGGGGGGTTGTGTGTGTATGTGTTTTGTTTCTTTTGAGGAATGGTCTTACTTTAGCCCAGAGTAACCTTGACCTCAATCTGTAGGCCAGGGTGGCCTTAAACTTCTGGTGATCCTCCAAATTCAGCCTCCTGACAATTGGGGTTATAGGTGTAAGCCAGCATTCCTGACTTAGAAAAAAATCCGTTGTAACCAACATTCAATATCCATTTTTTCCTCCAGCTTTCACTTTACCAACAGGCTCCAGTAACCTTCCCAAACATGGCTGCAAGAGTAACAATCAACCAGAAAATACAAGCCTTGGGCTGGCAAGTTGACTTAGCAGTTAAGGTGCTTGCCAACAAAGGCTAAGGACCTAGGTTCGGTTCCCTAGTACCCACATAAACCAGATGCACAAGGTGTCACATGCAACAGGAGTTTGTTTGTAGTGGCTAAAGGCCCTGGCATACCCATTCTCTCTCTCTTTCTACGTGACCCACTCTCTTAAATAAACAAATAAATCATGTAGAGAAAATACCTAGCCTAAACAAGAAGGGAGAGAAACTTAACAAGGGAGCAAACTTCAAAATTACATTTTGAATTCTATGATTCGATGCTTACATTCATTTCAGATGGAGAAAACCTAAACTCATCATGGAATGTAATAAATCAGCAACCAGTAGGCAAGAAGTATTGAAGAACATGGCAGGCAATTGGATATAAATCAGAAGCTAAGAGAGTGCACACAGCCGAGAAGAGGTCAAGATCAGTGGTTCAACTCTGGATAACTCATCAGGAACCATTAAAAAGCCACTGGAGTGCAATGTTTGCAGGCTCTTCCCCAGCACACACTTAAAAGATCACTAATTCATATGCGACTGATCAGAATCCTAGGCAACCAATGTGATTATGCATACTGTACATCTAACAGAACACCATTAGGATGACGTATACTGCAGATTGACATATACATTGACGCAATTTTCCAGCTGAATTTCTCTAACAAAATTTTTACAACAATCCAGATACAGATGCTGTATGAGCTAGCAAGAGCCTTGCTTCGACGTCTAATCAGCCCACAGAGGCCAGTTCTTGAAAGTACATGACCTGCATTCTACATACAGCATCACTGGACACTGATTCCCCACCCTTCTTGGTCTAGATAGTGACAAATGAAGATAAAGAACAGAAGTATTACTGGCATGAAGACAAATAAAACCTGAGGAGGACCTGTAAGCCCCATCTTCTGGCCTCCAGACTTAGTGTTTGACAGTCATGTCTTGGAAGGGCAGAACTGACTGTATGGTACTAGAAGGCCGATGGCACTACATGAATCTAACTGGGAGATGAACACAATTTAAGGCATGCAGCATATATCCCTGAAGAAGGGGGAAGACACTCCCTTAGGGGCAAGAACTTCATCACAGAGCACAGACTCTGACCCTCGATGGCCTAACTGGAGGCAATTGGCAGAAAGTGAACTGGTGAAATTCCTTTGGGTGAGCTAGGCCAAAAGAGCTGAGGTCATATAGAAGCCAGACTATAATCCCTTCAGGATTGTCTAAATCCTCTGATGGTGATGCAGGTAATGGCAGAAAGGGAGTCCGGTTAACACAATGAGGGGGGCAGCATGAGGAAACAATAGCAACCAATGAGCAGATAAGGAAAATGCCAAGGGAAGAGGAGCATTGGACTTCCTGTGGAATGTTTGTCAGACTTTCCTCTTAGAGGCCTCTTGGAGAACAGGATCAGAAAGATCCTCATGGTAGGATGCATTGAGAACCCCAAATGTTGGCAATTTTCAAACATTTCTTTAACTTGATAGGGAAAATCCCCTCAGAAAAATTCCAAGGTCCTTCAAGCACTGTTACCACCCAGTAGTGCCCCTATAGTTATACAACACAGAGACACTGTGCCACGAAAACCATAAATTGGATTTTTTGGGAATAAGTCCTTTATTAGCTTGCACTAAACTTGTAATTCTACACCATTCCCTGTCGTTAAATGACACAAACTCTTGTACTTTTGCATTCAGAGGCTACTGACTCATCACTATGTTCTCAGAAGTGATGTCTACATAAAACTCTCTGAAGAGGTCATATAGAAGAAGACATGATCGTTAACTTCATTCACAATGATTGGTCTAGCATAATCTGTTCCTCTCACAAAGTATCCATGACATTGTTGAAACTTGTCATTAAATCCCTTGGCAGAGGTTCTATCTCTGATCTGCGCCCAGCACTGGCTTCATAGTGCCCTGTTTGCTCACCCATCTCCACATGCTGTAACCAAACATTGTGACTGGGCTTGCATATGTAATTAGAGTTGTGCCTATTTGCCAGGTGGTTTCTCTCTCCTTTGCTAATTAGTCCAGTTTTCCCTTTAAGGCACGCAGAAACTATTGGTTAAGTCAAATAAAAACAATAGAGCAGTGATGTCAGTTTTTGAAACTGTTGATTGCTTTCCACTTTATATCATATGGTCATGAGGCTTACTCTGCACCGATGAGTAAATTATTCAGATACTAATTAACTCAGTCTAGACACATCAAGGCTTGTCTTAGGTTAACTAAAAGCTTTAAAGCCATATAACATGGGGGAAAGTCACATTATTCTCCAGGTGTTAAGTTGAATATCATAGTAAACCTTCATTCCCTCATGGCTTTTTAAATCATTTTTTCTCACAGCATAACAGCTCCAAGATGAAGGTCTGAAACAAAAATAATAATGGCACTTGAGTATGTTTGAAGAGGTTGCAGTTGGGCTGAGGAGATGGGTCTGTGATGGCTCTGCACGGTAAGGGTGTTTTCTGTGAAAACATGAAGACCTGAATTCAATTGCAAGCACCCACGTAAAAAGCCAGACCGGCTTGTCATCCCAGGGTGTCAGAGACAGGGAAATTGCTGGGCTCATTAGTCAGCCAGTTGGACTATAAAACAGGGAGCTCCAGGTTCAGTGGAAGAATGACTGATGGACGTAAGGTGGGAAAGTGTTAGAAGAGGACCCCTTATGTTCTCCTGTGACATATGCATGCAGCAAACCTGCACATGTGTATATAGTACACACACACACACACACACACACACACACACACAAAAGCTACTGTCATATTTTTCAAATATATCATTGGTCCACTTGCTAAGTATTCTAACAGTGTGATAATGATAGAGAAGCCTCTTGAGTTGTTCAAACATTTTCAACTACCAAATCCACAGCACAGATTGGTGCTGATCTTAGAATAAGGACTAATGAGACGATTAAGGAGTAACAGGGCCTCCTGAAAGTAAAAGTGCGGAATGTCCTTGAGCCTGTGAGGGAGAATCTGTTCCTTTATCTCTTTCTGCCTAAAGGAGCCCTTACAGCCTCCACTTTGCTAGAAGCCAGAAGCGGAAGAAGGGTCTGGTCTTTCCTAATCTCTTTCTTAGAAGAAATAATCACCCCTTTCCAAGAAGACTAATTAATTCCTTTCCTAGGTATGTAAAGGGATTATTTCCTTTTCCTGAAAATCTGGAGACATGTGGACATTGGGGAGAGTTCAGCCCTGATCCAGTATACCCATATAAAAGATTCTAATCTGGGTCTGGCTGTGGCTTTCCCATTTTCTTGAAAGCCCCTCCTGCCTAACAACAGGAGCTCTATATTCTTTCATTCTCTTAGACTTTATAATCACTATAATAGAATCTTTCTAAATTTTACCCTCTGGTCTGTTTTTTTTTTTTTTTTCTTTTTCTTTTTCGAGGGAGGGTCCTGCTCTAGCCCAGGCTGACCTGGAATTCACTATGTAGTCTCAGGGTGGCCTCGAACTCACAGCAATCCTCCTACCTCTGCCTCCCGAGTGCTGGGATTAAAGGCGTGCACCACCACTCCTGGCAGTCTGTGGGTTTTATTTGATGAAATACATAAGGCAAGAACTCACAAGGCCACTGATTCAATGAAAGCTCGTGTGACTATGAGTGTTCAGCACTCTAGATCCTAGTTATTTCACACCCAAGAGCTGAGAAAGGCTCTGTCACTCTCTTAGACACCCAAGAATTTTTGTATCAGCTTCACATGGTGGTCATTTTTTTCCTTTTCTTCTCTGTCTAGGGCTGAGAAGATTGCTCAGTGGTTACTGTCTCTTGCTTGCAAAGCCCATCAGTCCAGGTTCAAGTCTTCAGTACTCACAAAAAGCCAGACACACAAAGTGGCACATGTTTGCTTACAAAGGCAAGAGACCCTGGCATGCCCTTTCTCTTTCTTCCTCCATCCCTTACTCTCTCTCTCTCTCTCTCTCAAATAAATATTTAAATAAAATATTTTTAATATTTTTGTTTATTTATTTATTTGAGAGAGAAAGAGAGAAAGGCACAG
This sequence comes from Orientallactaga sibirica, assembly GCA_036365145.1. Classification (NCBI taxonomy): domain Eukaryota; kingdom Metazoa; phylum Chordata; class Mammalia; order Rodentia; family Dipodidae; genus Orientallactaga; species Orientallactaga sibirica. Next base: position 8,861,137 of record JAEOAD010000840.1, read on the forward strand.
AGAAAGAGAGACAGAGAGAATGGGCACGTGAGGGCCTCTAGCCACTGCAAACCAACTCCAGATACATGTGCCCCCTTGTGCATCTGGCTCACGTGGGTTCTGGAGAGTTGACCCTAGATTCTTTGCCTTTGCAGGCAAATACCTTTACTGATAAGCCATCTCTTCAGCCTCCAAAATAAAATATATTTTTTAAAAACCTGTAGTCTAAGGCCTCTAGTGACATCATTATTGTCTAGAAATTTGTTAGGACCGCCCTACAAACACCAAATCAGAAACTGGGGGAGAGTAGGAATCAACAATCTGAACTTTGAAGTGAGGGAGCTACAGTTAGGGTAACTGGACCCCCGAAGGTAAAAAGGGCAGGAGAGTTTGCACTTGCTAGAAATCCAAGATGATCTGACTTCTTATCTCTCTTGCCTGGTTCCATAGAACTGTTTTTCCACAGTCAGGACCCCTCCTAGGAGGGAGGTCTTTCATAAAATTTAAACATTGTAGTTGGTCAAGTTCAGCCGCCGGAACCTGGTGCCAGAGCTAACCTCTTCCTGAGACAGCCCCTAGCCCTAACCAACCAGCTAGCCATGTGGTTCACCTGAGGCAAAAGACAGCCCACCACCCTAAGGTTATAAATACCTTTGCAAGAGGAGAGCGGACTCTCTCTCTCTCTTATCACTTGGGAACTTCCAGCTGTGGATAAGATTTCCCCTCTGCTGGGCCTGGGCTGATCCAGCCAGGAGGGCCCCCCCAGCCCTTACTCTCCCCATGGGTTCATTATCGTCTCCTGCTCCCCACATGGCAGGAGATCCTTGAACTTCCTTTTTTCTTTTCTTTCCACGTTTTCCCCAGGCCCTCCACGTGGGATCTCTAACCATGTGAGTGCCTTTCCTTGGCTCTACTTCCCTCAATAAATATAATAATTTAATAATTATAATTCTTAGTTTTCTTTTTTATTCAATTCTTTGACTAAAATTAGAAATGAACCCAGGGTTGGGGGAGCTAGGACTTTCCTGGACCCTTATCACCCCATTACAGAAGAATCTTCCTCATGTAGGTATAATCTGTGGCCCATGGGTCACATGCATGCCAGGTTAGCTATGAATGCAGCCCAACACACTTATAGATGACAACATCATCTTTCAATGTCAAAAGATCTATGGTGTTTCTGGTGCATCTCCAGATGATGTAGTTCCATAAGTAAACATATGGCCAAATATTAGTCTGCACAAGTTGTGTTGAATTCCTTCAATCTAAGTGCGTTATCATGCGTCTTGGATCACAGAAAACCATGTGGTGATTGAAGGAGAAATAGGAGCAAGATAGAGTTTTATAGGCAGTCAGTCAGGGACAGACTCATTTCAATGGGATGTTTGCCACACATGAAAAGGCTTGCCATGAGCAGTCAGTCTCGATTGGCTCCACTGTCCTGGCATCAGATTCTCCTGACTTCCATTTTGGGAAGCCTCTTTGGGAAGAGGAAAGGAAAACTTATTCCTTCTCACTTTGTTATTCTCCATGTTCTGGGTTCTTTCTGAATCTTTTGGCCCAGGCTCCCTTGCTCAGCCTTCTATGTCTTCTCCCCTAGAGATTTCCCTATCTCTCCTTTCTCATATCTCCCTTTCTAGATGAGCAAGGAGGGGAATTCTGGCCTGGGTTTTTCTAGCCACCCCCTGGATATCAATTCCCCCTAAGCAAACCTCACAGTTCATAATTTAGCCTTCTCAGAATCCATCTCCTCAACTCCATTAAAGTGGATAAAAACCTAAAAGTTGAGGTTCATAGGCTGAGGGGACACCCCTGTATCCCAAAATACCATAACATGAGCATTAGTACTTCTGTGAAGAAAAGAACGAAGAAAAAAAACTCACCAATTTCCTGGCAAATTTCCCTGATGGTTTTAATAATTTTTACCATATGCAAAATATAATGTTCTCAAAGATTAAATGCACCTCTTGGGACTTAAAGAAAAGCGGAATAGAACATCATACTTGGGAAAAGAAATCTCCCTCTTTCTTTCTATAGAAGAAATATAACACTTATTATTGGGTCATTCCAAAATCTATTGCCTTGGTTGCTAAGACAAAGAAAGATATGAGAATTTCTTTTCTAGTGACTTTTCCAGTGTTTGCACACAACCTTAACAAGAAATCTTCCTAAAAGGATTAACCTAATTAACAGAGTTCTTTTTTCTGCTATCACAAAGGAAGGGGGAAAGAGTACAGGTGAAATTGCCTTGAAATCAGAGTCCCAGACTCTTGCACATTCCTTGCATTCATGACATTCTTGAGACCATGAGGAGACCACCCCTAAAGATAGAGACAAGTAAGCTGACAAGAACCAGCACAAATAGCAATTATCAATGCCATTTCCAAGTGGATATGCCATGGAAACTCTTTAGTTTACAGTGACTAAGTGGTAGTAAGGATAAGTGAGAGCCTGCCAGCCAATGGGAAAGCAGGAACACACTAAACTCCTTCCTGAACTTATCAACAAGAGGGGCTTGAGATGCCTGGACATTGAGGTCACTAGTGCTAAAGAGGCCATCCCACCATGGTCTGGTGATCCTGTGGAAACCCAATTGCTTATTTGGATAAGCTTTGCCACTTTGTGGTAGATGCTTTGAGGAAATGAAAGTAATTTGGTGTGCTAAGTGAAATAATATGACCAGTACTAACTGGGATCATTTAACGTGGGGACACAGGCACTTTGTTTATTAACAATGACATTGGCCAAATTATTAAATCTTGCATTGCTCTGGTGACTTCATGAGTCTAATGGGAATATTATCAGCAATTTATTACTGGAAGGCTCTTCAGAGACTGGATAGAGAAGGTTGAGCTGAGCTGTAGTACATTTTGGACTGTATTTTTGAACAAATTAGAAATGGTCTATATTGTAAGTCCTTCTTGAGGAAATCATTAAGCCAGTAGGTAGATACTGAAGTTTGTTTAACATCAAGCATTAAAATGAGACTAATCAAATATTTCTATTAATAGTACAGGATTTCCACATTGTGCGTGTGTGCGTGGGAGTGGGGGAGGAGGAAACAGTACTTTAAGCCAATTAAAGGCTGGATGTCAACAGCGCCTGAGAGTCTGAGAAGTGTGAGATTAGTGAGAGTGACATAAACATTATTAGCACTGAGTTTTTAGAATAAATATTTCATGGCTCTTTACTAAGCCAAGATTTCAAAGGTGAAATTCATAGATCCAGTAGGGTAGATGTGACATCAAGATGGCCCTGCATTCACCCTCTGCTTACTGATGGCATTTCTTTTAGTTACCTTTAAATGTCCTGTCTCCCTAAACAATGCCAGTCCTTCAGGCTTGACCAGCTGAGGCTGCTGTGCAATAGCCCAGAGCAGGCCAATTAAGATTCATTATGTCACATCAACCATAGAATTCCAAACAGTGGGGCCTCCACCAAGAATGCAGCATCCTCATCCTTCCATTTCAAGCCCTGAGATGTCCTTAGCAAAAATAACCTTAGCTAATCATAACTACTGAGGAAGATAGAAATAATTGCCATGAAGTTGCAAAACGTCTTTGGAGATCAAACAGCTCTTACTAAGAAGAGGCTAGAGCATTCAGGATATAATAAGTCATCCTGCGTCATTGTCTTTCTGAGAATCAGATGGGGCCGAATCAATTCCTAGTCCCACACTGACTATTTTAGGGTCTCAGATAAATTAGTCCTATTCAGCTAAATAACTCAAAACAGAGAAAGTCATCACAGGAACAGACTTGTAAAAGGCAACCTCAGGAAATTGCACAGAATAAGCAGAATAGATATTACTGGACTGAAGTGGATGCTTTCTTTATCCAACAGCCACCTGACAATCCAACTTTCCTTCAAATTTCACTTTTCCTCCCCCTCACCTTTTTTTTTTCCAGATGAATGTACTTCCAGCTGGACTTGGGAGAAGCAATGGTGTCAAACAATGACTCGTTAAGAAATACACACCTGTCATAAATGCAAGAGTCTCTCAAGGGATCTATTGAATTGCATTCCCTGCTTCCTATGAAAAGGTGCAATGAAAAAAAAATGAATTAACTATCAACTACCAGATGTTTCTAGCATCTCTATTAGTTTGAGAAAGATGAAACAATTGCTGCATTGTACAGATGTGTAACTTACATAAACATAAGTATTTAGGAAGTGGGAGGAAGGCTCAACTAAATGTGTCTCGAGAGTAATCTTTTCTTTTTGGCAAAACTGTTTAACAACAGGAAGAAGTCTCCTTTTTTGTATTGACACATTTTTTACCAAGACTAATAACAGATACAACAAATAACATATATAAATACACAAATATAAAAAATAGCAAATATCTAAGGGTGCAAACATATGGAGCTTCCTTTTTAGTTTGACATTGCACCATGGTATTAAATATACTTATCCCGAACTTTATATATGTGTATTTCATGATTCAAAAGGTCTCTAGTTATAAATAAATAAAACATATTAAAAAATGAGGCTGGGGCTGGAGAGATGGCTTAGTGGTTAAGGCACCTGTCTCCTAAGCCTAAGAACGCTGGTTCCAATCTCTAGCGGTTCCAATCTCCAGGTCCCACGTTTAGCAAGATGCAGAGTCGCCACACTTGACCACAAGGGGGCGCACCCATCTGGATTTCGTTCACAGCAGCTAAGAGGTTGTTGGCGTGCCCATCTCTATCTGTCTTCCTCTCCCTCTCTCTGTCTCTCTCTGTGTCTTTCTCCAAAAAAAAAAAAAATGAGGCTGGAATTATGGCTTAGCAGTTAAGGCATTTGCCTGAAAAGCCAAAGCATCCCAGTTTTGTTCTTCAGGACTATGTAAGCCAGATGCACAAGGTGGCACATGCATCTGGAGTTGGTTTTCAGTGGCTGGAGGCCCTGTTGCACCTGTTCTCTCTCTCTCTCTCTCTCTTTCTCTCTCTCCCTCTTTCTCTCAAATAAATAAATAAACTATATTTTTAAAAAAATTCTATTTGCAAGAAGTTGTAGTCTAAATCCCATTTTCCAGATAGGAATGGAGTCCAGTGGGAAGGGGTGGTACAGTCAATGGTATGAGGGAAAACAGATCTGCTAGCACTCTGAAAATACTGAGGGGTAGTATATCCAAAATGCTTGGGCTACTTATGACTATGCAACCAAATGCTTGATATTCAGGTGTATACAGTAGTCATTATATGTATATAGGAATATAACAGGGTTTCTTAAATTTTTTCATGGATGGCCCATTTTACCTGAGAGACTTTTGCACAATCCCACGTATATAAATAATAAATATACAAATCAAACACTTACTGATAATAAATCATGAAGAAATTTATTTATTTATTTATTTATTTATTTATTTATTGAGGTAGGGTCTCACTCTAGCTCAGGCTAACCTGTAATTCACTATGTAGTCTCAGGGTGGCCTCGAACTCATGGTGATCCTCCTACCTCTGCCTCCCAAGTGTTGGGATTAAAGGCGTGCACCACCATGCCCGGCTTCAAGAAATTTATTTTAAAACAATTGTTTAGGATACATATATTTTTTTTTACCATTTATTAAAGACAAAGCAAATTGTATATTAGTGAGATGGATGTGCTTGTTTATTTTAGCATAAAAAGTGGACGCTTGCATGACATAAAACATCTCCATATTTTTTCAGAGTTAATTTGTACTTTTCTATGATCATCAATGCTGAAAATGCTGCTTTATATACATATGTAGAGAAAATGGTACAAGTATGTTTAGGAACACTTCAAAAATTGTTGGAGTTTCTGTCTTAAATGTGAATCAAAATTTATGGAATTATTTTTGTGAAAGTCAAGTGTACAACTCTAACAGTAATTTTTAAAACCAAATAATCAAACAGAGTGCAAAACAAAGATTTTTAAAGAATGGATACTTAAATGCTGAGTTATGACAGTGATAAATATTAAAAGTCTTCATTTTCCATAATTAAACCCTGATGTTTCTATAAGAGTGGAAAATCTTGTATGCATGGTAAAATCACTGCAATTTGTAAAACACGATAGTCTTCAATCTGATTTGAGTTATTTTGGTCAGCACGTGTTGGCGCTGTGTGATATTATGGAGTGTGAAGACGTGTGCAGTGCAAAGTGGACATGTGGTCTTACAACCAAGGCTACAGTGAAGTCACCCAATGTAATATGGGTGAGCATTGCCAGAAATAGCTTGGATTCATTAAACATCTGATTTTTGAATTAATTTTTAGTCATTGCATGTTCAGAACCTTTTCACTATCATCAAATTTTTCATGAACATGCTTTTCAGATTCATAGTGTATAAGAAGCTATCATATAAGCAGTGAGACTCTCAAATCCTTCCTCGTGTTACATATTATTGTGTCTCCTAAGAAAATGTACTTTGAATTCAGTCCTCTCTCATCTCAATGCCAGAGAAGATCTATAGAGATGGACCATGGATGTGCTGAGAAGATACCATTTTGTCATCAAAGGGCTTCAGCTTCTATGTCAAATGTGAAAGCTTCTTCCATATTGGATGACATCCATTCTGGAAAAGGGATTACAAGGGTTGAAGGATGTGAGAGTTGAAGTCTATGAGCAATATTTTCCAGTAAGTTTTTGACAACGTAATGAGCTCATGAACAAGAATTTTTCAGCTTGAGGCCATTAAGAAAGTGAGTTGGGCTATCAATTAGACTGGAGTTCTAAAACTCACCTTCACGACTTACCATCCCTGTCATAGTGGGGAATTTACACACCTTCCTTAAGACTCTGTTTTCTTCTCTCTCAAGTAGGGCTATATAATATTACCCTGGGGCCATTGGAATTATTAAATGAAATCATATTTGTTAAGAGTTTCACCCTTTTTGTACCATTGACTAAGAGATTCCAAAGTGACAACCATGAGTACCACAGTAATAATGATCCAAACAGTAGTAGTAAGAGTAGAAATAACATTAGTAACTATCTAATAGTAATGGGAACAATAGTAACATTAGTAGTAGGTTAAGAACATAGACATGAATTTTTTCTGGTATAAAGATGAAAGATCATGAGGATGGATAGATAGGTAGATAGGCAGACTGAAAGATAGATAGATGGGATGATAGAATTCATCCCATGTGTGTTAGTCCAGAGGTAAAGGAAGGGGTTTGAGATCACTGAATAAAGTATAAGGCAAGAAAGGGATAAAGCAGTAATAGGTGATAAATCACTACTGAAACCCTATAAAGGGTAGAGAAAGCAGCAATAGAGTGACAGAAATTATCTCTTGATCCAATCCCTTATTCACTCTGGTATTGGCATTTTGATTTCACTTCCTTAAGGGATTCCAAAGATGGATTATTCTGTGGTCTGGAGAATCTACTGATTTGTGGTTAAGTAAGGGAGTTGGTGAGCACTCAGATGCTGAGGACAAAGATGATGGCTCCTTCAGAATACTAGAGCTACCAATTGTAGAAAAGTGGGTTGGTAAGGATCAGAGATGATGGATGTTCTAAAAACTCAGTTATTCCAGTTAAAGTATAGTTCAATTCGTTAGAGAAATAATGCTTAGCTTCCAGGCAAATAGTGTAAAGAAATCAGAGGGAGGGGCTGAAAAGAATTTAAAAAAAACTTTGCCAGTGTGGTGGACTAATAAAGGAATATGGACTTTTATTCTTGGAACAAACTTTTGAGGTCATTTAATCCAGTCTCATTATTTACAGATGAAGAAATACACATCTTATAAATAACAGACCTTTGGAAACAACCTATTAAAGCCAGGAGTTATTGTGCTAGAGAGAGGGAAAGAGTCCAGAATTGGTCATGCAGACTGAAGAGTCATCTAGATGCATGCTGTAATTGAAATCCTATATGGTGATACAATTAAATCTAGCAGAGAGAAGAGATACCTGTCAGTTGCCAAGTAAAGCATGTAGAGAGTGACACACCCATAATGGAATGGCCAAATGGATACTACTGAAACATCAAGAGCTGTACAGTTCAAATAATCTGGGTAACTAGAGGAAATTCAACATCTACATCTCACATTTTTGGCATATCTATTTTAATAACTAATTACTGTTTGCTCTGGGGAATGAATGTGTCTCTGGAATACTGTTAAGGAAATAAAGGCAAGTTCAAAATTTACACAGGCTATTTGGTTAAAATTGTAACCATATATAGAAAAATATTAAGCAAGGTATAGTGTCGCATGCCTTTAATCCCCACACTTGGGAGATAGAGGTAGGAGAATTGCTGTGAGTTCAAGGCCACCCTGAGACTGCATAGTGAATTCTAGGTCAACATGGGCTAAGGCAAGACCCTACATTGAAAAACCAAAACAATAATATTAGTAAATAAATAAATATAAAAGAAAAAATATTATATTAAAAAGACTGGAAAGGGGGCTGAAGAGATGGCTTAATGGTTAAGGTGCTTACCTGAAAAGCCTTAGGACACAGGTTTAAATCCCAAGAAACCACATAAAGCCAGATGCACAAAGTGGAGCATGCATCTGGAGTTCGTTTACAGTGGCTAGAGACCCTGGTATGCCCATTCTCTTTCTTTCTCTGTGTCTCATAAATAAATAAATAATTTTTGTTTTGTTTTTTTAAGGAAGAGTCTCACTCTGGCCCAGGCTGAAGTGGAATTCACTATGTAGTCTCAGGGTGGCCTCAAACTCATGGTGATCCTCCTACCTCTGCTTCCCGAGTGCTGGGGTTAAAGGCATGTGCCACTACGCCCAGCAATAATTAAATAAATAAATAAATAAATAAATAAATAAATAAATAAATAAATATATTTTAAAAAGTGAAAACCTTTAAGTTTTTGTTTTTTTGAAAAGGCTAGAAAGCTCTGGTGGTGGACACTGGAAGCACTTAGATCCAATGTGAGTCAAACACCTAGGATTACATTTCAGAATGCAATAAAATAATAATTTCTTAAAATATTTTATTTATTTATTTATTTATTTGAGGGACAGGAAGCAACAGAGGGAGAAAGAGAGAGATAATGAGCACACCAGCGCCACTAGCCACTGCAAACAAACTCTAGACACATGTGCCACCTTGTGTATCTAGCTTACCTGGGTACTGGGAAATTGAACCTGAGTCCTTAGGCTTTGCAGGCAAGCATCTTTACTGCTAAGCCATCTTGACAGCCCTAAATAACCATTTTATTTTATTTTTATTTTAGAAAGAGCACACGAGAGAGAGACAGAGAGAGAGAGAGTTAGAGAGAAAGAGAGAATTGGCATGCCAGGGCCTTAGCCACTGAAATTGAACTCCAGACGCTTACGCCACCTAGTGGAAATATGCGACCTTGCACTTGCCTCACCTTTGTGCATCTAGCTTACATGGAGAGTCGAACCTGGGTCCTTAGGCTTCGTAGGCAAGTGGCTTAACCACTAAGCCATCTCTCCAGCCCCCAGTAATCATTTTTTGAAAGCAAAACTATAAGCTAAAATAGTTTTTTTTATTATTATTAAATAACATGGCTCTACAATCTCAGGTGATTTTAAAAAGTCTTCATGGTCTGTGTATATAAGTAATAATCTATAATGTGTACGTAAGGTTATGAGAAGGGGAATAAAAAGCAAGATAGTGACCTCATCTTACATGGAATTTGTTTGGGTAACTGACAATTTGAGATACATAGGCTGTATATGTTTTTTTTAATTTTTATTTATTTATTAATATATTTTATTTATTGATTTTATTTGAGAGAGAGAAAGAGGCAGGGGTAGGGGAAATGGGCATGCCAGGGCCTCCAGCCACAGCAAACGAACTCCAGATGCATGTGCCCCCTTGTGCATCTGGCTTACATGGGTCCTGGAGAATCAAACCAGAATCCTTTGGCTTTGCAGGCAAATGCCTTAACCGTTAAGGCATCTTCTTCCAGTGTCCTGTTTTTTTTTTTTTTTAATTTAATAGTATCCACTAAATAATAATAATAAAAAACCCTCAGTATTTCTAGATGCTAAATAGCCCAGGAAGTGTTAACAGTTATTAGATCCTACTATGTATCAGACACATTCAAAACATTAATTCATGTAGCATTCTAAATTATCCTGTGAGATGACTGCTATTTTTATCCTAGATTTTTAATTTTATAAAAGAGAACCTGCAGGCACAATGTAAGAGTTCTTGATTCTTGACATGTTCAAATAGGATCCATGCTCAGACAGGCATATGCATGAGTTTATAGTTTTAACCAATATCCTACATATATGTTAATAGATTAAAATCAATATAGTGATAAGAAAATGGTTTTAAAAAATACTGATCAAGATGTCAAAATTTCAAACATAATAACAACATAAATTTATTAAACTCCTTTTAAAAATATTTATGGAGCCGGGCGTGGTGGCACACGCCTTTAATCCCAGCACTCGGGAGGCAGAGGTAGGAGGATCGCCGAGAGTTCGAGGCCACCCTGAGACTACATAGTTAATTCCAGGTCAGCCTGGACCAGAGTGAGACCCTACCTCGAAAAAACCAAAAAAAAAAAATTATGGAATAGATTTATATATTATTTATAGGAAAGAGTAAGAACAAAATTATGTACAAGACTTGGAAGTAAATAAGATGAATAAATATATATCAGATAATTAAATGAAAATATTAAATTCTGTGCATAATAAATAAAAATATGGCAACACTATATCAATCAAAGCTATCCCAACAAAACATAATAGGTAAAATCAGTGCTATCTAATAAAACTCTCTCTGACAATGGATAGTAGAATATTGTAGCTACATGTTACATGGGGCTATTGAATATTTGATATACAACATAATTGTACATTTAATCTCAATTAATTTGAATTTAAGCTTAAAATATTATATATGTGGTACTGGAGAGATGAATCAGCAGCTAAGGCACTTGCCTGCAAAGCCTAATGACCTGGGTTTGATTCCCCAGTACCCACATAAAGGCAGATGCACAAAGTGGCACAGGCATCTGGAGTGTGTTTGCAGTGGCTGGAGGCCCTGGCATGCCCATTCTCTCTGTCTCTCTTCTATCTCTCTCTCTCTCTGCTTGCAGATAAATAAATGTTTTAAAAAATGTTGCATGTGGGAGCTGGGGAGATGGCTCAGTGATTAAATTCAATTGCTTTTAAAGCCTGTTGGCTTGGTTCAATTCCCCAATACCCACATAAAACAAGATGTACAAAATACATTTGTAGCGGCATAAGGCCCTGATATACCCACATGTGCACTTACTCTCTGTCTCTGTCTCTCTCTCTCTCACCTAACAAATAAATAAAATAATTAAAAACATTTTTTAAAAGTCAAATGTAGCCAGGCGTGGTGGCACACGCCTTTAATCCCAGCACTCGGGAGGTAGAGGTAGGAGGATTGCCATGAGTTCGAGGCCACCCTGAGACTACATAGCTAATTCCAGGTCAGCCTGGACCAGAGTGAGACCCTACCTTGAAAAAAAAAAAAAAAAAAAAAAAAAAGCCAAATGTGATATCAGTAATACAAAATAATACATTTCTACATCTTAGTATAAATATTCACAAATTGTTGCTTTAAAAGTGCTAGTTTAAGGTCGGGCGTGGTGGTGCACGCCTTTAATCCCAGCACTCGGGAGGCAGAGGTAGGAGGATCACCGAGAGTTCGAGGCCACCCTGAGACTACATAGTTAATTCCAGGTCAGCCTGGACCAGAGTGAGACCCTACCTCGAAAAACCAAAAAAAAAAAAAAAGTGCTAGTTTACTGAAAACCTTAAAATATTAAGTGGATTCTGAAAAAATCCAGATAATTTAAATAATTTAACTGCTAAAATTTCTTTGTGTGTGTGTGTGTGTGTGTATGTGTGTGTGTGTGTGTGTGTGTGTTTTAATGTGCGTGTATGCACAGGCATGCACTTGTCATGCTGTGTGTGTGGAGGTCTGTGATGGCTAAGTTCTGTTGTCACCTTGAACAAATTAGGACTCTAGAGACATTCCTCTTGGATAGGCCTCTGCAGTTGCTTCTAGAAGGATTAACTGAAGGAGGAAATCCATCCTCCAGAGTGAGTTCTTCCTCAGAGTGAGCCACCCTCTCAGTGGTAGGCTATGATTAAGGAAGCTCTGAGAGGACACAATCCCTCTTGTCTGCCTGACTGCGTGTGCTACTGTGGTAGTTTGAATTGATGTCCCCAATATATTCAGTGCTTTATTAGTTTGTAGTTTGCATCTGCAGCCACCTGGCTGGAGGCAGTGTCACTGGGTGGATCTTAAGGTATGGTGGTGGTTTAGGATTTCAATCTAAAGATATGCAAAGTGTGCCATTTCAGAATGCAATAAAATAATAATTTCTTAAAATATTTTATTTATTTATTTATTTATTTGAGGGACAGGAAGCAACAGAGGGAGAAAGAGAGAGATAATGAGCACACCAGCGCCACTAGCCACTGCAAACAAACTCTAGACACATGTGCCACCTTGTGTATCTAGCTTACCTGGGTACTGGGAAATTGAACCTGAGTCCTTAGGCTTTGCAGGCAAGCATCTTTACTGCTAAGCCATCTTGACAGCCCTAAATAACCATTTTATTTTATTTTTATTTTAGAAAGAGCACACGAGAGAGAGACAGAGAGAGAGAGAGTTAGAGAGAAAGAGAGAATTGGCATGCCAGGGCCTTAGCCACTGAAATTGAACTCCAGACGCTTACGCCACCTAGTGGAAATATGCGACCTTGCACTTGCCTCACCTTTGTGCATCTAGCTTACATGGAGAGTCGAACCTGGGTCCTTAGGCTTCGTAGGCAAGTGGCTTAACCACTAAGCCATCTCTCCAGCCCCCAGTAATCATTTTTTGAAAGCAAAACTATAAGCTAAAATAGTTTTTTTTTTATTATTATTAAATAACATGGCTCTACAATCTCAGGTGATTTTAAAAAGTCTTCATGGTCTGTGTATATAAGTAATAATCTATAATGTGTACGTAAGGTTATGAGAAGGGGAATAAAAAGCAAGATAGTGACCTCATCTTACATGGAATTTGTTTGGGTAACTGACAATTTGAGATACATAGGCTGTATATGTTTTTTTTAATTTTTATTTATTTATTAATATATTTTATTTATTGATTTTATTTGAGAGAGAGAAAGAGGCAGGGGGTAGGGGAAATGGGCATGCCAGGGCCTCCAGCCACAGCAAACGAACTCCAGATGCATGTGCCCCCTTGTGCATCTGGCTTACATGGGTCCTGGAGAATCAAACCAGAATCCTTTGGCTTTGCAGGCAAATGCCTTAACCGTTAAGGCATCTTCTTCCAGTGTCCTGTTTTTTGTTTTTTTTTAATTTAATAGTATCCACTAAATAATAATAATAAAAAACCCTCAGTATTTCTAGATGCTAAATAGCCCAGGAAGTGTTAACAGTTATTAGATCCTACTATGCATCAGGCACATTCAAAACATTAATTCATGTAGCATTCTAAATTATCCTGTAAAATGACTGCTATTTTTATCCTAGATTTTTAATTTTATAAAAGAGAACCTGCAGGCACAATGTAAGAGTTCTTGATTCTTAACATGTTCAAATAGGATCCATGCTCAGACAGGCATATGCATGAGTTTATAGTTTTAACCAATATCCTACATATATGTTAATAGATTAAAATCAATATAGTGATAAGAAAATGGTTTTAAAAAATACTGATCAAGATGTCAAAATTTCAAACATAATAACAACATAAATTTATTAAACTCCTTTTAAAAATATTTATGGAGCCAGGCGTGGTGGCACACGCCTTTAATCCCAGCACTCGGGAGGCAGAGGTAGGAGGATCGCCGAGAGTTCGAGGCCACCCTGAGACTACATAGTTAATTCCAGGTCAGCCTGGACCAGAGTGAGACCCTACCTCGAAAAAACCAAAAAAAAAAAAAAATTATGGAATAGATTTATATATTATTTATAGGAAAGAGTAAGAACAAAATTATGTACAAGACTTGGAAGTAAATAAGATGAATAAATATATATCAGATAATTAAATGAAAATATTAAATTCTGTGCATAATAAATAAAAATATGGCAACACTATATCAACCAAAGCTATCCCAACAAAACATAATAGGTAAAATCAGTGCTATCTAATAAAACTCTCTCTGACAATGGATAGTAGAATACTGTAGCTACGTTACATGGGGCTATTGAATATTTGAAATACAACATAATTGTACATTTAATCTCAATTAATTTGAATTTAAGCTTAAAATATTATATATGTGGTACTGGAGAGATGACTCAGCAGCTAAGGCACTTGCCTGCAAAGCCTAATGACCTGGGTTTGATTCCCCAGTACCCACATAAAGGCAGATGCACAAAGTGGCACAGGCATCTGGAGTGTGTTTGCAGTGGCTGGAGGCCCTGGCATGCCCATTCTCTCTGTCTCTCTTCTATCTCTCTCTCTCTCTGCTTGCAGATAAATAAATGTTTTAAAAAATGTTGCATGTGGGAGCTGGGGAGATGGCTCAGTGATTAAATTCAATTGCTTTTAAAGCCTGTTGGCTTGGTTCAATTCCCCAATACCCACATAAAACAAGATGTACAAAATACATTTGTAGCGGCATAAGGCCCTGATATACCCACATGTGCACTTACTCTCTGTCTCTGTCTCTCTCTCTCTCACCTAACAAATAAATAAAATAATTAAAAACATTTTTTTAAAAGTCAAATGTAGCCAGGCGTGGTGGCACACGCCTTTAATCCCAGCACTCGGGAGGTAGAGGTAGGAGGATTGCCATGAGTTCGAGGCCACCCTGAGACTACATAGCTAATTCCAGGTCAGCCTGGACCAGAGTGAGACCCTACCTTGAAAAACCAAAAAAAAAAAAAAAAAAAGCCAAATGTGATATCAGTAATACAAAATAATACATTTCTACATCTTAGTATAAATATTCACAAATTGTTGCTTTAAAAGTGCTAGTTTAAGGTCGGGCGTGGTGGTGCACGCCTTTAATCCCAGCACTCGGGAGGCAGAGGTAGGAGGATCACCGAGAGTTCGAGGCCACCCTGAGACTACATAGTTAATTCCAGGTCAGCCTGGACCAGAGTGAGACCCTACCTCACAAAACCAAAAAAAAAAAAAAAGTGCTAGTTTACTGAAAACCTTAAAATATTAAGTGGATTCTGAAAAAATCCAGATAATTTAAATAATTTAACTGCTAAAATTTCTTTGTGTGTGTGTGTGTGTGTGTGTGTGTGTGTGTGTGTGTGTTTTAATGTGTGTGTATGCACAGGCATGCACTTGTCATGCTGTGTGTGTGGAGGTCTGTGATGGCTAAGTTCTGTTGTCACCTTGAACAAATTAGGACTCTAGAGACATTCCTCTTGGATAGGCCTCTGCAGTTGCTTCTAGAAGGATTAACTGAAGGAGGAAATCCATCCTCCAGAGTGAGTTCTTCCTCAGAGTGAGCCACCCTCTCAGTGGTAGGCTATGATTAAGGAAGCTCTGAGAGGACACAATCCCTCTTGTCTGCCTGACTGCGTGTGCTACTGTGGTAGTTTGAATTGATGTCCCCCAATATATTCAGTGCTTTATTAGTTTGTAGTTTGCATCTGCAGCCACCTGGCTGGAGGCAGTGTCACTGGGTGGATCTTAAGGTATGGTGGTGGTTTAGGATTTCAATCTAAAGATATGCAAAGTGTGCCTAGTTGGAGTTCCTGAGGTGTGCTGGGCTGTGTGGCTTTTGGCTTGTGTCTTTTCTTTCTCTGTGTTTGGTCCTGTGAAGGCAGGCCAGCTTCTTCTGCCATGATGGAACTTCCCCTGAATATGTAAGCTTCAATAAATATCCCTTCCTCCATAACTGTGCCTGGTCTGGAAGTTCATCTCAGCAAACCTGAAGCTGTCTGCTACAGCTAGTTAGTGGTGAGTGCTTTTTATGTGGCTGTCCTCGCTCCTCACCACCAGCTATTCAGCTTCATTGGCAGTGGAACCAAGTTTTCTCAGCCTTCCCATGTGGACTGAAGAGCAGCCCTCTCTCCAGGACCCTCCAGGCCTTCAGTGCTGGATTGGGACTGCAGACACATCCAGCCATGTGGACTCAGCCCCTTCAGGGTTCCTTGATTCCCCAATCTAAAAACAGCTGTCACTGGACTGTCTTAAACTAATCCAATAAACGTTCTGTTTAATGCCAATTCATTCTGAAGGAGGAACAGGAGAAAGATAGCTTTTTACAGAAAGTCAGCCAGGGACAGAGATCAAAGAACATGGATACCACCTTGCCTTCCCTGGCAGTACTACAGCCCGCCCTTTGATCCAGCCTCATCAAAGATGGCTGCGAGCAACACTTCCCTGCAGCAGTTTCCTGCTTCTTCCATAGCTTAGCAGGCTTGGGTGGGCTGTCCCCTCCTGAGTCAACCTCTTGAGTCCACTAATCAGGTCTATCTCCCTTACACACCTGAGTCTGATAACAAAGCTGATCTTAATTAGATATCTGACCCGCATGAAGAAGTGTGTAAAACTTTGTCTTGGCTCACATTCTCCTGGCTCCAGAATCTTCTGGTCTTTGCTATAGTAAGTTCTCCCTCCTTCCAGCCTGCCTAAGAAGGGAGAAGATTTCTTATTAGTCTGTGCTTGATTTCTACATATGTTTTGTTCAGGATACTTTCTTGCCTAATAATCGTATATAATTTTTTCTTCTTCATCCCCTTCATCCTTGGAATCCATCTGAATACAAACATGTGAGTCTCTCTCTCTCCTTCCCAGTCTGGCTGAGAATAGGGGAGGATTTCTATTTGTCTATGTGCTTTCCTGTCTTGTTTTTGGGTTTTTTTTTTCATTTTTGGTTTTTCAAGGTAGGGTCTCACTCTAGCCCAGTCTGACCTGGAATTCACTATGTAGTCTCAGGGTGGCCTCGAACTCATGGCGATCCTCCTACCTTTGCCTCCCGAGTGCTGGGATTAAAGGCGTGCGCCACCACGCCTGGCTCCTGTCTTGTTTTTGGATGCATTCCTATTGCATGTTACTATCTCTGACCCCCTCTTTTGGATTGGGCATTCTTTTGGGCATTCTTGTTTGGCCTTCTCTCTCTCTCTTCTCTCCCCCCCCCCGTGTGTGTGTGTGTGTGTGTGTGTGTTCTCTAAAAGTCTCTTTGGGGAGATTTCTCTATGTGAAGGATATTATCTCCATGTCCCCTATTCCTTTCTAGCTGGGCAATGGGGAGAATTCCTTTGTGGCTTGAGTTTAGCTAGCCTTCCTTCTGGATTCCAACTCTCCCCAAAATAAGTCATATAATTCATAGTTTTTCCTTTGTGGAATCTTTGTTTTCAATTCTTTGCTAATTTGGGTAAGAATCTAAAGGTAGTGTTCACAGGCCTGAGATATCTTGCATATTTATATAATTTAATCTATCCGTGGACCCCAAATCCTGCATCAGTGCTATTGGTTCTGCTCTTCTAGAGAACTTTGACTAATACAGATTGTGGCACCAAGAGTGTCCTAGAGAAACAGAATTATAAGGATGGATTTCTCTAGTGGATTGGTGCTCTCTGGAGTTGGCTCTCCAACTTCAGTGCAACTAACAGCTTTGTTGGTAATAAGGAGGGCACTGATAATCCATGGGGGGGAATATTTAAAGAGCTCAGTGAGATAAATATATTTGATGATTAGAGTCATGTATTGTGACAAGCAAGGATTTAGTGACTGTGCATACAAAACTTTTGATTGTTTGTGGAAAGGGAGGACAAATGATGATGCTGGTTATTTGTTTCTAGCAGCCCTGAATGAACTATTAAGGGGAAAGCATAAGCTCAGAAAGGAAAATGTCCAGCTTAATATCCATATAAAAGATCTGTTTCTAAGCGTGTCCTATAAGAGACTGTTCTCTGTAGCAACCATAAGACTCAAGTGGCAAAATAAATAAATAAATAAACCAAAGTCCTCATTGTATGATTGGGTATGATTGGCTAACTCTCTGTGTAAGTTCAAGTCTCAGCCTCAAAGGGTATCAGTAGTTAAACGGAGGTAAATGACTGGAAAGAGTGGGATAGAGATGTGTCAAAAGATCCGGATGAAGCTAAGGACATTGAACTCTCAAATTCTGATGAACTTATTTTGCTCGAGGAAGTAGCCTCCTTGCCCTGGTTGCATTCCCAATCCCATGGCCTGAAGTGATGCCTGAGGAATTTAATCCTGCATTATCTGAGGAGGTGTCGAACAAGACCATGCTGGTGCCCCTCAGTGCCCACCCACCTTCACCTCTAGACCTATAACTAGACATAAGGCTAAGCATACCCCTAAAGTTGAGATAGAAAGTGTGACCCATGAGGAGGTATGCTACACCCCTAAATAACTTCAAGAGTTTCCTAGCTCATACAAGCCGAAACGTGGGAAATATGGATGGGATGATGGAGGAAGGAATATAAAATTAGATCAGGCTCAGTTTATCAAAAGGGGCCCATTGAACAGTCTAGGTTTATTTATTTATTTATTTGGTTTTTCGACATAAGGTTTTACGCTAGCTCAGGCTGACCTGGAATTCACTATGTACTCTCAGGGTGGCCTTGAACTTGTGGTGATCCTACCTCTGCCTCCTGAGTGCTGGGATTCAAGGCATGAGCCATCATGCCCAATTCAGTCTAGATTTAATACTGCATGTAGTTCATTCAGTTAAAAGACATGTCAAGATTGATTGGTTGGCTGAAGTATGGATCCAAAGACGTCCTACTGTGATTGAGCTGGAGCTGATTGATATCCCTTGCCTTAATGGTGATGAAGGGATTTAAAAGGCTCAGAGAACTTGGAATGCTGGAGTGGATTCACCAGGTAAAATCATCTGATCCTCCACAATTGGAAGGTGCAGAGGATGTGCCTTTCACAAAGATCATCAGAAACAGAATTGTGAGGGGAGCATTAGCATACCTGAAGTACCCAGTAGTTGCCATTATATGTAAAGAAGTCATTATAATGGGAGTCGTGGTTGCTGCCTTACATGATTTAGATGCAATAGTTCTAACAGGATCCCAGAGTAACAAGGGCCAAGTGGCAGCACTCAATGCCCATAGGCAAGGTGAGCATATTTACCATAATGGACAGCACAGGAAGAACAATGCTCATAATGGTATGACTCTTTAATGGTATGGCTGGTTAATCATGGTGTTCCCAGCAGTCAAATAGATATGAAGCCTACTAAGTTTCTGCTTGATCTATAGAAGCAGAAACTTTCCAGAGCAAAGGAATGAAAGGTTATTTAAAAAGTCATAGCAACAGAGAATCATAGCCTTTAATGAATTTCCAGACTTGAGCCAGTTTACAGACCAAGAACCCCTTGAATGAAGGTGTGTCTGGGTCCTCTTGAAAAAGGATCCTCCTACAACACCCCAAAGTTTTGATATAAACTTACTCTCCTATTCCTCCTCAAAGGGACTTATGGCATTTTGCTAGGGCAACAGTACATTTGGGAAAAGAAAATAATCACACATTCCGGGCTTTGATTTGACATTGATTCTAGGAGACACCAAATAACATCATGGTCCTCCAGTTAAAGTAGGTGCTGACAGAGGTCAGATGAACAATGGAGTTCTGGAAAATGTTTAACTGACAATGGGCCAAATGGGTCTCCAAACTCATCCTGTGGTTATTTCCTCAGTCCCAGAATGCATAATTGGGATAGAAATACTTAGAAGTTGGCAAAATACCCACATTGGTTCCCTGACCCATGGAGTGAGGGCTATTATGGTTGGAAAGGTCAAATGGAAGCTATAAGAGGTGCTTCTACCAGAGAAAATAGTGAACCAAACCAAACCAAAACAAAACAAACAAAACAAAACAAACAATATTGCATCCCTGGAGGGATGGCAGAAACTAATGCCACTAAAAAAACTTGAAGGATGCAGGGGTGGTGGTTCCCACCACATCTTCCTTTAGCTCTCCTATTTGGCCTGTTCAGAATACAGATGGATCCTGGAGAATGACAGTTCATGATCAGAAACAATCAAGTAGTGACTCCAATTGCAGCTGCTGTACCAAATGTGGTTTCTTGAGCAAATTAACACATCTCCTGGTACCTGGTATATAGCTATTGATCTTGCGAATGCCTTTTTCTCCATACCCATCCATCAGGACCATGACTACCACAAGTAGTTTGTTTTCAGTTGGCAAGGCAAGCAGTACACTTTTACTGTTTTATCTCAAGGTCATATTTTTTAACCTTTTATTGACATCTTCCATAAGTATAGACAATAAACTATGCTAATTCCTTTTCACCATCTCCATCCCCTTCCCAAATCCACCCTCTACTGAATCCCTTCTCATTTCCAATTATTCTCTCTTTTATTTTGACATCTTCATTTTTTCCTCTCTATTATACAGGTCTTGCCTAGGTAGCATCAGGCATTGTGAGGTCATAAAAATCAAGGCCACTTTGTGTCCAGGAGACGGCTTTGTAACAAGTTCTCTCTCTTACATTCTCTCCAGCACTTCTTCTGAAATGGACCCTGAGTCTTGGAGGGTGTGATAGAGATGTCTCACTTAGTTCTGAACACTTCATTTCTTCCCAGCACTATGGTGAGTTTCCTCATGGACATATTAACTGTCCAGCCCTATGTCATAACTTCATTCAGAAGGATCATGATCCAGAACAAAAGAAGGCTCTTCACCAGGTCCAGGCTGTTGTGCAGGTTTTTCTGCCACTTAGGCCATATGATCCAGCAGATCCAATGGTACTTGAAGTGTCAGTGACAAATAGGGATGCTGTTTGGAACCTCTGGCAGGCCCTCATAGGTAAATCACTTCAGAGGCCCTTGGGATTTTGAATCAAAACCCTGCCATCCTCTACAGACTGTGACCTTAGCTGCCCATTATGAGCTGGGTGTTATCTGACCCACCAGGTCATAAAGTTGGATGTCCACAGTAGTAGTCAAGTGGAAGTGGTATATACATGATAGGGGTTGAGCAGACCATGAAGGAACAAGTAAGTTACATTAGGAAGCTTCCCAAATGCCTATGATTACTACTCCTGTTACAATGCCTTCTGCCCCAAGGCATGCACCTATGGTATCATGGGGTGTGCCCTATGATCAGTTGACTGAGGAGGAGAAGACTAGAGCATGGTTTACAGATGGTTCAGCACGTTATGCAGGCACCTCCCAGAAGTGGACAGCTTCAGCATTACAGCCCCTTTCTAGGACAACTTTGAAGGACTGTGGTGAAGGGAAGTCTTCACAATGGGCAGAACTTTGGGCAGTGAGCATTGGTTGTGCAATTTACTTGGAAGGAAAAATGGCCAGATGTGTGGTTATACACTGACCCATGGGCTCTGACCAATGGTTTGGCCAGATGGTCCAGGACTTGGAAGGAGCACAAATGGAAAATTGGTGAGAAGGACATTTGGGGAAGGTGTATGTGGCAAAAACTCTGAATGGAGAAAGGATATAAAGATATTTGTGTCCATGTTAATGCTCATCAGAAGGTGACCTCATCAGAGGATGACTTCAATAATCAAGTAGATAAGCTGACCCGTTCCATGGATAATTGTCAACCTCTTTCCTCAGCCACCCCTGTCATTGCCTAATTGGTCCATGGTGTCAGGGATGCAGGTTATACATGGGCCCAACAGCATGGATTTCCATTAACTAAGGCTGATCTGACTATGGCTGCTGCTGAGTGCCAAATCTGTGAGCACCAGAGACCAACAATAAGCCCCCAATATGGCAACATTACTCAAGATGACCAACCAGTAACTTGATGGCAAGTTGGCTAAAATGGACCACCATTATGGAAAGGGCAGAGATTTGTCCTTACTGGAACAAGTACTTATTCTAGGTATGCATTTGCTTTTCTTGCATGCAGTGCTTCTGCCAAAACTGCCATCCACGGGCTTAATGAATGCTTTATCCACCATCATGGTATTTTACAAAGCATTGTTTCAAACCAAGGAACTCACTTCACAGAAAAGAAAGTGTGGCAGTGGGCTTATGATCATGGAATTCCCAGGTCTTGCCATGTGCCCCACAATCCTGAAGCAGCTGGCTTGACAGAATGGTGGAATGGCCTTCTAAAGAAACAGCTACAGCACCAGCTAAGTGGCAATAGCCTGAAGGTCTGGGGCAGGGTTCTTCAGAAGGCTGTATATGCTCCAAATCAGCATCCAATATATGGTATTGTTTCTCCTATAGCCTGGATTATTGGGATGGAAATGGTGCCACTTACCATCACCCCAAGTAACCCATTAGTCAAACTTTTGCTTCTTGTTCCTGCAAGAAGAAGGACTGGAAGGTCAGACTTCCCCCTGGTCACTTTGGGGTCCTGATACCATTGAGTCAACAGCCTAAGCAAGGAGTTACAGTGTTACAGGGATGATTGACTAAGACTACCAAGGGGAAATTAGGCTCCACCTCGACAATTAGGTAAGGAAAAACATTTTTGAGTTTAGGAGATCACTGAGGGCACCTCTTGGAGTTTTCATGCTCTGTGATCAAGGTTAATAGGAAACTATAACAACTCAAGGTGTGATAAATGGCCCAGATCCTTCAGGAACAAAGGTATGTGTCACTCCTCCAGGTAAAGAACCAATACCTGCTGAGGTGCTTGCTGAAGGTGGAGGAAATACCCCCTTGTGTGCATGTGTGGCGTTGCATGCTTGTGTCACTTTTGCGTCTGGCTAAATGTGAGACCTGGAGATTTGAACAAGTGTTCTTAGGCTTCGCAGGCAGGCGCCTTAACCGCTAAGCCATCTCTTCAGCCCTCTGCTTTTAATACTAATTCATTCTATTGGATCAGCCTCTAGAAAACCCTGACTAATACAAGATCAGATGACAAGTTCACATGTTGTTCATCACTTTCTACTTTGTTTTGAAGTAGTGTCTCTCATTGTCCACTGTTCTGTTTTCCACTGTCCTTGGCCAAGCGATTCTGAGCTTCCATTGCTGCCTCCTTCCTTGCCATAGATATGCTGGAATTACAGATGCTTTACATCTGGCTTTACATGAGTTCTGGGGATCTAAACTCAGGGACTAATGTTTGTGCAGGAAGCCCTTTATCCACTGAGTCATTTCCCCAGCACTAACTTAAAATTACTTTTTTTGGTTTTCCAAGGTAGGGTCTTACTCAAGCTCAGGCTGACCTGGAATTCACTATGTAGTCTCAGGGTGGCCTCAAACTCACAATTGTCTTTCTATCTCTGCCTCCTGAGTACTGCGATTAAAGGCATGCGCCACCACACCCAGCTTAAAATTTCTTAACAGCTACATGTAGAATTTTGTCTTTAGCAAAAAATGTGTATCCACATTAAGGGATGCTTAAAAATTATTACCAAAAGTTCTATTTTTAGATTCTTCCAAAGTAGAAATTTTACTGGCTACAATGAAACAAACTTAAAAACTCAACAAAATTTTGGTCAAAGCCAAGTAAAAATCAGCAAGCTGAAAAATTTTAAAGCATTTATCGAAAACTGTAGCAATTCATAACATAAATAAGAATAATTACAGTATGTCAAAATATAAAGGCTGGGAACAGACTGGATTAAAAGTTAATATTATAGCATTAATTTTATAGTAATAAAGGAATAAAATGGAAACAAATATGTAAATAAATAAATATCAGGTACAAAAGGAACAGAATGATAAGAAAAGTCAAGAACAAAAATAATAAAGCACACTTGGATATCTATATGTGTCTTCACATGGCATATGCACATTTCTATACAGATGCATGTAGCTTGTACACATAGTTGCAGAGGCCAAAGGAAAATGTCTGTTGTCCTATCTATTGCTCTTCTACCTTATTTCCTCAACACAAATTCTCTCATGAACCTGGAATTCATGCTGTTTCCAGTTAGTCTGGCTTCTAGCTAGTCTGGCAATCCTCCTCTTCCACCCACCTCACTACTGGGATTACAGGTGTGCATGCACATGCTCAACATTTTTATGTGGGTGTCAGAGATCAAATATGGGTCCTTGGGCTGGAGAGATGGCTCAGCTGTTAAGGTACTTGCCTGCAAAGCCTAACGACCCAGGTTCGATTACCTAGTTCCCACATAAAGCCATATGCACACAGTGGCACATGCATGTGGAGTTCACTTGCAGCGGCTGGAGGCCCTGGCACAACCATTCTTTCTGTCTCTCTTCTCTATATCTCTCTCTTCTTGTAAATTAATAAATAAAAATATTTTAAAATATTTTTTTTTAAATTTGGGTCCTCCAACGAACCTGAAGGGAGGATCAGCTAACCACACCTCACCAGGGCCCCAGCTGAAACCATAGAACAACGCAGGGGAAGGGCAAGAGTTCAGCGTTCATGGCGATCACGACACCAGAAAAAGGCTGAAGGAGATAAACACAGAGAACATCCAACTCCAACTAAGCCAGATATCCAAAGATACAGAGGCTCCCAAAACCTCATCACTGAAGCAGAACTAAAATGACCCCAATGTGGCTCAGGGAAACTTGCGGAAGAGGGGGCAGAAAGATTGTTAGAGTCACAAGTTGGGGCATTATGCACAGAGACTGGGGCCTACCCCCCCAGAACTCTTGACTAACCTCACAATGCACGACCCACATTCCCCATTGATGAGGGTCCCTTTGAAAGTGGGAGGACAGGGAGGAGGACAATGGAACCAATACTATGAATGTAAAATCAGAATAATATAAATAAAAAAAAACATATACAGAGAAAGAAAAAAAAATTGGATCCTCATGTCTACCCAGCAAGTGTTCTTAGTTGCTGAACCATTTCCCCACTCCTGAAAGTTTGAAATCTTAATAACAAGATTATTTAGACTAAATTGTAAATCAGCAAAATTGACTTGGGAAGAAATAAGAAAACCTCCAGCTATAATTGTAACTATAAAAACTTCTATGATAATCAAAAATTATCTCTAAATAGTTAACCATGTATACAGAGTATTGTTTTGTATTTTCTCGGTTGTACGTTTTTGCTTTTTTCTTTTATTAAAGTGAGTTACCTAATGCCATTTTCATGAAAGTATACATACACTTTGAGCATAATCACCCACCCCAGCATTTCCTGCTACCTTTTCCCTTTCTCTTGTCTTCCCTCTTTCATTAGTTTTATAGATGAATATTATCAAGTTTTTGAGGAATAGAATACTGGTGCTTTAGAAACATTTCAGACCCTAGAAATTTCTGAAAATTAAGGAAGATACAAACATGGCAAGAAAGGATTATAAAGAAAATTATAATCGAAGGCATTGTTAAATTTCCTAGGCAATTGTAAATAAACAGAAGAAATAGAAACACTGTATAAGAAGAGTTGTGATGAGCCAGCTGTGATGTTGCATGTCTGTAATCCCAACATTCAAGAGTTGAGTTCGAAGGTTAATAGGTGAGGATAGCTTGGGCCACATAGCAAGTTCAAGGCCAGTATGTGCTGGTAAATGAGATCCTATCTCAAAAGCAAAATACAAACAACAAAGTAATGACACATCTTTTTTTTTTTTTTAGTTCTTCAAGGTAGGGTCTCACTCTAGCCCAGGCTGACCTGGAATTCACTATGTAGTCTCAGGGTGGCCTTGAACTCATAGCTAACCTCCTACCTCTGCCTCCAGAGTGCTGGGATTAAAGGCATGAGCCACCATGCCTGGCTGGAATGACACATCTTGAAAACATTAAGATTTTAACATTTATTACCAATAAATTTATTATGATTTTATTGGTTTATATTCATTGTCCATACTGATGGCTTCCATAAAGGCATTTTCATTCTAGTATATCATATACCCTGACCATATTCACCATCTTTCACCAATCCCCATCCTCTTCTTTTCCACTCTGTTTTGCCTCCATTCTCATGGCATATATATAAAATCTAAGATCCACAAATGTGAAAAAAATATGTGAATTTGTCTGAGTATGTAATTCCATTCATTTTTCTGCAAACAACATAATTTTGTTCTTCTTTATGACTGAATAAACCTCCATTATGTGCATACACTCCATTTTCTTTATTTATTCCTCTATTCACGAGTATCTGGTCCTGTAATGGGGTGCTAAGGATCCAGGAGAGCCTTGTACCCCACACTCCAGGTGTGTTTTTAACTCTAGTTAAAGAATTGAATAACAAAGAAAACTGAGAAGGATAATTATTAAAGTATTATTTTTATTGAGGGAAGTACAGAGCCAAGGAAAGGCACCCATGTGGCTAGAGATCCCACGTGGAGAACCTGGGAAAAAAGTATAGAAAGAAAAAAGAAAAGAAAGTTCAAGGAGCTCCTGCCATGTTGGGAGCTGCAGGGGATAAATAACCCATGTGGGGAGTAAGGGCTGGAGGCGTTCCCAGCTGGGCCTGGGCTAAGGCCTAGGCCAAGCCCCTCTGAGCTCAGGCCCAGCCAAGGGAAATCTTACCAACAGCTGGAGGTTCAGAAGTGGTCAGAGAGAGCCTGCCCTCCCCTTGTAAAGGTATTTATAATCTTTTAGTGGAGGTGGGCTGTCTTCTGGCTCAGGTGAACCAGAGGAACAGCTGTTTGGTTAGGGCTAAGGGCCGTGTCAGGAAGAGGTTAGCTCAGGCACCAAGTTCTGGGGGCTGAACTTAACCCATCACAACATTTTAATCCTATGAAAAACTCCCAACCCAGGAGGGGTCCTGATTTTTTGTGGCAAAACAGGTCTAAGGAACTAGGCAAAAGAGATAAGAAATCAGATCATTTTTGATTTCTAGCAAGTACAAACTTTCCTGCGCTTTTCACCTTCACCCTAATTGAACCCCCTTCTCGGTCTGATTTCACAATTTTGCTATTGTGCATAATGCACAATAATCATAGATATACAGATGTCTCTGTGGTTTCTTAACACTGACATATAGGTATATAGGTGTGTTTATAGGAGTGATAGAGCTAGCTGGGTTATAGTGTAGCCCTAGTTTTAGCTTTTTGGAAGACCCTCCATAATGATTATTTTGATTAAACATTTGAATTTGTCAAAGGAGAAAATCATTATTATTGTTTCAAATACTTGATAAAGGAGCACTTTGTTAAATTCAGTACCCATTCACAAGGCTTAAAAATCTTTGAAGCTAGGAAACATGACAGTCTACTTGTGAGCCCAGCTGAATTCTGATGGAAATCAAGAGCAAGTCTGGAAGGCATTATCATCACATTTTCTGAAGCCAATGTACAAAGACAGAAAAGAAAAGAATTCTGGTTACTATCATAAAGAATGGAATGCTTACTTTGTGACCTATTTTATCTACTTAAAAAAATGTAAAAAGCAAAACCAGTACACTTAACGGAAAATGGCAAAGTACATCAATGAAAAATATAGCAGCATGAAATATTTTCTATTTGCCTGTATTTATAACAAAATGCTACAAATACTATAGTCATTATAATATTGCTAGATTTTTGTCTTATATAAAGTATTAAAATATATTATGAGGAGCTGGGAAGATGACTCAGTGGTTAAGGCACTTTTTTGCAAAGCCTGACAGTCTGAGTTCAATTCCCCAGTATTCATGTAAAGCCAAATGCACGAAGTAATGCATATATCTAGTTTGCTTGCAAACGCACTGGGCCCTAGCATACCCATTCTCATTCTCATTCCCTCTCTCTCTCTCTCTCTCTCTCTCTTTCTATCTCTATCTTTCCTTGCAGATAACTAAATAATAAAAAATTCATGAAAGAAAATGTTTTGAACTACATAAAACATTTCATTCTCTGAGATTGAAAGACTAATTAATTAGTAAGGTGCTACTTTCCCAATGTTAAGATTAATGTAACTAATTAAAATCCTACTAGGACATTTGAGGAGTCTTTAAAAAGTGATTTAAAAATATGTGAGGAGGGCTGGAGAGATGGCTTAGCGGTTAAGCGCTTGCCTGTGAAGCCGAAGGACCCCGGTTCGAGGCTAGACTCTCCAGGACCCACATAAGCCAGATGCACAAGGGGGCGCATGCATCTGGAGTTCGGTTGCAGTGGTTGGAGGCCCTGGCCTTCCCATTCTCTCTTTCTCTCTACCTGACTATTTCTCTCTGTCAAATAAATAAATACAAAACAAATAAAATATTTTAAAATATGTGAGGAAGATTAAATGTATATCACTGAAAAAATAAAATTTTAAAAGGGGATATTGTTGAAGAAATGTGAGAAAATAGCATCTGCTTAATATTAAATTAATATATATTATAAGGAAAACAAACTTTATAAGACATACATGAAAATTGATTATACATTTTAAAATTTTTTATTCATTTTATTTTTTAACATTCTAGAAGTATTTATTTCATTGCTGCTCTTAGGCTGCACCATGTAACTCTCAAAAACAAGGTGCCATGTTCCACTCCTACAGAGTCACCAAATATTATGATACCACTACTTAGGTTTTCAGTCTTTTGAAGGTTTTTATTGCCAGCATCATTACTTGAGGGATAAGCCTTTTAGGGATGTAAAAGCACTTATTATCTATAAAATGTAATTTTGTATTTCATGTAAAAACTCTAATTGACAGATTTAGGCTCATAATAGCAGAAAAATGTTTATTCTAGTTCTGCAAATTATCAGGAATAAAATAAGCATTCTATTTGCTTTTTGTAAGGAAATAGGATAGTTGTTCTCTACCAGGAATCAGGATAGTAGCTCTGCTGATCCTTTAGGGTTATAAAATTGCTTATTAAAGTTCTTTCCAAACGTGTTAAGAAATAAGAAGTTGGATCATTTTCTGTATAATTTAAAGAAGTATTTGCAACATGTGAAGGAATTATAGGTTATATTTTAGGCCCTTGGGACAATATTCAAAAGGCCTATTCTTCTTATTTAAAAAATTCCACCTCAGAGGGTAAAAAGAAATCCCATTATCACTGAGCAAAAAAGGGAAAAAAAGTATATGTATTTTTTATTAGCTAATAGAAGCTAATGAGTTATCTATCTCTCGGACATTCTTGGAAAATTTACATGATGTGACACAGGAATGAGGCGCTCTTGGTAACTTTCTCAGATAACATGTATTTACTTTCATAGCTGAACTGCAAATATTATAAATTTAATTAACTATATAGCTGAACATTTTCCATTTTGAAATCTGAAAGTGGCCTGAAAGGATATTTATGGGACATGAAACTACACGGACAGGGGAATTGTTAAAATGTGAGCAAATTTTGGCAGGAGGAAACCAAAGAATGGGAAGAACTATGGTAGGCAGAGTGATTGTTGTAAGGGGCAAGACACTGCTGGAGCATGAGCAGAGCCTTGCTTCTCATCAAGCCGGAGGCCTCTGGCTATCCTACGCTGTATTAGCTCTTACATTATATAAACCACACACTGCAAAATAACGTTCCAAACTAACTTAGGTCTTCTGTTTAAAGAGTAAATGAGAAAAAAAAAATTAGCTTCTTAGTCAAGGAGTGCTATATAATTTCAAGGCATCTTAACACAATTCACTTAATCCTAAAGCAATTGTGCAATAAACAATATATAAAAGGAAAATAACAAAGGTTAACTTACCTATAGGGGCCAACAGACAGGATCTGTCCAGCATAGCAATGAACCTTCACATACTTGCAGTCTTATTTGAAAGGCCATCAAACATTCAGATTACAGAAAATCACAAATGTCACCAACAGAAGGAATGTTAATTAAAGTAAAAAACTTCCCAAAAGGCTGCCTTCTTTGAAGGGATCTCAGAATTTGCTAGCACAGGTTGACTACCTTAAATCTCACAGATGGCTTCATGAGACAGACAGTCAGTGCTGATTAAAAAAAAATGTACCAGGAAGGAAAAAAAAAAAGAACAAATAAAACAACCTACTGTTCCCTAATACATATGGCTTAACACCCACAGAGAGCCTCTGCCCCCAAAAGAGGCTTCCACATAGGGTTAAGCTTCATTAAATGAGGTGCAATCTTTCATTTTCAGAACTTGTATTTTCTTGCAAGGTCTTTAGAAGCGGAAGTTCCACTTGGATTCTAATATACATCACTGTGAGTGTGGGTCCTTGCTGTTCCCAGGGGTTGTTGGCCACTGACGTCCCAGGCGCAAGAGGAGTTGGGGGTAAGCAGAGTCCTGGAGCAGCGGGTGAGTGTGAGGACCGGCAATGAACACCCGGGAGGCAGTCTGATGGATAGCACACTCTCGTTTATTCAACAAGGGTGTGGGTTTATAAACACTTGAGAAAGGTTGAGAAGGCACATACAGACTATATGACGATTGGATACATAGTTTATGGGTTGCTATCTAATTGGTTGAAAGGCAGAAGTGTAAGGGAGATAGTGGCGGGAAAAGCTAGGTGACTTCAGAGTTGCGAGGGAGGAGCTGTAAGGGAGATAACAGAAGTGGAGGGAAAAGCTACATGACTTCAGCCACATAAGGGTCTCTTGGGCAGCTAGCACAAGGTCAGGAACTGTTGGGGGGGGCAAAGCCTGACTTATGGGATGGTCAGATCTTTGGGATCAAAAAGGGGGGAGGGCCTCGCCAGTTCTGCCCACTCTGGGCGATGACAGGGCACACTACAACCTTGCCAGAAGGCAGGGAGGGCCAGTCATCATTGCCAGGTTGGGTTTCCGACAATAAGGCCACCTGCAACCCTCACAGCCCAAGGTCCCTGGCCATGTCCAACAGTTCAGGCGAGCTTCCTCACAGTCCCAGCCCGTTTTTAGCAATGCCCAACATGTGAGCTCTGCTTCCTGGAAGCATACACCTGCTGCGTTCTAGCATCTCCCTTACCAGTTCACTACTTCACAGCCACCAGAATCATACATCCACTATTAACATGATGAAAATCACAGCACAGCAATATGAAGGCGCTTCATACTTCTAAACCGTACTTAGAATGGTTAAAATGATAACACTAAAAAATGGTCATTTTGTTATCTATTAAAAAATTTAACGATAAGATTGTGGATATATTAGGAAGTCAAACATTTAAATTCCTTCTTTTCTAAAGAGGAAGAAGAAGAGAGAATGAATGAAATAAAACTTACATTTGATATTTTCAACTACATATGTATTGATATGCACATAGAGAAAGCACATGTGTGCAGTTTTTATTCAATATTTAACATTGTGTCTATACCACATACCTACCTAGAGTACACAGATATTCCTATAGATAATCACATAACTACTTATGGTAACTAAGGCTGTAATGATCTTAAGTTTATAGTGGTTATAATTTTATGTGACCTATCATCATGTCTTAAAATTATATATACTAGCATAAATTACTAATGGTCAGATATCAAAAATGAAAAAAAGTAACATCTGGGTAGTCATAGAGCTTTACATTCCTACAGTAGAAAGTTCCAGGATGTCAAATCTATAGCAGCAAGTGTTTAAAATAAAAAACAATGAAAGAATGTGTCCTATGGTTTTCTCTGACAAGTGACTCTTCTTATCTTTCTCCTTCCCTGCCATTATCCTCTTATCATGTTGGAAACAAGCTATAAAAAGTTATCTGCTAATGCATCTCAACCTTGAAAGAGGGTCAGCAGTAAAGCAACAGTTGGTGTGGATGCATCTATTTATGGTCTCTAAGTAGCACATTTTATGAGCTCCCTGATAACACAGGTCTGCTTTGACTGTCTTCCATTCTTAAGTAATCAAAGTCCTGCACTTTTTTTTCTTGGTCTTTAATTTTTTTTAAGATACAATTGAAATCTATGTCTTAGGTTCAAAAAACTAATGTGCTCATTGAAGAAATATTTTTAAATGACTGTTTTAAGAGTGATTATTTCATATAAACTAGGATTCCATTTATGTGAGAAGGCAAAATTTCAATTGCACAAACAAATCAATAGTTGTCCAGATCCAGGGATAGGGAGATTGGATTAATTCACTTTGAAAGGCCACAAAAGTATTTGTAACAAGCCGGGCGTGGTG
Source organism: Orientallactaga sibirica (assembly GCA_036365145.1). Lineage (NCBI taxonomy): Eukaryota > Metazoa > Chordata > Mammalia > Rodentia > Dipodidae > Orientallactaga > Orientallactaga sibirica. The sequence goes on from JAEOAD010000840.1 coordinate 8,892,833, forward strand.
GCGCATGCCTTTAATCCCAGCACTTGGGAGGCAGAGGTAGGAGGATCACCATGAGTTCAAGGCAACCCTGAGACTACATAGTGAATTCCAGGTCAGCCTGGACTAGAGTGACACCCTACCTCGAAAAAAAAAAAAGTCTTTGTAACTGATTACACACAAGACTATAATTCACTACACAGTACATTGAAAATGGTTGAATGTTATTGTGTCATCTTCAAAATCACCACTTTCAAAGGTTACCTGATATTCAATCAAGTGACTAGGATTACTTAATGATTAGAAGGATTGAACTAATTGTATAGGGTTATTCACATTAGCTACAACCAGTTATTTAGTTATATAGGCATTACAGAGGAAAAAATGTTGTACACAAAGATTTTACTCTTCAAACTTCAAAACTATTTGGAGAAATATTTCTAAAAGAATGACTGAGCTAAAGGGTCTAGAATCTCTTAAGACTTGCCAGACTACATTCTTGCCAAAAGACCTATATAAATTTTATGTTACCTCTAATATTGCTGAATATCATTTTAAATTCTGTAGAATTAGATATTACCTTTTCTTCCATCTTAAAGACTTCTTCATGACCGCTCCTTATGGATTTTCAGCCATACTTTATCTACCCAAATTTCTGTGTCAAGCTTTTTGAAACTTCTTTTTCTTTTTGTCCTTGTCTTCATTCATCTTTCCCTTCCTTCTTTACTTTGCTCCCTAATCCTCCCACTTCTACATTTTAGTCATTTCTAATATAATTATTGCTTTTTTTTTCTGTATCAACTGGAATCTGGACTACATTGTTCATTTGTAAAGGAGGCTTCTCTTTGAACCAATCAGAACTTAAGGCATGTGAGAGATTGTAGCCCTTCTCTGAAACATAGTGAGGGAAAAAGGCATTACACAAAAAGGGATGAGGCCCTGTCAGAGACCGAAATCCACGCACTTCCTTAGCAATAGGTACTCTGAGAATTCAGTGTGCCTGTGCACTGAAAAAGGGAGACAGTCAATCTCTCTGACTATAACCTTGTATCTGCTCTGACTCAAAGTCCCTGTTAGCTAGCTATTACTTTATACCTATTAGCTTTTCTAGTCCTCTGGTTCCTCATCTAAGACATACCATATTTTCTTTTATTTTCTTTTTGTGTTTTGTTTTTTCGAGGTAGGGTCTCGTGCTAGCCCAGGCTGACCTGGAATTCACTATGTATTCTCAGGGTGGCCTTGAACTCACGGCGATCCTCCTACCTCTGTCTCCCTAGTGCTGGGATTAAAGGTGTGCACCACCATGCCCGGCTGATATTTTCCTTTCTTAATTCTTACTTTTTAAATAGCAAAAAAAAATAATAATAATAATCTAAGAACAGGGGACTAATTTGACCTTGGTATAAAACACCCTCTAATCAGCTAAAAAATAAACTCATAATTTTTTCTTCCCAATTTGATCTCCAGTGTTAATTGTATTCTTGGCTGTCCTGGAAATCTTCAATGTATACATCATGACCTCTCCTGAAAAGCTCAACCCTGCAGTAGTCCTTCACATTTCCCACTAATAATTTGAAGTAGAACTTTTGAATTATCTCTATCTTCTTTCTATATCAACACTACTGTCAATAAATCCACGAATTTGCTCTTTTTCTTGGTGCCTCTTAGGCAGGCAGCTATACCAACATGAAAAAGATTATCCCCTACCCAGGTACAGGCTGTCAGAAACTCATTGAAGTGAATGATAAATGCAAACTCTGTACTTTCCATGAGAAGTGGATGGTCACTAAAGTTGTTACTGATGCTCTAGGAGTAACTCTAGGGATTCAGTAAGAGACAACATCTCAAGGAAACAAGTGCATGGCAATATAGAGGACATGTGGAGTTCTTCTGTGGTCTCTGCATGCATATGTGCAAAACACAAATTTTCCAATTCTATCACCCAACCTCCACTGTTTTCACTGTTTCTGACACTGTAGGATTCCATTATCTTTCACATGGACCATGGTACCAATTTCTAAACTGATCTTCCCACCAAGAGGAACTCTTCATCTATCCATCCTCTTACTGTCACCAAAGTTAACAGGTGAATATATAAGCAAAAATGACTGTCCATCTTCCAGTGGAAAAACCTTCCACTGGTTGATCATTGCCTACAGAGTGAAATCTAGATTGTTTAAAAGTATTTCCTATTCACTTCTAAACCTGAGACCAGCTCCCCTTAATCTCATCTCCTTATGTTTGCTTCTTACTCAATGGTTGTATAGCAAAACTAGCCCAAATTGTTCATCAAACTTTGTCCACTTCTTACCTCCTTTTATTTATTTATTTATTTTTATTATTTTTATTTTTTGGAGAGAGACACAGAGAGAGACAGAGAGAGAAGGAGAGGAAGACAGATAGAGATGGGCGCGCCAGCAGCCTCTCAGCTGCTGAGAATGAAATCTAGATGTGTGCGCCCCCTTGTGGTCAAGTGCGGCATTGTGCCCTTGCATCACTGCATCTGGCTAAATGTGGGACCTGGAGATTGGAACCGCTGGAGATTGGAACCAGCGTTCTTAGGCTTAGGAGACAGGCACCTTAACCACTAAGCCATCTCTCCAGCCCCTTACCTCCTTTTATTCCCATCCCCTTCTGATTATTTCCAGATCATAAATACCCATATATTTCTACCAGTCAAAGTCCTGTAGTCCAAATCATATGTGTTCAGCAAAAAATATAGGGTATTAGTAGCTCACACAGCATATTGGGTGAGATGAGGAATATTTTCAAATCTCCAAAAGAAACAAAAACTAGTTTACCTATTATCCAAGAAAAAAAAAAATCCCAAAGTACTCTAGCCTCCTCCATGTGGCCTTCCAGTGTCACACCACTTTCCTCAAAATAATAATAAAAAATAAATGAATAAATAAATAAATAAATAATAAAATAATAAAATAAATAAAGTGAAGAAGTCCTAATTCAAATGAAATTTATTTACAAATATTTTCACAATATAAATTTAGCTGAATGATTGTTTTACACTATAGTCCAAAGTCAAGGGCAGATTTTTACTTGTTTAAATAATATATCATTATACTATGTAAAAGTGCTTAACCAATATTAAAACCCATTTAAACAGTATGTGGTTTTCTAGTATAGACAAAGGAAACTGGAGTTCTAGTATGAGTCTTCCCAATACTGAACAAAAAGCATTAAGAAAGATGGGTCTTTAAAATGTAAACAGAGTGGTGGGGAAGACTGGAGCAGAGACTTCAACTGTAAAAGTCATTTTAAATGAATTCTGTTTGTTTTGTTAATAATCATGGGATTCGTACTAATGTTACTTTCTTTTTACTCAGCCACCATAAAGTGGTCTCCATGGATCTGCTGACAGCTTCATGAGCTGATTGTGACAACAGTCTTTGTCCCATGAAAAGGAATAGGCAAGCAGGGAGTACATATTTTTATAAGTGAACATAAAGAGAACACTCAATAAGTAAGTTCTCTTTCAATCTTGGAAATATTTATGTCTTTTGAATATAACATTTTGAAGGAACATTTAGTTGTCCAGACCTAAATCAAAGTATTTAACATCCATCCTTCAGAGTAACTTAGAGCAATACTTCTTAAACTTTTTCCACTAGTGATCCTTTTGCACTGAAGAAATTTTTATACAGCTCCAGGTATATACATATATATATATATATTTGATATATAAATCAAACATTTATTACTAACAATTTCTGGAGAAATATATTTTCAAACAATTCTTTGGTATACATGTAATTTTCCCATTTATTAAAGCAAAGCAAATTTACATACCATTGAGGTAGAGGTACTTATTTATTTAAACAAAGAATGAAATCATACCTTAAGGTAAAAAATACCTCTCATGTTTTTCAGAGTTGATAAATTTTTTTAGACACATCAATGCTGAGAATGTTGCTTTGCATAAACATATAACACAAAATGGAAGAAAGATGTTTAGGGGCATTTCAGAAATTGCTGTAAATTCTGTTCCAATTAGACCTAAAGATTCCTTTAATATTTTGTAAAAACTTCAGGAAGCAACTCAAACATTTTTTAAAATTTTTATTTATTTATTTGACAGATAGAAGAGAGAGAGAGAGAGAGAATGGGTGCGCCAGGGACTTCAGCCACTGCAAACTCCAGACGCATGCACCCCCTTGTGCATCTGGCTAACGTGGGTCCTGGGGAATTGAACCGGAGTCCTTTGGCTTTGCAGGCAAACGCCTTAACTGCTAAGCAATCCCTCCAGCCCTCAAACATTTTTTAAAATCAAATATTCCAATATAATATATTCCAAATTGGATACTCACATGTGGAAAAGTGATGATAAGAGACATTAAAAGCCTTTTTTCCATAATCAAACAAGTATGTTTCTATAAGAGCAAAATCTTTGCATATAAAGTAAAAAGTACTGCAATTCATAATATACAACGGTCTCAAATCTAGGCTGATGTATTTCAGGCAGCGTTCATTGGCGCTGAGTGGAGAGATAGCATATTTAGTACAAAGTGCACATGCCATGTGCTCAGAAGGAAGGCTACAGTGAAGTCACACAATGTAACAAGCACTGCCAGAAACACTAAGATTCATTCCATATTTAGTTTGGAGTTACTTTGGGGTTGCTGCATATCATAAGTCTTTTATTGTTAACAAATTTTTACAACCTCCACAGATCAACAGTTTTAAAAGATGGGACTTAGAAAACACTTATCTGTAAATTGTTTAATTCTGCGAGGAAGACAATTCAAATGGAGCTTCAGTAGTGGCCCCTGCTCACCCTTGTCTCCTAAATTGTGCAGTTTCGTGCTCATGAAGGGTTCAAGAGAAAACTGTATATGTGGGGTATGAAGGTGAGTTAGGGAAGGCATAACACATAGAATGTCAAATTTAATAGGAAACACTGGCTCAAGAATGATACATCTCAGATCAGCTGAGCGTGGTGGTACACACCTTTAATCCCAGCACTCAGGTGGCAGAGGTAGGAGGATCACCATGAGTTCAAGGCCACCCTGAGACTACACAGTGAATTCCAGGTCAGCCTGGGCTAGAGTGAGACCCTACCTCAAAAAAAAAAAAGATAGATCTATCCTGATCAATGCAAAGAAAGTACAAAAATCAAGTCAATTTTCATATACAAATCTATTCGTTCCTCCACATTTTTAAAGATGAAAAGATTAACAGAAAATGAGAAACTTGATTCTGAGCTTAAATCATCCATTTCCTCTCAAGTAATGAACCTTCTATAAGTTGAAAGGAAAATCACATGAACTTCCTCGGGCTAAAGGCATTCACTCTATTCATGAGATTTTCATTAAGGAGCAGAAAAGAATCCAGTTTCAATTCCTGCAAATAGTATGTTTAAGGTTGCAGGTAATATGCAGAGCTACTTCAAGCATAAGAAGAACATTTCAGTACAATATAGATAATTTAATTTCTAATTATGGCAGCCTAGGTTTAATTTCATGGAAGACTTGGTCAGTGAAGAAAGATGGATGAGCATTCATCTGTGGTCTCAAGCACAGTTCCTGGCTTAATCTCACCAAGGTATAGGGAAAAATATGATGGAACAATTAATTAAAGTCCAAAAGACTGTGTGGAAGGTGGATATGTGTTCAGTGAAAATATTTTCTCAGCCTGTCACCAGTGTGTGAATAAAAATATTTTCCTCAAATGAAGAAAAGAGGACATTTCAGAAATACCAGTGCTTCCAAATACTATGCTGACATTTAAACATTTCTCCTAATCAGTTTTTATAATGTTGAAACATATATTTAAGATAAAGATTTACATATTCTGTTTTTCCTCCTAAAATGCTGAAGCTGGTAAAGCAGATTTGGCAGATAGTGAAGTTGGCTTTTGGGACTATGATGGCCCAAGCCTGTGCATAGGTGTGCCTTCTCTGCCTTGCGGTACTTCAATTTCAAATTTCTCTTGCTCACTCTTTCATTTAGTATTCTTCCTTGTTCTGTGTATCCTCCTTTTCCTCTTTCCACTCCTCTGATCTGACTTTCTTCCTTTTCAACTTTATGAATTCAAAAGTGAGATGTTTTGGGCTGGAGAGATGGCTTAGCGGTTAAGGCGCCTGCCTCCTAAGCCTAAGAACGCTGTTTCCAATCTCCAGCAGTTCCAGTCTCCAGGTCCCACATTTAGCCAGATGCAAAGTGATACAAGGGCACTATGCCGCACTTGCCCACAAGGGGGCGCATGCATCTGGATTTCGTTCACAGCAGCTAAGAGACTGCTGGCGTGCCCATCTCTATCTGTCTCCCTCTCCCCCTCTGTCTGTCTCTCTCTGTGTCTCTCTCCAAAAATAAATAAAATAATAATAATAAAAAATTTTAAAAAGTGAGATGTTTTTATTTATGAAATATCTTACACCTTAAATAAGATGAGAAGAACAATATTGCTAACTTCTGGTGAGGATTCAATAAGAAGATAATGTAGTCAGTTTCCGTATATGTGGATTCTGACTCTCCAGATTCAACTCAGCTTAGCTAGAAAGTTCTTGTTTGCACATGTGTCTCTGTAATATGGAGAGAGAGAGAGAGTGTGTGTGTGTTGTATGCTCATGTCCAGTGCCTATCTATGTAAAGTCCAGAGGAGAACATCAGGTGTCTTTGGATATTGTTCATCCATGTGTTGATAAATGAAGTCTTGCTGAACATGGTGCTACCATTTTCAGACAGACTGGCTGACCTGTGAGCTCTGTCAAGTCTATCTCTGCTCTCCACAATACTGGAGGTAGATGTGTGCATGGCAATGCCCAGCTCTTTATGTAGGTGTTAGGGAATTGAACTCATTTCCACATGGTTATGATACTAGACAGAACTTGGCTTGGCAGTTAGGGTAAGAGAATCCAGAAAGTGAATTTCTTTTCCTGTGACTAAAAGTGGGAAATGTCATTAAGCATGCAAGGAGAAGTTGGATTTTTTTTCTTACCTGAAAAGTTACACTTTCCAGAAAAGATTTTGTAGATTCAGTTTACACACTTCCTAAATGACAGAAATCCTGATCCCTAGCTTGTGTTCCATTTTACAGAAACCTGTTAGATTTGGTCTTTCTCATGTCACATAGAAACCTGTAAACCTGATCTTTCTTACAGTATCACTTCCCATAAAAAAAAAAAAACACCCAGGATTGAGTCTCAGGGTGGGCTTCTCAAACCCCCTCTGGCCTCACTGGGTTAGAGCTATACCTTCTTCTGTCATGAGGATGCTGAAACCACTTCTTGCTTCCCTAGGCAAGAGATCCACCTTGCTTTCCTCTCTTACATTCTGGGCTTAAGCCCCCATTTTCTTCCTCCTCCTAAAGCTTTCAGCTATAATAAAATCTTTTTGAACCTTATCCTCTGGTCCATGGATTTCACTCTTCAAAGTCATAAGAAAAGGATCTGGAAACACCCCAAATTACCAGTGCATTGGTGTACCAGGAACTTGAAAATACCTGTATCAATTATGAGGCAAGCACTCTTATCTGATAAACCATCTCTCCAGCCATGGAAAGTGTTTTTTGTTGTTGTTAATCTGCAGCTGTATTGAAATACACTTTTCTCTTTCTTGTCATTATTCCCTAAATAATATACTGCTGAAACTACTTACATAGAACATACATTGTAATATGCATTGTAAGCATCTGTAGATTATTTAAAGTACATGGGAGGGTGTGAGTAGGTTCTATGTAAATACTATATGATTTTATATGAAGGATTTGAGCATGTATAGATGTGGGGTTCAATGAAAGGTCTGGAATCAAATTCATTTGCAGATACTTAAGAGGAGTATGTATGTGTATGTATATATGTATGCATATATAATACATAGAACAGTCAAAAAGCAATATAAGGGATGGAGAGAGTGCTCAGTGGTTAAGGCACTTTGCTGAAGAACCTAACAAGCCTAGTTTGATTCCCCAGTATCCATGTAATGCCAGATGCACAAAGTGGTGCATGCATCTGGAGTCCATGTGTAGCAGCTGGGCCCTCCCTAGCTCTGGTGAGCCTTCTCTCTCTCTCTCTCTCTCTCTCTCTCATCAATCTGCTTGAAAACTGAAGAAATAAAAATATTTTTAAATAAATAAGATAGGGGCTGGAGAGATGGCTTAGCAGCTGAAGCACTTGACTGTGAAGTTTAAGGGCTGAGGTTTGATTCCCTAGAACCCACGTAGGCCAGGTGCACAAAATGACACATGCCCACAAGGTGATGCATGTGCACTATATATCACATGTGTCTGGAGTTTGTTTGCAGTGGCTAGAGGCCCTGACACACAAATTCTCTCTCTTTCATTAATAAAAATAAATAAGTAGGGCTGGGGAGATGGCTTAGGGGTTAAGGCGCCTGCCTGCTAGGCCTAAGAACACTGGTTCCAATCTCCAGAGGTTCCAATCTCCAGGTCCCACGTTTAGCCAGATGCAAAGTAACACAAGGGTGCAATTCCGAACTTGACCACAAGGGGGCGTACACATCTGGATTTCATTCGCAGCAGCTGAGAGACTGCTGGTGCGCCCATCTCTATCTGTCTTCCTCTCCCTCTCTCTCTCTGTCTCTCCCCCCCAAAATAAAATAAATAAGTAAATATATAAATAAAGTTATATAAGTATAAATTAGTAGGAATTTTCTTATTTTGCTAATTATTTATCAAATACAATTTTGCAATCCTTGTTCTTAATTTACAAGACTACAAGTCAGCTTTCCACCATTTATGTTATAAAACCAATTTTGAAACTTTCTCTTCACTTGTTTTCCATTCTTCTGATTTTAGGAATGCCTAGCATTCCCAATTTTACATAGCATTGTTACCCATCTTTTTGGATAACAAAAGCTCTATCATTCACTCCAAAAAACAACCTACCTACAGAATATTTTGCATATTATATGAGAGTTCTAATTAATTTCATGAGTCATCTTTTGACCCCTTAATGGTCCAAAAACCTTCATTGAAATACTGGTCCACAGACTGTAAAGCTGGTCTGCCCAGACTAATAGTACATTATACAAATGAAAGCAAGTTGCATTTTTATGACAACACTAAATCAGAAGGGAGGGATGAATAAGGTAGGGGTAGGATGTAGGGAAAAAAACATTATTGTTCAGTTGAAAAATAAATAAACAAGGTAGTCGAAATGGGAAGAAATGTGAGTATGGCAGGTGTTTCTCAGCATACTTAGATATGGTATTACTGTAGTTTGCAATACATTATAAAGGTTGTTCCCTTTAAGTGTTGGCTCCAAAATGCAACCATGGGATCCCTGAGGTCTAATAAGAGAAAAATCAGAAATTCTGGAAGCAGGAGAAATTGGAGCTTATATTAGGGTTCTTTCTTTTCACCTCCTTGCTTTGGAGAATGTATTACATTTATCAACATCCTTGCTTCCTTGGTTCCCAGATGGTCATATGCCGAACTCTTAGACTTGTTGAGGAGAATCTGAGCTCAGTACATTAGGTGACATAAAACTTGCAGAATGCCTTGTATTTATTTTGTTTACAGTAAAACTGTGCTGAATGAACAGATGATAGTGAAACCTGCTGCTCACATTTTTAAGGGCAATTTCAGATATTGTCATGCTATGACTTCCATGTGTCATTGGTTCCATTCAAATGATAAGACTGTGGTTTTGGTTTTTGGTCTAACCGCAAAATTTGAATTTAAAAGCATTAAGCATACTCTTGGTATTCTGAGATGGAGATATCCTTAAGCATCACAGAGAAATTATTAAGTTGCCTGTTTTCTTTTCAGAAACACACACACACACACACACACACACACACACACAGATATGTTACAGTCTTGTATCAGATATGTTCCAGTCTTGTATCACCTCACCCCTGGTACCCATTTCCATGAGGGCCCTCCTCACCCTCCTCAGTAGTCCTTGGGGTAATTAGACTTTCTGTCAGTTTCTGGGGAGGGGGTGTGCTTCAGGATATCTCTACCCACCCTGTGGCTCTTACAATATTCCTGCCCCCTTTTCTGCAACTGTCAAGGAGCTTTGGCAGGTATGTTACCAGTTTGTTTTTAGTGTGGAGTTCTCTGTAGCCTCTGGATTTCTGTTAAATTTTTAATAGAAGATAAAGATATTTTAAAAGAGTTACGAAGGGACAAAAATGAAAAGGTAAAAATGAGTGTGACATACCTGCATCCAACTATGAACTTTATAATTGTTAAACTTATTTATTTGCACCTCTGTGTGTGTATGTGTGTGTGTGTGTGCACGCATGTGCATGTGTGTGCATGAAGGCCTGTTGCTGCTGCAAACGAAAGGTCCTTGTGATGGTTTTTGTGTCCACCTTTACATGAGTGGCTGGGAAATTGAACCTGGGCAGGCAGGCTTAGCAAGCAAACATTTAATCCACTGATCCACCTCCCCAGTACCCTATTATGAATTTTACGATGAATTAAATTGGTGTTAGTCTTCTGAAACATTTAAATTTTAACATTAAAGTTAAATTGCCAATATTTTACTCTTATTTATGGTTTCTATTTGTTTCATAATTTAATATGAAAAACACAACATTGCATGTGCCTGTGGCTTTCATAGCTACAATTAATTTGTGATGGAAACTTCTTCATACTACTTGATTTGTTAAGAATTTCACAGGAATTTCTTCTACTTGTGCCATTTCCAGGAATAAATCTATTGCCAATAGGAATTGTTTATTTTTTAATTGGCATAAAGAGATTTAGGTTCATTCATTCTGGAGTTTTAAAATATTGTTTGTTTTTGTAGATTCCCATCCCCTCTCCTAGCCCCAACCTTCCTTCCCCACCTAAACTCTCCCCTAGTATCTTCCCCCCTTTTGTTCTTTACATTTGCTTTTGGTTACCATTCTACCTTTACAGTTTTTAATTCATATTTGAACACACACACACACACACACACACACACACACACACACACACATATATATATATATAAAATGTGGAGAGAGATATTCTTAAAGATATTACAAGCTAAGACCCAAACATCAGAGAGAACATGCAGTTTTGGTCTTTTTAAATTTGGGCCACTCCAATTAACATGATACTTTTCCAGGTCCATGCATCTTCCACAAGTTTTACAACTTCATTTTTCTATACTGCTAAAAAGAATCCCATTGTACATATGTACCACATTTTCATTATCCATCTGTTGATGGACATCTAAGCTGATTCCAATTTTAGCTATTGTAAATAGAGTCACAATAAGTATGAATGACAATTCAGACAGGATAATAATCAGAATCTACAAAGAACTGCAAAGTTTAAACAATAACAAAGTAATAAATCTACCAATCACCAAATGTGTTAATGAAACAAATAGACAGCTCAATGAGCATCTTAAAATCTGATAAATGAATTTTCACTAATCCACTTTCTTAACTCTTTCCCATTCACAACTGCAAAAAACCAAAAAAGGTATACTTATATTGCATTATTCTTAAATACTACCATGAAATTCATTGACAAAATATCCATCCAAAAAACCAAAATACGATTGAAGGCTCAGGGAACATTGCAGAAGAGGTGACAAAGAATATAAGAGCCAAACAAAGGGTAGTAGTGTTTACAATATTGTTCTCCACACAATGTGGCTTTAATGTTGATATTCATGACCTCACAGTGAGTGATGCTAACTACACAAGACCTGCATAACAGGAGGGAAAATAATGATGACATCAAAATAGAAAAAAAGACTAAGTTGGGAAGAAGACGTGATTGAGAGGAGGGGGATTTGGGAGAGAGAAAAGAAGGTTGTGGGAAGGAATTATGATCATGGTATATTGTCTATATGGAAATTGTCAATTAAAAGCTTGTAAGGGCTGGAGAGATGGCTCAGCAGTTAAGTGCTTGCCTACAGAACCTAATGACCTGGATTTGATTCCCCAGTACCTAAGCAAAGCCAGATGCACAAAGTGGCACATGCTTCTGGAGTTCATTTGAATAGCTAGAGGCCCTGGTTCACCCATTCTCTCCCCCCTCTCTTCTTTCTCTCTGTCCCCTTGAAGCTAATAAATATTTATACAAAGTTAAATAAAAAGAAAAAGAGAAAGAAAAGGAGAGAAACAAGAAACCCAAAATACTGAGATTGATCCATCTGAAAACAATTCTCCAAAGTAGTGAATAAATGTATCATGTTGGTGGCAGTTCTGTGGCTATGAGCAATGTAACCAAGGTGGCACATGGAGAAACCAGTCCTCAAAGCTGTGTGTAAGGGTCTCATTTCTTCCTTGTTTTCTTCCTAGGCATTTGCTGTACTTCTCTTTTCCTACGTCCCCACTCTTCCTTCTTTTCAATTTTTATTTATTTACTTGAGAGAGAGAAAGAGACAGAAAGAGGGAGAGAGAGAGAGAGAGATTGGGCACACCAGGACCTTCAGCCACTGCAAACAAACTCCAGATGCACGTGCCAACTTGTAGATCTGGCTTATGTGGGTCCTGGGGAATCAAACTTGGATCCTTTGGTTTTGAAGGCAAGTGCCTTAACCACTAAGCCAGCTCTCCAACCCCTCTTCACCCTTCCCTTGACAAGAAAAACACTTGGCTTTTCAAATTGCCTCTCTATTTTGCTTTTTGTTTGTTTTCCTTCCTTTTTCATCATAGAATAGGGAAAAACTTTTAAATGAATTTCAGTTAAAACACAAAATTTAATTTAAAAATGAAATCTATTTGACATATCAACTATGGCCACCAATAAGCATTTGCTAAACATCTAATCTCTATATTAACATTAAGCACTGAAGGCCAAGAGAAATTGCATAGAGTCAGTGTCCTTTACACATGTAATACTAACATGTACCTAAGAGTTTACTGGCAGAGATGATATGATGAATTCTGCCTAGAAGGAAGGGTATCAGAAACTAACCTTAAAAAACTAAAGGATGTGGAAATAAAAGACGAGACTACTCTATACTTTTGGCACTTTCTTCCACTAAAGAAAAGCTAGACAAGATATTTAAATCAATGGCTTTAACAAATTTAACTCCTAACAATGTAGTAGGCAATTTTAAGTTCAAAAAACAAGAATAGAATCCCAGAGATCTAAGTCTATCATTTGGGTGTTTCTTCTGTGGTGCCATCTGGCAAGCTAACAGGATGCCTACAAGCTGAGAAATTGAGCAAAACATTTGACAATCTCATGGGTCAAAAGGAACAAAATTGAGAGTGGAAGATCGCTCAACTGAGTAGGAGCCTGATAGCCATGCTATGGAAATATTCACAGGTATGCCATCCATGAGCAGGCACATGTTGTATGCAATAAATACTTGTTGAACAACTGATCAGATCATCAGGAGCTTGGGGGTAACTCAGCGGTACAGTACTTGTCTAGCAGGCACAAGATCCTGGGTTTTATCCATAACAACACACACACAGAGAGGGAGGAGAGAGAGAGAGAGAGAGAAATCTAATAGATTAAATGATCATATCAGTGAATCACAAGGGTGATTCTTGCCTCCTTATGGCCAGCTGTCCCATCAAGGAACACACAGTGAGTGAGTGGTTAGTCATGTGGCAAGGAAAGTGGGTATCAAGGGCCAAAATAATGCAATTTTAGAAAGTTGTAAGGCAGAAAGATTAGGCAAGAATGGAAAGAGAGTGGGATAACAATGCAACTGAGTCATCCACCTCTAACCATGCCTACCCACTTGTAAAATGCTAAGACAGAGAGGGTAGGAAAAGGAAATAAGAACAAAGAATGGCAGGGTGGGCAAGAACCAAGTTAAGATTAAGAAATAAGGAAACACCCATTCTATTAGACATCAGTCATAGTTTCTTATACTTGTACAGGAAACATGTTCCTTAACTCCACAATGATATTAACTAGTTATGTTGATGTCAGTTGTACTTTTTATAATATTGGCACTGATTGTATTTTAAATATGGCTTATAGGGATCTCATGCTCTTGATTTGTAATCCCTTCTAGATCCCCATTATTTAACTAGTTAAATCATTGTCTTCACCTTGTAGCAATTACTTTCCAAATTCTAAAATGGGAAGGTTTCATGTTGACCTTTCAAAAGGGGGACTTGCTCAATCTCTGCATGTTTTCTGGAGAAATGAGAGTTGTGAGTGAATAAAGGGCCGAGTTTCCACTTTCTAGTGGAATGATAAATGAGGTGAGCCTAGCATAGCTTTTATACTGAATATAAAATAAAGATCTGTCTTTCTTTGCCTCTCATCATGCTTAGTAGAATAAGCCTATGCAGACCTGGACATATTGAACTGTGTTCTGCAGATGGCGTGTGTTTATAAATATCTTTAAAAATCTTTATCCTTGCTTTCTTCTCCTCTTTCAAGCAGGTATTTTGTATGGTGCACATTAATGTGAAATCGTTTAAGGGGTGAGAAATATGAAGTCAGGAAATGCTTAGTTAAGGATCTGAAAAGTAGTGAGAACTTGGCCACATTGCATACCCTAGGCAAATTATGACACAATTTTTATCACATGAACAGAATTGCATTGAAGGTATAAATTTAATAAGGGAAAGAGGAACAAAAAATTGCATTCAGCTCACAACCCACAGAATTAGCCTGTAGAAATTTGGAATTTCCTGTCAACTGTTTCAAAGTTTGGGTTTTGCACAGAGACTATGGCAACATAGCATTTGCTTTTCATTTCCCTGGCCTTACAAACAAAGAGAGCATCCTATATGAATTGTACATTAGTAGTCCGTAATTTTAAACTTCTTCATTCATAGGTCTTTATGGGACTTCAGTGGAATAAAACGAATCAAAACAAAAAGGTTAGTGTGTCCTTATGGGATTTTTTTTTCTGAAAAAAAAAATTGTTCTTGGGCTGGAGAGATGGCTTAGCAGTTAAGATGCCTGCCTCCTAAGCCTAAGAACGCCGGTTCCAATCTCCAGGTCCCACGTTGAGCCAGATGCAAAGTGACCCAAGGGCGCAATGCCACACTTGACCACAAAGGGTCACATGCATATGGATTTTGTTCGTAGCAGCTGAGAGGCTGCTGGCACACCCATCTATCTGTCTCCCTCTCCCTCTCTCTCTCTCTCTCCAAAAAAAATTGTGCTTGAATGGGGATGAACATATGGCTAGATGAAATTTGGAAAGTTCACCCTTTGGAAATGCAAGGGCATTTCAAAAGACTTGTTTTTTCCGAGGTAGGTTTTCACTCTACCCAGGTTAACGTGAAATTCACTCTGTGCTCTCAGGGGGGCCTCCAACTCATGGCAATCCTGCTACCTCTGCCTCCTGAATGCTCGGATTAAAGGCTTGTGCCACCACGCCCGACATTCAAAAGAATTTTGTGGAAAGAAGCACATGAATCAAGATGACTGAAACAGGGAACCATCATTGCTTACTCTATTTTTTTCCTGAGCAAATTGAATAATTAAAAGAATTAAGTCCTCACAAAAACCAACTTTGAACCTCTCCTGACTCTGTAGATGTATGTAATAACCATGTGTGGTAATGTGGTTTTCCAGATAAGGTCAGATGGATTTCTTTGGTATCTGCTGAAAATTAGAAATCAGTAGCTATCTAAACACAACTTCTCTATCAATTTCCCAAAGTGTTTGGATTTTTTAAAAAATATAAGCCCAAGGTCGAGGAGATTGTTCAATGGAAAAAGTGCTTACCACTCAAGCTAGAGTGTCCAAGAATTTGATCCCCAGACACTAAGTAAAGAGTTGGAAGCCATAGAGGGCTTCTGTAATCCCAGCATGCTGATGCTGGTGATGAGATGGGAAGCAAAGGCAAGAGAATTTCCCAGAAGTTCTTGGCAAGCATAGCAAAATACATCAGAGTGAAAATGCAGAGCAAGAAACTGCCTCAAATGAGGTGGACAAGGGGAAGACTGACCTGAAAGTTGTCCTCTTCCCTCTCCATGCACACCATGGCACACATACATCTACACTCACACACATGAGCACATATATATGAACGTGCACACAAATAAATAATAATACGAATCTCTAAGCCTGAAAATCATACTTTGCACAGATGCACTTACCTTATATCAAAATCTGTTCTGAAATGCATGGATCGAAACATATGAGAAAAGCACTTATGAACTACTTGTTTTAATCTTAATTTACTATCAAAAAGAATATAAAAATGATTAAACTTCTTGTCACTGCAAATGAATGTCGTATGATTGAGCCACCTTTTTCTAATTGAATTCACATGGGTGCTAGGGAATTGAACTCTGGCAGGCAGGGTTTGCAAGCAAGCACCTTTAACTGCTGAGCCATCTCCCTAAGCTCCTCAATTCTTTACATTCATTTTCAGTTGTCCATTACAAAATCCTATACCTCAAAGAGTCAAGTATTAAAAGGTTTTAACAAGAATGTTACCAGATTGTTACCTGCTTCTCTCAGTTGATTTCATATATATATATGGCTACTTACTGAATTTTTTCCATTCTAGTCATTATCCCATCCTTTTAAATACAGAAGATGAAAATTATCTCCCACTCTTCCTGCCCACACATATACCTCCCATAAACCTTCCATCTTCATCTTCCCACTGTGTTCATCATGGAATTTTGCTTAGTCTGTCATTTGGTTTTTACATTAGAATGTCTCGATAAATCCTATCTCCATGCATCATTTTGTTGTTCTTACAGTTAGCCATGGTCTTGTGTCTGTTTGCTTAGCTTCATGTATACCTACTACTAATGTATTTCCCAATTGTCCTCACTTTGTGTGTGTTTCTCAAGAAATTAGGACAATTTTACATGTCTAGATAAATTCCCTCATTCTCCTGAGCTGATCCAATTTGGCTCCTTAGCCATCTACACCTGCATTAGTAATCTATAACCACAAACTCAGTGACTTATAACTGCACACATTTATTATGTCACAATCTCTTGAGTCAAGAGTTCAGGCACAGCAGAGCGGAATTCTCTGTTCAGAATCTCACTGTGCTAAACTCAAGGTTTTGGCCCAGATTCAGTTCTCATCTGAAGCTTAAGGTCCTCTGTGAAATGCTTTGTCTCTTGGTCAGATCAGCTCCTTGTGCTTATGGAACTAAAGCTCTAGGCATCTATAAACCACCACCCTCTATTCCCTGTCACATAGCCTCACCCATATAAGTGGTTGTCTGATTCTTAAAGGAGAGTAGGAGAGGGCTGGAGAGATGGTTTAGCAGTTAAAGGCACTTGCATGCAAAGCCAGCCACTTTGAGTTCAATGCTCAAGTACACATGTAAAGCCAGACACACAAAGTGGCACATGTGTCTGACTTCATTTACAGTAGCAAGAGGCTTTGGCATGCCCATTCAATCTCTCTCTCTCTCTCTGTAGTAAAATGTATATTTTTATAAAAAGGTAACTAGGAGGGCATCTTTAATGTTTTGCATCTCCCTGACTTCTTCCCTCATGATCCTTTTTACTTTCTTTTCAAAAAAAAATAATAATAATGGCCACGCTAGAGCCTCTAGCCCCTGCAAATGAACTCCAGATGCCTGTGCCACCATGTGCATCTGGGGAGTTGAACCTGGGTCCTTTGGCTTTGAAGGCAAGTGCCTTAAGTACTAAGCACTCTCTCCAGCCCCTATTTCATTCATTTAAAAATATTTTCATTTATTTATTTTCAAGACATATGATCTTTAAGTGGACTTACTTGAGTAAGTCAGACTTGAGCCAGAATAATCTCTCCTTCAATGAACTTAAAGTCAACTTATTAGGGACCTGAAAATATCTGCAAAATCTTTTTACCATCACTATAAAACGTAATCCTAGAGGTGACATACTAACTATCAAATCCACAAGTCCTGCCCATGCTTGAGGGAGGGGATTGTACAGGCATGTGTATCAGAAGGTGGAAATGCTTTAGGATATATCTAATCATGGGAAGCCATCCAGGAATCTCTCTTCATTACTACTATGGGCATTCCCTTCACCTTTCTCTAGAATTCAATTCTCTGTTTCCTGGAATTCATCTTTTTTTCTTTCTTGATTCATCCAATGAGGTAGAAGTATATCCCTGAGAGTTTAAAGGATAAATTATCTGTCTTAAACTTTTGATTTGTTTTTAATGTGCACTGGAGTTGGTTTAATTCACCCATTGTTCTAAGCACACACTAATCTATTTCAATCAGGGCATTCATGTTCTTCATGACATCTAGAATAAAAGCTTTGAAATAATTTATCAGTGATTTCTTTCCCTCCATATTCTCTGTCCTCTTTTTTACAGAACTTCAATTACTTTACATTCTACATGGGTCTCTCTTTGCTTTGGAGATGGTATCTTTCTGTTTTGTTTTTTTTTCTCTCTGCCTTCTTTCTGGAAGATTCTGTTAATTTTTATCTTCCAACAATTTGTGCAATCGTCATTGTGATTTCTAAGGTTTTGTGTTCACTGAATATTTCTATTGTGTAGCATCTACTTCTTGCTTGATAGATTAATATTTTCTGTTTGGTTTTGAAGATTTTCTTTTCATTGGTGTTGAAATTTCAAATTACATTTTTCTATAAAAGCCTTGACTGTGTGCTAATATTTAAGTATGGGACACTAAAAAGATGACTGAGTGACTGGAATATGGGGAAGGAGAGTACCTCTCGATGCTGTCCTGTTGAGTATAAATTTGAAAAGAGGGATTTGAATATCTCCTGCTTATTTTATTGGAAGCTAGGATTCCCAGAATAGAAGCTACATCTATGGCTGTCGATATTCTGGAGACATCCATGTGAAGGAAAACTGGCTGGCAATCTTAAACAAAAAAAAATGTATATAACATACATTTTGTGTGTATGTGCGTGTGTGTGTGTATATATATATATGTCCCCATATTTTCTTTTTTATATTTTTTTTTTTATTTATTTGTTTATTTGAGAGACAGAGAGAGAAAGAGAATGGGTGCTTCAGGGCATCCAGCCACTGCAAACAAACTCCAGACACATGCACCCCCTTGTGCATCTGGCTTTATGTGGGTCCAGAGGAATTGAACCTAGGTCCTTTGGCCTTACAGGTAAGTGCCTTAACAGCTAAGCCATCTCTCTAGCTCTAAGTCCCCATATTTTCTGTTGGGTATATCTGTTTCAGCTGAGCAGAGTACTGCTTTTATGAACTTCTTATCATCTTTATGGAATAAATTTCAAGTCTCCTGTCACAGTGATGGGTGATTGCTCACATGGCTAAATTTGAAATGCAGATATGAGGGACTAAATCCTTAAATAGATTTTTTTTCCTCCTTGTACAAGGCACATTGGGTTATTTCCCCATCTTTCCAACTTCTAAATTAAGACTTAACTTTCTCGTGTCTCTAAGTCAATTAACTCCCATGTATTCCCATGTATTTCCCTTAGGTTTTCATAAGTTAGCATACAATGTAATTGCTTCCATTAATGCATGTATGAATATGCTTTTCTCTTATCGGTTCTCCTCCCCCATCCTGCTGCCCACCACCTGCTTCTTCTCTACCAACAATTCTCCAGCTTTTATGTCACATATATTCCATTACCCTCTTCCCCTTAAATCTCTTCTTCTCCTCTCATGGTTCTCTTTCTAGTTTCATGGCAAAATGTTGTCATTTTTCTCTATTTCATACTTTGTTTTGTATGCTTATGTTTTTTTTTTTTTTTTTTGGTTTTTCGAGGTAGGGTCTCACTCTAGTTCAGGCTGACCTGGAATTCACTATGTAGTCTCAGGGTGGCCTCGAACTCACTGCAATCCTCCTACCTCTGCCTCCCGAGTGCTGGGATTAAAGGCGTGAGCCACCACGCCCGGCTTGCTTATGTTCTTTTTAATATACATTTCATTTATTTATTTATTTATTTATTTAAGAGCAACAGACAGACAAAGAGACAGAGAGAGAGAGAATGGGCACACCAGGGCCTCCAGCCCCTGGAAACAAACTCTAGATGCATGCACCACTTTGTGCGTCTGGCTTACGTGGGTTCTGGGGAATTGAGCCTTAAACTGGGGTCCTTAGGCTTCATAGGCAAGCACTTAACTGCTAAATCATCTCTCCAGCCCAGCTTATGCTCTTTTTAAAGGACTGGACCTCACGGTGTAGTCCTCTCTGGCCTATTATTTATTATGTAGCCTAGGCTGGGCTAGAGCAAGACCCTACCTCGAAAAAACAAAATTAAGAAGGAGGAGGAGGAGGAGGAAGTGTCTCTTTTTATTTGTGTGTAATAAAACCCCACAGGTTAAAAAACACTGTATATGTCTCAGCTAGGCCACCTTTCCCATATGGTTTCATGGTTGAGAGACAAGTTCTAATGAATCTATTGCTACATCAATTAACAATGTTTAACTTTAAGATTATGGATTAGGTCCCTAACTCCAGCCAATCACCTTGAAAATAAATGGTCCTATTACAGGTTTTGAGAGCAACAGGACCTTTCTTATTTCAGGTGTGCTTGACAAGTGGCTAAGGTGCCAGACAACTCAAGATGTGCTGCAAGTCATTGGCTCTCAATGTGCCAAAGAGGAATTAAGAAATGTGGACAAGGTTGTGAGCAGGGAAAGTACAGACTTTATGAAAGAAAAATATAGAAAAAGACTCCTGGGAGTGGAAGGGATCCCTGAAAGAAAGAGGGAGTTGCCAAATCAAGGGCTTGACGTTGGAAATATAAAGGTAGAAAAGCCCCTAAAGTATCACAGTGAGCATTCTTAGGATTTTAATAGGCATCCAGAATAAAAGGGAAAGTCACTCTTTTTCACTTAGAACTCAGAAGAAATGCAGGTTGAGCAGTGACAGTCTGGGAACTCCTCCTTGAGGGAGGAGCTTCTTGGGGATATAAAACATTATCTCTTAAAGGGAGAGTAGTCCTCTCACCTCTTTAGCATATCTGTAGGAGAGGGGTGGTCTCTTAATCAGGTGAATAATGGAGAGGCTCCATCTCCTCTGGTCCAAAATAGAAGGCAGGATCCTGTGTCCTTCAGTGACATTCAAGCCTAAAATCTGCCTACCTAATAAAATACTGCCAACAACAAAGGCAACCCAAACCATCTTTGACCACTACTAGAATAATAAGAATGGCTTGGTGTAAATACATTTCCATTAGCACATTATCTAGTAAAGTTACACCAGTAATGTCTCCTGTGCCCCCCCCAAATTAGCAGCCAATTAACAATTACAGAAGCAGAACATTATTTTGTTTCATTTTACATTATTGAGCTCATTCATAGAAGACCAGCTTTTGCTTTGACTAAATCAAAACCATGTTACTATTTAAAAGTATCATTATATGTCTCAGCAGATAAATCCAGCTATGTCTTTGTTGAAACACTTTGATTCTTTATCACTAGCACACTTTAAAATGCATACAGATATCTTGCAATTGCAAGTCATTTCTTCTTTTAGGAGTTGGAAAACCTGCTTAGAAAATTCTGTCATGTATACCAGCTGCATTGATTTTGATATTATTTACAAACCCTTAAACAACCTGAACCAAGTTCCAGGTTAGTCTTAGGGAATGCCAAGCCAAACATAGATTGAGAGTAGTTACAAAATTCCTAGGTGATGTACTTGCATCTGCGGTTAGAAAAGAGAGATCGGAGTAAATCATATGGGAAAAATGGCTTACAGGAAGGTTAACTTACTTGCATCCTTCCCTATTCCTAGGAAGAGTTGAACTAAGTAAACAAAGTTGCTATAATCAATTGAAAGCTGCTTTTGCTCCTAAGAAAGTAATTTTGTGAGATAGAGAAATAGGTCAGCAGTTAAGGCGCTTGCCTGAAAAGCCTAAGGACCCAGTTTCAATTCCCCAGTATCCTCATAAAGCCAGATGTACCAGGGGACGCATGCATCTGGAATTCATTTGCAGTGGTTAGAGGCCCTGGTACAACCATTCTCCCTCTCTCTCTCTCTCTCACACACACACACAAACACACAAATAGATAAATACAATATTTTTTTCTAAAAGAAAATATTTGTGTAATGACCTCAATCTATTAGAAACCAGAAACTTGGCATACTTAATTCCAAAATCTGACTTTAATCAATGGATTTTCCTCAGAGATTTATTATAAATAGTAATCCCTAGGTCTGGCTACCCTTAAGAACTTAAAGTCCTTGGCAACCATCTACTATATGAAATGGGGGAAGATGTTGAGACAAGGTCTCATCCATAGCCCAGGCTATTCTAGGACTTACTTTGTAGCCCAGGATGGCCTCAAATGCATAGTAATCCTCTTGCCTCAGCCTCCTGAGTGCTGGGATTACAGTAATGATGTACCATACTTAGTTTAGAATCTGCATTTATCACAATGCCCTGTGTGAGACAGATAAAAAGGACTCAATAGCCTAGATGAACAATTTAATATTCAAAGACCTCTTACTCTATGTAAAGCAAATATTAACTCTTCTAGTCCCATAAGCTAATGATGTAGCCACTATTATCCTAGCCTATAAACAAGGAAGCTAAAACCAGAGAAAGGTCAAGTAACTTGTCCAGAGTTGAACCCAAGAAGTCAAGCTCTACCTGTCTGTTCTGTTGACTTTTTAGATACGAAGTCACAAGCATATAAATCAAGTATTTAGGGGCTTGGGGGATGGCTCTGCAGTTAAAGGTGCTTGCTTATAAAACCTGCTAGTCCAGGTTCAATTTCCCAGTACCCACATAAAGTCAGATGCAGAAAGTGGTACATGCATCTGGAGTTTGCTTGCAGCTTCAAGAAGCCTGTCTCCATGTAAACAAATAAAAATAAGGTATTAAGAATCATGGAACTATAGGATCAAAGGCCAGTAACCTGCAGGTTGCAAGTATCCCCAGCCCTTTGTAGTGGAGGTAACTGTAGATTCATTAGTGCCAACTTGCTCAGAAAAAAAAAATTCCTAAAGCCAAATGAATACAGCATTACCCAATTGTTGCAATCATCCTTATGCCACAAGTTCTCCATCAGGAATGCCTGGAGACGCCCTGTGATTGGCTGTTCTTGCCAACTTTGTGCCTGAGTAGTGTGTGTTCTTTCTTCTCATATCCCCACAACCACTGTTGTGGGTCCTTGTGGGAAGGACTTGTCAACTACCACCATAAAGACTATCTTTGCAGGGTCTATCACTCTGACGCAGCAACCAGACCACGTTTCTACACATACAGCCACTATGTCAAACTAAATGTATCTTTGCTAGGCTTTATGCCCTTGTCCTCATGCCTCAGATTGCTCAGATCCAGCAAGAACATAAACTGCTTGTGGTAGTTTGAATATATGTCCTCCAATATATTCAGTGTTTTATTAGTTATAGTTTGTATCTTCAATTACCTTGCTAGAGGCAATGTCACTGGGGGCTGGTCTTAAGGTGTGGTTTGAGATTCCATTGTAAAGATATGCAAATGTGCCTAGCAGGAGTTCCTGAAGTGTGCTGTGTGACCTTTTGGCGGTAGTTTTGCTCTGTGTGCTGTGGTGGCTGGTTGGCTTTTCTCTCTCTTGCCTGGTCCTGTGAAGGGCAAGCCGTTTCTCTTGCCATTATGGAACTTCCCCTGGATCTGTAAGCTTCAATAAATAATATCCCTTCCTCCATAACTGTGCCTGGTCTGGAAGTTCATCTCAGCGAACCTGAAGCTGTCTGCAACACTGCTCCATGGGAGCTTTATGAAATTATCCATACCACACTATCTGGAAACAAGCTGATATTTCATATGACTACACTTAAAACTTATCTGATCTAAAAGAACCTTTCTTTCTCTGGAAATGAGAGCAAGCCCAAACCAAATGTTAGAAAAGAAAACTCACGGAGAAATAATTTATGATGCCTTTGAATTAGGCATTTTCAGCTTTTGCCTTAAGTAGATTGGATCTGTCAGATTTCACGATCTGGTTTTAGAAGCTTAACACCATGAACTAACATTACATAAAATATTGATAAACATTACAAATGTGTTACATAAGGCAAGTTCATGATGGTCCTTTTCAGCTCATCAAGAGATGCATCAGGAAACCAGGACTTGTTCTTAGCTGTGTATGCAGCATGAATAGGTAAAAGGAAAAGAGTCATACCTCAACATTTGGGTCATACATAATCAATTTGATATTGTGTGCCTCCTTGTATTTTTTTCTGCTTGATTATATCTATGTGCCATAAATAACAGCAGAAAGAATGTCAACGATTCTTTCTTAAGCAGAAAAAAATTGAAAAGAAAGATGACCTGTCAATGTTCCATGATATGGTGTAAAATATTACCATCCACAGAATCATAGTAATCAGGGCACAAATTCAGCTCTGCAACTTCCAAGTTACTTAGCTTTTCAGAGCTAAGTACAAGTTCATGGCCTTGTTCCCAGTAGAGAAGCTGACAAATAAATAAAACTCACTGAAGAAAAGAAGCTGATTTCTTTAAAAAAAATGTGCTTCACGCATTAGAAAAGGATAAAGTAGATATACACCACATCACCATGGGAATTTTCTAAATATCTTGGCAACTAATAAACTGAATTGAGATGTTTTAATATTTGAGATAGTGTCATGAAAGCATAAGGGAAAGTGGTTTTGCTCTGAATGTATTGCAGAAGATTGGTTTAATTTGTCTCTCCTCTTGCATATACCATCAAGAACTTAGTGGGGAATGACTAGGTGCCATGGGAGTCAATTGCCAATTGAAACAATTGACTGCATTGAAGTGACTCATGTAGTTCAGTTTCAGATGTGGGTTATAGAGATGTATGTAATAGTGAACTCATTATATTGAAGGGGTCACAGAAGGATGGTTCTAGGCAAATATTGATATTATGGGCAGAAATCTAGAATGATAAGAACAAGACACCAATTGACTTGGAAGACTCAATTCCTCTAGGTGATTTTCAAAATTATTTTATTTACTTTGTCATTTGAGAGAGAGAGAAAGAAGCAGATATAGAAAGATAGAATGGGCATGCCAGAGCCTCTAGCCACTGCAAACAAACTCCAGATGAAGGTGCCACCTTGTGCATCTGGCTTTATGTGCATAATGGGGAGGTGAATCTGGGTTTTTAGGCCTAGCAGGCAAATGCCTTAACCACTGACCCATCTCTCCAGCCCTTTCTAGTTGATTTTGAGCTTTAAGTACTCACAGAGCGTCACAACTTTTTGCTTCACTTAGGTGGACTCAAATGACATTTTGTCAGTGGTCACTAGTAAAATCCTGCCAACCAAACTCAAGACCTTTGCTTCACACCTCCCCTCTCCATTCAGTCAGGTTTAGTTCTCGTGAGGCGCATTTTCCTTCCAGAAGTCTTTTAGACCTACTACTCCATATGGATCTATCTCTTACAATTCCAAGTGAGGGCTAACTTCTTGGACTCATTTTTGGGTCTTCTTTTCTTAATATTCACTCTTATAGTTGATTCTTTCATTCCCTTACTCCTACCTTTTCTACTTCAAATTTAATCAACTTTTAATGCATGCTTAAAATTTCTAAATTCCTGAATACACATGCAATATGCATCCCATTTCCCATTAAAATTTTGCATCATGTTTTCCTTATATTGCCTGATGTAACCCCCATTTCCCCCAACAAAGCTCATCTTGCTCAAGCTGGGATATTTTCTTCTCATTCACTTTCACACATCAACAGATCTTAAGTGCTATAAATTCTGCCCATTAAAGATATTCCTGTCTGTGTCATTCATTTAGTCCTTCCAAACTGTCCCTGTGAGTTTCATATAAGCAAGACCTCATGCCTGGAGCAAATACACCCCAGGAGAAATACAGACTAAGTGAACTGAAAGTTCAGAAGAGACTATTACTTCTTTAAATAGATTATTCACATATCTGTTCACAATAACACAGGGCAAGGAAACACTGACTGATTACTGCTCCATAGAAAATCAATCCAAAAGCTACTGAAAAACTGAAATGAGCCGGGCGTGGTGGCGCACGCCTTTAATCCCAATCGGGAGGCAGATAGGAGGTTGTAGTTTTAAACCCTAAAACAGGTCAGCCTGGACCAATGTGAGACCCTACCTCGAAAAACCAAAAAAAAAAAAAAAAAAAAAAAAAAACTGAAATGAATGTTGTATTTTAAAGTAAAACTGCTTAATGTTGAAGAGTGATATTTGCAAAGGACATTTTTTTAAAAAAATAGACAAAGCAAAAGTAAAGACCCATAATTTCTTCCCTCTCTTATCTGGACAATGGTTGGTAATGATAGAATAGTAAAATAAGTATGTGCACAGCAAGGGGAAAAAAGCATAGAAGAATACATCAAAATATTATAAATTATAATTCTTTTTGATGTCTATCTTATTCAAATATTGTAATAAAAATAATGTAGGATTTTAAAACAAAGTTTGTAGTCTTACTGGGTTTAGGTTAAATATGTCAGACAACTTACAGATACATTTTTCAAGTAATGGAGAATGTTCTAGATATGGAGAATATACTTCAGACAGAAATTTCCCATATATTTTCAAAACTGCTATTGAACTCAAGGGTGACCTAGATAATAAAATACCATTTTTTATTCATGAAGTTTTCAAGTCCAGATGTGTAGGAAAAAGATAATAAAGTTATAATACCATTGTTCTTTTTTTGAAAACTCAAGTTCTCTTGCTAATAGTTAAGGATACAGATTTATTTAAAACATAACATGTTTCTGCTTCATAACAACATCTGTATTATTTTACATTTTTATTGGCAACTTTCACTATACCCTGGTGATTTCTAGAAATCCTCATACTTTCCTGCTGGTCAATGTTTCCAAACAATAATAAACAAACGATTATTAAGTATGATCTTTTTATCCTATGACCATGTACTCCATAAAAAGTGCTTGAAAAGACTGAGCTATTAACTTTAAGGGAAATTGGGATGATATAGCAGATCTGAACTGCAGAGATGTTTTGTGAGGTAGAGAGGCCATCACACATAGACAGTAAAACATCCATGAGTTGCACTCAAGAGAGAACATTAGCATCTGGATTTCCACTGTTTACACTCCCCATGGAATGTCCATTGTTCACAGAGGAGGTGCTGTCATGGGCAGGGGGTTGCTGATTGCTATGGGACATAATCCAGAGGTTCTCACCTAGCAGTGATTTGGACATCTAAGAGATATTTACTAATTACCAAAGAAAGTTCTGATTGTTCCCTCTGGAGAATTATCCAGTGGGGAGAGTACAAGATTTCTTTTAGATATCCTATCCTACAGGAAAACCCAGGCAAGGAATTTTAATGTCTAAATGTCTATAGTACCCAGGATGAGAAGCCTTGAGCTAAACCCATACTTCCATAAGATGGTGCCTATTCCCAAAAGGTCCTATGCTCGACCCATCCTTGCTTCACAACTTCCCATCTTAAAGGCTTTCAAAAACTTCTGAGGATCTTTTCCATATGTTCCTTAGACTCATGTCCTCACCCTGAGCCCCTGAACCAACCCTGTCCACCAGGCTCTTCAGATCCTTCCAAAGCACCTTTAAACTGTGCCAGGACTATTTGCATAGGAATTGAAGGTCTGTGCCACTCTATCACAGAAATAATCTTGGGTGTGAAAACTGTTGCTTTATTCCCTTCCCATAGTGCATGGAACATAATAGCTACTAAAGAAATGTTTGCCAAACTCATGACATAACTTTAGATTGGCCCCATCCCAAACAGTGATAACAACTCATGGCATGTCAAGCATAACTTTTACCCTCAACTACTTATATACTTGGGTGAAGATACATATGGGAAAAAATAATTAAGAGCACAAAAAGTACTTAATGGTTAGCATGTGTTTAATGGAGACAATAATTACTATACAGGAATTCTGGTGAGGGCGAATTCACCTGTGATGCAGGTAAAGCAGATAGTGCTTCACAAGGGTGAAAATTAAAATATACATGAAAGGATGAGGATGTTTTGTACAAGCTGGAAAAGGACAGAAACCACTCTGAGCTGGTGAGAGGTTGTGCAAAGCAGAACATGAGCAAAGCTAGTCTTTGTAGAGGATTTTTGTCAAACAGAACTATGACATTTGAAACTACACCCATGTGGTCCTCCTTTTTATAGTGAAAAAAGTGCATTTAGAATTAAATTAACGAGCAGTATCCAGTTTAGATGATCCCAATTTTGTTGGCAACATTCAAAGCATGGTAATCGGGAGCCAGCTGAATGGATGCCTTCTTCTCTCCATCAGGCCTCATGAGGGTATTGACTTTGGCCGCATAGGTGTAGAGTTTCTTCACAGCCTGTTTGATCTGGTGCTTGTTAGCCTTGACGTCCACCATGAACGCCACAGTGGTGGTGGTGGTGTCTTCCATCTTCTTCGTGGTCAGGGGAACTTGATGATGGCACAGTGGTCAGGCTTGTTTCTCCTTGGGGTGCTCTTCCCAGGGTATTCAGGCTGCCTGCGGAGGCGCAGTGTCTTGGGTCGCTGGAAGGGGGGTGACATGAGGGTATTCTTCTTTTTGTGGCATGGACACCTTTCAGAATGGCCTTCTTGGCTTTCAGAGCCTTTGCTTTGGATTCAGCTTTGGCAGCGGCAGGAGCTTCCTTCTTTGCTTTTGGTGCCATGTTGGCAAAAAGCTGTGGTCCTCTTTTGTATTTGTTACCACACAGTGTGCTGTAGAGGAAAGTAAGCACTATGATTTGAATATGGTTTGCTCACCAAAGGTTCATACTGTAGAATCTTGGTTTCCAATGTAATGGGAGGAAGAGATAGTGGGACATTTCAAAAGTAGACCCTCGGAGATAGTGATTAGATCACAGGTGCAGCAGTCCTCAGAAGGATTAAGAACTGTCTCTTGGGGAGGCAGAGACAGAAGGATACCTGGGGCTTGTTGTCTATATTATTTAGCTAAATGTGTGAGCTCTGGGTTCAGTGAGAAACCCGTTTCAAAACAGTAAGAGGGAGGTCACGTCTGACTTCTACACATGTGTGCATACATGTGTACATGTACCCACACACCCATATGAGCATGAACATGCATACACATCCTAATGTACACCCCACACATACACGCATGTAAAAAATACACTATATTTATTAGAAATTTCCTAAATGTTTTAAGAGCTCTGACTCAGAATCTGGAAGCATAATGAAATCCTAGAGAATTTTGGAAAAAGAAAGGTCTTCTATGATATTATAGGCAAAGCTAGTGGAGATAATTTAACCGAAGGCATAACCACTTTCAAACCAACAAACAACTGGCATCTTGTTTTTAGCTCTGGAAGATGTAAATAGATCATGTAATTGTATTTGCTCATACATATTATGCACACCACTGATTGTGCATTAATGTGATTAAATTTTGTTTATAAAATAAAATATCTTGCCAGCATGCTCTGGGTTAAAAGACTCAGCAAAAATGATGAACAGTGTCCAGGAGGAAAGAAACTAAACTTAAGGAAGGTGGAATAATATTTTCACTTGAAAGTAAGAAAAAGAAACTTATATAAGGTTGGTTAAGTAAGTAGAGAAAGAATATAAATCAGAAATTTAAGAAATATGTATTCAAAACATGCTTAATATTAACTTACTGTCCCCCTGCTTTCTCAATGCCTATATTCCATATTTAGAAGCAAAACCAACAAAGTTGATGATGACTTGTTTTGTCTATTAAGTGATTTTTTTTCTATGTTGAGGGATCTGGCTGTTCTCCAATTCTCTGGATAAATTATTTTTTTAAAAAATACTTTTTTTTATATCGCTGAAATCTTCACAAAGCTTCTGATTTGAAGTATTAAGAATGTTTACTTTCAAACCGAGAGACACATCTGATTTTATTTTAAATTTTATCCTCAAGGAGCATATTACTTATTTTAAGTCATTCTAGAAGGTGGCTTCCAAAAATCTTTCAATTCATAGGACTATTTGCCTGACTGCAGAAGTTTCATCCACTTACTAATGTCAACACTTAGAGCTGGTTCGTTCCACTGTGTGTTCATGGGTCTGTATAGGTGTGTGTGTGTGTGTGTGTGTGTGTACATTTCAGGTCATTTTGTCGCATCCAACATAGCCTTATGTATTTTGTATTTGGAATCCCACTCTACATAAGGGGAAAAAAAGCATCATAGAGCCAGGCTTGGTGTGACACATGCCTTTAATCCCAGCACTTGGGAGGCAAAGGTAGGAGGATTGCTGAGAGTTCAAGGCCACATTGAGACTAACTACTTAGTGGATTCCAGCTCAACCTGAGCTACAATGAGACCCTGTCTCAAACAAACAAACAAACAAACAAAAAAAATAATAATCAGATAGTCTAATATCGGTATTTAAGCAGCTATACACGGTCATACTCAAACTTACATTTCTGGTAGCAGATGTGAGTGTTTTATAAACAAAGTTTAATAAATTTTGTTCTATTAATTTCGAAAATATAAAACTATCATGAATTTATGACAGTGATTCCCACTATCAAATGTTTCTTACTCAAGAGGATTTTGACCTTACATAGGTATCAAAAAGAACCAGATTGAATGCATACAATTTTCTACTTCTGGTGATAGGTAAATGTGTCTCTAGAGTTTGTTTCTGGCTTCATACACTTCAAATCTTGCTTTTCATTCACCACCTGCACACATTGTTGGTAAGTACCATGTGGCATATAATGATGCAATCTCTACCCTCTGTGCCTTGGCTAACAACACTATGTGTCGTCCCACAAATAGAGTTAGTACAATAACTCACACTAGAACAACTGGTAAGAACATACACAGAAGGGTCCAGTAATAAATAAATGAATGCATTTTGGGTTGGTGGTGTCAAATGCATGTTCTTGCTGGGGATTTTAAACCTGCATTTTTGCACTTATGAGTAAAGCTAGTTTAAAGCTAGCATTTATATCCTCAAAGCAACTTTGTCTTCGATTACTCCCATAGTCTACAGCATCTCAAACATCCCCCACCATGAAAGGAAATGTAATAGAGGGGATTTTGAATCAGATGTGAAAGTAGACTTAGCTAAATTTTGCTTAAATCATGTCACTTTTGCAAATTTTACAAAAATATGAACATTTGAAAATATCTTAGGAGCTGTTCTCAGCATCCTCAAATAGATTTATCGGGCTAAAGCTTCATCAATGTCAGCGTATTTCTATTTTGATATATTGGTTTTCTTTGTTTCTCTGTGAAAATAATTGTTATGGTAACTTCCAAACAAACACAAAAACTAGAACAGATGAAATTCATCACATGACTATCAAGTAAGGTCATATCATAATTTTACCATGCCTTTATCTTTTCTCCCTTCCCCTCTCCTCAGGAATTATTTTCAAGAAAAACCTAGATGTACCATTTCATCTATAATTTTATATGTGTTTAACTTTATATTTCTTTTTTTGAGACAGGATTTTACCCTGTATCTCAGGCTTACCTGGAGCCAGGTAGGCCAGATTTTCCTTGCACTCATGGAAATCCTCCTGCCACAGCTCCCTAAGTGTTGGAATCCCATCGTGTCAGGCTGTAAGTTTATATTTCTAGTGCAAAGTTTTCTGCCAAATATGTCATTGACCATATTTTTTTGAACTCTACAAGGAAAATTGAAGTTGTATCCACTATTTTCATAAGAAACTGAGTGTATTTTACACTACTCACTTTTAACATTTACAATAGAAACAAGATTTTATCTGAACTGACAATGACCTTCCTTTGCAATAGAGCTGTGAATAAACTTTTGTCCCATGAACTCCAATGTTATATTTTTCTCATTGTTATTAATAGTCATCAATTTATCATCATTCTTACTTCCAACAAATACACAGAGTGACAAATGTAATTTTTCAGTAATGAGGAAAGATTTGTACATAAGGTATAAAGAGAATAACTACACACACACACAAAATCATCTAACATATTATCAGTTAAGGCAGTTAAGATTACCCAGGCCATGCCCATTCCACATTAATATGATTATGATTTTTATATATTTTATATTTCATTATACATCATATTAATGTATCATAAGGCATGCCTAAAGTAAAATTTCATTACTGGACTTTTAATTGAAATTAAAAGAGAAAATTTAAGTTAAAGATTTCAGTTCCAGGAGAAATTCATAAGATTTTACTAATTTCATTAGTAAAATAAAGCCTGTTGAGACCCTCCACCCTGGGGAATTTTGTTTTAGAGCTATAAATGTTCCAAAATAAGAAGAAAAACAAAATATAAGCATGTGAGAAAGTGTTGGTACATGTCTTGGCTCAAGAATTGCTGTAGTATTACAGAGTATGATAAATTCTTTTATAATTTGAAAGCCCACTCTGGGCCAGAATCTAAGGGTTCTTGGATAAACCTACCCTCACAGAACTTATGATCAACTAAACAACTCCACACAGAGACAACCCAATGCTTCACTTATTACAGTCAGTGAGTTACAGGGGCTTTCACAGAAGAGATAAAACCAGGGATGACCTCAGCATCCTTTTTGGTGTGCTTTCACCGTAAAGAGGGATAGCTCTGTACAGAGTACAGGAGAATGGGAAGAGACTGCATTGGGCAGGAGTACTGCTGCCATTTATTAAAAGATAGAGATGGAATCACCCTGAGCCAGAGTAATAGCAAGGAGAACAGGAAACATGTAAACAGATTCAACAACTATTTCTGAATCCATCTCCATGGGGTCGGAGACAGACCATTATAGGTAAGAAGAAAATAGAGAGTATGGAGTCTATTTAAGGGAAGTGGTGATGATTTTGTAAACTTAGACAAGTCAGCCTGTTTGGTTTTTAGATTGCTATTTCGGCTCATTCTCAAGAAACATCTCCAAGTAGAGCTTGCTCTTGCAATTCATGAAATGTTTAAGAAGTGGTGTACTCAGTGCTATAATTAAATGGCACTTGTTTCTGCCTTAAGCCTCAGATAAAAGCATACCTTGGGACATTCAAATTGTTAATTGAGTTACCTCTGATTTGAGTTTATGTTCCTGAAACACAAACTCTTAAGTCAGGCAAAAGGGATCTCAGTTCTGTTGTGCCATACTTAAATACCTTTTTATAAGCAAGGATTTTTATTCCAAAAATAAACAGAAGCTTACAGACCCAAACCCATAAATTATGTGGGGTAGTTTTTTAAAAAGCCACATATTTGCTCAAGAACCAGGAAAGCTTGCCTAAAAGGGACCAAGTCCTGGGAATTCTCTCTCAAAGTGATTTATTTCTGTCAACATTCTTCTTCAGTTTAAACACATGCATTCACATACACTTAAATTCCTCCAGACATTTGACTTTCAAGTTTTACTTCTGATGTACTGGGTAAATAACGTTAGCAAAAAGGCAAAAAAAATACATTAAGGCAGCTCTTTTTCCTTGACTCTACCTTTCTTGTACAAATCTCTCTCTAAACACTGATTATCTGATATTTCTTTTGAGATATTTCATAATATGTTTATGTGTATATATTATGTATAGTATTATGCATAACATATATATCACTATTGTAATACTGGATCCATTTTGATTTTTTTATTTCAGAGTTGGTGTAAGCTTTCTGATAAAGCAAAAATTTAAAATAAACATATTTACAAAATTATCTCTATTT
This sequence comes from Orientallactaga sibirica, assembly GCA_036365145.1. NCBI lineage: Eukaryota > Metazoa > Chordata > Mammalia > Rodentia > Dipodidae > Orientallactaga > Orientallactaga sibirica. The sequence continues at coordinate 8,926,143 of JAEOAD010000840.1, forward strand.
GTGAAGCTAGGGCTCAAACTCAGGGATTTGAACATGAAAAGTCCTCTACCACTGAGGTATACCCCCAATCCTTATACAAGTACTTTTTTGAAGCAGAGTTTCATTGTAGTGCATGTTGGCCTAGAATGTACAAAGCAGCCCAGGCTATCTTCAAACATACAGAAATCCTCCTACCTCAATCTCCTGAGTGCATGAATTAAAAGCATGTGCCACCACAATTAATTATACAGGCACTTCTGATATTTCTTAAACACCTATCTACTTTATATAGGTAGATGTGCTGGTATATGGCAATATATATTATTATCATAGTAAGTAAATTTTAAACATCAAAAACACTGAAAGTTAATGGCATTATATAACCCCATGACCAAAAATGGAAGCAAACATATATGACCATTTTCTACCTCTCTAGTTTATTGAGGGAACAACTGCAAACAAAACCAAGCCTCTACAATGCTTGATCTCTGTCTGACAATAACAGGAATTGTACATTCTCCATCCTTGATAATGCCTTCTCCATAGATACATGATTATAATCCTTGACTCAAAGATGCGGTGCCTGACCAATGGTAGAAGGCAAGCTATTTCACATCTTAGGCTGTTACTGAGTGCTAAGAAAGTCTTCACAATTTTTTTTAATATTTTCTGAAAAATAATCTTGAGTTTCTACTAGAAGGCAATTTTGTATTAAATTATGTAAGTGCATCTTGGGATATGGAGCCTGTTAGTGTATATCATATTAATATATGACCTCTAATACAAAAATCTCATCTGTTAGTTTAATGCAAAGCTTTACTTTCTGCTCACTTATAACTTACAGAAAAACATGTTGAACAAGTTAGTTATGTCAATACATGTCTGTTAAGCCTATGAGCTGAATTCCAAAAGGACTGAAAGAATTTTTTTTTAAATGCTCTGTTTGCACTGTTGTTGCATTAACATCACTGACCCAATTAAAAACATCCATGCCTGGTGCTGTATTTGTAACATTCTGTATTATTTAAACAACAAGACACATATAAGGGTGCCAAGCTAGGTGTTTTAATGTCTCAGCAGTGATTCCTTTGGTCTGTGTGTGTGAGGGAGGGGGGAGGCGCATCCCACTACTTAGAAAATAATCTCCCTTCTATACCTGGCCCAGAGTTCCTCAGCGTGAGAAAGAGAATGAGGATACATTTTGCCCAGAATGCAGTATGTTCTGTAACCCTTTTACCATTCAATGAAACATCAAGGGCAGAACTTTTTGTTAGGTTTGTTCCTTGGTTTCTGTCTCATCCCCACCTTTCCAGTTTCCAACCTTTCAACTCCACTTTTTGTCTCCTGTTTGCATTCCCATTCCTGCATTTGAAAAGATAAGTGTCCTGTTTTAAACACTTAAACATGGGTATTTTGGTAGGTGCATATGTGTGGTGTGTGTGCATGTAAATACTTGTTTGTATGTGTATAAACACATGTGTGCAGGTGAACGTACATGTGGATGCCAAATGTTGACATCAGGCAAACTTCTCAGCCACTTTCCATCTTATTTTTTTTTTGTTTTATTAATTAACTTTTTAACATAAGCCGTAGCATGTCTCCTCTCCCATCCTGGTTGCCCTGTAGGCCCTCTTCAGTAGGATTACTGATGTTCACTGTGAGGTAATTAGAAACACTGCCTCTTGGGGGAGTTGTGCCTCAGGATGTTTCTACCTGCCCTGTGGCTCTTACAGACTTCCTGCCCATTCTTCCACAGCAGTCCCTGAGTCTTGGCAGAGATGTTGACTTTTCTGCAGCCTCTGTACTTCTGTTAGGATGTGTTTCAGCTCACCACAGTGTTTCTTGCTATTTTCCTGGATGTGGATGTTGGGCTAGTATTGGGAGCAATACGCTTGTCAATGTTTCCTCTGCAATTTCTTCTAGACCCCATTAAATGTGGTAGAGCTGGCACATCTCCTTGTGAGCATTCAGCTGTCTTTTCTGTTTTGATAGATCTTGGATTTCCCCAGTATTCTCTGCCATCTGTAAAATAAAATAGATTCTCCGACCAAGGGTGAGAGCAGTTTTGATTAAAGGGGATATGCCTAGGAGCTTGAGAGTCTTCTTTAAAGAGTTTTTATTTTATTTTATTTTATTTTATTTTATTTTATTTTATTTTATTTTATTTTATTTTATTTTATTTTATTTTATTTGAGAAAGAATGGTCATGCCAAAGCTTCCAGCCACTGCAAAAGAACTACAGACACACGTACCACCTTTTGCATCTGGCTTACATGGGTACTGGGGAATCGAACCTGGGTCCTTAGGCTTTGTAGGTAAATGCCTTAACCACTAAGCCATATCTTCAGCTCTTCAAAGACATTTTGATGAGGTTACCCACTCAACTTGTACAGGGAACACTGGGGGACTTCTCTCTGGGTATTGTGATTTTCCTCATCATGAGGTGTTGACTTGGTTCCCAGGACCAGCTATGAGTTGTCGCCTACTGAGCAGACCTCACGTCCAATCAGAGGACAGTTGGTTACCCACAAAGGCTGTGTGCCACTATTGCACATGTGTGTAGTTCTTGCCCAGCTATTGGACTGCATGACTTGCAGGGTCTCTTGCTTATTCATGCTGCTGGTGACCATTGTCACCCTATAGTTCCTATTGCACTTTCCAGTGCCATGAGGGCATAGACTGGCTTTCCTCTCAGTTCACATCTTGTCTCTCAGCATTCTGAGATGGCAGCCTGTGCTATCTTCAGCAATAGGGTCTTACCTTTTAGTTCTGTCAGGTAACCCAGTGCTTAGCAAAGGCCTGCATTGTTTTATTGGATTTTGTGGATCACCGTGGCCCGCTGCTCACTGTGGGGGTTAACCAAGATCTGGCCCATGCTGTTTTTATTACTATATGGCTTTGTAGTATGATTTCAAGTCAGGTGTGTTGATACACCTGTAGTAGACAGCCTCATGTTGCTGGGATGAACTTCCAAACCAGGCACAGTTTATGGGAGGAATGGCATTTATTTGAAGCTTAAAGATCTAGGGGAAATTCTAGAATGGCAGAAGAAGATGGCTCCCCTTTCACAGACCCAAGCAGAGAGAAAAGCCACCACTAAAACAAAGCAAGTAAACTTCAGGAGCCCAGGTGGCACTCAGGCACTTTGCATATCTTAACTTGGAATTCAGATCCACTGCCAGTGACACCTCCTCTAGCCAGGAGGCTACAAGACCTTCTATAGATCTATATGAATTTTGAGACTTTTTTTCCTAACTCTGAAGAAAGTTGTTGGAATTTTTATAGATATTGCATTGAATCTGTAAATTGCTTGTGGTAGAATGACATTTTTATTTTTAAATGATGGTTCTTCCAATCCACCAACATGGGAGGATTTTCTATCTTCTTATGTTCTCCTCCTATTCTTTCTTCAGTGTTTTCATATTTTCATTGTACAAGTCTTTCATATTCTTGGTTAGTGAGATTGCAATTTATTTAATTTGTTGTGTCTATTCAAAATGGGATAGCCTCATTGATCTATCTCCATATGTTTGTCTTTAAAATATAGGAAGGCTACTAATGTTTGTGTGTTGATCTTGTATCCTACCACTTTGGTGAAAGGTTTTATCACCTTTACAAGTATTTTAGTGGAGTTTTTTGGGTAACTTATATATAAAATAGTGTCATCTGCAAGCAGGGCTAGTTTTACATCCTCCTTTCCAATTTGTATCCATTTTATTTCTTTCTCTTGTCTTATTGCTTGAGCTAGAACTTCTAGTACTATGTTGAAAAGCAGTGGTGAGAGTGGTCATCCCTGTCTTGTTCCTGGTCTTAGTGGGAGCTCTTCGAGTTTTTCCCCATTTAGCATGGTTTTGATCTTAGGTGCTTTATACATAGCCATTATTATGTTAAGATATGGTCCTTCCATCCCTAGTCTTTACAGCATTTTGATCATGAAGTGATGTTGTACTTTGTCGAAGGCCTTTTCTGCAACTATTGAAATAATTGTGTGACTCTTGGGTTTAAGTTTATTTATGTGGCATATTACATTTTTCAATTTCCATATCTTGAACCACTCCTGGATCCCTGGAATGAAGCCTACTTGATCAAGGTGGATAATGCTTTTGATATATTCTTGAATTTGCTTTGCAAAGATTTATTGAGAATTTGTGCATCTAGTGTCATCAGGGATATAGATTTATAATTTTCTTTTCTCATGGTGTCTCTGCCTGGCTTTGTTATCAGGGTTATGCTGGCTTCATAGAAGAAGTTCAGGAGCATACCCTCTTTACCAACAGTACAAAATAACTTGAGAAAAAGTAGTTTTAGTTATTTTATGATGGTTTGGTATAATTTGGCTAAAATTCCATCAGATCCTGGTGTCTTTTATGTTGGGAGTTTTTTTTAATTAATTAACTTTTTATTAGTTATGTATATAGTGTGTATACAGCCATGATGGTACCATCGTTAGCCTTCTCTCTGTCCTCCCCCCATGGGGATTGTGTGTCTTGCATTGTGGGGTTAGCCATCAGTTATGGGGGAGAGGCAATGTCTCTGTGCATAAAGACCTAACTTATAGCTCTAACAATCTTTTCGCCCCCCTCTTCTGTGAATTTCCCTGAGCCATGATTGGGAGGTTTTTAATTATATATTCAATTGCATTGGATGTAATAGGTTTGTTTAGGAAGTTTATCTGCTCTATGTTTAGTTTTGGTAGGTGGTATGTGTCTAGGAATGCATCCATTTCTTCCAGATTGTCCAATTTTTTGGAGTAGAGGATTCGGAAGTATGACTATTCTTCCAATTTAAGTGATATCTGTTGTGACTGTTCCACTTTCATTTTTAATCTTGTTAATTTGAGACTTCTCTTTTTTTAATCTTTTGATCAAATTGACCAGCAGTTTATAACATTTTATTTTTTAAAAGAACTAGCTCTTCCTTTTACCAATCTTTTAAATTGTTTTCTTAATTTCCAACTAATTGGTTTCTGGTCTGATTTTGATTATTTCTTTCTGTCTGGAGGTCCTGGGATTGGAATGTTCTTGTTTTTCTGATGTCTTTAGGTGGATGGTCAAGTTATTAATTTGGGACATCTTTGTCTTTTATATGAAGGCACTTAGTCCTACGAATTTTCCCCTTAGGGAACTTTTCATTGTGTCCCATAAATTCTGATGCAATATGTTTTTCTTATCATTTAATTCTAGAATATTTACAATTTCCTTTTAAATTTCTTCCAAAACGTAGTCATTGTTTTGTAGTGAGTTGTTCAGTCTCCAGGAGTTGGTGTATTTTCTGTTGTTTCTCTTGTTGATTTCTGGCTTTAATGCATTGTGGTCAGATATAGTACAGGGAGTGATGTCAATTTTCCTGATTTTATGAAGGCATGTAGTAGACAGCTTCAGATTGCTGAGATGAACTTCCAGACCAAGCACAATTATGGAAGAAGGGACATTTATTGTAGCTTACAGATCTAAGGAAAGTCCCATAATGTCAGAAGAAGCTGGCCCACTTTCCCAGGACCAGGCAGAGAGAAAAAAAAAACACAAGTACAAACCCAAAGGCCACACCACATAGCACACTTCAGGAACTCCAGGCTAAACTCAGGCACTTTGCATATCTTCAGCCTGAAATTCAAAATCCACCACCACACTTTAGGGTTGAACCCCAGGATCCACCCAGTGACACCTCCTACAGCCAGGTAGCTGGAAACTAAGAAGCTTTAGTAAACTACTGAATCTATTGGGGGGCATCTATTCAAACTACCACAGCATGCTTTATGCCCCAATATATATTTTAGAGATGGTTCCATGAACTGTGGAAAAGAATGTATATTCTGTAGAATTAAGGTAAAATGTTTTGTTGATGTGTGTTGGGTTTAATTGGTCTATGGTATTGTAAAGCTCCATTATTTTCTGCTTAGATGATCAGTCTATTGATGATAGTGGGGTACTGAAGTCCCTTACTAGAATGGTATTGGAATATGTTTCTGGTTTGTTATCAAGTAGAATTTACTTTATAAAATGTGGTGCACCTGTGTTTGGTGTATATAAATTTATGACTGTGATGTCCTCTTGTTGGATCATTCCCTTGATGAGTAAAAATGGACTTCTTTGTCTCTTTTGATTACTTTTGGTCTCAAGCACATTTTGTCAGATATTAGTATAGCCACACCCATTTTTTCTTTCAATTTTCCTGAAATATTGTTTTCCATCCTTTAACCCTGAGAAGTTTCCTATCTTTGACAATAAAGCAAGTTTCTTTGAGACAGCAAATAAATGGATCCATTTTTTCTGATCCAGACAGTTAACCTATTTCTTTGGACTGAGATATTAGACCATTTATGTTTAGAGTTATAACTGTGAAGTTCAATTTAATCCCTGTCATATGGAAGGTTTTGCAGGATTTGTTGTTGAGGTCATCTATTTGTTGACTCATCTTTAAATCATTTATCTGTCTATTAAGATCCCTCTGAATTTCTTCTATTATGTTGAGATGAGAAATGAGAGCTATGTGCTCTTTTTGATGGATCTCTTGCATTTTATTTGATATGATTGTTCTTTGATAATTTTCTTCCAATTCCACCACCTGTTTGTTCACGGCCTCATTAATTTTGTTTACTATCTTTAACATGTTTTCATTACATGATTCTATGTGTGGAGTATCCTCTGTGTTTTCACTGAAGGCTTCCATTAAGGGGTGAGGCATTTTTGTTGGGAATCTGTGGACCTGATGTCTTGCATTGCTTGTTTTGTATTGGAGTTTGCTCATCTCTAGTTTGACATTGTATTCTGTTGAGAGTGTGGGACTTGTTCCTTTTCTGGCCCCTGAGTTGTATCACCACCTTTGGTTAAGGAGGGAATGTTGGAAGGTTTCAGGTCTGCTTGCTTGGGCTGGGTGACTTAGAGTCTGAGTGGGGTCCTTCTTGTGTAAGTCACTCTATAGGTTGGTCAGAGTATGAGCATAGCCTGCTTGATTTCTTTGCTCTCCAGGCAGTGCTCTTTTCTCCCCATGTTATTTACTACCTGAGGATTTCAGAGTGTGATCCAGCTGGGGTCCTGTGGAGCACAGGCCTGATTCCCCAGGCCTAACAGGCAGGTTGGGCTAAACTGAAGCAGCGTGGATGTTGCCTGACAAGAGTTGCCACTAAGCCCACAGGGAAATAAGCTCACTTGAGGATGACTTCCCTGCCTTGCCCCACAGCTGGTCCTTGCTGTGAAATTATCTCCAAAACCCATGTGAAGCTCTAGGACTACAGCCACAGGCTTGGCAGTTTGGCAATTCCAGTCTAGTGTATTGTCTCCAAGCTTAGAGGAGTCGTGGGGTCCTTCTTGAGCTTGGTCCCACACATAGCCCATAGTCAGGGACCCCTGCACGGGCCCAGAAGGGCTTCAAATATGGCCTGCATGTGTGGTTCTGAATTTGGCCCTCAGTCAGGCACTGCCTCAACCTTCCTGGCTCAGCCCCAAGCACACACACAAGGTCAGGCACTTCCTCATCCACCTCAGCACAGCTCTGAACCCATCTTTTTTTTTTTAAATTTTGGATACAGGTTCTCTCATGGAACCTAGAGTTCATGTATTAGGGTAGACAACTTAGCCAGTAAAACACAGGGATCCTCCTGTCTCTACTGCCCCATTTCTGGGATTACAGGTGCATGCTACCACAGGCTGAATTTTATGTAGATTTTGGCAATCAAACTCAAGTCCTCACACTTATACAGCAAGCACTTTACCCACTAAAGCATTTCTCCAGAACTTCAAATATGGTTGGAACTTACCCTTGGGCACTTACATCTGGAAATATCCCTCCATGAATGTTCCAGTCTCCATGAATACTCTGCTTGGCCAATCCATCCATCTGGTTGAACCTGACTCTTCCAGAGCAGAACAGCAGTCAAGGATGTGTCCTATGCAGTTTCGCAGGTTCCCTGGGCCATAAAGTAAAGAGTTCACCTTGGCTTGTTGTATATGCATGCCACGGATTCCCTGGACTGCTCCAAATTATCCACACAATCCCTCTTGGCCTGTTAGATTTAAAGGAATATAGGCATAAGTGTGAACCACTTTACATTCAGTGCAGGAAAGAAAATAGTAGGCAAAAACATGCTAGACTTCTGCTTATGGCTAAAATATAGAAAATGGAAAGAGTATTATTCTCACTGTAATGATAAAAACACTCCTGATAAGCTATAAAGCTAAGTTTTACAAAAACCAATATAAAAGTGAAAGAGGCAAAAATATCCTCAACGAATCAAGTTCTAGAAAGCAGTGTGCTGGCAGAGGTGAGAAGAGAGCCTTCTGGAAAAGAAAGTTACCACGGAAGGAGCTAAGGGAAAAGTACAAAAGTATCCTGACGGTTTAATGGTTAAATGCAGTCTGTCATTACTGATAAAAATGCTAAGGAGATAAACCACAATCACAGAGCAAGCCTATGTTGACCTATTAAATCACTCATGGGTTGTTACCAAGTACACAAGGAATTATGTGAAAGAGCGTTATGAGTCGCAAAAGGATTTTCTCTTGAGGTGATTGGTGTCTTTCCAAAGTGCAAAGGAATTTCCTCCAACAGCAGAACTGAGATAAATGTATCTGAAGTACTCTGGATTCTGAGGTACTGAAGGCCTAGGACTTCTCAGATAAGCTGAAAGATACCTGTCTGTGACCCTCCAAAAAGCCAACTGTAGAAAAACAACCAAATTCATAAAAAGTGGGCACTGAAGCTGCTTGAACAGACCTTTTACAAAATAAGGTTGCATGAAACGAGTAAGTATGTATAATAACCCCTACTTCATTAGTTACCAGGGAGATACAAATTAAACCAAAATTTAAAAGACTGACAGCATCAAATATTGATGGAAATCAGGGGTAACCAGAAATCTCTTTATAGTGAGAATGGGAAATAGTACAACCACTTTCAAGAACTGTTAGGCAGTTTGTAATTGTTCAAAATAAATTTCCAGGTAATTGAGATGAATTAAAATGAATGTCCACAGGGAAAAAATGTTTCTAAATGATCAGAGGACTTACTGTCATATTCATCAGAGCTCAGCATTGGAGACCACCAAAGTTTTCAGCACATGGAAATAGATGACAGTTTGTACATTCATGCAATCAAATACTATTCAGAAACGAAAACTATGAAAGACTGGACTGAGGAGATTCCTCTGCAGGTAAGAGCACATGTCAAAATCATAAAAGCAGAGTGGGTCTTATGTGCCCTGAGTTTGATTCCAAATCACCCACAGAAATAGCTGAGGGTGGCCACTCATGCCTATAACCCCTGCACTGTATGGAACTGAGACTGGAGAATTACTAGGGCTTGCTGGTCAGCCAGTCCATCCAAACACAGCAGCTATTGGTTCAGTGTCAGACTCTGTTTCAAGGAAATACATAAATGAGTAAAAAGAGGACACCTGGTATTCTCCTCTGGCCTCTGCACATGTGTGCACTAGGCATGTGCATTTGCATAGTCATATGCTAATGACACATACACACACACATATGTGTGTGTATGTATATATAATGCCACACATAATTTAAAACATACACAAAAAGAAAAAAATCTGAATGACTAACACACCTTCAATTATGGATTATTCTTAGTAACATTATGGTTAAGAAACCAAACGTAAGAGTTCTATGGAGTACTATAAAAGGTAAAATCACTATAAAAGTACTATAAAAGGTATGATGATGGAAATCAAAACAGTACTTGAACTGTCCAGAAAGGAGTAAAGGGATCTTTCTGAAATTTCAAAAATAATATTTTTGTTTTAGATGGATAAAACACATAATTGTTCAAATTAATTTGAAACAAAGTTTTGCGTAATTTTTTTACAGCTGAATCCTACCTCAATGTCAAAACTTGTAGGCTATTATGTATCACTAATGCAGAATATTGAAAGCTAGTTAGCTTTAATGTGGAATCCATGCACAAGAGTTAAATGATAGTACAGGCCACCCAAAGTTTATGTTTAAAAAAAAAAGTGCTCCTTTTATTCATCAGTTAGCTGTTGAGTGAAAACATGACAAAGCTTGCTATAGAAAAGGCACAGTCCAGCACCTAATGAGTGACCCCCTCCTTTCATCTGTCTCTACAGTGTTATCTCCCACTGAGCCACTTAAAACCTGCTGAAGTGTCATTGCCTTAATTTCTCAGTGTCAGCCATAATTGCTTAGGGTCAGCACTTCCAGTACCTGGGATTCCCATTTATTGCACAGAGCTTATAAACTGTGTGGACTCACTAGAGCTCTACCTTTAACTGGTTCACTGTTACCTTTGCTGATCTTAAGGATCTATACAAATCAGTACCAAACTTTCCGGTGAGGTTCGTGGAAATGTGCTGAATTCATTATGGGTGACTGAGAAAATGCCTATCTTCTAAAGTGAATACTACCTAAAATAGCATTTCTCATACATTAATACACACAAAAACATTAAGAATCCTATAAAAATGAATATTCTGATTCAGTAGTTTCAGAGTGGAGCTCAAAGTTCTATATTTCTAATAAGCTCTCAGATTATCATGGGAAGTTGCTGGTGACTGAAAGTTTTAAGGACCAAATATTTTCTCCCAATAGTTACGTTCTCTATTTCTAGAAATCCCCTTTCTCCATGTGTAAGTTTATAATCAAGGCTTGACAGTGAGCTGTTTTATTGTCAAAAATATTCAAGCTGGGGTCCCAGCAGGGGACAGAACATCTTTATTGTCAAGTGATTTGATTTAGAATTACATAGGAGACAAACATGCCTAGGCATATCTGTGAGGGTCTGTGCAGATTTAACTGAATGTGGGTTATTCCATCATATGGGTGAGGCCCTGGACTGAATAAAAAGGGCAAAACAAAACAATAAGCTGAGAACCAGCATTGATTCCCTATGTCCTGACTATGGAAGAAGTATGCTAGGCCCACTGTCATGCCTTCCTGCCATGATGGACTAAATCCTTTCAAACCATGAGCCAAAAGAAGCTCTTCCTTCCGTCAGCTGTTTTGTCAGGTACTTGGTCATAGCAAGCAGAAAGGTAATGCAGCAATTGAGCATGAAAGCCATTCTAGTTTTTATGTGGTAACTCAAAGTCAGTACATCCCATGAAAATCTGCAGGATTACCATTGACCAGCTTCTGCAAGAAAGATAGTTGACCTTTCAGAATTATCTGGAAATAGAGCAGAGGACCATCCACTCACATGTACTAAGTGAAACAAATTGTTTGGCAACCAGGAAGGAAGGATGCAGATTGGGACATCCCTGTCCAGAATAATCTGGTACAGGTTTCCATAATCTCATGAGCAAAAGAGTTTCTTTCATAATGGCTTTGCTGGGTGCAATGTTGCTTCTGTGGTAGATATCGAAGAAAATAAAATTGTCCCCAACGGTACTTTTTCACAGTAGCATTATTTTTTAAAAAATGGTAAGATTAAAATGACAGTATAATATTTGAAATTATAATTATTTTGAAAGTCTAAAATTGTGCCTTTTTTAGTTGTGTGTGTGCATGGATGTGTCCCAGTACATGTGTAAAGGTCCCAGTACAACCTTGGGGTGCTGTTCCTCAATTTCTACCTGTGATTGTTGAGTTTTTGCTGCTGGGAGACCAGACTAGGTGGTCTGCAAGCTTTGGACGTTCTTGACACCACCTTTCATTCCCATAAGTTGGTTGAAATTAAAGACATCAATGCCACTTTGTATCGAGCTTAACATGGTGCTGGAGGTACAAACTCTGTGGTTAGCAGGTTTGCAGAGCAAGTACCTTTAACCACTGAGCCCATTTCCCTAGCCTTTGGTAAATAAATTAAGAAACCAAAAATATTAATTCTATGCAAAAAATACAGGCATTCTTGTTAAGAAAATTGTACTTGAGTCATTGAATATAAGTCATTTAGAATATTCATAAACCTCATTCATTTTCCTTAATATGTATCACTTGAAATGAAACTTTGTGAAATGGAATACACATTCTTAATGTAGGATATATGAGTAAAACTGAACAGATTAATGCTAATCCTTGGGCATTCAAATACTTGTAAAGATATGAGACACACACACAGAAAAAGAGAGAGTGCGCACACAAATTTCCCCAGTTTTCCTAATTTAACAAAATATGCCACTTATGGTATGCTATAGGTTAGGAATTTGGGAATTCTGTATATCTATCTTAAGGTGTGGTCAAAAATTGCAAATGGAGACAGCTAACCACATAAGTGTTCCCAGTGAAATTCAGACACTCTACCACACACATAGAGATCTAGGGATTTATCAGGAAACAACAATATTAGAGAGCTCAGCTGGGATGTCTAGTGCTTGATAAAACTGCTCCATAAGTGTGAACCAACATTCAATTATTTGTTTTATTATCACTGCTCTCTTTCTTTCCCTTCTAGAAGTCTTCTTTCTTTCCACCTGTTCTATAGAAATGCACATGCAAAAATGGACAAAATTGACATTACAAAAATCATTCTCATCAATAAAATACCAAATTGCCAATAGGATTTAATTTGAACAAATCAACAAACTAACTCTAAAATTTATATAGGAACATTGATTGAAATAAGAACTATGCACAAACACCAAGTAACTAATTAACTTCAAGGAAAAATTGTTAATCAGCTATATCTCAACTACCTATTATGCATCATATATTGCTTTATATATCAAAAAGATGAGTAAATAAATCCTTGGTATGCCTATAATATACAACACTAGGCTGTGTAGAAGAACAAAGTATACATAACAAAATGATTTGGAAAAATAAACAAGATATATTTTGAAGTTAAAAAGTAACAGTGCTAAGCTAGGTATGGTGGCACATGCCTTTAATCCCAGCATTCGGGAGGCAGAGGTAGGAGGATCACCATGAGTTCAAGGCCACCCTGAGACTACATAGTGAGTTCCAGGTCAGGCTGGGCTAGTGTGAAACCCTATCTCAAAAAAAAAAAAAAGTAACAATGCAATACATTTTATAGTTCTATTTTTTTTCTGAAAATCATCTTGATTGGGGCAAATAAATACACAGAAAATAATGTAAAAATGTGATATTAACATACAATGCATGATTGCTTCTGGAGAGGAAAGTGGGACTGAGGAATGGAAAACTTGCCTTTGGGTAATGTTTACATTATGACCAGCACAATGTATTCATCATGTTGGTGTGCATGCATGTGTATGTGTATGTGTGCGCACACATATGTGTGCATGTTAAGTAAACTGCAGTATGTGAAAAGCATTGTTGAAAAAATACTTGTCACATCTGGTCTAGAATGACCTGCATGTAGTGGTTACTTTTCTCATCGCTGTTAACAAATACCTAACTAAAGCAATTTAAGGAAGAAAAGGGTTATTTTGGCTCACAGTTTGAGGAAGTACAGTCCATCATGGCAGGAAGGCATGGTCAAAGAAATGTGAGGTAGTTGATCATACTGCTTATGCAACCAAGTAGCAGAAAGAGAAAGAGTGTGTGTGTGAGAGAGTGAGCGAGAGAGAGAGGGGTGAATGGTTGAACTCAGCTTGCTTTGTCCTTGTTCACTAACCCAGGGAATGGTGCCACCTTATTCTAGGCAAATCGTTCCCCTTAGTTATTCATATCTGGAAACATCCAAAGGTTTGCTTCCTAGATGATTCTAAATAGTCAACAATAATGATTAAACCATCATACCCTCACACTATAAGTACTAGAATCTTTTCAAAGACCTTTGCATGGTTTTTAGTGTTTTCTAGAATTCCAGATTCTGCACACCAGTGATACAAATTAATTTTACTTGCCAGAAAGCAAATATAATTTTAAAGACTTAATTAAAAATATTTTTATTTACTTATTTGCAACCAGAGAGCAGAGAGAGATATAATCTCTCTATCTCTGTCTCTACACACACACACACACACACAGAGAGAGAGAGAGAGAGAGAGAGAGAGAGAGAGAGAGCGCAATAGAATTGGCTTGCCAGTGCTTCCAGCAGTGCAAACAAGCTCCAGATCCATGCACCACTGTGCTTTATATGGAAACAGGGAAATTGAACCCTGGTCATTAGGCTTTGTAGGTGAGTGCCTTAACTTCTGAGCCATCTTTCTAGCCCCAAGACTTAACTTTTTTTTTAAGAAGCCTTTTATTGACAACTTCCATACATATAAACAATATACCATGATCACAATCCCCTCCTATTACTCTCCCTTTTCCCCATTCCTGAATTCCCCCTCCACTGAATCCTTCTTTAAAGATTTAATTTTTCAATTTTTAGTACAGATAAAAACTAAGAGGAAGGTGCAGAAATTTTTAATATACACCTGAAAAAGTATTATTATTCTCACAAGGCAGCACTCCAACGTAAGACATGATGAGGACTTTTATTTATGCAAGTCTCTATCAGGGAGGATAAATTTTCCCAGCAATCTCCATAAATTTTCTCCTTTATTGAATTGATAAGATAAACATGATATGGCCACTGCCCCATCAATCATTAGAAAAAAGGAAGAACAGCAATATTCCATTTAAAGTCAATAACATTTCATACTGAAAGGCCAGACTTCCTTCCCTTAACTACCTAATACCTATAGTAAAACCAGATTGGTGTTAATAAAAGAAGAATAAAAGCGCTTAGCATTGAACAGTAAAACAAAGAAATCAGCGATAGTAAGTAGTTAAACAAGTGTGATTTATAAATAGGGCCAAATGACCTGTCTTCATAATTACTTGGTGTTGTAGTTACCTTCTCATTGCTGGTATATAGAACCTGATCAAAAGTAGTCGACAGGAGGAAAGTTGTTTATTTTGGCTTACATTCTCTAGGGGAAGTTCCATGATGGCAGGGGAAAGATGAGCGAGCAGATGCTGGGCATTATCTCCTTGCCACAGCAGGTAGACAACAGCATCAAGACGTTGAGCTGAACTCTAGCAAAGGAGAGCTGGCTATAACACCCCTAAGTCTGTCCCCAACAACTCCAGCAAGCCTCAACCTCTCAAATTGCCATCAGCTGGGAACCTAGCATTAAAAATACATGTGTTTATGGGGGACACCTAATTCATACCATTACATTCTACCCTTGGCCACCATAAACTGATGACCATCCATAATGTAAAATACAATACTTTCAGTCTAACTTTAAAAGCCCCCATAGCTTTTATCAATCCAAGTACTATTCAAATATCCCCAGAGTCCATGGTCTCAACTGTGAGCCTGTAAAACTGAAAAGACAGAATGGCACAGAGTAAACAGTCACACTGCAAAAAACAAAACAAAACAAAACAAAAAACGGCATTGGGCATAGCAAGGAAAGAATGAATCAATGAAAGATCTAAAGCAAAAAGAACAAAGGTCAAATCCTGTAGCTTCAAATCTGATACCTATAACCAGTGATGAAGTCTCTGTGGTCCAAATTCCATCCATCCAGCTTGGTTTCTCATAGCCTAAGGAACAATCCATCCCATGCCAACAGCTCTCCTTGGCAGCCATCACATAATCCTGGCTGGGATCTCCACTGCAACCCATGGTTCATCCTCATGGCTGCATCTGGCCTCCATGTAGGAACTCCCAACAACACTGACACTCATAGCTCAGTGGCAATTTCCAAAAAAAAAAAAAAGAAAGAAAGAAATCCAGTGATCTTCTAACTCTCATAGTACCAAGTGGGCTAAAAATTTGTTAATCAACTGCAGGGGGATAAAACCACTTAAAAAAAAACAAGATATTCCTTCAGATTTCTATCTCCCTTCTTTCTAAATAGCATTCTTTCTGCAATCCCAATGGGGACAGCTGGCCCAGTGTCAATGGTAGTAAGCTCTGAGGCAATTACAGCTGAAAGGGCACTATCTTCAATCTGAAGCTTTCATTTAATTCTGTGCCATGTCCTTCTTCTCACACCAGTCCTTTTATACGCAGCACAACCCTGCACAAATTCTCAGGACATGGGATGAATTCAGTAAACCTCACAGACAAACTTCCTCTAACCCATTCCAGACAAAGCTCTTTCTTCCCCTCATAAGAGTCCACAGTTCTTTCTACATTTAGGTCTTTCAGCTCTGACCAGAATAGTTCATCAAACTCTGCCTTCAGCACTGCAAGGTGTCTCTTAGACCAAAGTTTCAAATCCTTCCATATTCCTCCCATAAGTCAGTTACAAAAGGCCCAAAGCACATAGTCATGTTTCTAGCAGCAATGACTCAGCTACGCTGGTTGTAGTTACCTTTTCATTGCTGGATAAAGCTCCAGACCAAAAGCTGCTGATGGTATAAAAGATGTTTATTTCCACTTGTAGTCTCAAAGGGAAGCACCATGATGGCAGGGAAAAGATGGTAGAGCAGAGACTGGACATCACCTACTTGCCAACATCAAGTAGACAATAGCAGCAAGAGAGGGGTACTAGCTATAATACTCCTAAGCCCACCCCCAACAACATACCTCCTTCAGCAAGGCTCCACCTCCCAAATTGTCATTAGCTGGAAGCCAAGCATTCAAAATATGTGAGTTTATTGGGGACACCTAATTCAAACCACCACATTTGGAAACCAAGAGAAGATTGACCGTGTAAGAGTACTTAAAAGTACACTAGCTGGTCAATGAATGTCAGGTTTCTCCTCTAACTTCTCTTATCAATAAATATCATATTTCAATAAGGAGCAAATGTCATATTAGGAAGAAAAAAGAAGAGGCTCACATTTGGACTTATCTCCATTCAAATACATAGATTGGCCTGGATCAGTAATTGTTAAACTTGAATGTGGGTCCTAACCACTAGCGTGCTTGGTAAGTCAGATTCCTGAGTTCCACCCCCAGCAGCTCTGGAGGGGACTGCAAGAGCATCATTCCTAACAAGCTTCTTAATGGTAATGATGTTACTGCTCAGAATTACCTTCCAGAACCACTAACCGAGAACAGCACATGAGCCATGGGTATAAGTGATAGGTCAGTATCTTCCTCAATCTCCACCAGTGAACTTGGACTCAGCCTGACAAAATGACCTTGGCGAGCAGAGCAGTGAAACATGGGACATTTCTGAAGTTTCAGATGATTTCCAACTTGCAGGCCCTCTGAAGGGAAAGCTGCATTTGGGGATAAACCCTTACAGGTAAGCTTGCAAGAAAAAAACAACAAGTTATCCAGCCACCCAAATTAGGCAGCTACCCACTATCTCAGTGGCCAACTTCTCCATAAAGGGTGAACTAACAAGCATCAATGTTTGAAATGCTTTTAAGGGCTTACAAGTATTACAAGCAATTCAACTTTCCTTTCTCCTTTGCCTGATAAAACCATTTACACAGACACCCTAAGAACTTAGGTCTCTTTTACTTCTTTGCCAAAGGACAAAACTCTTTGATTGGGCTCTATGAGAAAATCCAAGAGGTGGCCCAGACAAAGTGGCTAGACAGGCCTGCTGTCAACTGTTTTGCCAACAATGGACCAAAGAACTGGATTAGTTTTTTTTTTTTTTTCTGTAATTTGATGCAACAGATTTTTCAAAACAATATTTTAATTTGCATACCAAGCCAAATTCTCTCTCAGAGGAGGGATAGAGTACATTCCTTTGTGTAAGACAATACTCATTCATTCCCACATAGTGATGTCAGTGCTAAGCAAGCAATGCTTTTTCAGGGATTCTTTTTCTTGTCCGTAAAGTTTCTATTATAAAATGTTAGCCATTTCAGAATCAAACAAGATGTTGCAAATATTTCACTTATCAGTTTTGCAAAACCAAAGGAGACATGGCTGTCACCAACTGCCTCACGCATAATTATTTAATGACTTTTCCCTCTTGGTATGAATAGGATTTCTAAAATCTATCTTCACTTCCCAGGACTTTCTTCTCACAGGAATTCTGATTTGTATAGTTTATTTTTGCCAGTTTTTAATGGCCATGGAACAATCTCATTGCTTACTAAGATGATAGGAGGCATTTCAAGGTTGTAAAACTGCATATTGGGAGGAATTCTGAGGTTAATGGGAAACACACTGGGCATTTTGTTAGTTAGGAGTACAGGGAAGATCAAGGACAAAATACACTCCAACACATAAATGATATAAGATGGAATGAAGTAGTATAGCATACAATATGGAGATTTTGACAAAAGCTTGCTTTTTATGATTTCTTGAAAAACATACCATATTAAAACAAAATGTGATCTACCTCTATCTACTTACTTACTTGCCTGCATTTCTACTACAAACATTTAAGAATAATAAAACCCTAAATTATTATTTGAACTCTAACCATGTACTATGTTTTAATTATGAAAACTTTGAAACATGTAGAACAATAAAAAAAATAGATCCCAGCCTTTAATTATACAATTTAAATTATTTATGGCGCTTTATGTTATTTATTTATATATAAATACCTATCACAGTAAAATTTGAAAACTACAAAACAATTAAACATTTAAAACAAGGGGCTGGGAAGATGGCTAAGTGGTTAATGGTGCTTGCTTGCAAAGCCTATTGTCCCAGTCTCGATTTACCAGTACCAAATAAAGCCAGATGCACAAAGTGGCACATGTTTCTTTTGGAGTTCATTTGCAGTAGCAAGAGGGCCAGGAGCACCCATTCTTTCTCTAAAACATATAGATATAGATTTAGATAAAAACAAAAATGATTAGGCAAGTAGATACACGGGGGGGGGGGAGTTCCTACTTTGAATCCCTGGGTCCTGCTATGTTTGAAATCAGCACTAACTGTTTACTTTTATTTCTTTTAAAATGGCTTTCTTCATGAGGAACTGATTCTATGTTCGATAACTTTAAACATATGAGCATATTGCCAAGAAGGAAAATAATATGTTGTTGACACCCATTTATGCTGTAAAATTTTTATTTAAACCTCCAATATTTTCAGGAAATCAAACAAGTCCTATTCTAATCAAATCTGTGGTTGTGGTATCATGTGTGTTGGTAGGAGGTGGTAATATCTTGAATGTACATGATAATTTTATAAGTTCATTTAGCTGCTTGTTAGAATGTATATCCCAGCCAAACTATTTTTCAAATACTTCTACTCTAATTATTGTGCTAAGAAGAATTAAGTGACATCTGGAAGAGGATAGAGGAGAAAGAGGGTATGCAATGATAGGATGGACTGTAAAAGTGATACTTTTATTCTCATATCAAAGAGAAAAAAAAACGATCTAAAATCCCAAGGCAAGTACAATTCTTGCATTTTAAGCATTTCTATTTACCTGAAAGATGGTATTCCCTATCCAAGAGATGCTATATCTTTCTAAAGGGACCAGAGATCCCTTTTTATTTATTTTTTGAGAGAGACACAGAGAGAGGGACAGGAAGACAGATAGAGATGGGCACGCCAGCAGCCTCTCAGCTGCTGTGAAAAAAATCCAGATGTGTGCGCCCCCTTGTGGGCAAGTGCAGCGTTGCGCCCTTGCGTCACTTTGCATCTGGCTAAACATGGGACCTGGAGATTGGAACCAGCATTCTTAGGCTTAGGAGGCAGGCGCCTTAACCGCTAAGCCATTGCTCCAGCCCCCCTTTTTATTTTTTGAAGGCAGCTAACAATTTTTTACTTGATTTCACCTGCCCTTTAGTAAAGACAATAACATGGCCCAGTGTCAAAAATGTAGGATCAGAGTAAAAAAACAAAAGAGAACTCCTTGATTTTCTTCCTTTTTCTGTAGTTTGGTATTTCTGTCTTCATATAGATTTAGCAAGAGACCACATAAATAATCAGTAGATTACAATAACTGGGGAATAATAAAGATAGATAGGCAAATTGGTCCTTTAAAACATCAATGAAAACAATCATATTGTGAATCTAGTAGCGTATTCTTAGATAGTACACATATGGTAAACCTAGTTGACTTGCTTAGAATCTTACTGATGACTTACTTTAGAATGAAGCAAAACATAAAGTCCATTTGCAGACAAGTATAAGCTTAAAATTATTTATTACACAGTTCCCTTAAGAACATGAGTATGAACAGATGACAAGATTGTAAAAGATGTGAAAATAATCAATAAGGTTATAAACAGAAATGCCACAATCCATAGTACTGGCAAGAAAGAGAATGGATCTGCATGCATGAGGTAAAGGGAAGTAACTTAATTGGCAGTTATATAGGCTATGAAGGTTACTCAATGGTTAAAGGTACTTGCTCACAATCCTACTGGCCAGAGTTTGATTCTCTAGCACCAAAATAAAGCAGAAAGCTAATTAGTACATGGGTCAGTAATCCCAACACACCTATGACAATGGGTAGTAGAGCCAGGAGAATTTGGAAACTCAAAAGCTTGTTGGTTAGCTAGACTGGTACAAAGTGCAGGGTAAACAAGCAAATAACAATCGAACAAAACAAGAAGGACAAGGGAGACCCTACGTCAAGCCATAAAATATCATAGAAGAGGACAAATACCATGAGGTTGTGCTTAGACTTCCACACATGTGCCATCACAAACATATACCCATACATGTACATAGTCACACACACAAATAACAAAAAACCCAAATATCAGTTACAGACTGGATTGCTTTTGTAAGTGTGTCCAGTGATCACTAAAAGCAAATTATGTAAAATACAATGAAAATGAATTACTTATTGTACATGAAAAGAAAACTGCAAAGATAGGAATGGAGTACTGCCACACGGTAGACATGGAAATGGCATTTTCTTCACATCTTTTCTCATTAGCTACATAACCATTGGAAGGAAAGGTCAAAGGAAGCAGGGGCTTTACTTGCATAACAGCATTTCCAAAATTTGTTCATAATTTCCTGTATCAACCATGTTAGTCTGTTTCTATTCTCTAAAACTGTTGATGTATGTGCTTTTCAGGCCTCATATTCATAAACAAGACATTATGCAATATGTAGCTTCATACCAATCATGGGGTGGGGTGACACACCATACAGAGTCACTTCCATTTCAATATTAGCCCAAGGAGCTGCTTCTTGAAATATGTACCAGTTCCAACTCTGGGAAGGAACAGCTGACTTCTGTGTCATTGCTATCAAAGGCCTTCCAAAAGGAAGCAACATGGACTGCCTACAATGTACGGTCCACATCTCATTAGAACACAATCAGGGAAATCAGCGGATGTTTCCACATGAGCATCATTTGGGGTTTCAGTATGTTTCATGTTTGTGGCGGTTTGGTTTGACAAATAATACCACAGTTAGAGGGGGGAAATATTTGGCAGAAAGGAAGAAGCAGGGGGGGATAGAAGGAATAATTGACATGGAAAGTCATTTGATATCACCAGTTAAGCTCCAGAGTTGGGGTTTTCAGGCTCATTCCAAACAAAATCCCAGACATTGGTTTGGAAAGTGTATCTCTAATCTGTGTTCGACTTTTGTGGCATTCCAATGAATGACATCCCCCAAATATAAATGCTTTCTTTCAACTGAATTTCTTGCAAATTGGCAACAATTGTAGCTTAATTGGTTTGAAGAAAATATGACTAATATTGAGGAGGAGAAATTTGCTTAGAAACTTTTCGAAGAATATCTATTCTGTTTTGGCAAAAAGAAGTAAACCATAGTCATGAATAACTCATTATATAATACAGTTCTGTGATACATTTGAGGACTCAATTATATACTGTTTCCCTTGTCATATTAGGCTATAATAGCTAAAGGTGTTACAAGGAATTAGATTCTTTAGCGAATACCCATTTTACCCAGTCTTTCATGGTGGTACAAGACTATAATCTCGGTACTCAGAAGGCTGAGGCAGGAGGATTGAAGTGTTTGAGGCCAGCTAGGTTATAGGGTGGGATCTTATCTGTAAAAAAAGAAATAAAATAATGCTATAGAACTGTGTCTCTTTAATCCTAATTTATTGACTAGTTAATTATCTGTGTTTAAATTGAGTATATCCTAATTATTTATTTGTTATACTTTTATTTTAGTTTTCATTAATTTTTTTTGGTTAGGGGCTGAAGGAAGGGCTTGGCACTTAAGGTGCCTGCCTGCAAAACTATTAACTGGGGTTCAATTCCCCAGTACCCACATATAGCCAGATGCACAATGTGGCACATGCATCTGGAGTTCATTTGCAACAGCTGGACGCCCTGGGACACCTATTTTGTCTGTCTCTCTCTTTTCTCTATCTCTCTCTCTCTCTACTTGAAAATAAATTTTTAAAAAAATTAGGTTAGTGTACAAAGTACTGGGTTTTATTATGACATTTTCTTTTTCTTTTCCTGAGGTAGCATCTCATTGTAGCCCATGCTGACCTGGAATTTACTATGTAGTCTCAAGGAGACTTTGAACTCACACATTCCTCCTACACCTGCCTCCCAAGTGCTGTAATGAAAGGCATGCGCCACCACACCCAACTAGCATTTTCTTTTCGTATCCTTTTTTTTTTTTTGGCAAAAACAATATCTTTATTAAGTTACTATTCTATCTTTCTTTTTTTATTGAAAACTTTAACATATGAAAATATAGTAATTTGATCATGTTCCTATCCCTTTATCTTTTTTTGTTCCCTTCCTCCATCCCCATCTTCTAAGGATCCGCCTCTTTCAAAGAATCCTTCCTCAGTTTTGTGGTCTCCTTCCTTTTGTCTTGCTCACCCTCCATGTCAACATGTTGAAGGACTCATAATCATCCTGGTCTTGTTGGGGTATTGGACAGGATACACACACACACACACATAATGTGCTTGAAACATTAACTGTTACATTATTGCAATGTGGTATCTTTTTGCTAGATATTAATACATATTTGAAATGAGATACTCAAATGCCATTGTTATTTACATAACTCTATGAAAAAATTGTTCTAAGTTCCATCATGTATATTTCCCTCAGAAAATAGCATCAAAGATTATTTTAAGACTGCATAGGGCTCACAGTACTCAAAATGACATAAAAGAATATTCAAATGCTTTTCCTATTTAGATCTAAGTCTACCAGTGTATATTTTTGTGTGTATGATTAAAATTACCTTACTGTATCTTAAGTATATCTAATGAGGTACATATATCATTCTAAAAACACATTAAGGTATATAAATTAATTGTTTTGAAATCCTGATATTATCTTGCTGGCTTGCTATACAGTTTTCTACTCCTTTTCTAGACTCATTGTAACACTTATATTTTTAAAACTTTTGTAAAACTAATAGGATATCACCCAATAATTTGCTTTTATCATTTACCAATAAATCATTACTATTACATGTATGAATATGCAATAGTTTGTTCAGATTTTCCATTTTTATAGGCAACCTGTCCATTTCTAATAAATGATGTTGCACTAACTCTACCATATCTCTCTCTTTATATGTTTTTTTTTATTGCTGGTATTACTCCAGCAGCATTAAGTCTCTATAAATCAGGAATAAAAATAAACATTCATCTTTTAAATTAAATATGCATCACCAACATCAATAGCATTATGTTTAGCTTAATGTGAACATAAGTGTTTACAAATGGAAATATTTATATTTTAGTTT
The DNA here is from genome assembly GCA_036365145.1 of Orientallactaga sibirica. Classification (NCBI taxonomy): domain Eukaryota; kingdom Metazoa; phylum Chordata; class Mammalia; order Rodentia; family Dipodidae; genus Orientallactaga; species Orientallactaga sibirica. Next base: position 8,949,492 of record JAEOAD010000840.1, read on the forward strand.
TTAATTTTTATTTATTTAAGAGAGAGAGGCAGAAAGACACACAGAGAGAATGAGCATGCCAGGGCATGCAGCCACTTCAAACAAACTCCAGATGCACGTGCAACCTTGTGCATCTACTTTACATGGGTACTGGGGAATCGAGCCTGGGTCCCTAAGTTTCATAGGCAAAAGCCTTAACAGCTAAGCCATCTCTCCGGCCCTGAAAATATTTATAGATACATGTATGCACATGGCTTAATTTGCAAATATATATTTCCTTCGTCTGTTAACTAAGAGAGTCTAGTAGTGGCAAGCCCACTTAGCACCTAGAAGTTGATTTCTAATACAGACCTCCAATAAAATAATCCAAGGAGTCTTGGGTAAGTAGGTAAACCTAGGTCTGGGGCAGGAAATTTCCATAATTAACCTGGAGCATCTTGGAGTTCTCAAAGTAAAGAACTTCTAGGAATTAAACCCAGTCAAAATCAGAAACTATGGCAAAGGGACAGGGAAGCTAACTGAAAGCTCCAAATGCCTAAAAATAAAATAAAGAAAATGGTTTTGCATTATAACCCAAATTAACTATTCATGAGTCCATACAGATGCAAATAAATAATTGAATAAATAGTAAAAGACCAAAGAACTCTTCCAGGCAGAGGAATTCCGAATAATTCATGTAGGTCATTCACACTCTTTTCTTTGAGATAGCAAATAATTCTTCCCTTCTTAAATGTGACCTGTACATAGTAACCTCCTTCCAAAAAATCGTGTATGGGAAGATGCAGAAAGAGGGACTTCACTGTGGAGATACTTGACAAACACTAGGCAGCCATGTTGTCAAGTCTAACATCAATAATGAAAGTCATATTGGTAAAATGTATTGCTGACTATTGTGTCCCATGTGCTAATCCAGGAAATTCATCTGCAAAGGCATTTCAACTCTATCATACCTGTTTTGATATTTTCAGTTAGTTAGGCTACTATTGTTTTTGTTAACCTTTATCTCATTGTTTAATTTTGTGATACTACTTAGCCTATCAATTTTAAATATTTTTTAAAACATTTTATATATTTATTTGAGAGAGGGGGGTAGATAGAGAAAGAGAGAGAGAATGGGTATGCTAGGGCCTCTAGCCACTGCAATCGAACTCCAGATGCATGTGCCACCTTGTGCTCTTGGCTTAAGTGGGTACTGGGGAAATGAACCTGGGTCCTGAGGCTTCACAGGCAAGCAAACACCTTTACTGCACAGCCATCTCCTCAGCCCCATCATTTTTAAACGTTTTATTTTGTAATATAAAGCCAAGGTGAATTATGCTACTAGTGTTAAAAAAAGATTTTGGGGGGCTGGAGAGATGGCTTAGCGGTAAAGGCACCTGCCTGTTAAGCTTAAGAACCCTGGTTCAATTCTCCAGGTCCCACGTTTAGCCAGATGCAGTGAAGCAAGGGCGCAATGCCGCACTTGCCCAAAAGGGGGAACACATATCTGGAGTTCGTTCACAGCAGCTGAGAGGCTGCTGGTGTGCCCATTCTCTCTATCTGTCTCTCTCTCTCTCTCTCTCTCTCTCTCTTTGATTCTCTCCAAAAAAAGGTTTTTTCATCTAAGAACATAAATTTACAGTTATAAAGTGAAGATGAAAACAGGTATTGTTCATTTGAGCTGGAAATGTTGAAAGTATTTCAGAAGACATAAAATGTACACTTTATATAACTGTTAACTAAATGGCGTTGATGCAATAACATTACAGTAGAATCAAGTGATCATGTTCCTAGATATTACCCTGTAGCTCAATTCCACGCAAGTCATCCCAGTCCTCTAGAGAGATGGCTGAGGCAAGAGCTGGAGCAGTGTCAGGGAAGATACATTATGAGCCTGTGGCACTAGATGTGAAATAAAATTTCAAAGACAAATAGGGTCATATCTGAAAGATAGTGAACTCAACTTCAGGAGGCACCTCTTTAGTTGAACAGAAGAGAGGTGTATGCAAAAGAATAATCAGAGTTGGAGAACCCCATTTTAGAAGCAATCATTGTAAAGTGGGGAAACCTCAGTGACTTGTCACAGGCTATGCAACAAGCAAGATGTACAGCCTACAGGGTTTGCTGGATTGGAAGTCAATGCCTCCACCATGCAGGGCATTTTCTGATCAATACGGAAGCAATGCGGAACTGGAGAGGGGTGTAGGAATGGGGAGGAAAATCAAAAGAATTGTACTTGAAAACAATGGAAATAAAATATAAAAATAAATTTTGAAAAGCACAGAAAAGGACTGGGCAGATGGCTCAGCAATTAAGATCACTTGTTTGCAAAGACTGCTGGCTAGGGTTCAATTCCCCAGTATCCAAGTACAGCTAGATGCACCAAGGGGTACATTTGTCTGTAGTTCGTTTCCAGCAGCAAGAAGCCCTGGTTTACCCATCCTCATTCATTCATCCTGTCTCTCTCCTCACAAACATAAACAGCTAGGTAGATAAAAATAAATAAAAAGTGCAAAAAGGAGGAGAGTAGGAAGAGATGGTAAAAATGTATTTTTCATTGGGAAGTATTTTCTAATCGGTAGCCTGATTCAACACTACAAAAGTATGATTATAAATATAGATAGTAAAATAGCAGCTGAGAAATGCAATGCATTAGAGAAGCTATCAAATCTCTTCTTGTAACTAATATTCAGGTGTCCTGATTGCTCCTAGTTTGTGGTGGAATTTCCCTTTAATTTCCCATAGGTGGTCAAGTCCAATGTCATAATATAATCACCTGCTGAGATATATCCAATACAGGTCATAATGTCTATTTAAGTTGGACCTGGTGCCTCGTGGGTAACTCCTGCCCTGGAATTTGGTTCCTTGCTGCCTCATAAGCTTCCCTAGCTGGCTGAAATAACTCTTATCACAGCTTGACACAACATAGAAACATGCAAGTTTCCTTTACTTTCTTTCCCAAAGCCCTGCCAAGACCAGACAATAAACTTTACAGAGAGAGTTATAATGCAGAAAAAAAGTGGATAAGAAATAGTGTAGCTCAGGCCGGGCGTGGTGGCGCACGCCTTTAATCCCTGCACTGGGGAGGCAGACGTAGGAGGATCGCCATGATTTTGAGGCCACCCTGAGCCTACATAGTAAATTCCAGGTCAGTGAGGACTAGAGTGAGACTCTACCTCGACAAACAAACAAACAAAAAAATAGTATAGCTCCCAGAGGCCACCGTGTTGCAGAATTGAGCCCATCTCCTCTACCCCTATCCTCACTCTTCCTGGGAAGGCTTTGGGTCCCTGCCTCCCCCATACTCAAGCTTTTTTGGAACCTGGAAAGACTTAGAAACCAAAATTTATCCTTGATTACTAGCCTCAGGTTCCCTGCAGAGGAATTATTGTGTAGATGGATTAGAGTTCTGTGTCCCCTTTGTCATCACCAAAGGGTTCCTGTGGTCATTACTTTCCCCAATCACTAAAGAGCAATCACCCTCAAATGAAAAGCAAGCATCCCTCTTTAGCAAAATAAATAAATAAATAAACCACAGAAAGTTCAATATCAGTATGTCTTTTTCTCCCAAGGCTCAAATATCTCACGACTAATTTTTGTAATTAAGGTTTAGGGCTCAAATTCCAAGGATTCCTTTCATCCTCATTCAGAATTCTCTGTGAAATGCAAGCTATCCCCAGGCATGTAGGCTGTGATGAAAAGATCAGCCCTGATCTGGAAGAAGGGGAGAATAAGGGAAGCAACCAAACATGATAAGCTTTGCCTTTCAGAGCAAACATTTAGGGACAGGTGACACCTCCCATCCCCTTCCTCATTCAGTGATTCAATTAGACTCAAAAGTCTTTCTTTATTCTGTGTGTAAGGTTGAAAGCTAAGTCACACTGCTGTACTGTGAACCAAGGGTAGTGTAGAGTATTAATAGGCAAGGCATTCTCATCTTTCAGCTGAAAATATTCTCCCCACTTTCCCCAGTCATCATAGGTTTCTAGTTAGTGTGCACTCCTCTCTCTCTCTCTCTCTCTTCCTCCTATTCTGCCTATCAAAGTGAAGGAGAAATAGGAGAAAGCTAGCTTCTTTTAGGCAGTTTCTGTTAGGCACAGAGGTCTAAAAAGAACCAGTGCCAACTCACCTTGACTTAAATGGTATTCGTGTCTGATCAACACTGATCTACAACAGCTACAGCGCTCCCTGCTGCCCACAGTCTCACACACTACCTAGATGGGTGGCCTTCACTACCCAGGTGGCCTGGCCCTGGAGCGTGACCTTTCAAATCTACAAACCAATCGGGTCTGCCCCTTTACATACCTGAGTCTTATGAAAGAATGCATTTTCAATCCACTAAGGCGGCTGTTCCCAGCCTTCCTTTGCTCCCTCTCGGTGTTCCTTGTCACCCTACCCTGTGCTGCTTGGATACCAGTGAGTGGCTTCCACCCTCACCCGGCCTAGCTAGGGGAGGAGAGCAGAACATCGCTTCTTGGTCTTGGTTCTGCTTGCCTCTGCTTTATACTATGAGGTATGCTTTATCCTATTTCTTCTTCAGTATGATAGGCATTTCTTAATTTAATTATATTCTGATTTTCCTCTGATCTCTGAATCCACCACGCTTATAGTTCTCTCAAACTTGAGATCTACCATGCAGATACCACCTCTAAACTTGGGCTATCCATGGGTACAAGTCTCTTTACCACTCATTTCTCATCTGAATTTTGTCTCTGATATTTTCCCTCTGCTATTCTTCCTTAAGCCCCCACCATTTGCCCTCTTAACTTTCTTCCATAGGGAAAGTCAAGATGGATGCTGTGCCCCCACATATGATTCTTCTAAATCTCTCTACATCGGTCTTACCTTCCATGTGTTTCTGGTTCTTCCCCAGCCATTTCTCTTAAATGAATCTCATGGACTATGGTGTGTTCTCCACATGAGTGCGTGTTTCCTACTTTCTACATACTTATGACTGCTCCAGCCTTCTTTCTAGATCCCAGTTGCCCTTAAATAAACCCCACAATTTGTGACTCTTAACCTAAATAAACTTACCAGTTCATAATTTATTCTTCCTGAGTCTGTTTTTATCAATTCTTTTTTAAAGATTTTTAAAAATTTATTTATTTATTTATTAGAGACAGAGAGATGGAGAAAGAGAGAGAGTGAGAATGCGCACACCAGGGCTTCTAGCCACTGCAGATGAACTCCAGATGCATGTGTAACCATGTGCATCTGGCTTACATGGGACCTGGAGAATAGAACTGGGGTCCTTAGGCTTTATAGGCATGCACCTTAACCACTAAACCATCTCTCCAGCCCTTATAAATTCCTTTTTTAAAATAGGACATCACCCAAAATTGTGGCTCATAAATTTGGGGTGGCCCTCCTAAATTGCAAAATCCTGAATCAAAACTTCTGGTAACTGCTACTTTGGATAGATCCTGGGCCCAAGTTGAGGACAGGCATGCTCCACTTCTTTCTTTCTCACAAGCCTGCCCATGCCACTGGGGCACCTATGTAGAGTGCATGAACCAGCTCTCCTATGTTGACTCTTGGAATAATAACAGAGGCGGTAAGGAGAAAGAGAGTGAACTAGGGCACCCTAGATGCAGGGTTCTCTCCACAGGACTCCACTGTTGGCCAAAGGACCCAACATGGTCCTCTTGACTCAGTCCTCTTTCTCATAAGTCCTAGAAGATGACCTCTCTTCTCCACCATTCAAATCAGGGATGTTAACAATGTCTAATCTACCTAGCCCATGGTAATAAAACCTCCTTTGAGATTCACACACATTTATAACTAGACCCTTTAGGAAAGTGTCTCAAATTACTCCGTGACAATGTACTATTGTTTTTTTTCCCTTATATCTTGATTCATGTAAGTGGTTATAACGTCCTAACTTAAGCCACACTACTGTGGCCTGAACTTATAGCCTCTGGTATGACTGACTTCTTAGGGCAGGGCATTTTCTGCTTAGCAATTCCTTCTGGGCTTTTCAGATAGCAATATCTATGACATGGCATGACTTTTCTTAAAAGGTCCTAGGTCCCTTTTAGCAACTGCATTTAGTTGTGTATACAAGTACCTGCTAGTGCTAGTATGATAGGTATTGAGATATGTTATCAAGGCCCCACTTCAAGGAAGGGCATCTTGTCTCCAGTGCTGAGAGTGTTGCAGGCAGGTGGCCTTCAGTTGACAGTAACCATGCAACAGAAGGCTAAAAGGCCAGGGTCTCATTGTTCCTTCACAAACCTCTCTTTCGCCTGCTTTTTTGATCTATTTAATTGAAACGTCAGTGAGTCATCAATTCATGTTTTCCAAGGTATACTCAGACCTGTAGATTTCCTAGACCCTGGAACAGCCCAATCTTGACAAGTTACATTGTAGGAATGCTAGAAGATCTCTTGGAAGGACTTCAGCAATGCTATCATGTGAGCAGGGAAGTGGTCAGCTACAGAAAAAGGATGAGATAGGAACACACTGTCAAGTTCCTTTGGCCTTTGGACATTTTATTCTATGTGCATGTATGTTATACCTTCTTGAGAAAACCTTATAAAATTATAATATTGAGGGGCTGGAGAAATGGCTTAGTGGTTAAGGCATTTGCCTGCGAAGCCAAAGGATCCCGGTTCGATTCTCCAAAACCCATGTAAGCCAGATGCACGAGGGGCACATGCATCTGGAGTTCGTTTGCAGTGGCTAGAGGCCCTGGCATGCCCATTCTCTCTCTGTCTGCCTCTCTTCTCTCTCTCCCTCTCTGCTTGCAAATAAATAAATAAAAATTTAAAAATATTTTTTAAAATTATAATTTTGATCATTTTCAATGCACACATTTTTATTATTATTTAGCCTCAGCATTGTCAACTGTAGGAAACATGAGGTGAACAGTGTGGTGTACCCACCTTATCAAATTACAGTATCATTTCAAGTGATTTAAGTTGATCCCTCTTTCTCTCAAACCTGGACCTCACTGTTGTTATTTAGCCACTCTTCATTTTCTTATAGAAGCAGAAGAGAAATAGACTATAATCTGAGGAAGTAATTACATTCCCATTCTGACCCACATCTTACATACAATATCCTCCCCAAGGTCTAAATAAATGGCCCTTATTTGAAGCTGTGCTAAGGGACCACCATCTCCATCTCTCAAACCTTTTCTGTATTTTGTCTCTGCCTCCAGCCCTCTGAGGAGACACTGACCATTTGCCAACATTGGCTGCTATCAAAGGATCCATCATACACATTTGCTTTCATGCCTGTTGGGAATCTTTTTCGTTCATTTAACTATTCTGTTCTTTTTAAATTTGAAGTGCTGCTGTAAAACAATGCCTATCCAGCCTTATGTGTGTTACTGTGGAATAGAGCCTGGGCTAGTAGGCTTTGCAAGTGGGCATCTTTAAATACAAGGCCATATCCTTAGCCTCAGATAATTCTGATTTTAATGCATGTTTCTATGTCTATATTCCAAATAAGGAGCATGTCGATCAGAACAATGGTGCTAAACAGCCAATTGCTGAATGAACAAATGACCTCATTATAAAAGCTGGCATTTCACAGCATAAATCAACTCAGCCAAGGTTTTATGCTGGAGACTCCTTACTCTGGTTGAATGCAATGTTCTGTCTAAATGTGCAATGGGATACAACTGTGAATCATTAGTTTATGCTGCCTCAATTACACAATGGTCCATATATGATAGATGTCTTAGATACGCAGTCCTAGCATATATCAACAAGCTCTTTCTGGAAACATACCTCAACAGGGAAAGGTAGCCAGTTGAGACCCTGGCGGCTATAGACGATAATTCTGATATGCTTCATAGCCTCCAAATTCCGATGTTGCTTCTAAGTGATGAGGAATTTCAAGTCTCCAAGGAAAGCAAATAACATGAGCAAACTTTGTCAGGAAACTATAGGGCCCTGGGGCCAGAGTTCAGAAAACACTAATGCAGGTGAGGCTGTTTTCAAGAAGTTTTGACTACATAAATTCCTCTTGGTAAGAGTTACCACATATTAGTCCATGCCAGTTATTATATTTTCTCATTATATGCATGCTTAGTTTTCTCAATCTGGTACATTTGCCAAATTGTAGATTTATTCCTATTTTTGTACATCTGTTAAAAGAATGTGTGTTCCATTTCATCAGGGAGTTACTTGAAGTCACAGGTTGCTAATTCCAAATAAATAGAAACAGTGATTAATCTGAGAGATATGGGCTCACCACTATTCTTGTAACAGATGTCCATTATGATGAGTTACACATTTGTTCCATGTTTATACTAGAATACAAAAAAAATTCAACTAATTTTGTAAAAGAAAAGAAAGGGGGATGTGGGAAGGTAGGGAATTACAAAATACATGAAAATGTTTATTCAGGTGCCAAGTTAGATGCGACGGAGACGTGCAGTATGTCTGAAGGGTGGCAGGTAAAGAGTTGAGGGGAGGTCGAGAGCTAAGGGAGAAAGGGAGAAGCAGGGCTCAGTATCCCCTGGCTCTATTTCAGGGTGTGGATATTAATGCAGTCCATCTCACTTGGCTGACAGAAGCACTAATGCCAAAACCGGCAATTTCATCAGCCTTGGTTACACAGAAGATGGGATTTCAGAGGAAGGCACGAGAAAAGGAGAATGATGCATGTGATTTTATTCAAATAATTAAAAACAAAGTTGGCAGTCTATCATCCTGTCAAGAAGAATAAATATCAGACTATGAAGTTGGAGGAGAAATGCAAGTGGCTTCCTGCTGCTCCACATTAACTCTGGCCCAATACAAACTTTAAAGTTGACTCTCTCTCTCTCTCTACACACACACACACACACACACACACACACACACACCATTTTAAATTATCCTCCTATGTGTTTTTGCAGTTAGTCTGAGAGCAGAACAATAGAGCAATAATGCATATGTCCAAGGAAAGCGTGGAGAAGGGCACATGTCTACACTTCACTAAAGCTATTTGAGAGGTATGAATACAGGGTTTGTACAACTGAGCTACTTCTTCATATCTGATGAAAGGTTTCCAAAACTTTCCTTTCTCTCATTATTTGCATACTGTTCTCATAAACACAAGAAATAAAGCATGACCTGGCAGAGAGTTAAAACTGCATACATAAACAATAGATGGATAGATGATAGATAATAGATACAAATAAAATATGTAATATACAGAAAATTTAATAATAAATTATGTGAAGATGGTCTTAACTTAATGAATGAGGTTTACACACAGATGGATAATATCAATGAGTCCATTATCCTATGAACTAGTAGTCAGTTTTATCATCACTGTGATCAAATACCTGACGTAACAACTTAAAGCAAAGATCTATTTTGCTCATGGTTTCACAGGGTTCACTACATGATTAATTGGCACAATGCACTTGGGCAGAATATTATTTTTGATAGGAAGTACAGAGATAGGAAGGAAGGGGAAACCAAATATAACTTGAAGACATATTTCCAGTGATCTGTTTCTCCCAGCTAGGCTCCATCTTCTAAAGTTTCCATCACCTACCAAAAGACTGCCACCAGTGGAAATAAGTATTCAACACATGAGCCTGGGGACTGCACATTTCATATTCCAACCAAAGCATTCTGTCCTTGGCCCAAATAGGCTCATGACCCTCTCAATGCAAAAAACAATAGAGTTAGCTCATTTCCAAGAGTCTCCAAATGTTTTAATAGTTCCAACATTGTTAAAAACTTAAAGTCGCCGGGCATGGTGGCGCACGCCTTTAATCCCAGCACTCGGGAGGCAGAGGTAGGAGGATTGCCGTGAGTTCAAGGCCACCCTGAGACTACATAGTTAATTCCAGGTCAGCCTGGGCCAGAGTGAGACCCTACCTCGAAAAACCAAAAAAAAAAAAAAAAAAAAAAAAAAAAAAAAAAAAAACCTTAAAGTCAAAAGCTTCCCTTGAGACTCAATGTAAACTCCTAACTATAAGTCCATGAAAAAACAAATTTAAAAAGTTAGATACTCCAATGGCACAGAGTAAACATTCATATTACAGAAAAGAGGAACAAGGAAGTAGCAAGGAAGGCTAGGAATGTTGTAAGAATTTGGGTTTGTATTCATATTGGAATATCAGATGGCATAGGTTTAAGATGCCATTACTAGTGATCAGAAAAGACAATGAATATCTCAGTATAACATGCCAGTGTGGGGGATATCAAAAGTGAGTAGAAAACTACTCCAATTTGCAAAAGACTCTGACAAACCTCTCATCAAGTGTTTTAGTCTGTAGCAGTTATCTTGTTGCTTGGACAAGACACTCCTACTGAAGCAGCATATGGAAGGGAAGGGTTTATTTCCAGCTTACAATTTCAAGGGAGAAGTTTTATGATGGTTAGGAAAGAATAGCAGGAGCATTCAGCCAGCCCAGGAAATAGAATAAGCTGAGTGTGGTAAGCTGGCCTGGGCTATAACACCCCTAGTGAAACACCTCCTACAGCAAGGCTTTACCTCCCAAAGGCTCCACCACCTTGGAATTAAATATGGGGCTTAATCACAAACACATGAGGCTATGGGGGGAATTTTATATTTAAGCCACCACATAGTCTATACAAGCAGAGGAGATTCTTCTCAAGCCCTCCCTAAAAAAGCCAATGGAAGCCTTCCATTCAAGCCCCTTGGCCATACCTGAGCATGAGGGTTCCACCTCCTTCATGGGAAAATAATGTTATGCATTAGTCTCATTAGAAAACTTTAACTCAAGGGGATTGAAGATATGTAGTAACCTTCCAAGAAGATATGAGGCAACCTTCCAAGAAGGGGATTGTAGTGGTACCTTTGTGACAATGGATAACAAAATAGGCAACAGTTGACTCTGTCAACACAGAATCTGTACACAGACCTTCACCATTTTAGACTTCTGAATAAAGTAAATATATGCTTCTGTCTAACTTGATACAACTATTTTTCATAAGTGCAGAATTCATATTTTCTCCCAAAGTAGAACCACAAAATCATGTTTCTTATTTTTCTCATAACTGTTTGGTGTTTACTTGCCTTTCAGTTCAGTGACAAAATATCTTTACTATCTTTTAATTTAAATACTGAAATATTGGGTTAACTCGTGCTATATATTGCATAATAAACAAAAGCAAGAAGGAATTTTATTAATACAAACAGATATATCCTTATAAAACCAAGGAATAAAATGTGTCAACTATAATCCTTCTACTATGGAAAGCAGAGTCAAGATTGGTGCTTCTAACTTATTTCTATTGTTCTTGGAGATCATAAACACCTATAACACTTAAGTGGGGTCATCATTCACCCTGAACACTAGAATCTGCCACCATCTTATTATCACCAGGTGACCCCTTCTTTGTGTGGCTGTGCAGCTCAGCTCTCTACAACTGCAGAGACCCACAATGGAGTCCTAACTATTTCAGACAAAATGGAGGCAAACATATTAGATTGTAACAAATCCAGAAGCGGAGTGGAGTCCACCCACAATATGTTTACTTATCACTGTACTCTTTCTACCTTCGTGCCCATATTTTAAGCTTCTTTCTCTCTCTCTCTCTCTCTGTAGATAGATATAGATAGATAGATAGATAGATAGATAGATAGATAGATAGAGATATACCACTTCATTCTAGTAGATTTGACATAGGATATCTTCATTCAAATTATAACTAAAAGGCATGTGTTAACTCTTTCTGGTCTAAGTTGAGTAACTGATTACAGAATTACAGACTGAGTTTCATGTATTTAGATTCTACATGAACACATTTTGTTTTGGACCCAGGAAAAGCCTATTTTCAGGACTTCATTTAACCCTTCCTTTCCAGCCAATTCTCAATATAGGAACTTAACAATTTTATGGCTTGCTAGAGCTCTACCATTAACTACTCAATAGATCCATCATTACTACTGCTGGTGTTAAGGCCTCTACATAAGTCACTACAAACACTTTTCTGTGAGGTCCATGGAAATAGGGTGAACCTATTATGGATAACTGAGAAAATGCATATTTTCTAATGAGAATGAATATTCTGATTCAGTAGCTCTGAAACTGAACCCAAAGTTCTTTTTCTAACAAGTCTTTCATGTTATAATAGGAAATTTCTGGTTCATGGACTACACTGTAAATTTTAAGGACTGTGTATTGTTTCCTATAGTTATCTCCTCTATATTTAGAAATCACCTTTTTCCATGTGTAGGTTTATAATTGAGGCTTTGAAATTTGATTGGTTGATCTTCAAAACACATAAACTGGGGCTCAGCAGTGGTCAGTTCTCTTTTTTCCCCCAGATATCCAATTTCACTTTCTCAATTTGTTAAGTTCGTCAGGTCCACTTTCTCAATGTGAGAAGTTAGTCAGGCCCTACCTTGATTCCTTCTCCATGCATGGTGGCTTGAAAACTCTCCTTGAGCAATAAGCTGGGAAAGTCACAGGGTTTACATGTACCATTTTTCATCTTTCAAGGATCACTATCATAAATTGTCCGATATCAGTTTCTTGAAAACCACTGCTTCATATGTTTTATGCAGGTTCCTTTTTTTATTGTTTCTGACAAGAGGATAATTCCAGTCAAGGCTATTTCACCTTAGTCTGAAGTGCACATCTACTGTTTTTGATCTTGTTTTGTTTACTTTAAACAAGAATACAGTGAATCTCTTAGAAACCTTCACTGTACAACCATATTTTAACCTATTTCATGTTACCTAGTATTCTTTTAAATAAGCCAACAAGCACCTTTTAAAATGTCCTTCAATCAGATTTTTTACTGCTAATTGGTTCTTTCATCATTCATAATTGTGGTTTTTCTATAACAAATTTACATAAAACACATGGTGTTTTAAAAACAATATCATAAATCTAGGGCCAATTACAGAGCAGTACTAAAATATTTTTGACAATTCAAAGAATGAGGATGCTACAAATGATTTCAATATTAAAAATTCTCAGAACCAATAGTCTAGTTCCCACATGACTCTTAGTGTCTGCCTATTTCAAAAATAGGTTGAATTCACTACAAATAGTATCAAATTGAAGAGGTGGAAACTAAATAAGCTCTAGTATTTGTGGTTCCTTCCTTCTCGGCTTTTTCCCTCAAGCCTCTTCAGGTCACTACTGCCAAAGTCAATCTCCCTTCTACATTTTTTAGTTCAAGATCATATCCTGCTTAGAGTCTATCTTTGGTATAATTTCCTACACTCTGAATCTCCTTTATCCACCCTTGTTATGGCCTAGTTTGCTTTCAAAGAATGCACCAGTCCTCTAGGATAACTACATTTATGAAGATAAGTAAAACAAAATAAAATCCTTCAGAGAAGAAATTTCACTGTGACTGAGGCCATTTTATCACATTATATAATTTTGATATCATATGCTGATGCTATTCATTTTATACATACAAACATGAAAATGTCATGGTACAGATTAATATGGATTTCAACTAGGATAAGAAATGTTAAGCATCAGATGAACTTGGTTTCTACTTTTTTAATGTTTTTATTTATTTATTTGCAAGCAAAGAGATTCAGGGAGAAAGAGAGAGAGAGAGAGAGAAAGAGAGAATGAGTGTGCCAGGGCCTCTAGCCATTGCAATCAAACTCCAGATGCATTCACCACTTTGCACTAGAGTACTGGGGAATGGAACCCAGAGAGTTAGGTTTTGCAGGCAAGGGCTTTAACTGCTAAGCCATTTCACCAGCCCTTGGTTTCTACTTTTGTGCTTACCTTTCTATGATTTACTTATAATGTTGTTTGTTATTTAACATTTCTAACATCAATCTCCACATTGGTAAACTGTGTAAATAATTACAAATTTCTTAAGAACAATTATCCAACGTTGGGCTGGGTAAAATTGCATGATGCTTCAAACTTTCATCAAGATGTTCTTTGCCCTATGAATTATTTAATTATCTAGGGGATATCGAGGTTTGACTTCTTATTTCATGTCTGATTTTAGAATTCAGATGCTCTGAATCAATATTAATTCATTGATTACTATCCAGTAGAAAAGAAAATCCCAAATGATGTGGTTCTGTTGCTCTGAAAAATACAAATAAATTTTGACTGTGTTCTCAAAATCTTGTTACAAAACAGTTTTGCCAAAATGCCTAAAATACCAAATTCCTTAAAATGCTCTTGGAATTAGTTTAATCCCTTATGACACCTATCACTGATGAGTTGGATAAATGTCTGACATGTGTTCAATCTATATATGTATGATATTCATGTTTTTAACTCTGGGTTCAGCATCTGTAAATCTGACCAACTGTAAATAAAAAATATTTTTAAAACTGCATCTGTACTTAATATGCATGGACTTTTTGTCACTAGACCCTAGACAATAAGGTATAGCCATTATTTACATAGCATTAATATTATTATGTATTATAAGTAATTCAGAGATGGTTTTAATAGTATGGAGAAGAACGTGTATATTCTATATGCAAACATGATTTGGACATCCAATGGGGGTTCTTGAATCAATCCCCCATGAATATTAAGAATTACTATATACATAAATGACTGAACTTGTGTGGAAAACATAAGTAAGTCCAGAAAATGTTTCTGTTTTTTAGTGTATTTATTTTTGACACTTCTGTACCACATGAATTATGTCTTTGTTTTATTTTAATTTCAACTTATTTTCCTTTCCTTCCCTAAGACTGAACACCAGGTGAGTGTATTTAATTGGGATGCAAGGCCCTATATTCATTTGTTTGCTTTTTTAAATGAGTACAGTAGGTTCTTGCGTTGTGTTTCAGCATGTGAAGGTATTTAGAAAGTATTTGATGACCCAGACTCTTTGTGGTTTTGTGTACTGAAGAATAAAATCCATGTCTCATTGAGTTAACTTGTATGTGGAAATTTTGAGCCCCAGCACTTGTGTTTTAATTTCTTGTAGATGTGTTATTTTTATTCTTTTCCAGACAAAAGTGTGGAAAGAAATTATTCTGATAGTGGTGGTGTTTCAACATTTATGTGATTATTCTATTGATTCCTTGGAGTCAAAACTGATTTTTCTCCTAACACAGTTCCTACAATCCAAAGTAAAAAAAAAAAAAAAAATCCCAAACTCTTCTGTGGATTTATAAACTGGAAAAGTCACTTGAACATAATAACCATCCAAAATCCTAATGAAACTGCAGATACTGGCCATGCTTCTGCCCTTACTCTCACTGAGTTTCTTTTAGGGGGCAGGTCTGTTGTGGGAAACCATCACTGCTTCAGTACTTATTGAAGTCACATGAAGGATGATATGAATAAGAATGTAACTATTAAATTTAGAGGGGGAGATGAAATAAACCACTAAATTGAAAGAAATATTATGGAAGAATGAAAAGCTGCATTTTACATCTAAGAACTAATATTGAATTCTACCATTGGAGTAATTATAAATATGCTTGGAACAACTTGGATATATGAATAGAAATACCTAATCAAATAAGTTTGGTGAAAAAGTAGCATTCAAATTTAAAAAGTACTGTAAGGGGAAAATATATTTTGAAGACAGAATGAACAAAAAACATTTAGCTAAGAGATGCCATTGATAATTTATGATGACTATAGGCTAAGTGATACAAATGCTGCATATATTGTGTTATATTTAAATTTTCATATTCTTCCCTTTTACTTTTTGTAAATGTGACTGCTAAAAGTTATGGCTCACATTCTATTTCTACTGGACAGGGTTATTTTTGATTCATGGCTCTCAACATACAAAGTGACTGCTGCCTGGGTTCCATTCCCAGAGCTACTAATGAACTTGGTCTCAAGTGTCTCAATTGGAATTGGAGCATGACAATTTTTAAAGTATACATGGTGAGTTTCCAAAGGTTGAGAACCACCCATTAAGACCAACTATTAAATAGTGGCCTTATGAGAACTTGATATCTTTGGGAGCTCCCATCATTGCATGATTGAAACATGGAACTGAAGAAATACAGTACCGGTTTTGTTTTATTTTGTTTAGTTTTTAAGAAAGGTCTTGTTATGTAGCCCAGGATGGCTTGGAACTCACTTTGTATCCCAGGCTGGCCTTTAATTTGTGGGAATTTCCCTGCCTGGGTCCCTCAAGTAATGGGATCACAGGTATGTGCCACCACACCTTGCTCAATAGTATCTTTCTAATGAACGCACATGAAAAGCATCTGCCTCAATATTATCTGGCTCCAGTTTTTGTATGGCTATATTCTCTCAGCATCAGCCCAAATCCCACATACCAAAACCAGATGAAAATTGATCTCCAGAAATTTGTCACAGTTCTTTCAGAAATTCATTTCATTATGGAACAAAATGGATGTCAATCTTTTGCATTTTTAGACTAGTCCCCTTTGTAGCTCAAAAGCAGATTACTGGACTTTTGCATGTTACAGGAGCGCTACAGTAGTATGATCAACTATCCTGGTTTGTTCAGGACTGAGAGTCTGGTTTTAGGAAAGTGCATTTCTAACAAGCAGTCCAAGGAACACTTATGACCACAATTAGAACCACTCCCTGAAACACATGTTCTCAATCAAATATTTTTAGTGATATTCCTCCCAGATTAACCAACTGTCCCCATAAACAGCCACTGAATCTATAGTTATGTATTTCATCCAATAACTGATTAGGGACAATTTTGTAATTTAATGAAGCCTATCTTTAAATTTATATATTTATATTTATATATTTATATTTTATATTTAATATATATTTATATATAAATTATATATGTTTATATATATTTATATTTATATATTTAAATTTATATTTTGCCTTAAGTAAGGCAATATATAACAATAGAGAGATAACCTTGGTAGCCTTGATGGTAGCCTAAATAGTCAGGAATTTAGCAGATACCAGGGAGGCCAAGTAAGTTTGTGGAATAACATTATTCCAACCCTGAGTGGTAACCATGGCTTGAAGTTACCCTTTGCTAGTTATGTGATTTGGAGAAATTCCTTGACATCTCTGTTTCACAATAATCTCATCTTTAAACAAAGTATAATTTACAGTTATACTGAAATTAGTTATGGTAATGAAAAATAATATATTTGCCAAATCCTAGCTGAGGGATAGTCTGCAATATACCTGACTGGCACTCCACAAAATACACGAGATTATCACAATAGACAGGAGCCTAAGGTGACATTGTGATCAAATGAAATTCAACATACTAATGGGAATTGGGGTTAGTAAGAATTCCATAGTTGTTATCAAAATACCTTGTAGAACAACAAAAGGGGAGGAAAATTTACTTTGACTTGCAGTTTCAGATATTTCAATCCATAATGTGATCTCCATTAATTCTGGCTCTCTAGTGAGGCAGAACACTATGGCTATGGAAGCATGTGGCAAATGCTGTTCATCTCATGGTGAACAGGAAATAGAGAGCCAATGAGACCAGGGACAGTGTATAGCCTTCAAAAGCAGACTTCTCAGTGACCAACTTCACCAGGGAGGCCCTACCTCCTGAATTTTTTCTAAATAGTGCTGAGGTCCAAACTTTCAATACATGAGGGGGACATTTCATAATAAAACCATATCAAGGGTCCTGGAAGAGATAAAAGATATTAGGTTAAAAGAAATCTAAGGAGAGTCTGGAGAGACGGCTCAGTGCTTAAGTGGTTAAGGTGCTTTCCCACAAAGCCTAATGAATCAGATTTGATTCCCAAATACCCACATAATGCCAGATGCCCAAAGTGGTCTATGCCTTTGGAGTTTGTTTTCTGTAGCTGGCGGCCCTGGCAAGCCCATCCTCTCTGCCTGTATTATCTCTATCTCTACTTGTAAATAAATTAAATAAATATATTTAAAAGTAAATCTAAGAAAATCCAAATGCAGTGTGAATAGTTGTTAATATGATTGTGCCAATAGTGGTATCTCAGATTGGGGACATAGCTAAGTGAACTGTGTGAGGGCCTGGGTTCCATCCCCAATACTACAAAGAGTGGCTTGTGAGAAATGTATTATACTAATGTAAGTAAATAACAATAGGGGAAAGGTGTGCGAGCATGTGAGAACTCATTGTATGTCTGTAATTTTTTTGTAAATCTAAAACTATTCTGCAATTAAAAGCCTTCACAAAAATAATACACTTTACATAATAGTGTCCAACACAGAAGCACACAGTGAATGATAAGTGTTAGGATTGTTGTGAGCCATAAAGGTGACACTAACAAGGAGACCATGATATTAATTTATTGATTCTACATGTTCAAGAGAAACTGGGAGCTTAAAAACCATGCAGATGAGAGCTGAGCAGAGAGGTTGGGAGGGAAGATGGGGGAGGCCTGAAGGCTGCTTCCTCTGCCTGCAGCCAGCCCTGAGCCTGTTATTTCTGTCATATGACCCTGCTGGTTTTCTTCCTGGCATTATTCATATTCTGTAATGTTTTTTTTTTTCATTTGGTGTTCTCTGCTCTGAGCTCAACTTCCCCTACCAATGCCTTAATATATCAGCTCCTTGGCAGTACTAGCTTCATTTGTCTTTGTCACTTCTGCATCCATCTTACCTGGCACAGCACTGATATACTGTAGAAACTTGATGGTAATTTATGGACTGAATAAATGGCCATCAAAGGACAAAGGGAAAACATTCATTCTAGGCTCCTCAGAGCTTCCTTACCTCTCAAGAAGTAAAAGCAAGCAAGCAAATAAAAAGATACCAATCTATGACCAAGTATAACATCCCTTAGGGCAAAAAGTATGCCTTACGACCTGGGACCAAGTTTACTGCCTCTGTGGTAGTCTACATTTGCAAATATGGGATACAGTGTAAGTAGATGTATCTTAGTAATTATTCTTTTAAAAATATGTATTTGCAAGGAAAGAAAGAGAAAGAGAGAGATAGACAGACAGACAGAGACAGCGAGAGAATATGAGTATGGGCATTCCAGGACCTCTTGCCACTGCAAATAAACTCCAGATGAATGTGCCACTTTGTGCATCTGGCTTTAAGTAGGTACTGGAGAATTGAACCCAGCCCAGCATACTTTGCAAGCAAGTGCTTTTAACCTCTGAGCCATCTCAGCCCTCTTAATAATTATTTTTTAAAATGAAAAAACATTTCATTTTATTTATTTAAGACAGAAAGGCAGATATGGGGTGGGGGGAGAGAATGGGTACGTCAGGGCCTTCAGCTACTACAAAGGAACTCCAGACACATGTGCTACCGTGTGCATCTGGCTTATGTGGGTCCTGGGAATCGAACCTAAGTCCTTTCACTTCACAGGCAAGCACCTTAACCACTAAGCCATCTCTCTACCCCATTAATAATTATTCTTATACCACACTTCATGTTTTCTACTTAAGCCTCACAAAAAAATGGTTACTAAGGCAGGGAAGCTGTTTTTGTCTCCATTTGAAAGACATATTTATTTTTCAAGTAGAAGAGATTTAGGTGGTATCAGCATCCACACAGTTAGCCAATGGGGAGTTGCTTTTGTTTGCTGCAGAAACAAAGTTCCACAGACTAGGTGTTTTAAAAAGGCAGAAATGTATTTTCTCACAGTTGTAGAGGCCAACTGTCCAAGAACAAGGTATGAGGTATGATGAAGCCAATCTCTTAGCTCACTGTGTCTCTACCTGGCCTTTTCTGGGTGCATACACAGAGAGCCCCAGACAGACAGTGAGACAGAGTGTAAGTATGGGCCCTGGTATTTCTTTCCTCTTATGAGAACACCATTCCTATCTGTTTAGGGCCCTATTCTTAATGGTCTCATTTACCTAAATTAACTACATAAAGGCCCTATTTCTGAATCCAGTCATGTCATGTTAAGGGTGAGGCTTTTAGCATATGCAGAGGGAAAGAAGCACAGTTCAGCCCTTTCTGGAGGCAGGAGGGTTAACCTGAGGAAGCAAGAACTGGACAGATGTACAGAAAATTATGGCCTTTGGACCAAATTCAAGAGCTAATCTTGTTTGTAAATATACTTTATTGGAACACAGGTGCGTTCATTTATAACATGTCTGTAGCTGTTTTCCTACTGCCATGGCAGCATTAACTAGCTTCCACAGAGATGACGGCCCACAAGACCCGAAAAATGTGCCCACTGGACCTTCACACACACATGCATGCACACACACACACCACACAAACACACCAGAGGTAAACCAATGTAATATTATTTCTTTTACCCACAAGATAATGTCATGACGTCAATATTCTGGTCACTGACGAGTCCTTTGAGACTATGACACACAAAGTGGCATCCGCAGTCTTACATCAGGAAGGGGAAAGCCCAGAGTAATAGTTTGAGGATTTGAGAGTGTGCCCTTCATGCCACACCTCCTGGAAAAGCCTTCTAGGCCTCAGAATAGTGTGTCGATGCTGCTGTCAGGCCTGAGATCTGAGTAAGGCATCTGGTCCACACAATCCTTTCCTGCAATACTCTAAGCCATGAAGATCAAGGATTATTGTCACTCAGGCCAGAACATCTTGCAATCTCCATGCACATCTTATCAGCAGTGACTATAACCATAGGTGCTAAAGTTCTTGAAATGCTGTTTCTCTTAACTTTGTGGTTTAGGCCAGTGTATTTTTTTTTAGTATGACTAGGACTTACATAGAAATTAGAGCAGTCACATTAAGGGAACCTTGGAAATAATCACATAGACCTTAAGGGATTTCCAGGGATAAGTTTGAGACTCTTTGTCCCAAATTGGTCCTTTTCATTATTACACAATCTTCTTCCTTCTTAGCATTCTAAATTGAACTCATGGACTTTCCCTATTATAGCAATAAAACTGGCATGTAGTCACAATGTAGGTTCCTACTTATAGGCATTTGCTAGTAAAAAAAAATAATAATAAAAAATAAAAAATAATCTTTCTGAGGCAGGAGTGGTGGCGCACGCCTTTAATCCCAGTACTTGGGAGGCAGAGGTAGGAGGATCACCATGAGTTTGAGGCCACTCTGAGACTACATAGTGAATTCCAGGTCAGCCTGGACTAGAGTGAGACCCTACCTCAAAAAAAAAAAAAAAAACTTTCCATTATCCATTTTGGATTGGTAGAGACATTTTTCAAATTATTTACATAATAATCCAGAAACTTTTCATTAGTCCTATGGTGGACCTAAGGAACCAAAACCACAACTGTGATTGCTGTGATTAATTTGATTTAATTTGATGATTAGCTAAAGGATTACTTAATATTGCTCAGCTCCTTCATCTTTCTGTCTACATGGACTATGATGGCTGATCTTCTCAACTTCATTGGATTAGGATACACCTAGAAGATTGATAAAGAATAGCTCTGGGTGTTTCCAGAAAGGATTAACTAAGGTGGGGTGGCATGTCCTGAATGTAAAAAGCATCGTCTTATTGGCTAGGGGCTCAGATGAAATAAAAAGGGGAAGAAGAAATGGCTAGCTAGCAAAAGCATGCTCACTCTTTGCTTTCTGCATTCATCATGTGAACTGCTTTGCCATGCTCTCCCATCCTTGATGGACAAAATCCTCTGAAACTGTGAGGCAAAGTATATTCTTTATCTTATAACTCATTTTGCCAGGTACTTTATCACAGCACTGAAAATTCTGACTGACATGCTGACAAATTAATTGCCTTTACATTCATCCTAACTTACTCTATCCAGCATCAATTTCCCTGAGGATTCCCACTACCATGCCATTTGGTCCTAGATAGATTAGTAATCACAAAATTCCAAGTCCTGCCAACCATATTGCTCCATCTCACTTAAGCACAACAAACAAGCCAGTGGGAAGAACATAACCCAATAAAAGAAAAATTGCCAGAACTCTAAGGAACTTGGGGTGGCCCACATGCAATGTGGCACTAAACAGATGCAGACAAAGCTGGATTCAGCCATTCCTGAGGATTTACACACTGCTACACTTCCTCAGGATATGAGCAAGACATTCCTTTTCTCCATTTAAATGTGCTCAAAGTGGGCATAAGCTGGACTCCTCACTCAATATCCAAAATGGCCTCCCTTATATAACATACTTCTGTTATTTAAGTGTCCCTCAGAAATATACATCAGCAACTTTCAGAGGACACTCAGTACAAAACAATGAGATCCATAAGCCTACACCGTAGCTATAATCTTTGAATCGCTAGTTCATCTCCATTCCAGTTTGGAGGGGTTTAGAGATGGAGAGCCTGGGGGGGGGCAGCACAGGATGCACTATGACCTCTTCCACTTGTGTATGCTGTCCCTTGGGCAAAAGAAAAAATACACCTGTAATTTTTCTATTCCATATCTGTTTTTCAACTCTTCTTGGAGTAGAGGCAGGACAAATCCTTGTTCATTCATAACAATCTTGGGGAATGAAAAATAAAGCAACATTAATGACTGGTATCCCAACATTGATAATACTTGATAGAGTGTGAGTGTGCTGAACAAATTCTTGGTCAGGGCTGAACTCCAGTTCAATCACCAATTCGAAGCCCTATTGATGAAATCAAAAAGGAAAACAAAAAGGTTCATAGGATGCTAGTAAGTGGCTTCAAAATTACTCCTACAGTGAATATATATTTTTTGTTGTTTTCCATAGGTAAATTTGCTGAAACTATGTAAATTTGCTCCATTAGATTCTTTAACTGTCTCTTCAAGTGTTAACACTCAGAATTCCCTAGGAGAAACTACCACCTCCATCCCTTCCCTTATGAAAGTTATCTACTGAAGCCCAACCATAGTATCCAAAGCTCTGATTCACGAGCTAGTAGATGTCTTCATGTGATTTAAACTCTGCGCTTACATGTGTTTCCAGATATTTATAAATAAGAACACCTCGGTGTTGTCTCGCTTCTTTTCTTCCTGGTTTTACTTGGCTTCTCCTTTCAGACTGAAAGGCCCTGAAGTAAATTCTTAAAGACACACAAAGAAGGAAAGCTCTTTGTGTTGAAGGGGGTCCACCAAGGTGTTAATTCCATTCTTGTTAGATTCTTTTCCCAGAACTATGTTCCTCATCCAGGAATTTCCATGAGCTCGGTGGTTCACACATCCAAATTCCATCTCTGAATAAATAAACCAGCTAAAGTGCTTAGTTGCCTTGGGATTAACAGAATGTTTCTGAACTTCCATCGCCCCCCAGTGGCAATATTTTTAGTTTCTTTGCCAGAGATATTTTTTTTCTTACTCTTAAAATTTAGGTTATTTCTTCCAATCTCCCTAAGGTTGTTCCTTCTTTCCTTCCATCTTTCCTTCTTTCCTTCCTTCCTTCCTTCTTCCCTTCCTTCCTTCCATCTTTCCTTCTTTCCTTCCTTCCTTCCTCCCTCCCTCCCTTCCTTCCTTTCTCCCTTCCTTCCTTCCTTTCTTCACATTGGCCATGATGAAGTATTTGTGTAGATGTGTCTTAGGAATGAGAACTATATAGCTGCTGGATCTCAGACAAGACATATGTAGCAGACAGCTTCAGGTTCGCTGAGATGAACTTCCAGACCGGGCACAGTTATGGAGGAAGGGATATTATTTATTGAAGCTTACAGATTCAGGGGAAGTTCCATAATGGCAGGAGAAGTGGCCTGCTCTCCACAGGGCCAAGCAGAGAGAGAGAGAAACCAACCAGACACCACAGCACACAGAGCAAAACTACAGCCAAAAGGTCACACAGCACACTTCAGGAACTCCTGCTAGGCACATTTGCATATCTTTACAATGGAATCTCAAACCTGCACCATTAACACCTTAAGACCGGCCCCCAGTGACATTGCCTCTAGCAAGGTGATTGCAGATGCAAACTATAACTAGTAAAACACTGAATATAATGGGGGACATATATTCAAACTACCACAACATAGCACCTGTTTTCATAGTTCTCAAAGCAATTTTTAAACCTGCTTTCCGTTATGACAATCTGACCTCAGAGAAAATAGAAGTAACCAGCACCAAATCATTAAATCCATAAAAATTTCAGGAGTAGCATCAAGAGTATAGAGATGCGACCTCAGCTGCCACAGTTTTTTGATATCTTCTTTGATAGACAATATGTTCATTACTTGGGATTTCAAAATCATAAAGCAGAAAGAAGCTGTGTTGAGTGAGACAGCATGTTTCTACATGGACAACTTAGAAAGCACTTTTAAAGCATAAGAAGTTCACAAATCCATGTTAAATACAATCAATAAGTTTTGGCATCTGGTCTTATTTTCTAGAAGATGAAAAAGTAGAATTTAGGAAAATGAGTCGAGAATAAAAGTCTTCTCTTCAACTCAAATGATGCTGCCCTGCCCACAATGGAAATGATATTTAAGCTTATTTTTCAGATACAGTAGATTCCTTTGGATCACCACCTGCTGTGGTCCACCCCCATATCCCTTTTAAAGATCAGGCTTCCTACTCCTTAAAATAATACTAACCAAGCTATATACTCCTACACATCAACCGTTCTTGCCAATGCTAAATTCCATGCGGAAGTGTGTGGCTTTCACCTTCCTTTACTCCAACCTTGGCTCCTTTCCTACTAGAATGCTTCTCTGATTACCTTCTTTCCCTCTCTATGAAGTCAATTTTTGCTATTGTTGTTGTTGAGATGGAATCAATATATTGTCCAGGCTGGTCTCAACTCCTGGGCCTATAGCATTCTACTTCCTCAGCCTCTCAAGTAGCTGAGACCAAAGACATGGGTCACCATGTCTACCATTGGCAGACAACTTTAATCTAGTCTTTTGTGGTCAAGTGTTATAACTCTCAGTGATCTGGTGGTGTCAATATATTTTCTTTATATTCTAACATATATTTATAAGTCAAACACAACAAATAAAATTGTGTGAAGGGATGTGTTTGATGCTAACTAGAGTATTACTGAAGCAGCAGGGAGTATACTCCATGTGCCCTTGAACTCAGGGACTGGTCTCACATCCAAACACATGGCAGGAGCTCAGGATATATCTGCCTCTCAGTTATTCCTCCAAGTGTCACACTTTCCAGCCACCACCACTGTATGAGTCAATTCCTTTGAAAATACATCCATAGGGCTGGAGAGATGGCTTAGCAGTTAAGGCATTTGCCTGCAAAGCCTAAGGACACATGTTCAAATCTCCAGATCCCAGTAAGCCAGAGGCACAAAGGTGAGGAAAGGGCAAGGTTACACATGCCCACTAGGTGGCATAAGTATCTAGAGTTTGATTGCAGTGGCTGAAGCCCTGGCAGGCAAATTCTCTCCCTTTCTGTCTCTCTCACTCTCTCTAAAAATAAAATTAAAAATTGAAAACATTTTTAAAAAGAAAGAGAATACATCCATACACACACATGTCCATATAAATGGTTGTTTCTCTGAAGATCCCTGAAGTGGTTGATAAGACAGAGATCTGTGGGCAAGAGAGCACTCTGCAGATAAGACCCTATACCATGCTTCCCAATAATGTGGCTGCCTCTGCTTTGAATTGAATTAGACAAGAACTGTGGAAAACTGGCAGAAGACACGTAGAACGGAGGAGCAACTAAAGATGAATAGCATTTATTGCGAATACTGGTGTGTGTGTGTGTGTGTGTGTGTGTGTCCGAGAGCGAGAGAGAGAGATAGGGAAGAGAGAGTAATAGGGGAGAGAAAGAGAGAAAGAGACCTTTCCTACATTTTAATGGTAGTTTTTGAATGTCTAGGCCAATAACCCAACACATAGAGCCTGTATATCTTTGCATTTTATTGCACAGGGAAGCCACACAATAGAATAATATCACAAACATCTGTGCCCACTAGGAATCAAGAATTAAAATATGAATTTCAATATCCCCCAAAGTACATTTCTTGGGAAACCACATTTCATGTGGTGGTAGTAGAAAATGGCTTGTCAACTTGTCTTTTGTGGTTTTAATTATTTGATCCCACTTTTGAGTGAGTCCAAACCACTTGAGAGCCTTCCCTTCTTTCTTCTATGCTACTTATGCCTCACCTTCTCAATTTTCCTTCTGCTTTCATATCTCTTCTTTACAATTTATTAATGCACAATACTTGCAATAAGAAATGAAACCACCCAAGAGAAAGGAATTTATTTAGGTTGGCTAGTCATGCTTTCTCTTTCTAGTAGGGAAATCAAATGAAAGTCAGAAGGTTCTTTGGTAAATATGAAATGAAAGCAAAAAAAAAAACCTTCATTCTTGTGGCATTAATATCCAACCAAATCTGATGACTTACATTTCCTTATCTGTAATCAGCTGATTACCAAATTTCAATTCAGTGTCCTGAATTGCTCCTTGGATTTCTCTACCTAGATAACTGTTGTTATCTCAATTTCAATGTAGCCAACCCAGAATTCATCTCACTTCTAAATTTCTATAGTTTTCAAAGTCAGCAATCATTTATTTTAACCCCTTTCACCTTACATCCTTTATCTTAGCTTTCTCATTTTTCAGTAAGATCACAGTCTCAGGCAACCATAATGTACCACTTTTCTCCACTTCAAAAGAATAAGCATATTGAAAAGTCCACAGTTGCAGTTTATGTTTTTTTTTTTTTTTAATTTTTATTGATTTTTAATCTTACATACCAAAAAAAACCCCACCTGATATTTCCCTCCCCTCCCCCATTCCACTTTAGAACTCCAGTCTCCATCATATCCCCTCCCTTTCTCCATTAGTCTCTCTCCTAATTTGATGACATCATCTTTCTCTTCTATTTTGGGGGTCTTGCAAAGGTATTGCTAGGCACTGCAAGATCATGGATATCGAGGCCAATTTCTGTCTGGGCAGCTGCATAGTAAGAGGTCATATCCTTCCTTTGGCTCTTCCATTCTATCCGCCCCCTCTTCCGCAATGGTCCCTGAGCCACTGGAGGATGTGACAGAGGTGTTTCAGTGCTGGGCACTCCTCCATCCCTTCTTCTCAGCACTATGTTGCCTTTTGTGTCATCCCAGTGGTCGCAGTTTATGTTTTTAAAAATGAAAGGCAAGGGCTGGAGAGATGGCTTAGCGGTTAAGGCGCCTGCCTCCTAAGCCTAAGAACGTTGGTTCCAATCTCCAGGTCCCACGTTTAGCCAGATGCAAAGTGACGCAAGAGCGCAATGCTGCACTTGACCACAAGGGGGCGCAGACATCTGGATTTCGTTCTCAGCAGCTAAGACACTGCTGGCGCGCCCATCTCTATCTGCCTTCCTCTCTCTCTCTGTCTCTCTCTCTCTCTCTCTCTGTCTCTCTCCAAAAATAAAAATTTAAAAAATGAAAGGCAAATAATCCAATGCCTGCTGGAAGTTTCACCACCCTAACATTGACCTATTTCTCTTTAACATCAGTGAGGATTTACAAACCACATTCCCCACTCATTATATTCACAAGGAAGAAAAGGTCAAATCTCCACTCTACAAGGTAAGACTCTACTGCTGCTTCCCATGTGGGAAACTCTTATAATGGAAATGTGCTAGTACATAAAGAATTATGAAATGGGAAAACAATGGTGGAAGAAATGAGGGAAAACAGGAAAATGAGCAATGCTCATTACGTCCATTCTTGCCAGTGCCTTATCCCACCTTTGTCAGCCTACCATGTTAAATGCAGTCACCCATAAAAGGTCAACTGACAGCAACTACTGGATTGTCAACTTTATCTTAAGAGCATGAGTAGTAGTAGTATTATTTTCCTTACTAGTCTACAATAGTGTTTACTGCCCATTTAACCTTCATAATAATGGTTACTTTAGAGTAGAAAGAGCAATAATAAATTAAATTAGCAATAATGTAGTTACTTAATGCACATGTGTACACGTACACCCCCCCACACACATACACACATGCATACACCTACTGTGTGCAAAGTAAGGAAGTAGAGTCCATGCTTCGGCTACTAAATCAAAGGGACCAAGTTTTGGCCCTTGCGTTTCCAAAGACAGTGTTTCTCTACTTTGACATTGTTCACACTTATAACGGGATAATGCTTTGTTGCAAGAGCTTTGCTGTGTGCTCTAGCATGTTTTAGCAGCATCCCTGGCCTCTTCTCACTTGATGCCAGAAGCAACCCTAATCACTAGTATGACAACTGAAAACGCCTCCAGACATTACCAAATATACCCAAATGGGAGCAGCAAAAGCCCCTTCAATTGAGGAGAACTGCCTTAAAGAGAAATGGGGGAAGGAGGACTTTTCCAATCAAACCTCATACATGGTGGATTTCCAAGCAGAAGAGGTGGGGCACTCCTTGTTGGCATTTCTAATAAAATAGTATTTGGGGATTAGAGAGATAGCTTAGCAAGTAAGAGCACTTTCTGCTCAAGCATGAGGGCCTAAAATGGCTGGAGTGCACCTGAGTTCAATTCCCTAGTGCCCACATAAAAGCTGAGTGTGCAGTGTGAAACAAAGGAGTTATCATAAGAAAAATGAACTCTAACAACTTCATACTATTTTGAGTCCTTGTGGCAAAAGGTGGAGTATGTATCATTCTATATCTGCTTTTCAAAAATGTAATCTATAACTTAAAGCAAAAACATGTTCTCTTGGAGGTAGCACTGGTGCCCCAGTGTCACAGGAGTGCTGGTGGCTTTGAATGGGTATTTAGAATGCCACGTGCATAGCTGACTTTTTTTGTTGTTTTTTTTTAATTTATTATTTATTTTACTTGTTATGCTCATAATGTGAATAAATTCATGTTGGTGCCTTTGATAGCCTCCTCCCTGTTCCCCCTCGAAGGGACCCCCTCATTGGGGAATATGGGTCATGCATTGTGGGGGTAGCCATCAGTTATGGGGAAGAGGCAATGTCTCTGTGCATAATGTTCCAACTTGTGGCTCTAACAATCTTTCCACCCCCTCTTCTACAAAATTCCCTGAGCCATGTTGGGTTCATGTTAGGTCTACTTCAGTGATGAGGTCTTGGGAGCCTGTGTCTCTGGATATCTGGTTTAGCAGGAGTTGAGTGTTCTCTGTGTCTATCTTCTTCATGGCTGACATTTAAAGGGCCTAGTGGCACATGCATTTAATCCCAGCACTCAGGAGGTAGAGATAGGAGGATTGCTATTTGAGGCCAGCCTGGGATTACACAGTGAGTTCTAGGTGAGCCTGGGCTAGAGTGAGATCTTTCCTCTAAAATAAAACAAAACAAAACAGAGCCTGGGCCTAGAGCACTGGTGCCTATTGCCTTCTTCTTTCCTTAAGTCTCATATGGGCCACTATATACCTGCCCCAATCATTCCATGGCTAGGTGCCAGACTACCAGAAACAGTCATTATGCCCCAGAGCCCGCTAAAATTGTCGAAATTGGCCAGTCTGAAACCTGCTGTTGCATCCATTGCTTTCCAAGGTATATTAAAGGCATTTGCCCATGTACCTTCCTTCTTACTCTAACTTTTTAATCAAACCTGATGTTTCCACAAATCCCCCACCCCCTCTCCAGCTGTGACTCAGTGTTTATTCCCTCTCTTGTGATCTGTGAGTATTAAAAAAAAGTTTTGTCGGGCTGGAGAGATGGCTTAGTGGTTAAGGCGCTTGTCTGTGAAGCCCAAGGACCCAGGTTCGACTCCCCAGATCCCACATGAGCCAGATGCACAAGATGATGCTTGTGCAAGGTTGCACATGCACATGGTTGCCCATGCACACAAGGTGGCTCATGCATGGAGTCTGATTGCAGTGGCCCTGGCATGCCAATTCTCTCTCTTTCTCTCTCTCATAAAAAGTCTTGTCAATGATAATCATCTCCTGTTATGTTGAATTTTACCATACAAAATTAAAGCTATTAAAAGCTATAATTCTATGATTTGGACAGAGCATACTCCCCAACAATTGCCAGAGTCCTAAAAGGACTAGACACAAGAAGTTTAACAGTCACTGTTATATACTCACATGATTTTATGGGCAACTGGGAAACTGGGATGGCCTTTTTTCAAGTAGTTGCTCTACTTGAAGTGATGGGTCTTGTTTTGCAGAGACCATTCACTGGATGCAGCCTGTCCCTAAGGGAGAGATACGATTTTTGCAGTGAGAAAATTTGCTCAGGCACAATGCAATTCATGAGACTTATTTGAGAGCTGTAGCCAACAACCCCTTAGTACCCCAGAGGATGAACCTTTTGCCTGGGCTGAGGTGGGAAATGGGTGTACTTCACAGACCCACTAATGATGATATAGAAGGATATGTTTCTTGATTAACACTTGAAGCAACAAAGTCAAATTACCTTATTTTTAAAACATTGTGTAATGTTTTGAGATATACACAATCATGTGACACAATTTATGGGTGATTTTATTTTTTTTTATTTTTATTGACAACTTCTATACATACAGACAATAAACCATGATAATTCCCTCCCCTCTTCCACTTTCCCCTTCACAACTCCACTCTCCAACATATGCCCTCCCCCTCCGTTAATCTCTTATTTTGATGTCATCATCTTTTTCTTCTATTATGAGGGTCTTGTGAAGGTATTGCTAGGCACAGTGAGGTCATGGATATCGAGGCCAATTTCTGTCTGGACAGTGGCATTGTAAAGAGTGGTACCTTTCCTTTAGCTCTTACATTCATTCTGCCACGTCTTCTGCAATGGACCCTGAGCCTTAGAAGGTGTGATAGTGATGTTTCAGTGCTTGACACTCCTCCATCCCTTCTTCTCAACACTATGTTGCCTTTTGGGTCATCCCAGTGGTCATTGCCATCTGAAAAGAGAAGCTTCTCTAACCAAAAGCGAGAGTAGCATTAATATATGAATACGAATATTAAGTGTAGTGCTTTCAGGGCAGCTTGGTGGGAATAATATATGCATTTATCCAGACAAGAGCAGGCTTTCTACCCCTAAGTCTCATGACCTCCCCTGCCATAGGCTTTTCATTATGTTTTTAGTACAAGGTATGCATTCCCTCCCATAGAGAGGGCCTTCAGTCTAATTAGAGAGCAGTTGGTTCCCCCCAGAGCAGACATGCCACTATTGTACCCATTTGGTCATTTGGCCTGTCTGGACAAACTTGAGGCTTTCATTGTCCACTGTTTTCACCACTAATGACTTCTTTCTCCCATACGGAAACATGCAGGGCAGATTTTTTTTTCCAGCTTTCAGTTGTTTGGTCTACAGGGAGAAGGTTTTCAGCTCAGCACCAGCTTGATTTCTCAGTGACCTTGACACCCAAGCATGTGATTGATGTCTTCCGCAATATGGTCTTACCATCTTTTACTCATGGGGAACCAAGGGCCTTGGCAATAGCCTGTAATGTTTTGGAGGCAACAGGGACCTCCCTGGCCAACAACTCACTGGAAGGTATCCCATCCCTGGCACTGAAAATTTTCTAGTAGCAATCTATGGCTTCTGGATGTGCCATTATCCAAAAAAAAAAAAAATAGGCTTGCATATGTCTTATTCAGAATATCTTGAATTTTGATACACCCTCCCCCTCCCCTTATCTTACTCAATCTCTTCCCCTTGCCTCATTTAGGCCATTCAATTCCCTGTAATCTGTTCTTCTACTTATATATACAGTGCCATCCCCTTAAAGTCCTTCCCTCTCCTCCCTCTCTTATAGCCTTTTTCTAGCTTACTGGCTTCTGCTACCAATTTTTGGTTCCAGCTCACACACAAGTGTAAACATTTGTAGCTAGGATCCACATATGAGAGAGAACATGCAATGTTTGGCTTTCTGGGCCTGTGTTACTTCACTTAGTATAATCCTTTCCAGAGCCATCCATTTCTGTGCAAATTTCATTTTTCTTTAGTGCTAAATAGAACTCCATTTGTACCACATCTTTATTATCCATTCATCTACTGAGGGACATCTAGGCTGGTTCCATTTCCTAGTTATTGTGAATAGAGCAGCAATAAACATGGTTGTGCAATAATCTCTAAGGTAGTGGGAAGAGTCACTAGGATATATGCCTAGAAGTTCTATAGCTGGATCATATGGTAAATCTATTTTTAGCTGCCTCAAGAACCTCCACACTGATTTCCACAATGGCTGGACCAGACTACATTCCCACCAACAGTGTAGAAGGGAGTCCCTTTTTTTGCATCCTCACCAATATTTGTTGTCATTTGTTTTCTTGATGGTAGCCATTCTGACAGGAATGAGATGGAATCTCAAAGTAGTTTTAATTTGCATTTCCCTGAT
Organism: Orientallactaga sibirica; assembly: GCA_036365145.1. Lineage (NCBI taxonomy): Eukaryota > Metazoa > Chordata > Mammalia > Rodentia > Dipodidae > Orientallactaga > Orientallactaga sibirica. Next base: position 8,981,354 of record JAEOAD010000840.1, read on the forward strand.
GGCTAAGGATGCTGAACACTTTTTTAGATGTTTTTATGCTATCTGTATTTCTTCTTCTGAGAACTCTATTTAGTTCCATAGCCCATTTTTAATTGGGTTGTTTGATTTCTTAGTGTTTTGTTTTTTGAGTTCTTTGTATATTCTGGATATTGATCTTCTGTCAGATGTATAGCTGGCAAAGATTTTCTCCCTTCTGTAGGTTGTGTCTTTGCTCTATTCACAGTGTCCTTTGTCATACAAAAGCTTTGTAATTTCATGAGATCCCAGGGGTTGATTAGTGGTTTTATTCCCTGAGCAATTGGGGTTATATTCAGAAAGTCCTTGCCTATGCCAATATGTGGAAGGGTTTCCCCTAACTTTTTCCTCTAGCAGTTTCAGTTTCAGGTCTGATACTAAGGTCCCTGATCCATTTGGGCTTGATTCTTGTGCATGGAGAAAGACAAAGTCTATTTTCATCCTTCTACATATAGATATACAATTTTCCCAACACCACTTGTTTAAGAGGCTGTCTTTTCTCTAGGAAATATTTTAGCATTTTTGTCAAAAATCAGATGTCTGTAGCTGCCTGGATTGACATCTGGGTCCTCTATTCTGTTCCATTTATCTACATGTCTGTCTTTGTGACAGCACTGTGCTGTTTTTGTTACTATGGCTTTGTAAGATAGCTTAAAATCCAGTATGGTGATACCACCAGCCTTATTTTTGTTGCCTAAAATTATTTTGGCTATTAGAGGTTTTTTTGTGCTTCCAAATGAATTTTAGGATTGTTTTTTCATTTCTGTGAAGAATGCCATTGGAATTTTAAAGTGTACATTAGGGCTGGAAAGATGGCTTAGCAGTAAGGCCTTTGCCTGCAAAGCCAGAGGATTCAGGTTCCACTTTCCAGGACCCAGTAAACGAGATGTACAAGGGGGTGAGGGAGAAAAATGGCATGCTAGTGCCTCAGTCACTGAAACCGAACTCCAGAGTTTTACACCACCTAGTGGGCAATGGGCATGTGCTACCTTCCTTGCCACCTTTCTCCAGCCCTCATGACGCACTTTCAATATACATTAAATATACACATAACGTGCACAAATACATACAAATATTACATGCCAATTAAAAAACAAAAACTGAACATTGAAAAATCTGAAGGGAAGACATTTAAAAATCCAGTAACCTGAGAATTGCCCGTAGAACTTCCTCTGCCGCCTGAAGCTGTAGGAATTAGGACAGGTTCCCTTCACGGAAGCCTCTGCCTTGACTGAAGCCTTGATTTAGAGGTTTCTCGGCGCTCCGGGAAGTTGAAACCAGCGCCCGGCCAAAGGAGGCGGGGCCAGAGATCGGGTCCTGGCGGTCATAGGCCAAGGCACGGAAAAGGCGGGGCCTGCTCTCCTTGATTGACGGAGTCTTTCTCCTTCAGCCTGCGGCCCGCCTCCCTGCTCCCGGAAGTTCCGCCTTCAGAAAAGGAAGTAACGGGGCGCGAGAAAGCCGGTGGTGACCGTGGCCAGCGGTAGCGGTGACCCGTTGAGAGGCAGGCGGCGGCGGAGGCAGGAGGCTGCCGCAGGGATTCCCGTGGGCGGTTTGAGGCGGGCCCGGCCGTTTGAAAGCAAGCGAAGGAAGAATCAGGTACGGAAAGGCGTGCCGGCGGCGGTAAGAGCCCGTGGGGGCCAAGAAGGCGGCCGGAGCTGGTGGGACTCGCGGTGACGAGACGGGCGGGGGAGTTGGGCCGCGCCTTGCCCTTCGCTGTCCCTTCCTTTCTTCGTTGAACTCCCGGGAATGCTCCACACTTTGTCCTGATTCGCAACTCCCCTTTAAGACCTGGAGGCTGGAGGCGGGGAGAGGTCCGGTCTACAATGACAACCACCCCCAGCTCTACACGTGTGTCTGTGACGTGCCTTCTGATAACCCCGTTTGTTTATGGTCTCACAAATGGATCCCCAGAGGATGACATAGATTTCACAGTGTTTCCCCCAACGGGACAGTATGTTAAATCTGTCCCCGAGTGAATATTCTGTCTGGCACGTTCCCATGGGACGAGGGAGAGAAAGAATGAGGGTCTGCCAGATTAAGAACAAGGGAATAGTGTGGTTCCGAGCTTCAGCATTGATCTGGCTCTTTGTTTTGGCAGCTGCTAACTTAAAGTTGGGAGTCATCAGTGTGATTCCAACCATGGGTACCTCCACATCCACTCCTGCTACTTCAGGTCAGACCGCAAATGCTTCAGACCAGCAGGCAGCATCACAGCCTTCAGGATGCCCCATGCATGAAAAGAAAAGTCAAGGTAATTGGGTCTTTGTCTAGAATATTAAGACTAATATATTTCTTAAACGGTTCTAAAGGAAGACTTTGTATAGTTTGCTACTGTGGCTTTATAACCTTGGGAGTCCTAATTTTGCTACTTACTATAAAGTATGTGATCATAGACAGATGATTCTCTTAAGTTTACGATGATGATCTGTAAGTGTAATATACTGTTTCACACGGTTATCATTTATGCTTTGCCGAGATACTGCATAAAAATATAGTATTTGCTCCCGAAATCAATCCTGATTCCCTAAAGTTTACCTTTGCCTACATCAGTGGCTCTCAGCTATGGATGGGGAGAGGCAAATTCCATTCTCCCATGGGACATTTGCCCATAATTGGGATATGTTTTGGGTGGTCAGAACTGTGAGGATCAGACATGCTACTAAGCATCCTACAATACACAGAGCAGCCCCCACAACAGAGAAATATTTGGCCCTAAATGGCAAGAACACCAGAGTTGAGAAACTGGTCTAGCAATCTCATAAATTTTACTCCCATAGCTATTGCACTGTTAACATATGTGAAAATAAGCCATCACCAAATGACCTTGAGGTACCATTCTTTCAGTGCAAATGTAGAAATGAAAAAAAAAAACTTTTTATTTTAAAATCTTTTTATTTATTTGCAAGGAGTGGCGGATGGACACACCAGGATTTTGCCACTGCAAACTAATTCCAGATACATGTGCCACTTCGTGCACCTGGCTTTACATGGGTACTGGGCCATCAGGCTTTGCAAGCAAGTGCCTTTAACCACTAAGGCATTTCTCCAGCCCAGTTTTACTTTTAATTGATGCATATCTTTTTTAGATAGTTCAGATTAAAGTTAGCTTCAGTCAATCAGTTGTGGGGGCAGAGTCAATATGACATGCTTGTGCCCATGGCACATTCATTCATTTGGTCAGCCAGTCTGCTTTTCCTACTCTTGATAGGTCACCACTTATTCTGTGCTAAGCACTGCAAGTTTTGTTGTTTCTTTTCAGTACTGACAAGAAGTAGTGGACAAGGTAGATAAAAATGCTTGATAGAGTTTACATTCTCTTTGTATTCCTATGTGTGGTAAGTTTTCTAGGAAACTAAGACTCAGAGTAGCTAACTGATCTACTCCAAGATATTAGCTACTAAGTGGCAAAAGTGGTGAAAAATCATGACTTTGAACAAGGATAGCTCGTGTGCTCTAAAGGAATATCTCCTTCCAGGTATTGAGGCTTACCAGACAGAATTGGTATGCTCCTGCTTTTGTCACCAGGCAACTCAGGGAGTCCTACTAGTTTCTTGTTACTTCATATTTATTCTAGAGAGCTGTGAGTCTTATTTATTTGTGTTAGTAAAGAATGTGGGTATTTGTAGGAGACCAAAGGAGCTACAGTGTAAATATAATACTGTTATAAAAGGTTTAATACACTTTTCCTCCTGACACCCAGCTGGGATCAATGCTCTGGAAATGATGGTGCTTTGAATGGTAGAAAAGGAAGCTATAGCAAGTCTACCTTCACTCCTAAAGTGGATAGCTGCACCTGGCATCCTGGGGAAGGAAAGCCTGGGAGGAGAGCCCCAAGGAAAGAAGTTAAAGAAACCTGACATGACATCCGGTCGTCAGTGTGTGTATTCCATAGTGTCTGCTACTGCCTGAGATAAGGATCCATGACAGAGCAACAGTCAGCCTGGGCTGCAGCTCTCGAGGATGCTGTCTACTCTCCTGATGTTCAGACAGGTTTCGCAGGCCCCACACCTGCCTGGATCAGCGCTCTGGGATCTTGAGTGTTGACTACTACTCTTGAAACTCAACTCATTAGACCCAGACTTTCCCCCTTAAGCATTTGGGTCCATCATGGGTTGTGGGACATTTTCTTTAGATTGCCTCTGCTGTCTACTGACATGGACTAGGGATGATGAGTGATAGTTTTCTGTGCTGTATTTTAGACTTATAACAGAGCCCACGCAGAGTGACATTCATGGTTTTCTCTAGTAGACTGTGTAGTCTCCTACTCATTTTCTGCTCCCATCCTCAGGTCCTGAAGGAGTGTGTCAGCAGTGGATGCCTTGACTGTGGCTGTTGTCATCGGTGCTGGGCTTGTCTGGAATTTATGACTGGAAGTCAAGAAGGCCCAGTAAAATGTGGCCAGCCTTCACCTTAGGTTCCTCTGTAGCTCCCAGCTGCCATTCCAAGTAGAAACCTTGTAGGTCATTACTAACACCACCATGTCATGAGCAACCCATACTATTGAATTTGCAGGGTTTTGGGTTTATTTTTGATGGGGGCATGACAGAATCAGAGAATGGGAGCATGATTTTCTTTCAGAGCCAAAGCAAAGGTATAGAATCTTCTTGTTTTTAGGATTTTAGAATGTTGGCTAGCTTAGTTCTTGCAGCCTTAAACAGAAGAAACTGGGATTTTTTTCTACTGGTAGTTAGAACTTCAACTCTTTCAGGTCCCTGCTGAAAGAACCTGAGCTGGTGACATGCCTCTATAGGATGTTTTAATATTTGATTTTTTTTCAGGCTGTCCTGTGAGTGCAGATGCATCTGGTCCAGCCTGTGGAAGTGGAGGCCAGTCTGTGCCGGCCCACCAGGAACGGGCCTATGAGTACGTGGAGTGCCCTGTTACTGGCGCTGTAGCAAAGAATAAGGAGAACCTTGACCCTTCGAATCTGGTAACCCTCCCTTACCCCTTCTTCTTGTGGCTTTTTATGCAGGGGTGCTAAGATAGATTCTTCTGTTCTTTGGAACCAGAGAAGTTTGCCATTTCATCCACAGTGGGATTTTAGAAAGTGTTATGAAATACAGGTCTCAGAAGGTTCCTGGGAAAGAGTTATTGGATGGTAGCAAGAGATTCATTAAAGAGTACAAGTTGTAAGGTGTTTGGGTATGGGAAAGCCTTGTATGCATGTCCAAGATTATGGTAATTGTTTTGGCATAGGTAGGAACTCCCCTGCATGTTAGTCACATTAGTCACATATGTGGCAGTCAGCAAATTAATACCTTGCAGAAATGAGACCCAAATGCTCTGGCTTCACTGTATTTTATGATAGGCAGACAATGGGATTGTGGGCTCCTGTTTGGATTCACAGAGATAGGCAGACTTGGGTCACTTTAGAGAGCTACAGGATTATCAAGAATACTTAGAACATTTGAAGGAACTAGAAATATTTAGCATGACAAAGAAAGGATGTGGGGATATAGTAGTAGTGTTTTCCACATCAAGACCTGATTAACTATGGTCCATGTGCTAAATCTAGCCCACCATCTTTTTTTTAAATGAAGGCTTATTGGCATTTGCTATTCTCAGTACTTTACATACTCCATATCACTACATTCAAACTAAAGAGCAAGTTGTAGCATAATTGAATAGTATGACAATGTATGGCTCATAACACCAAAACTATTTCCTGTCTTCCCTTGAAAGAAAGTTTGGTCATGTTTGCTGGCCTATATATTTGAAACTGTGTTTGGAAGACAGTATTTATGCCTTGGTGCAGTGTCAGGGAAGCCACAAGTTGTGTTCTTTATAAGTATGTTCTATAAAAGGTCATGTAGTGTGGGTTGGTAGTAGTGGAACCAGCCTATATGCAGAATGAGCTTGAGGAGGAAATAGTAAGTTGCCTGACCACTGAAAGATTTTTGTTTAGAATGCCCAGAGTGTACATGAGATTCGTCTAGGCTACAGATTACAAAGATATGTAAGGCACAGCTTTGGCTCTCAAGTGATTCACATTGGAGAAAAAGAGATTAAAACACACACAACTACAGTGTTTTTACAATCCAGGTGCTTATGGAAAGAAGTGCAGGGTTATTTGTAAGAAGCTAATATTGCAGATGTTTCAGTTCAGAAAGAGGGAATGAGCTATGGTCAGACCTCAGTGATGGCCCTGCCAAGCTATAAGGAAACTGCCTTTTAGAGTCTTACATGTCTATGTTTTTACGTAAAAACATTATGTATATCGAGAACATTAATAACAGCGTTTTTGTTTTCCTCAATTATATTTATTTTTTCTTTATTAGTTATGTACATACTCAGTGTGTAAACAGCATATGTTGGTACCATCCTTACCCTCATCCCTGTTCCCCGCCCCTCCAAAGGGACCCTCCTCGTTGGGGATGCCAGTTACCCCCATGGGGATTGTGGATCGTTCATTGTGGGGGTAGCCATCAGTTATGGGGAAGAGGTAATGTCTCTGTGCATAATTTTGTTCATGTCATTTCTGTAATGTACATTGTCTCCTTTAACCCTCACAACTTTGTATAGTCAGTAATTTTCATGTCCTCACTTTAGAGCTGATGATACTGAATGAGAGTGATGTGCCCCCTTCACTCAGCTAGGAAGTGATAGGGCCAGCCACCCCAGACCTGTGTCCTTAAACATGTTTATGATGACAGTGTAGCTAAGCAATTCTTTGCTTATCTCACACGGCTTACCTGCTGCCATTATTCTAAGTAGGAACCATGTTGTGGCTGAGATGTTAGCTGTGTTTCTGCTATGAATCACTTTATTTAATTCAAAAAGAAGGTCTCAGCTTGGGTTGATTGTCCCCCATGGGGGCAGTTGGCTACATATGGAGACATTTTGAGTTTTCTCAACTAGGAAGGAAGGGTACAGCTGGGTAAAGGCTAAGGATAATGCTAACAATTTCATGGTGCTGAGGCAGAATCCTATAAGCTGAAGATTGGCCAGCTTCTGAAGGCAGCAGTACCAAGGATGAAAGACCCTGCCCTAGACTAGGTGTGAGCATAATGGCGTTGTTGCCCCCTGTTTGGGGGAAGGGATTTGTGGTTGTTTGAATCAGATGTCCCCATCAACTCATGTGTTCTGGATGTTTGGTCCCCAGCTGATGGCAGTTTGGGAGGTGGAGCCTTGCTGGAGGAGGTGAGTTTTGGGGGAAGACTTAGGGGTATTGTAGCCAGCTCCCCCATGCTAGAGTTTGGCTCACTCACCTGCTGCTGTTTTCCCCATGCAATGGCAAGGAGGTGATGTCTAGCCTTTGCTCATGTCATGCTTTCCTCTACTACAAAGAAGCTTCCCCTCAAGAGTATAAGCCAAAAAAAAAAAAAACTTTCCTTCCATCAGCAGCTCTTGATTGGGTGCTTTGTCTCAGGAATGAGAAGGTAACCACAGCAGGACTTTTCTACCTCCTATTTGGCAATATTGAAATTAAAATCCTCCTATGTACTATGTGCAGCGAAAGGGTGGAAACAGCAGCAGGATCATAAAAGTAAACCATGTTCAAAAAGGAAGTAACATTGTACAGATAGCCCACAGACTTTGCCTCGCCAGAGCAAATAGTCCTTTCTACAAACCTACCATAAAAGGGATTTTGGAAATGCCTGCAGATCATGGTATTAGTTTTACTTCTTTTTACTTCTTTAATGGCATTGCTTCTAACTCTATTCAGAGAATAAAGAGATCAAATATTTAACCACAGTATTAACTTGATATGTCTGAGTACTTAATGAGGAAAAAGAACTACAGTATTCTGACTCTCAAGACAGCCAGTATTGAGGTTTGAATGTGATACGTCCCTCACAGGTTCATGTGTTTGAACAGTTGATCATCAGTTGGTAGCACTATTTTGGGATGTTGTGAGACCTTTTGGACATGAGGCCTACCTGGAAGACATGGGGACAAGGCTAGAGGGTTCTATAGCCTATCCAGTTCAGCTTTTTCTTCTTGATCTGTTGAGGTGTGAACAAGCCTTCTCATGCTCACACCTCCATGGAGCCTCCCATTGCCATTCCCTCTCAAACCACGAGCCACAATAATTCTTTCCACTCTTAGTTTGCTTTTTGTTGGTTATTTGGTAGCAGCAACAAGATATGTAATACAGCCAGAAAAGCTGAGATTTCAAAATTTTAAGTTCCCTTGTTTAATGGGACTTGTGCTTTGCATATGAAGCATTGTTTTCCAAGAAGTGTTTAATTGTGTCGCTTGTTACTTTGTATCATATTGCTAGCATTAAGGCAGTACACTGATTTTTCCCATAGATGCCACCACCTAATCAGACTCCGTCCCCAGATCAGCCATTTGCATTGTCTACTGTCAGAGAGGAGTCATCTATTCCTAGAGCAGACTCTGAGAAAAAGTGGGTTTACCCTTCTGAACAGATGTTTTGGAATGCGATGCTGCGAAAAGGGTGAGTTGAGCTGGGGAGACAGCTCAGTGGTTAAAAGCACCTGTTTGCAAAGCCGATCAGGCCAGATTTGATTCCCTAGTACCCATGTATAGCCTAACTTACAAAATGTTAACATGCATCTGGAGTTCATTTGCAGTGGAAGAGGCCCTGGTGTGTCCATAATTACTTTCTCTTTCTTGGTCTTTCTCAAATAAATAAATAAATCTTAAAAAGGGTAAGTGAGTATAATATTTAAATATAAATTTGCTCACAAAATTTGCAAGGCCAGTGGACAAGGCTCCAGAGCCAGCAGAATATGTGTACTTATGTGTATGGCAGGGAGAGCAGAAACAGATTTATTTAAGGAATTTCCTTCCTTCATTATGGAAGCTAGTAAGTGGAAGGCTCAGGAATGCCACTGGTGCAGTTCTAGAGCCAGGAGAGGTGACAGTGTAAGTTCCTGTCTGAAAGCTGGCAGGTTTGAAATCCAGGAAGAACCCATGTTTCACTGCAATATTCCGAAAACCAGGGAAAGACTAATGGTGGAGTTTGAGCAAACATACTTGAGGAGTTTTCTTCTACTTAAGCAGAACCACCTCTTTTGTTAAACTTAGACCTGCAACCTCCATGTGCTGAGTAATCTAATGATTGAAATGTTAATCTCCTTCACATCACCTTTTCTGACATACCCAAAATGTTTGACCAAATGTCTAGTGATTCCATGGCTCCATCACATTGATGTGTAAAAGTGGTCCTCATCACTAGGAATAGATTTCTTTTTTAAAGAAGAAACATATAAAATGCTTAGAGAATCTTGGGGAACCATTTATCAATACTGCTAACTGAAAAAGGTCATCTTCAAAAATAGGTGGTTCTGAACGTAAGTGAGGCTTTTGGAGAGTTGCTGAAATGAGATTAATCTTTGACTCTAGTGTTTGTAATGGCTTGAATTTCTTGAACTCCTCTACCATTATGAGTGGATCTTGAAAATGAATCTTAGACCCATTAAATTCAGAGTAAATGAGCATTTTTAGGTTTGTCATAAAGGATATTAGTTTAACATTATTTTACAAGTATACAGATTAACTTTTTGCATTTAGCAATAATACTTACAGATTTTACCATATGTTCTTTGTTAGGTGGAAGTGGAAGGATGATGATATTAGTCAGAAGGATATGTACAATATCATTAGAATCCACAATCAGAACAATGAGCAGGCTTGGAAAGAGATTTTGAAGTGGGAAGCTCTTCATGCTCAGTAAGTATGTTTAAGATATGACAAGTCCTTTCAGCATCTCTTTGTATTTTTTATCAGCTTTCCTACAATGTTAACATTTTATTTAAATAATTTGCTATGTATTTGTGTAGCAGGTTCCTCTCAGTGGCCATTGTTGTGGGATAACATGTGAAAAAACCCCCAAAAAACAGCAGTGCATCTGTTTCATTGGACTTGTGGGCCTTGGGTACAGAGTGCAGAAAGGACCAAGCAGAAATGGCTCGGCTCTGCTCACTGCTGGCTTAAGGTGCCCACGTAGTGGTCAGGAATGACTGCAATCATAGGCTAGAATCCTCTGAAGACACAGCCATTTACTCATCTGACAAGCGGTGTTGGCCATTGGCCAAAATACCTGCTCATGACCTGTGAACGTGGTTGCTTTGGCTGCCTCACACCATAGTGGCTGGGTTACAGAAGACACCACAGTGGCTGGGTTACAGAAGCTGGAGTACTAAGCGGCAGCTGAATCTCCTGTCCTAGCTGGACAGCATCCCAAACTTGGCCGGGTTCAAGGGGAGGAGGTAGCAATCTGTACCACACAGAGGAGAAATATAGCAGTTCATGTTGGAAAGGAGACTCAACTGTGGGAAAGACCTTTCCATTCTCCTAGCAGTATTTGGAATTCCTGTTAGGACTAACCTTAAAGAGCTATCTTAAAATGATCCCCTCTTCTCAGAATAGTTAAGTGCAGCCATGTGGGTGATCATAGATATAGGACTTTAATCTAGAGCATAGTAGTTCTTAGCATCACCTGGAAGGCTTGGTACAACCCTGTATGCCAGGCCCACTCGCAGGGTGTTTGATGAAGTTCAGGGTAGGGTCCAGGCTTGGTGTTCTGGAGTGATGTGATGTGGCTGGTTTGAGAACTCCCCCTCCAGAAGTGGAGGGAGATGAAGTGTCTATGCAAAGACCAGGTCATAGCATAATCTGCTTTACATTTCAAATTCCTTTCCATACTGTAATTAATTAGCTTCTTGGAGAAAGAGCCCTGGTTAATTTATTTCTAAGGTGCTCTCTTGGTTTTCAGTATTTGCATTGAGTGATTCATTAGTAACATTTGCTGGTAGACACTGGCTGGGCCCCAGGCCTATGATGACTGCATCATTCCTGTCAGTAACCCCTGACCTGTAGGAGCTACCTCCTGGCTGGCTGACAGGGGGAGTGGCAAGTGTCTGCAGTGACCTAGGTTGAAAATGTGCTGTAATTCAAACCACCTGCTCATTACATAGTGTGATTGCAGGGCAGGAAAAGAGCAAACAGAATGTAAGTTTGTCATTTTCAACTCCCTATCAGTCATCAGGCAAATCTCTGGCCTTTAAATGTCCCAGTAAAGTTTCCAGAAGAAAATCCATGCTGTGGATTGAGTTTACTTCTTTTCCTATGGCCCTCTTGAGAAGAGATGCTAAGGAGAAGTTAGTTGCTCATATAGTCCTCAAGTAAGGCTCCACTGCACTGCGGATTCTTTTCTCCCTCTCTGTAGAAATGAAGCCGTTCTTATCAAGGAGAACAGCCTGTGGTCTTAAAGTTCCCCCTCCATTAGGGATGCACCTTTGCGCCTGTCACAAGGGTATGGTCTTATGTCTCCTCTGTACCCCAGTGCCAGCAAGAGGGCTGACCACTGAGGGGGCCTCAGCCAGAGTCTATGGGCAGAGTAGGTGGAGTCTTAATTTTGACACTGAGAGTATGCCGCTTATGCTTACTTGAGGAGCAAGTCCAACACTACTTCAAACTAGTTTCTGGGAATTCAGCCATCATTTTCTTTTCCTCATAAAGGCTGATAATTTGATTTGAGATGAAACAAGAATATATTCTCACAAAATCCATGAGGGATTGGTTCCAGGACCTCTAAGAATACCAAAATCTAAGGCTAGAGAGATGGATCAGCCAGCAGTAAAAAGGCACTTGCTTGCAAAGCCTTATGACCCAGGTTCATATGAAAAAGTGGCACATGCATTACAGAATTTAAAGAGTAGTGAAAAGAAAAGGAAAAGAGTTGATACAAGCTCAGTACAGATGCAGGGTTTTTTTCAGAATATTTTCTGTATAGAGTTGTTTGAATCTATGTGAATGTGGAGCTCATGGACTGCCTGTATAGGAGTGTGTGTGTGTGTGTGTGTGTGTGTGTGTGTGTGTGTGTAAAAATAGTTTCCATATGCAAAAGAAAAAAGCTGGATACAGAATACTTAACAGCCTTTTTTGTTTGCTTGCTTGCTTGTTCATTTGCTTGAGAATATGCCTATGTGCTTGCTTCCAGTAGGAAGGCCCCAGCTCCTGACTCCTTTAGAAGTGCCAGTCTGGAGAGAAAGGGGAGAGTGGAAAATACCCAATTCAAAAGAGGAATGCTTTCAACTAATAGGGCCATTTCCTTTCAGTGGTGCAGTGTGTTGAATCTAGGACTTGCATATGCTAGGTATCTGCTCTACCACTGATCTATATCCCTGGCCCTGGCCAATTTCATTGAATTGTTTCAGAAGTTATTGTTATATAAATGTGATTTTCTGTGAAATGCTTATAGAAAAGATGTGTATTACTGAAAAAAAAAACAGATAATCATCTTGTAAAAGAAAAGGAAATATTTCTCTTATTTGTGTATTTTTTTATAAGTGAGTGTCCATGTGGCCCATCATTGGTGCGATTTGGAGGGAAAGCAAGAGAGTATTCACCAAGGGCAAGGATTCGTTCCTGGATGGGGTAAGTGTTGGGTGCAGAGATGTTATTTCTGTTCCTCAGATCAGGGTTGACCTTGTCTTACCGCCAAGGATAGAGTCTAAGATCAGCATATCCATTTTCTAAAACTCAATGTCCAGCACTAGATTTTTTTTGCTCTTGAGTTTGTTCCTAGATAGGCAGTTTATTCTTAGGGTGTGATGGCAAGCTTCCTATTTTATCCTTAAATGATTGACTTGAGCTTTCTTTCTGGATCCTTGAATCTTTCTCTTACTGCTCCTATGATCTTTGGATCCATTAACTTAAACTTCCTCCCTTTCTCATGAAGTCAGCTCAGCTCCATAGCATACACTGAATTTCTGCAGCCTCACAGTGACCTTCCTGGTCATGGTCTCGTCCATGGGCCTTATTCCTTTGTGGACAGATGAGCTGATGTAGACTCATCACAGTTCTTTTGCACTGGAGACTCATCATCTGAGTCTTATCTCTCTCATTAGGAGTCTTCCACTAATAGCAGGTGTGTGGTACTTCTGCTCAGACTATCAGGACTGAATTCAGGCCAGCGTTTTAATGCTTGCTACTGTGCTTTTCTTACAGGTATGAGTTGCCTTTTGACAGGCACGACTGGATCATCAACCGTTGTGGCACAGAAGTTAGGTATGTGATTGATTACTATGATGGCGGCGAGGTCAACAAAGACTACCAGTTCACCATCCTGGATGTGCGCCCTGCCTTTGATTCATTCTCAGCAGTATGGGACAGAATGAAGGTTGCTTGGTGGCGCTGGACTTCTTAACCACTGTTTTGTTTGTGAGGAAAAAATACAAACTATTTTTTTTTCTGAGAGAAAAACATTATACTATTGTCCCCAAACTAAATTGCACTCATGGTGTCACAGTGGGTACTTCAAGTATATAATCATACTTGATCCTTTATTTAGCAGATGTCGTGCTCCACTAACTTTTCAGTCACATATTTTCCTTGCAGTGTGTAGTAGATCATTTTGTTTTATCCTACTTGGCACAAGTGAGAAACAGTCCCTCAGTTTGTCCTTTAACCCTGCAGTGTCGCCTGTTGTTTCATCTAGAGTAGTATGAACAATATCTGAGCAAGAACTTTCAAAAAGTTATAAAAGTTGCTTTTGTGCTTACTGTTTTCTCAGGAGTATTTGAGATATAACACCTGAAAATGTGATGCCTTTATCTGATTAAATATTTTGACTAAAGCTATTCATTATAAATAAGAAGCACTTACTCTTACTGGAAAGTGACTAATATTTCTAAAGTCCTTACAGTCTACTAGGGACCCTGAACACAATGCATAGGTATATACAGAAATGTACTCCACAAGAATAAAATGTCCTACCTCTCCACATTCTCATTTATATGTATTTTTCAAACTTGATCTTTATAGACTTTGAGTTTCAGCTCACCGTAAGGCTGTTACACATATGTTTTGGTGCATACAGCTTTCAAAATATTTTGCTTTTAATTGCAGTTCTAATATATAACTGCCCCAGAAAAGGTCCCATTGTTCCTGGTGTTTGATAATTTGTTTCAACTTTTGATTCCCATCCAATTTAGTCCCTCACCAGAAGCTCCTCCTCCCCAGCCTAATCCCAACCTTGAAAGCCTGGCTCAAGTCAGTGCCCGTGATGGTCCCTTTCTATAGCATGATTATATTTGGTTGAGTGTTAAAATTCACAGAAGCATATTTCTCTCATGCAGAATGTTTGAATTGATTTGCTGTCTCATTTTTTTTCTTTTGTTTTATGTAAGGTCTAATTTTATTGTTAAAATTGTTTCCTAAAATGGTTATTTTAATTATAGCAGCATGTTCCAAATAGCTTGTTTTATTTTAGGTGTTGATAATATTAAATGCTTAATTTATCCTGAATACTGTAGTGTTAAATTAGTGGGTGGAGTTGGCAAAGTTTCTAAATTGGTGGCTATTTCTTTGTTGTGTCAGTTTTATATAAAGTTTCAAAAATCCAACAACTTTATTTAAGTTCTACATGTCAGAATACTTGTATTTTTAAAATAAAGCTGAGAGTTAACAGGTTTTGAAAATCTCTTCAGATTAACATCATAGTTACTGTTTTTTCAGACATATAGTCTTTACCAAAGTAATGTTGGAGGCAACTATTTTCTCATGTTAATCACACATTTTTTTTTTTTTTTGGTTTTTCAAGGTAGGGTCTCACTCTGGCCCAGGCTGACCTGGAATTAACTATGTAGTCTCAGGGTGGCCTTGAACTCATGGCAATCCTCCTACCTCTGCCTCCCAAGTGCTGGGATTAAAGGCGTGTGCCACCACGCCCGGCTTAATCACACATTTTTATGTGGTAAAGAGAAATAATAATTGTTAGCATTTTTTCTGGTTATAAGTGTTATTGAGTATAGGATAAAGTGTTTTGAGAAACAAGCATTGTAACTGGAAACTAGACAGTTAAGCCCCTGTGTAAGGATTAACTATTATGGCATTTTGGAGGACAGATGATCTTGAAAGTCAAGTATCAGATGAACTTGATGACAAAGCCAACAGTTTTATATACCCTTTCACCACTTCCACAAGAGACTAGTCTGCTGGATACTAAGAACTGCTTTGTGTTTAAATTAAACTGAAATCTGTCTATGGATCATAACTTCTCTAGTGGTTTCCATATATTACCTGAAGCTCATTTTGGATCTCCTTTGGCAATTTAAATTGAGTCTTTTGTCTATGGAAATAGCACTGTTTGGAATCAGGACATATTAATGTATGTCAGGCTAAGTATTAACACATAAGGAGGGTTGATTCCAGAAGGGATTAGATACTAACATTTTGTATCCCCAGGAATTCACTAGCTGACATTTTTCTTAAAGCTTATGTCTACTTTGTACATCATACTGAGAACACAAAATGACAAAACATACCCCCATCTGCAAGAAACCAAGTTTTTTGAACACAGTCTGTAAATGTAATGATATTGGTAGAATTCCAATTTAAGAACTATTCATAGTTATTATAATGGGGAGGTTAAGATTTCCATAACTATTTCCCCCCTCCATAACTATTTTTAAAATATTTATTTATTTATTTATTTAATTTATTTGGGAGAGAGAGAATAGGCATATTAGGACCTCTACCCGCTGCAAATGAACTCCAAACACATGTGTCACCTTGTGCATCTGGCTTTATATGGGTACTGGGAGATTGAACCTGGGTTCTTAGGCTTTGCAGGCAAGCACCTTAACTGCTACCTCTCCAACCCTACATAGTTATTTTTAATATATAGTTATTGATTTCTTTAGGTCCCTGTGTATCCATTCTCTACGGTAATTACTGCTCCCTAGAGAAATGAAGCAATCTGTATTTTCTAGCTCACCCTTGTAGTGACTCAGAATTGTGTGAACAGTCATTTGTACTGTCATATTCTGGAGGCCATGTGTGTAGTGATTAAGAAGGGGTATGGTAAAGTCAGGTGGCTATTTAGAATGTGATTGTCTTTCTTGGTTGTGTGATTAATGTTCTGGTTCCTCTTTTTTCATGGCTCTAACATAAGAATAATGAACAGATCTAACAGGGTTTTGTAAGCTCCATGAGGTGATACCTGAGTGCACTTAGAGCAGAGTGAGCAGGAAAGAAAAGCTTAGTAACTGTTAGCTGTCGCCACATGATCAGCAGCAACAAGTAACGGGTGATTCTGGAGCAAAGCCAAAAGTAAAAGTGCTAAGACACTCCACAGACTGTATTCCTCCAGGAAGAATCTGGAAGGATAACAGGAGGGTCTTCTGAATAGGGTCAATTTTAAGTATTACCACGTAGGTAAATGAGCACTTGATCTAAGCAAATCCATGTTATTTAAAAATCACCACACAGGGGAGGGAATGGCTCAATGGGTAAAGTGCTTACCATTCAGGCATGAAGACCTGATTTCAGATCTCCGTGCACCATGTAAAATAGTTAGGTGTGGGTCAAACACACCTGTAATCCCAGCACTGGGGAGGCAGAGACAGAATTCCCAGGGATGGCTAGATAGCTAGTCTAACCAAATCACGGAGCTCCAGGTTCAGTGAGAGATTTGGTTTCAAAAATAAGGTGGACAGGGCTGGATAGATGGCACAGCTGTTGGAGCACTTGCCTGCAAAGCCTAACAACCTGGGTTAGATTCCCCAGTACTGTTTGCAGCAGATGGTGGCCCTGGCATATCCATTCTCTCTCTCTCTCTCCTCTTGCAACTAGTAAAAAACTAAGGTGAACAGAGATTGAGAAAGATACCTGCCGGTTCCTCTCGGCAGGTAGGGCTGAAGAAAGAGCCGATCCAGCAGCTTTTCTTGAGGCTGAGCGGGATAATGGGTGTTGGCTCCTCTAAAACACCGGAGAGAAAAAACACACTGGGCCGGGAGTCTTGTCAAGGCAGGAACTCATTTTATTGTAGTAGGAAGGTGTTTATATAGCATTGACAAAGAGGGTGGGTCTCAGGATGGGATAAAGGTGTAAGGGCCAATAGTATTTCACCACGTCAGCAGTAGCTGGGCGGAGGCAGTTTTGGCTTAGGCCTTGCTGAGTCAAGCGGGAGTAATAGGCCAAAGACAGGTCGCCAAACTCTAGTCAGGGTCAGGAAGTTCCACTAGGCCTCACACCCAGGCCTCTTGGGGCCCAACAGATACCCTATGTTCGCATGCATGTCTTTGCACACACACAAACACCTGCAAAAAAAATCATGAAATAGGATATCTTTAAGAACACATAAGGTGATGTTTTATTATTAATATTCAAATCCCACTTGAATTTTGAGCGCTTTTGCTTCTTAATCTGAAATGTAGCAATTTAAATAAACCAGATCTATAAATTGAAATTAGTGGGAAGAGCTTTAAAACTGCCATGAATTGGGAAGGGCCAATCCAGAACTATACCAATCCAAAATAACCCTTTGTGCACTGCTTTGCACTTGTTTCCTAAATTTACTGTTAAAAAATAGTAACTGGAGTTGGAGGTAGTGTGCTGTGGATTTATGGGTCAGGTAGGTGAGGTAAAGGGACTGCTGGTGCACAGCACCCAGAGAAACCAGTGACCTTTGCTCCTTGTACAAAGATATGAATGATGACATATAGGGCTGTAGTTAAAATCCAACATGTAATCATTTTATGATTTTGTTTCAGCTGGGGTTTTTTTTAAGCATGATTCAAAACTGCAGGTAAGGTTTTGGATTCAAACATTATTTGGGATTTTGCTGCCTCATTCTCCCACCTCCCCGATTTGTCCTTTCCTCACCATGATCTTTCTCAAAATTCTGTGTGTCATCGTTCCCTGGCAAATAAGACAGAGTTCTTGACCCTGTAGGTCAGAGGCCACCACGCTTCCTAACAAGCTCCTAGGAGAGGAGTGCTAATACTACTGCTTCAAGGACCATTTGGTCGTTAGTTTTCTCTGACTTCCTTTGAGTCCACCAGCTTTGCAGTTGTGTTTACGATGTCACATAGTCCCATGGCCGTGGTCTAAGTTCCAAGTAAGCAAATGTTAACTGAAAATACCACTCTTCTCATTCTGTGTACTCCCCAGTGCTCTCCCAAGTCTCTATGTTGTATCATTTTGCCACGTTATATTTTGATAAAAACTTTTACTTGGAAAGTTCATCTCCCGCGACTTCTGTTGGTAATGACAGTGGGGTGAAGATAGTGCTCTGCCCCCCAACTTACAGAAACCCCCTGTTGTACTGTGTGCTGCCTCTGTGAATTGTGGTGTCAAGAGGAAAACACTTTGGTAATGGCTGCTCCCTTCTTTGTTCTGGGTTCCTGACACTTGACCTTCGATCACCATCTTAGTTTTCCAGGGCAGCCATAACCAAATACCACAGAGGGAGTAGCTTCAAACAACAGAAATGTATTCTCACAGTTCTGGAGACCAAAGTCCAAAACCAGGCTGTCAGTGGGGCCATGCTCCTTCTGATGTCTCTGGATGTTCCATGGTTTGTACCACCATGATATCCATCTTAACACTGTGTCTTTTGTGTGTGGACCTAAATTCTCCTTTTTATTAGGACACCAATTCTACTGGAGTAATACCTCTCTAATAGCCTCATCATCAGCTGCAAACACCCTGTTTCCAAGGAAAGTCTCCTTCATAGGTACTGGAGGTTAGCACATGAACACATCAAGGAAAGATAACACTATTCAATATTTGCAAAATGGCTGGGGAAAAATTCATCCAGGACCAGGTCAAACTTCTGGGCCTGAGCACTGTCTGTGGAATGGCTCCCCTGTTCATTTGTGTACTTGGTACAGCCATAACATTGTGAGCTAGTCCTGCTTTGGTCCCTGATGAGCTTCACCCTTCTGCCCAACTTAATGTGTCCCTGCTTACTGTGGGTTTCTGCATCTCACCACCATGGAAGTCTCCTGGAGAAAGGGAGAGCAAGACCTGCAGAGTTCATCTGGAAGGTAAAAGCTTGATTGCAGTTAACGGTTGCTGGGGAGGAGGAGACATGTTCTTCAGAGGTGCAGCCACTATTAAGATGCATTGCCTCTGGTAAGTAACACCCCACCCATATTCATGCAAGTAACCCTAATTAAACTCAGTGTGTTACCAAAACAATAATACATTAAGTAGGAAGGGAAGAAGGTGTTTATCAGGAGTGAGAGGGGGATAAGGTAAAGGAGAGTGAATATGATCAAAATACATTACATATGGAGCCAGGTGTGGTGGTGCACACCTTAATCCTAGCACTTGGGAGGCAGAGGTAGGAGGATCGCCATGAGTTCAAGGCCACACTGAGACTACATAGTGAATTCCAGGTCAGTCTGAGCTAGAGACAGACCCTACCTCAAAAAACCAAAACAACAACAAAAAGGAAATAATACATTATCTATGAAATTCTCATAAAGAAATTTTTTTTGATAAAAAGTTCCATGGTGGGCTGGAGAGATGGCTTAGCAGTTAAGACGCCTGCCTGCCTGCAAAGCCTAAGAACGCTGGTTCCAATCTCCAGGTCCCACGTTTAACCAGATGCAAAGTGACACAAGGGCGCAATGCTGCACTTGCCCACAAGGGGGTGCAAGCATCTGGTTTCGTTCACAGCAGCTGAGAGACTGCTGGCATGCCCATCTCTATCTGTCTCCCTCTCCTTCTCTGTCTGTCTGTCTCTGTCTCTCTCCAAAAAAATAAATAAAATAATTAAAAAAAAATTTTTTTTAAAGTTCCATGGCTCATCTGCCCTTGTGTTCTTAAAGAGATCCGAGGTCAAGAAGACACCGGAACCTTGCCTCTCAATGTTTTCTTTCCCAGGAAGAAACCTGTTTCTAATTCCCCTCCTAATTTTATTTACCCTATAAGGAAATGCAGTCATCTTTGTGTATAAACAAACAGCTTTGCTCCCACCCCTCGTGGGGACATTTGAGGATCTGTCCTCTGTTTCTTTCATTGGCCCAATGTTTATCCCACCCAGGGCTTGCTGCCCAACGGCACAGAAACCAACATTAGCACATGGTTTTTGCAAAGACAGAGAGTTGTAATGGAAGCTGATTGGCAAAGAGGGACTCTCAAATTTTTCTGCCCCCATAACTGTTAGTGAGAGAATTGAAGTGGCCTGGTAAGGGGCAATGAAAGGCTGATTAGTTGTGAGTGGGTGGCACTCACAGGTGATGCTGGTCTGTCCTGCAATTGTTCACGATGTGTTCATTTCTTCTCTAAACCCACAAGGTCCCTGTTCTTATTCTCGAGCTTTTTCTCAATGAAGACTGGTTCTGCGAGGTCTTTAGGGTCAGTTTAGGTCAAGTCCTACTTTTTCTGCCTGTGTCCTGGAAAACAGCTGGAACAGATTTTAGGAGTGGGGAAGTTGCTGTCTTATGGCTTGGATTCAACATTACGTTTTGATCTTGGAACTAGGCAAGTGTTTTAATCTGTTCAGGCTGCTGTAACCAAGCACTGTGGACTGGGGACTTTAAACCACAGACATTGACTTCTCCCAGTTCTGGAAGCTAGCGGTCCAAGATCAAGACAGGGCAGATTCAGTGGCTAGTAAGGGTTCCATGTTTCATGGTTGATACTTCTCACTATAAAAGGAGCAAAGTTGCTCTGGGGTTTCCTCCATCCCCATGAACTAACCATCCCCGAAAAGTCCTCACCTGCTAATACTGTATCATTGGAGGTTATGAATTTTGAGGAAGTATGAACATATCAAGAGAACTGACTCCAAAATAAAACAAAAATCTGGAAGCAGCATCAGGAACCTGGGCTCCCACTCTTTCCTTGGGAGATGGTCTCAGGTCAAGGCTCTTTTGCCTTCTTGGTCCCCTGGTGGTTTACCTCTATGCCAAAAAGCTTCCTGTCCTGAAATTGGGTCCTTATCCAGCAAATAATGTGACCAGGGCTGGCTATGTCATATGCAGAGTCCAGTGAAAACTGACAGGGTGGGATGGGGCTTGTTGAAAACTAACATTTCAAGATGTCATTTTTAGAGCATTCAAATAAATGTAGCATCCTCTGTTTGCAAAGTCTTGGAGTTTGCCCTGACTACAAACCTAACATTCTTTATTTCTGCCAAGTTCCCCCTCAGGTATTTCTTCCACTTCCAGAAACTCTCCAGTTGAGGTGTTTCACTCCAGAAGGCAGCATTGTGTGCTGTCTCCGGCTTTTTCTAGAGAGATGGGTGGACTCTGCTATTCATTTGTTCAACAAGGTATGGCTCATCTACTGTTGGGGCATCTAATAGTACTGTTCACAAGGACTGGCTGTTTTCTTGGCTGACACATCTAAAGGCAGATCTAGACTTGTCTTCCACCTTTCAAATTCAGGAACCTAGGACTTTTCTTGGTGGCTGAGAGGCCCCTGGTAAATGTTGATTGCCTACATTGATACATGATCGTGAACCAATCATTTGATGTATTGAAGTCATCACATGGACAATATAGTTGTTTGAAGCATAAGGAAATCTGAAGACAGTGCTAGATTAGAATTAAGTGCAAGGCATTCCAGATAATTAGGAAATATGTAAATGGTATAATTATGAATTTAAGTCAATGGATTCTCTCCTGTAGTTTTGCTATTTTTTTAAAAAAATAAAACGTTCTTTGGACCCTTATTAATCAGAGCTTCCATATTTATTTAACATATTGAACAGACAGAGAGCGTGGAGTCCAAAAGTACTGCCTTGAAGGTACAGATCCGCCGAGAGGCAGGAGCCCATTCCTTGGAATAGTCTACTCTAGCTCTGTGTTTAAGAGAGAGACTCTGGGCTCTAATAAATAATGATGGACCTTTGCTCATTGACTTATCAATACTCAAGTAATAGGTTCCTCCGATGAATCCTGGATGAGCCAAAAGAAGCCTTTCCTCCCTTAAGTTGTACTGTCAAGTACTTTGTCACAGTGAGTAGAAAGGTGAGGCTTCAGGTATGAAGCGGGAAGAGACTCCCAAGACAAGGAGGTGAGTGGTGGCAGGTTAAATATGGCTCACCGGTATCTGTAGAGGAACACTGCTCCTTCAGGACTTCTGGGGCACCATGGCACATTCAGTGAGAATTGCAAGCAGATTGTTAGGAGCTTGGCACGGTATCAAAGCTAGAGATTAGGGTTGTCACATTTAGCAAGTAGGTATCAGTTCAACTTCAAAGTTAGATGAAGAATCTCTTTCTTCAATATTTTATTTTTATTTATTTGAGAGAGACAGATACAGAAATAGGCAGGTATGTATATATATATATATATATATATATATATATATATATATATATATATATATATATATATATATATAGAGAGAGAGAGAGAGAGAGAGAGAATGGGTGCACCAGGGCCTCCAGCCACCACAAATGAACTCCAGATGCATGCACCCCCTTGTACATCTGCCTTATGGGGGTCCTGGGGAATTGAGCCTGTGTCCTTTGGCTTTGCAGGCAAGCACCTTAACCACTAAGCCAGCCCCAAAGAATCTCTTTAATATAAGTACACCCCATGTAATACACCAGAGAATGAATCATTTCTGAGTTTGTCTCACGTCTTTATATGGGACGAACACACTGTTTGTTTAACATTCAAACTGAACTCTAGGCAGTGTATCTTATTTGGTGACCCTATCTGAGAGGTACCAAGGTCTAGTGTCCTACATCCCAATTCCACCTGTGCATGGGTTGTGGGTTCATTCCTAAACCTGGCTTGGCCCCAGGCAAACTAGGATGAGTTTGTCATCCTAGACTCAAGAGATGGCTCAGCTGAATCTGTTGTACATTGGTTGAATAACCTTTCTGCACCTTGAGGGACTGGGGGCCTGCACTCTAGTTCAACATCCTCACACGGCATCAGTCACAGTGACCTCCATCCGAACTTTCTTTTAGTTTGTACTTCATTCTCTTGAAGAACATTTGCTGCTGATTTAGTCTTGCTTTACAGTTCTGTCTGGTCATGACTTCCTGTTCTAATCTGTGGGACTCTTCTGCAGTCAGTTCCTTTCTTCTCAGTTCAGTAGAATCCACCTCCTGCAGTTTGCTTATCAGATTAACAAATAGCACAGGCCTGTGCTTTGTTCTGATATCTCTTTAGATTCCATCCCAATGCTGTTTCTGGGCCAAGCAGATGTGTATTAAAATGTGCATAAGCAAAGAAGCAAGCTGGATTTATTTAGGAATTTCCTCAATTTGCATACACCCCAATAGCACAAGATTTTCTTTTTCTATAAAAACCCACAACAAACATATGGTAATGGCTACTTAGAAGAATGGAGAAAAATGTGTTCTTGGCTATTTCTGATATCAACATTCTGACCCCTTTGCTAGAGACAGGGGGAAGCTGGGATTGAATATTCACAGGGATAAGTGGCACATTGCACCTTTTTTCTTGCTTCTATAATTGCTTTCCTCATGAGGAATGAATGACTTGAATGGCCTGGGAAAGAGGTTCTGTCCAACTTGAGAGAGAGTCACTTTTTTTTTCTTTTCACGCATTATATCACAGCTTTAGAGTGTTATAAATGCCCTTAATTTCCACTTAGCTTTTTGGGTCTCATGTATGTTTTAAAAAGCAGTTTATGCTAGGCACGGCAGCTCATGCCTTTAATTCCAACACTCAGAAGGCTGAAGAAGGAGGATCACTGAGTTCAAGGCCAGTCTAGGCTACAGAGTGAGTTTCAGGTCAGCCTGGGCTAGCGTGAGACCCTGCCTTGAAAAAAACCAGCTTATCTTCAATATGATAAAGGCATCTGAGAACCAAGTGTTCATGTGATAAGTAAAAGATGCAGCTATAAAAGCCGGGCGTGGTGGCGCACGCCTTTAATCCCAGCACTTGGGAGGCAGAGGTAGAGGATTGCTGAGAGTTCGAGGCCACCCTGAGACTACATAGTGAATTCCAGGTCAGCCTAGACCAGAGTGAGACCCTACCTCAAAAAACAAACAAACAAACAAAAAAAGATGCAGCTATAGAATGGAAATTAAAGAGAATGCAATATTGAGATGCATACAAAAGTATGTTTTCTGTGCTGCCTATTTTAGATTTATTAACAGATCAACAGCATAATGATCATCACCTTTTTTGTTAAACATTAACCCTATTTTATCTGGAACTTAAAAATATGACACTATAAACATGGATGGAAGGAGGTTCTTTGTATCAGGCAGCTTGGTTCAGAAGGGAAGGAAGGAACTAGTCAGAACATGGTTGAACTCAAGGAATACACAGCAATCAGATGAAAGTGTTTGGCACAGAAGAGACACTTGCAATCCACAATTGAATCATATTTGCTGAAGGGCTTACATATACACTGATGTGTGTGGGGGCAGAGAGGAAGAAGTGAGGTCTGCAGGCAAATCCTTTTAGGATAGCAGAAATACAGCGCCCAGTGGTAAAGAGACCCAAAGATCCCTTAACTCACCCGTCCCCAGTATGAAACCCTAGAGCAATAAAGCACCTATCCTATAGAGCAGATGCAGCTGATAAAGACTGCATTGAATGACTCTTGCCCCAGAGTTGGAAATGTTTCAGTCACATGTGAAATCTTTTTCTCAGTGACAAAAAAAAAAATCATCCTTTCCTTGCAACAGATAATTACAGATTTTTCTAAATGTTTCAGTGTTACTTAGTTGATATTTTTATTTTTACTTTTTTATTTTATTTATTTTATTCTTGGGGGGGTTCTAGGTAGGGTCTCACTCTGGTCCAGGCTGACGTAGAATTAACTACATAGTCTCAGGGTGGCCTCGAACTCATGGCGATCCTCCTACCTCTGCCTCCCGAGTGCTGCGATTAAAAGTGTGCGCCACCACGACCTGCTCGATGTTGATATTTTAAAACTAGCTCTTTGATTTTATGCACATATGCATAGAATTTGCCAGCATTGACTACACATGAACTTAAATCAGGAACAGAGGGCACACCCTTCCTTATATTTAAAATCAGAGAACAAAGTTTTGCTTAATTTTTTATTCATCATGGCACAAGATAGAACTTTAAGAAACACCACTGAAAAAATTCATTTCCAACATGAAAATTAAGAGTAGCACATTTTATATAAAAAAAATACTTTTGTATAGTACACTTTCTCTTCTGAAGTGATAATAATCTGAAAATACTGAAGCTAATTTCCACCTGCTGGTCAAAAATGGTTTTGCAATTGAAAAATTTCAAATTGCTGAAGCATGGTAGGAACACTTTACAGTACACATAAAGTTAATGAAGAAATGTTTTCTCAGCCTTTGGCACAATGTAAGCACAAAGCTATTGTTTTATTTTCCCAAATATAATTTGCTTTGCAAATAATTGTTTTTAATTTGGCTAATATTAATCACAGGGGACAGGGGGAAGTATGTGTAATTTAAATGTATATTTAGACTCTTATGCACTTTAGTTGGATTCCAGTTTGTAGGTTTGAAAAATAAAAATTATACATTATAAATATATATTATATATGGTTTACATAAAATTGAATTTGACCTAAAATGGGATGGACAACCTTTAAATTATTTTTGTTAGGCACCACCTTTCTCACACTTGATTAAGTGAATCCTTTCTAAACAGGTTCTACAAATATATTTCATAATTATCAAATTTAATATTTTCCTTAAGACTTATTCAATATGTAAAAAGCCTTTGGTGACTATAATTTTTGTATCTCACTACTGTATAAAAATATGGCTTCTCATATTCTCTTGTTTCATTAATGTTTTTCTTAGGCAATGAAGGGAGGGCTGTCCCCAGTTTAAAAGCTATGGCAAAAGCACAGAAACTGGCTTGTGCGTATTCTAGAACACTTTATAGACTCTTGTTGCTTAATATATCTCATGGTGTAATATAAGTGAAGTGATTTTTAAAAAATGTTCTGTCTTCTCTGTGAATATATCATATCGATTATCATACATAATCTGTTACAGAATATACAATAGTCAAAATTGAAGACACTTAAATACAATTAAGCTATACCAAAGCAAGAGTTTTATCTTATATAGGGCCAATGTGGGTAGTTTTTGGATTGGATATTGTCATTTTGGGGGCGTTTCCTAAGGCTGGCTACGCAATAGAATCCTATCGTAAATGGCAAAAAGGGTATGAGTGCTCTACCTTGGCAAGTGGACTTCGTTTCTCTGGTGTTGCTTTTGCAAAGTGTGAAAGAAGATAAAGAAGGAAGTGTTCAATTGTTCATCAGAAACTTTTCCCGGTGTGGGCCAGAAGAGGACATTTTGAAGGAAGGGCAGGCTCTAGCTGCTGGTGGGCTCATACCAGCGTTTCTGGGAGGGCGTCGGGGTTGTCAGTGGACAGGAGCTCCCAGATCTGCCACCGCTCTCGCTGCCAGTCGAGCCAGGTGGCCTGCTCTAAGTTCTGACTGTTCTGCTCACTGGCTGGGAGGGAGTAGGTGCTGCTCAGTTTTTTGGGTGTGGCCGGATGCTCTTTCGAGGCCTGCTGGCCTCCCTCTTCTGCAGTTATATCGGAACCTTCTTCTGGCTTCTGGAGCCTCCATAAGGGAGACTCTGGGGGCTGCTGGGCTGAGGCCATGGCAGGCTTTCCGGGCCCTGGGTAAGGAGGAGGGGGTCTCCTGTCATCCCGGCCACTCTCTCGAGGTCTCTGGTATGAAGGCTGGGCCCCACTCTGCAGCCAGGCCGCGTCCAGCTCACCCTCAGCCAGGTCTTTGGTGCTGCTCAAGGTCAGGTATGGTTCGGACCTGGCTGCAGGCTTCCTGGCCCCCCTGCTGCCTCCCTGAATGTGGGGAGTGCTGCAGACACGGGACACAGGAGGGTGGACACTGCATTGCGCCACGGTGGCCGTCGTCTGAGTCCTCCGAATGACCTGAGTGCCTCTGCCCTGCCCTGCAAGGCTCCCCTGCCAGCGAGGCCAATTCAGGGACAGGTTCCCTTGAGAAAGGGAACAGGGCCCAGGTCGGAGGGAGGAGCTGCTTTCAAAAATGTCACCATAGGAACCTGAGCCAGAGAAAAAGGCAAGAGCTAGAATTAGTTTGTACAACTGTGTTGAGGACAAGCCGCCTGTTATTTTCTTTCCACTGCTAACTTCTAGAACTGAAAAATTACAGCACACACTTGGCTATTACTGCCAGAAAAAAAAAAGACTGTTCCTAGCAAAAGAAATGTCAAATTCTTTCTGATTATTGACACAATTCATACGGTCACTGCAAACATATGTCTAAGTTCTGACAGGTTGAGCTGAGGTGCCAAACTACATTAAACAGACTTGTCACCAACTTACGTTTAAGGAAAGGAAGAGAAATGAAATATTGTCAGAGATTAGAGTATTTGGGTAGAAAACCCAAGGAGAGATTCTTTTCTTTCCTCTTATCTTCAATATTTTCAAAATAATATTTGACAAGTATGTAAGATGTTAGAAAATAATGGCTAAGTGTTCAAGAAAATGAATTTTAAAAGTAAGTATAATAAAGTTTAAAAATGGCACTCTAGAGCCGAGCATGATGGTACACACCATTAGTCCCAGCACTCAGGAGGCTGAGGTAAGGGAATGGCTGTGAGTTTGAGGCCAGCCTGGGGCTACTGAGTGAGTTCCAGGTCAGCCTGGGGTAGAGTAAGGCTGTCTCTTGGAAATAACAAGTGAACAAAATGACACTCTACCTGTCATCGCTGGGTCTTTGGATCCACTTTTTAATGTTGAATGCCAAGTTCCCCAGATATTGAAAGGCTCCTCTGACATATCTAGGAAAGAAAGCAGAG
This sequence comes from Orientallactaga sibirica, assembly GCA_036365145.1. NCBI lineage: Eukaryota > Metazoa > Chordata > Mammalia > Rodentia > Dipodidae > Orientallactaga > Orientallactaga sibirica. The sequence continues at coordinate 9,008,832 of JAEOAD010000840.1, forward strand.
AAAGGTATATAACAGAAAACAATTAAGGAAGAAATCAACAAACAAATATTCTTATTACATCCCTTCTACACAAAAGACTCTATTTAAAGATTGTGTTACATACAAAGCAGTAACAATTCTCCCCTGCTTTTCAGAAGTTTTGTTCTGTTGGAGATGTAAAAGTATGCTCGTTCTAGATTATGTTTGTGGTAGGCAGAGTAAGGGCTCACCAACAATATCTGTGTTACAACCATCAGAACCTATAAAGAGTTAATATTCAAAAAGGACTTTGCATGTGCAACTAAATTACGAGTTCATGAGATGAGAGCGTCTCTTGTAGAACATGGGTAGGTCCAATATAATCACAAGGGTCCCTATAAGCAGCTATGGTGGTGGCGTCATATAGAGGGAGGAGCCATAAGATGAGGACTACAGAAGCTTTGAGGAGCTGGAAAAGGTCAGGGTGGTGTGGCCATAGACTCATGCTTTTTCTAACCTCTCAAATGGTAAGGGAACAAATTTGTGTGTTTTAAGTGTAGTGGGTGGCAGCAGTATTAGGAAACTCACGCAAGGGAAAAGGTGGCAATAGCCTTACAGCCTCTGATTATGGTAGTAATAGACCAGCTTCTGAATTCCCCTCAGGGTACTCCCCGACTGGCACCAGCACATTCATTTATGCATCTGTTCCTTCAAAAACCCCTTTCAGTCTAGGGAGGAGTAGTTATTGGATAAGGCTCTTTATTAGTGAGTATTTCAACCTCCTGTTTTCCTCCCCTCAAGCCTGTGCAGCCAAATGCTCTACCACTGAGCTATATACCCCGAGATCACAATTATGAGTTGGAAGCGCAGGCCCACTGAGGACCTCTAATGTTCAGCAGTTCCCATGTAGCACCAGTTTTCATCTCTATGAGCGCCTCAGGATATTGTTTGATAGACAGATGAAACACCCAGTGTAAGGGGAATCCAGAAGTGGACAAAAGGTTTCACAGCACGTACCAGTCAGTGCTTACTCTGTGCCAAGTGCTGTGTGGTAAGGACCTTGTGTGGATTTGCTAATTCAACTCAACCCATCAGGCACTGTTATCATTCTTGGTTCCCCTAACAGGAGAGTATGAGATCCCATGAAGCTCAATCACTCATTTGAGTGGTTGGGAGTGGCTTATGACTTGACGATTAATGCTTTTGTAACTGAACGCCAACACTATGTCATCCTGAATATTTTATTTTTATGTAGTGGGTTGTTTCTGTTCTTTTTATTATTATATTTTATTTGTGTGTGTTTATTTATATTTGTGTGTGTGAAAAAGAGAGAGAGTGAATGGGCATGTCAGGGCCTGTGGCCACTGCAAACGAACTCTGGCTTTGTGTTCTGGCTTACCCGGGTACTGGTGAATCAAACCTGGGTCCTTGGGCTTTGCAGGCGAGTGCTTTAACCTAACCACTAACCCATCTGTATAGCCTTCTGTTCTCTTTTAAAAAGTCGCAATAGTGGACTGGAGAGATGGCTTAGCGGTTAAGGCGCCTGCCTCCTAAGCCTAAGAACGCTGGTTCCAATCTCCAGCGGTTCCAATCTCCAGGTCCCACGTTTAGCCAGATGCAAATGGGGCGCAATGCAGCACTTGACCACAAGGGGGCACACACATCTGGATTTCGTTCACAGCAACTGAGAGGCTGCTGGTGTGCCCATCTCTATTGGCTTCCTTTTCCTCTCCCTCTCTCTCTGTCTCTCTCTGGGTCTCTCTCCCCCCCAAAAAAAGTCACAATAGTAATTGGGTGGTGTCTTAGATTGACAAAAACACAACCCCAAAGACTGCAACCCCCCACTCAGGACACAGAAAGTTTCTTGGATACTCTATGAAAATATTATAATGGGATCTGGGGAACATAGTTTAGTTGGTAGAGTAAATAGCATGTATTAAGCGGTAGGTTAAATCCCTAGCATCAACCCTGTGATCTCAGCCTCTGGAGGTAGAAGTATGAGGATAAGAAGTTCAAAGTCATCTTTGACTCCATAGGAAGTTCAAGACTAGCCTGGTATACATGGGACCTTGCCTCCAAAAATATAATGAGGGCTGGAGAGATGGCCTAGTGGTTAAGGTGCTTGCCTATGAAGCCTAAGAACCCTTGTTCTAATCTCCAGATCCCACATATAGCCAGACACAAAAGTAATGCAAGAATGCAATGTCGCACATGTGCAGAAGGGGGCGCACATGTCTGGAGTTTGTTCACAGCAGCTGAAAGGCCCTGGTGCACCCATTCTCCTCCCCCCTTTCTCTGTCTCTTTCTCCCTCTCTCTCAAAAATAAAATAAAAAAATAAAAGATCATAATTAAACCCATTACTATGTATGATTAATTGTGCTAATAATAAACACCCCAAAATAAAATAAATAATGCATTTAGTGTCAAAAAAGAAAAAAAGCCAGGTAGGAAAACAAGGGGCACCTATGGACATGTGCTAGGTTTACAGATAATTTGAGGGTTAGAGGCTTGCATGGACGCTCCAAGGTAATGTCTGGGTTCACCACCCCTTCCACCTGTTGCAGGTATCCAGCAGGTACTCAATAATCAAGGGCCATGTGAGAAAGGACTGAAATGTTCCATCCCACGTTACAAGCAGCAAGAGGAGAGGTATTTAATTTGTTTGGCTGTCATTAGCCAGGCTCCAGTTAGTTACCTTTTCCCAGCCTTGGTCCAGGAGAACTTTCCCTTGATTTTGACTTTGGCGAAGGCAAGTGGCCCACCAGCATATACTGCTCTGGCACTTTGTAAAGTTTCTCGGAGCCCCCCGGGGCCCTATCCTCTTGCATAGCCAGCAGGGAACGCTCAGACAGCACTGGGGAGTTGTTGTCATAAGGGGAGATGTCTCCACTGGAGGCCTTGTTGGAGTCTGTAGATGAATGCCTCCCTCCCATGGAAAAGGAAACTTCTGACTGCAACATGTCAGGGCTTCTGGTACAAGGAGAGAACAACAGGTTTGTGAGTGGGACTCGATTCAAACAATATGATCATTGATCATTACTCAAATGGCAGGTGATGAATGCATGGACATAGGGGTCTGAAACAAAAAAAATCTTGTGAGCAATGTTCCAACGCATATCCAGGAATACGATGAAAGCTTTTCCACATAATGGCCACAAGATGGCAGCAAAACACAACATATGTAACAAGAAACGACCCAGGAAGGAGGGGGTGGTGAGGATGATTACTGTACTGTATTCAGCAACACTTAGCCAGCAGCAGGCAACAATACCTAACAAATGTAACAAAATATCAGCCAGAAGGAAGGAAATATTTGCCAACGTGAGGCCAGCAGAGAGCAGCAAACCACAACAGATGTAACAGGAAATAAACAGGGCAAAGGAAGGAAGGAGGTAAACTGATTGGTCTCTATTCACCAACGTGCTGATGCCTGATTCCGTTTAACAGTTAAAGCCTGATGATCATTATCTATTAAGGAAGGAAAAACTGAGAGAGAAATTTTACCATCCTGCAAGCCATGAATTGAAAATTTTCTGGATAAATCTATGGCTTGCACTTTACTTGAGGTTCATTATGGCTTTATGGACTTTTTCCCTCAGAATACTTAGTATGAGTAAATTCCACCTTCCTTCGATAAAGATGATGATATTGCCAGTGGGGGTAAGTTTTTTTTTTTTTGTATTTGAAGATGGCTCAAACGATGAATGAATGACCAGCATTAATTTAAACACACCGTATATTTAAACCCACTGAACATGATGATTCTGTAGTGTTTTCTTTTACAAATTAATATATGGCATTATTTAGCATGCCATTAGCAATATACACATGTGAGTTGCCACAACAATGGAAATAAAAGTGAAAATGTAAGTGAAAAAGGCAAATGGAATGTTGGGGACATGAAAAGACTGGGCAAAGTCTTACCTGGAAAAATCTTTACTTTCTACCTTCCTCAAGACAGTGGCCCTGACATCTTAAAGGTAAATGGTCACAGGTTCATTAAATGTTTCAGACTGCATCTGTCCCCTGATGCTCCCACCCTACTTTGTTACTTTTCACTAGTCTGCTTTCCTTTTGGGCTGACTTTTTCAAAACAAATTCTCTGTGGTTTTAATGAAGGTAAACACACATAGCAATCATTTCTTAACCAAATGGTTTCTGTGCATGCAAAATGGGGGGTTGGAGGGAGTGCGCTCCCAGGGACCCTGGCTTCTTCGCTGGCTTCCAGAAAGGGTTAGTGCCCCGGTGGGGTGGGAAAACATCCTGGCATGTCTGTCACTGAGACAGCCAGGGCTTTGGCACTTTTGCAGAGGACGAGGAGGTTTTTGACCCACATGGAATAAATAATTCCTTTCCCCGCCTCCTCTTTGAACTGATATCAGACAGACAATCTCACGGGTAGGAGTCAGAAAAGAACTGTAAGGATGATTTTCCAAAGTTGTAGGCTTCCAATAAACTTGAAGAACCAAAATCAGAAAAGCTTAACAGTTTCTGTTTGAAAGGGTGAGAAAACCACCACATCTAATTAAAGGGGGGGAGTTCCCAATTCTAGGCAAGGGAACACAAAATGAAATTGGACAGCTGTTTGTCATCATGGAATGTGGCTCTGGATGAGGAACATTTCTTATGAAAATGAGAAAAATCAAATGTGTTGAACTAATGCAGAGCTCAACTACGAATCAAGGCTGGAAATCACATTATTAGGCTAATTTCATTAGCCTTTTCTACTCAGTTGACTTTTTTTTCAATCATTAATGAAAAATGTCTTATGCTCAGTAATAATGCCGTGGTTTTATATCAGTAACAGTGAATCCCTACAACCTTGCTGTATGGGATATTTTAATTCCTGAGCCTGAACCGACATAGCTTTATTTTGGTTTTGCCCTTAATTTTGGGAGGAGAGTTTTGGAATGGTCACATCTTCATGCACAGATACCACAATAGTTCTGGCTCGTGTCTTACACATCTTCCCAGCAACATATAGAAGAGAATTCAGACAGCACCATGCCTTCAGCTCACATAGTCAGGAGTTACATGCATAAAAGGAAGATACCCCATGGGAGAAATTTCTTTCAAGTTTTCATAACTGGGGATATTTGGGCTTCTAGGGAGAGTAGGTTATTTTCACCTTATAGAACCATAAATCATGTGCAAAATAATGTAATAAATTTCTGTGTGCTATGACTGCTAAATGGTTTAGAGGAGATGGAGCCCTATTTGAGTTAGTGTGTGGAAGCTTGGGAGTATCTTTGTATATTTTACATTCAAATTTATCTTATCATGTCATTCTTTCCATTGTTTTCCTTCTTGCTGTCTCTCAAATTACTCACTAGAATATTGTTCCATGTCACATACTTTTTCAAGGTGCTTCAGAAAATTATTTTTGGATTGATATATACACAGGGAAATCACACATACTTTGAAGGTTGGGGAAATGCAGAGAAGGCAATAGTGTGTCTTTAACAGTGACTAGTTTGGTGAAAAACAAAACAAAGTTAACTGATGTTGTTATACCAGTTTTTCCTGACATTTTCATAGGATAAAATAAGCTAGGGGAAATAATGAGACATTATCCTTATCCTCGTTTGTTCTGCTTGATTTTGATGTTGAAGTGAGAAAGTATGTTCTCCAAATTGGTGGTAGCATCTTCATGGCATAGTAATTTTTTGGAAATGGACCTACCAATAGAATGGGTTACATCATTTTTGGTGTCTGCTATAAATGTGCATGTTGGACATCATGTTAAACAAAATGAGGAATTTCACAAAAGCAGAACATATTGTAGCCCAGGAAGCCAGCATTGCCTATTGAAATGGTAAATCTTGGTTAGTGTTATTCCAGGGTATTTGATTTTTCAGTGTCCTCGGCTATTGAAAATGGGACAGCCTTGCTAATTTCTTTCTCTGAATATTTGCCTTATACAATAAACAGATCCAAAAGACTACCCACAGAATGGAAGAAAATCTTCCCCAGCTACTCCACTGAGAGAGGCCTAATATCTAGCATGTACAAAGACTCAAAAAACTAAACAATAGAAAAATCAAGCAAATCAAAAATGGGACAGAGAACTGAATAGGTAATTTTCAAAGGAAAAAAGACAAATGGGTAATGTTCAACATCCTTAACCATCAGCGAAATGCAAATTAAAACAAACATGAGATTCCACCTTACTTCAGTTAGGATGGCAATCATTAAAAAAATCTAATGACAATAAATGTTGGTGAGGTTGTGGGGAACGAGGAACCCTCATTCACGGCTGGTGGGAGTGCAAACTTGTACAACCATTATGCAAATCAATTTGGAGACCCCTGAAAAAGATGAAAATAGAGCTACCAACTGACCCAGCCATTCTTCTACTGGGCCTCTACCCTAAAGGCTCCACTCTGTACTGCAGAGATATTTGCTCAACCATGTCTATAGCTGCTCAATTTACAATAGCTAAAAACTGGAATCAAGCCAGCTGTCCATCATTTGATGAATGGCTAATGAAGATGTGGCACATCTACACAATGGAATTCTACTCAGCAGTAAGGAAAAATGAATCAATGTAGGAAAATGGATGGACTTTAAACAGATCATAGTAAGCAAACTCACACAAGCACAGAAAGAAAAACACCACATGTTCTCCCTCATCTCTTGTTCACAAACTGGAACAACTTCAGTTGCAGCCATACCTGACAGACAACTCAAGGGACAGATAAGAGGGATGGAAGGGCTTGGGGTGGGGAATGAAAGGGAAGGAAAGATATATGTAAAAACATATCCAAAATGAATGGGTACCACAGAATCCGTCCTTGTGGATAGTAGACTAAAAGATGTAACCCTCAATAGAAGCATGGAGTGATCATCAGGTAAGAAGATCCCTGAATAGGGAGGGATGAAGCTTAACCCTAAAACATTTGGCTCTGGCTTGTAACTCCCAGTATGAGAAATTGATTATAACCCACATTAAGCTGTTGATCAGAGAGACCTATAAGATCCCCAAAATAAGACAGGTTTCTGTCATAGCACTTGATTACCCACCTGAGATAAAAGGTATTACCCTCTTGCTGAAGACACCAGATGCTGCTGGCACAGAATATCAAGAGATCTAGCTGAATCTGGAAGGAATCCAGTTCCCAGATGGTTAGCCCATATAGTGCTGAAATGTGCTATATGAGCTGCTGAGGGAAAATGGCCAACAGCATTGTGAGCAAGCAGTGGACAGTGCTATATGAAAGTAACCAGCCTGACAAGATGGACATACCTGTGCAAAAGGGGCACACAGCCTAGGTGGGTAACCAATGGCTCTCTGATTGGTTAAGAGATCTGCTCAGTGGAAAGGAGCCCATAGTTGGAACTGGGAACCAAGTCAGAATCCTATGGAGACCAAGATTATGGACTCCAATGAGAAGTCCCCACTAGTCTTTGGCCAGAAGTGAGGGTGTACCCATCAAAATCTCTCTAAATTCACAATGTTTATCTCCTTTAACCTATGCTCATCTCACTCTCCTTTGGGGAATCTGTTTTTCTTTTCCAGAAAGCAACAAGAACTGAGGACAACCAAAATCTATCAACAAGACAAGAAAAGATCGCTGACTACCTGGCAGGAGATGAACCACATCTTGCATGTCATCTAGGACCCAGGAGAAGGCACAGAGGAATTGGTGAGATGAGCTAGAGTGCTGCTTCGATGGTGTGCCTGACAACCTGCACCAGGGTGATGGACACACACACTGAGGACACACAAAACACACCAAAGCAGAAATCTGAAAGCTGCTGAGAGCTCAATACTAAAGTAGATTTAAAGCATACCCACCAAGGCTCAAGGAATTTTTTTGGAGAGAACAGAAAGAATGTAAGAGCCACAGGGAGCGATGGAATATCCTGAGACATTGCCTCCTCCACCAATGACAGACTTCTGATCTCACAACTCCATGGTGAATATTAGCAATCCCACTAAGAAAAGCCCTCAGTGGAGTGGGGCAGGGGGAAGAAAATGATGTGTCCATACAAAGTTTTTAACTTAATAAAAAAAAGAAGAAGAAGAAGAAAAAAGAAATGGGAACCCTGAGGTAGGACCAGAAAGTTGTGTTTAAAGAATTCCAGCAGGTGATTCTGATGAACACAGATGTACATTTATAGCCAGCCCTTCTTTTCAATCATTATCTTAGCCCATGGGCAAGAAGCAGGCTAGTGTGCCCATCTCAGCCAACTCCTCTGGCTTCCATGTCCAGATAACTTAGGTAACAGAAGGCAGTCTGGTTCTGAGGCAGCATGGTTCAATATCCCCAGTCAAGGGAAAGATTGGCGGTAGAGGCTGATGTATTATCTCATAGTAGACAGGCCTAAAGTGGTTGGTGTCACAGCCAGGATCCTACAGTGATAAACATTACTTTCCTTTTTCACTCCTTCTCCATTGGTATATGCCAGCCATGGAAAGGAATGGACACACATGGCTAGCAGCAGATTAATGTGACATGCTGCATTGGCCTATAATTAATATGAGTAAATGTTTATTCAGGGTTAGTCATGGGGCAGGCCGTGTACTGAGCTACTATCAACAACTCCCCTTGACCTAATCTCAGTATGGAAATGAGCAAGAGAAACAGGCAGTCGTTGAAATATCTTGGGGTTCTCACACAGTGGCAGAAGAGGTTGGACACCCTCTAAAACTTATTTCCTAAATGGTACTCAGCATCACAAATTAATAGTAAAATGCTGTACTTATATTTAGAGTTAATGGCCATTGTAAAAGTTTAAAATAGTTTCTATCATTTCACTTTCTCAGCTGAGGTAAGAAGGTAGAAGCAAAGTTCATCTACGAATTCATGTCAAAGAATTCTTAGAGCTAGATAAAAATACTCCCCTTTAACTAGCCCTGAAAAAAAAAGGAAACCATGCAAGTCAATGTCCTCTCTGAAATATGAGCCATAGGATGATCCAACACTCACAAGATGAGTTTAGAGTCATAAAAAATAATATGAAGATATTCATGTATTTAGTTAGAGAAACAACTTGCTTTGATTATTTATTTACCAGATTGGGAATAGTCTATCAGAATTATCCAGCCCTTTGGTATTGTGACACGACAGTGTCTTCTACAAATGTATTGAACCACGCTCCTAGTTATTCTGCGGGCTTCCGATTGACACACCTGGACTCTGAAGTATGTACTAGTCTTTCTGTTTTGAAGTCTAACAGAATGTTGGCTGGATGGGTTGCCAGGAGACAGGGGTTTGGGCCTAATGTGCCTAGTGCCTTTACTTTCCAGACTCAGGTTCAATAGATTGAGGTCGGGAGCGCTGGGTAGATGAATTGCCAATCAACATGAGTTTGCCTACAGGCAGGAAGGGTTTTCCCATTAGATTCCCAATCCCAGGACCATCCCCAGCATGCATGACCAGTCCTAGCTAATGAAACAAATGGGATGGGCATGGAGTGTGCATCATATTCTCACCCTTAGCTGGTCCCTCCAGGTCAGGGTGTAAACACGTTGGCAGGGTACTGTGGGCAGGCCTGCACTGCAGCTGGAAACACAGAACTCATTCTGTGGATAGATGGAAAACTTGGGTTCAACCACTGGATGTGGCTGGCCCAGCCCCTTGCTGAGCTATCTAAGTGAGAAACACTAATGGAGATCTCAAACGTGTGTTTTCTTCGTTCTTGACTCAATCTTTCAATAGATAAACTTCAGTCTGTTTGGATACAATCTCATAAGCAGTTTAGACACTATTAATTGCTCTAGGAAGAGAATCCACAGCCATAGCATCCCTGGAATGATCGATATTTCCACATTAGCCGCTCTTATGCAGAATCCTAGTGGGAAAATATACACTCCATATGGATCCAACCTTCCCACTGGATGATGAAGCTAGCACCTAGGACATTTGGTGACATTTCTCTCCTTATTTTTTGCCTTTGTTAGTTCATTCCTGTTAAGTGGAACATTTGTAACAAGTGAAGATAAAACAATGTGCTTTTTGTTTAATTTACAGTGCACCTGATAAGACATCGTTAAATTCATTTTACAAATATATTAAGAACCTGTGAATCACACACAGTAAAGATGTAAGAAGGACAGGAGGATGTAATAAATTCTTCCTCCATCCTGGATTGCCTTTCCACAGAAGGTACATATCTATGTCTTAGAATTTTTCATAATGGAATTCCATATTACCCTTGAGTTTTTCCTAAAACCTTCTGGATTAAGGTAGTATGTGTGTGTGGGGGGGTAATGTTTCATAATTTCCAGGGTACTGAAGTAAAAAAAAATTAGTTGAAATCATCAGATACTGCCAATCAATTTTATTCTTTTTTACTAAGCCATAGGTAAAGTTGGATTTTTTTTATGTCTGAAAATCTTGCTGATTTGATAAATCATAGCAAGAGGAAAGTGAAAACTATATCCTATCTTGTAAAATACCATGGATTGGCAGAAGACATGTCTGATTATGACATTTGGTGGATGGAAGTTAATTGTCTCCATGATAATTATTTGATAAGCTAAATAGATATCATTTAAGTTATGGAGAAGCCTAATACTCTTCAACAATGTAGAAGGCAGAGTGTGCATAGGGATAGATATCCAGTTAAAGAAAACAATGATTTTACAGTTTCTAAATGTTGCCTTTGAGATGAGCACAGGTATATCTCAATTGTTCCATTTCACTGGTCACCAGGTTTACTATTTTTTCACAATTTTAATAAAAACTTTATGAAAGCTGTTAAGAGAATCAACTACAAGGAAATTTAAAGATAAATACTTACAAGTTTGATTCATTAATACCTGCTTTCTCCCCAAATGCAGATAAATGTGTTTTATTTTCATCTTGCTCCCATATTATAAGAGATTCTCTATCTAGATTTGTAAATTCATAATGTATTTCTGTGCCACCTATGACCTGTAGTGGTATAAAAGTAAGTTTCCCTTAATGTGTATATTTTTGTTTGTGTGAGAGAGGATCTTATATAGGCCAGGGTGTCCTCAAACTCACAATGTATCAAAGTTTCTCTTGAATTCTTATTCCTCCTGACTCTACCTCCCAAGTGCTGGGATTTTAGGTGTGTGCCACCATGCCTGGCTCCTTATATATTTTCTGAAGCAGACATTACTAGGACATAGGGGTTCTGTTCTCTAATGAGGTCTCTCTCCTCATAAGATTTAGGGGTAATTTCCACATTGTCATTCTCAGTTCTTGAAAGCGTCTTTTATGCAGAATTATAGAGACCTGAGGTACCACAATATAATAATTTTATGTAAGATTAATTACCCCTAGAACAGTATAGAGCAAAAACTAATATTGAAAGAAGTAAAAAGTAGATATATTAGAATTCATAGCACTATATTAAGCTTAAATTTATTACTTATACCCAACATAATATTATCTTAATTAAAAGTCATTCCAGACTGTCAGCTGGTCAAGAGAAATTGAAAAAAAAATGGTAATCATTTCAGTTAAAAATGAGAAAAGGAGACTTTGAAAATATGACTGATGAGTTACCTTCATGTAAGCCAGAGCCATACATGTCACCTTCAGTTTTGCATGTAGCCAAGTACAGCACTGCTTTTTTTGAAAATGTTGCCATTTTGTTCCTCGTCAATTTGAGAATCCAACTTTGGCTTTGCAAAGTATTACATTACAATCTAGTGGGTATTGATGACTTAGTTTTTGGCATCCCTTTAAATTCTGTACCATGTAGGTGCTTGCCCCTAGTCCTAGTCCTGCTTACATACCTCTTTTCTGCTACAAACACCCACATCCAACCTCTTTTATCTTCTTTGATTAACCTTCCATCTTCCTCCCCTATTTTGTCCCATCCCTGAACCAATGGGAAGATAATCTATTTTAAGTACCTCAAAAGCTAAGAATTTAAACTTGTAAGAAATACACCAGACAGGCTATTACAAATTGTAAGTCTGGCATCTTTAGTCCTAAAAGTCTCTCCTAATCTCCTTTGGCATACCATTTTGCTTGAAGCTAAAAATTTAACTAGACAAGCACATGAAAAAAATGATAAATTTTCCTTTCACTCCCCCAATTCTGATGTTGCATACAGAAGGGAAAAAACCACATCAAAACAAAACATGAAGTTCCCAAATCTCATGAAATGTTTGCTCTTTCGAAACAGAAATAATAATAAATATTTTCACGTTCTTGGTTTTACACTCTTTGGAGAACTTTTACTTTTTCCCTCCAAATTAAACCGTGTGTTGTTTCCACTTGGCCTCACAGGAATCTAAAGTTTTATTTAGGCATGTTAACTGCAGGCTTCAGAAAGAAGCAGAGGCTTCAGAAAGAAATCAAAGGTATATAGAGAAGACAGAGTTTGGCTTTCAGACACACCACAGGCTTTCTCTTGGGATATAATGCCCAGACATCTGCTGTCTCATAGACATCAAGGAAAAATGTCATGATGCCTGATTCAGAAGCTGGGAATTAGCAGTAAATGACCCAAACTGGGAAGTCAAAAGTAACCTAATAGTAATTATTAACATGAGTTAAGAATTCATTGTTAACTCGATCCCAAAACATACAACTCAACATTTGGTGGCGTTTTTTAATCTTCAATTTACAAATGAGGAAACTGAGTCATACCACAAACTGCCCAACTGATAGCGATAGATCTGGCTCTACATTCAAGCCTTGTAAGCAGTGTGAGAGACTATACAAGCATGCTTTATTGCCATGCAGCCAGGACCATCACTATAATCTTGACTCCAGTAATCTTTTGTTGCTGTAACCCTTCATTACTAATTTTGACTTTAGTGCCATCCCTCTTTCTGCCACTTAAGGGCAGCTGTCTAGCATCCTTATCGTGTCTCCAGACATAAGCCACATTCATGTTTGGGCCAAATCCTGATGCTAGCTCTGCCAACACCCAGACCTGGTTATATTCTCACTCTACTCAGGTGCCCCACAAGTCTTTCCTTTTCTTAGAAGACATCCTGAGACTGCAATTCACTCCCTTTTCTCCAAACTCCAAGTAGATTTATGAGCTACAATGTTTGTTCCCTTGCTTCATCAACACAAAGGCACTTTTTGAAGGTCAAAACCCACCCTGCCTGAGTCCTCATGGGATTGTAAATATGGAGTATCTAATGCGCTAGATCTGAACCACAGAACCAGAGGTTCTGAGGTTCAGTTTCTTATTAGAATCATATGGGAGCTGTTATAAACCCGGGGATCCTGACTGCGACCCAGAACAAATGAACAAGCATCTTGGTGGGGTGAGAGGGTTCGCAGTGTCTTTTACAGTCCCATAGTGATTGGGTAGTTGAATCTTGCACTCTGTTGCATACTAAAAAGCATGCCTCCTCCAACAGATATGGGTGCACTTAAAGCAATAAAATGCCTTGATATTAAGCCTTTTCTACTCCAAATTTGGCTCACGGACCAGTAGCTACAGGACCATGGAAGAACTGATTGGAAATGCAGACTCTCAGATCTCCTACCCAAACTGACCTAATTAGGAGCACGCTTCCCGGACCTGCTTGTGTTTTCTATCCATAGGAAGTTTGGGAAACATAAGTTTAAATCACAAGGAGACCACCTGTAGCTTGAGAGGTTAAGATTCTCAGGCCTCAGAATGTCACTCAAATTAATATTCATACACACACACATATACAGTTTTACTTTGTGGCATCATTATCACCCTTCTGGACTATTCTTTAGCTTGTTTCTGGAGGAAAACAACAACAACAACAAAACTTTTCTTGTCCTCTTTACAAAGTCAGCCTTACAGAGATAAAGAAGAGAAAGGACTGGACAATTGTGTAAGTTGCATGGACTTCTTCCTAAAAGGGGAGCAAGAAAGGTTTGGCTTGTGTTCTGACCATTTATATACCAAAAGCTTTTTTGAAAATCACATATAAGTCCTACGAATGGTTCTTTCAAGTATAAGATGTAGCCATCTAATACTGTGACACAAAAGGAAAATTTTGACCTGTCAAAGTCTGTTTTTTTTTTTTCCCTCTTCTGGTGTGTTTTGTGGTCTTTTCAAAGAGTAGCAACAAAATTTTACCAATTCACCTTAATGAGGGATTCATAAATAAAAATGCCACCATGTTTGTTGTCATACCCACAGGAGAGAATCAGTGAGGTCATTAAATTATTGTGGCACATGATCTGTTGAGACTAAAAGCCATTTGTTGTGTTTAAATCAGAATTTACACCTTGATGAGTTAGAAATCTTGGAAAAAATTAAGTGTCAGTCAAATTCTCCAACTTGAAAACAAGATGAAATGCCAGCCCATTTATCTTTCAACTATGTTTGTATTCAATCATGGCTCTTGGGACTTGAATCCAAGCAGAACTTCTTACTTGAACCAGAATTTGGCTTGATAATGATTGGCACAGATATGGATTTTTCAAAGTGCACTTGAAAGGGTGATCTGATTACATGACATTCCCTGCTCAGCTGAAATTGGAGTGAAGCTGAATTTAGCAGAGCTATTAATATAATCGCCTGGGAAGAAAAAGGTTCAACAATGTGTAATTCTTTTTCATTAAATTTCTATAAGTAATATCATTATATTATCACCTGAAATAATTTAAAGTAAAAGCAATTAATCAAATTCAACATTAGCATAGTATATAATTTAATGTTAGTCATTTTTTCTAATATACAACCAATAAAACATATATGGCTAAGAAAGAAAAAAATGCTATGAACTAGGTCATAAGATTAATCTCAAGTTCAAGATGATAAAATATAGGCAAACATGTCTTAGACTTGCTGAATTCCAGTAGCTTATAAGCACAGCATCAAAAATACTTCACAGCGAGAACAACACTAATTTTCTCCTGTCCTAAATTCAAGGCTTGGTGTTTTACCAGCAATAGTGCTTCTACCTCTACATGGCTTTTGCCAATCTCTCTCTCTCTCTCTCTCTCTCTCTCTCTCTCTCTCTCTCTCTCTCTCACACACACACACACACACACACACACACACACACAGAACCTCTGAAGCAACCAGTGTGATTAATCATAAAATCTGACTAATGCAACAATTTTGTGCTCCTTTAAGGACAAAGTGACAGCAAACCATACCCTAAGGCATTCCTCATTCCAAATTTGGGTGAATGCAGAGCACAGTGAATATTTTCTCTGTTTTAATATTTTCATTTTATTTTATTTGCAAGCAGTGAGAGACAGAAAACAGAGAGAGAAAGAAGGAAGGAAGGATGGAAGGAAAGAAGAAAGGATGGAAGGAAGGAAGGAAGGAAGGAAGGAAGGAAGGAAGGAAGGAAGGAAGGGAAGGAAGGGAAGGAGGGAAGGAAGGGAGGAAGGGAAGGAAGGGAGGGAAGGAAAGAAGGGTGGGTGTGACAGGGCCTCTAGCCACTACAAACAAACTCCAGATGCATCTGCCACTTTGTGCATCTGAGTACTGGGGAATCGAACTCAGGTTGAAAGAGTTTTCAGGCAAGTGCCTGAACTGCTGAGCCATCTCTCCAACGCTGCAGTGAGCATTTTCTTCAAAAGAATCCTAGCTTATAAAGAACAGGACAGCCAGCACCATGCATACTTCCAGTTTCAAATGGGCAACTAGGCTGCCTCAGAGGTTCTGTGGTTTGCACCCATGGTAAAGCTGCACAAGTGAGACAGCTCCTGACATAGCTTCACAGGGGAATAAGCACATTTATCAAGACTCCAAGGTGGGGGATATGGCTAGTGGTTAAACGTGCTGGCTTCATAAGCAACTGGAGTTCAGACTGCCAGAACCCACGAGCACAAGATGGAGAGTGAAGACAGGAAAATCGCAACCTCATGGGGCAACTAGCCTGGCTTACACAGTACTGAAAACAAGAAAGATCAAGGCTCAAACAAGCTGGAA
Organism: Orientallactaga sibirica; assembly: GCA_036365145.1. Taxonomy (NCBI): domain Eukaryota; kingdom Metazoa; phylum Chordata; class Mammalia; order Rodentia; family Dipodidae; genus Orientallactaga; species Orientallactaga sibirica. The sequence goes on from JAEOAD010000840.1 coordinate 9,024,607, forward strand.
GGTGAGGACCGACACCCTGATGCTGTCCTCTGATCTCCATACGTGTACCATGGCATATGTACACACACACACACACACACACACACACACACACACACACACACACACAGAAAGGGGGGGGGGAGAAAGGCCCTGGAATTAGAATGATGTGATCAAAGTCCCCTAAGCTTTGTGTGGGTGATTTAGCATTTTCCCCAGAAAACACATGCAAAAGGGTTTCAGGGTGCTAGAGAAAGCTCAAAGCACAACATTAAAATCCTCTAAAGTGGCTTCTGATTTAGTATATTGATAAGCCTAAATAATTCTCTCTTCAGGTGGACTGATCAGAATTACCAGAAAGTTGCCCAAACTCCCACTCTGTCACTCTGCATGGAGTAGGTGAATCCTTCTAATTCCTTAGAAACAAAACTAGAAATGTCCACGTGGATTTAGCAATTAGAAAACTGCCAATACTCACGATGATTGGGAAGCTTTTCTTCTGAGCAGGTAGTCCACGACATCAGGATCGGTCTCTAACAAGCTGATCAGTACTTCATTCTGGAGATCTGGGGGAACCTGGGGGGAGCCAAACATTGAGGCCTAAGTGAAACCACCCCCAAAAGATGCACATAGAGACTTCAAAGTCATAAGAAAGCAAATCTACACCCAATCAGACAGCTGACCTAAGTCTCAGGACAAGCTAGGAGATTATCACACTAGTTGCATTCAATCCAAAATGTCAACCCTCATATGTCTGGAAGACACTATCTAGTCATTAGGATGCCTTTGTGGCTCAGACTAGATGCTCTTGGCTTTGAGTAAGCTAAATATCATGCTTAAGAGGAATGGTGTCCATAATTAATTTTCCAAATGGGGATACGTTCTAGAGCTCATATTTTGAACTATGCCAGACAAGCATTTAACTATGATTGTCTTCACACGTTATCAGTTTATTGAGAGAAAAGGCCCTTGAGGCTAACCCTTTGAATTCTAGCTCTACCATTATTAGCTGTGGGACATTTACAATGTGCAATAGGGATCATTCTAAGTGTCACTTTCCTCATCTCTAATGCTCACCACAGAGAGCTGCTATGGTGACTAAATGGCTCATTTTACATTGGGAATTTAGAATAGAACCTGGTCTATGGTAAACACTCTGAAAAGAAACAGTGCTGATCCACCCTCTACATAGGTCACGATCCTCCAGTGCCTGTCTTTCTGCCTTTGTTGTTCCCTAGTTCATCAGTAGTTAAATGCTTCTCATTTCATAATTCCAGACATCCAGTAGAACTCTATACATCTAACACAACCTTTCTCTAAGTCTAATGCACAGTGCATTAGAAGATGTCTCTCAGTTACCCATGTGGAAGTGTCCTATTACAGAAGATTGAACATAGCTCTGATTGACAGGTTTTCACCCTGTATTTGCTGTAAGCTCAAGCAGAAGCAACTCATATTACTGGGGGAGTATACATTTTCAGTCTGATTCTCTCACTCATAGATTCAGAGAGTAGTTTTGAAAACCCACAGGAGGGGGGCTAGAGAAATGGCTTAGTGGTTATGGCACTTGCCTGCAAAGCCAATGGTCCTAGGTTCGAGTCCCCAGGACTCACGTAAGCCGGATGCATAAGGGAGTACATGCATCTGGAGTTCACTTGCAGTGGCTGGAGGCCCTGGCACACCCATTCCCTCTCTCTCTCTCCCTATTTTTTTCTCTCTCCCTCAAATGAATACAAATACTTTTTTTTTTTTAAATCACAGGAGAAATGGCTTAGCAGTTAAGGAGCTTGCCTGCAAAACCAAAGGACCCAGGATACATTTCCTAGGACCCATGTAAGCCAGGTGCACAAGGCAGCACATGCATCTGGAGTTCATTTGTAGTGGGTGAAGGTCCTAGTCCACCCATTCTCATTCCATCTGCCTCCCACCCCCCTCTCTCTTTCTCTCTTTCTCCAAATTAAAAAAAAAAAACACAGGAACAAGTCTTCTGAGAGTAAGTGGCTGGAAGAATTTGCCTTCTGCCTCTTGCAGAACTCAATTGTTCTTGAATTCTGAGAAGCTGGAAACAATCTTACTAACAAAAGCAGGGATGAGAAGACATGAAAACACTTTCCTTCTCCCATAAATCTGTTCTTCCTACTTCATTCTGAATCTTCATGAATGACATTGCTAAACCCTGGTTACATGGCTAAAACTTTCAGAGGTGACTCTTAGCCTCTTGGTGTCCTTTTCCCTGGCTCCCATTCAGAGCCAGGAGGTCTGCTTGACGTCCTCCCTGTTACGTCTTCCCTTTCCTTCCATTCCTAATTCAATGCCTGCAGTTCAAGCCTTCATTACCCCTTTGTAGTGCTCATCTGTTGGCCATTACCACTCTCCCTTTTCCTCTTCTTATAAAAATTATATCCCAATTTCTCTTAGGAAAACAACCTACTCACTAACCCTTGGCTCCAGGATAAAGTGTGCACCCTAATATAAGTCAAACGATCATTCCATTCCACAACACCACAGCAGCTGAATTAATTGGCACATGGCTTCAGTAGCCATGAGAATGACACCAGGGCTTCTGAGAGAGGAGAGACAGGGCCAACACCAGTATGAGGCTTGAGCATTGTACTGAGCCATACTGAGCCACAAGCAAGCCATAAGAAATGAAGAGAGAATGGCTGAGAAGCTGGCTAGCTGGATAATGTCCCTGCCTTGCAAGCATACAGAACCACGTTCAATCCCCAGAACCCACATTAAAATTCTGGGCATGCAGACAGAAATTGGCCTTGACATCCATGACTTTGCAGTGCCTAGCAATACCTTCGCAAGACCCTCAAAATAGAAGAAAAAGATGATGACATCAAATTAAAAGAGAGACTAATGGAGAGAGGGAGGGGATATGATGGAGATTGGAGTTCTAAAGGGGCATGGGGGAGGAGGGAAATATATGGTTTTTGTATGTAAGTATAGAAGTTGTTAATAAAAAAGATAAAAAAATAAAGCATGGTGGCACATGCTTGTAATCCCAGTGCTATGTAGGAGGAACTCTAGTACTTGCTGCTTGTCTAGCTGAATCAGTCAGTTCCAGGTTAAGTGAGAGCCCCCGTCTCAAACATTTAAGGGGGACAATGACTAAAGATATTGATTTCTGGCTGCCACATGCATGAGCACACATATGTATATGTGTGCTGCTGCATGTACACGTGTGTGCTCATGCATGTGGCAGCCAGAAATGAGGGCTGCAGAGATGACTCAATTGTTAAAAGTGCTTGCTTATAAAGCCTGATTGCCTGTGTTTGATTCCCCAGTACCCACCTAAAGCTAGGTGCACAAACTAGCACATGTATCTGAAGTTCATTTGTAGTGGCAAGATGACTTTGTGTGTTAATTCTCTCTGTCTCTCTCTGCTTGTAAATAAATAAATAAATAATTTTTAAAAAAATAAGAAATGGGAGAGAAGGAAGGAAGGAAGAGAGAAGAATCTTCATAATGTTTGAGTCCTGAAAGTACATTTAAGTATTTTTATTTATTTGATTTGTTATTTATTTATTTATTTATTTATTTATTCTCAGAGAGAGAGAGAGAGAGAGAGTAACAGAGACAGAGAGAATGAATATGAGGGCACTAGGGCCTCCAGTTACTGCAAATGAACTCCAGATGCATTGGTCACTTTGTGGGTACTGGGGAATCAAACCCAGGTTTCTAGGCTTTGCAGACAAGTACCTTAACCACTGAGCCATTTTTCCAGCCCTCAAAGTACATTTGATTAATGTATTTTCATGTATCTTGAATCCCCAAATCCCTAAACCTGGTTTGTATTTATTGAGGAGAAAATGTATCCTTAGTGGCCTTTGATGTAGAAAGTTGCTAATTTGCATACTATTTCCTTAAAATGTGTATCAAAATGTCTTCATATGGCTGTCTAAATGGTCTGAGCAAATGCCTGGTCAAAGCTCTTCAGCTGAAGCCCTCCATTTGCTTGCTCTCCTCCATTATGGAGTTCCCACTTTTTCCCATAACATGGCCCCCAACACCCTCTACTTCAGCACAATTATTCTTCTCTCTCTGGCCTTCTCCCATCTTTGTTCCTTTCATTCATTGTATAGATATTTGGTCATGGCTTACAGAGTGCCAGACAAGGGATGTAGGGATTTAGCTGCAAACCAAACAGACAAGAATCCTTGTTCTCATGAAGCTGACAATGAATATGGGAAAAAAGGTATGAAAAAGTATATAAGAAAAGCATAGCATGCGTCCTGGGGAGAAAAAAACATGGCCAAGAAGGGTGACAGGAAATGGTGGAGGAGGTTCCATTTTAAATAGGATAATCAGGTTACAGAAAGGCTGACATTTTAGAAGAGAACCAAAGTTGGAGAAAAATATGCCAGGCAGAAGGAAGAAAATAATAATAATGGTCTTGAATGAAGCCCAGTGAGAAGAGGTGGGTGGTAGGAAGGGAGCAGGTAATTAAGAGCGGATGGGGTGGAGTCCTTGGGGTCATGATATGGACTTCTGTTCTGATTCAAAGTGGGCAGGGGAGCCAACACATATTTTGAACTGATCACAGAAAGAAAGAGAGAGAGATCCTGGGGAGATGGCTAAGCGGGTAAGATGCTTGCCATATAAGCATGATATCTGGGCCAAAATAAACCATTTTCCCCACAAGCTCCTCTTGGTCAAGGGTTTTCTGGCAGCAATGCTAACCTGACTGCAACAGAGGTCTAGTTCTGGTTCTTCTGCTTAAAGTGAACACTGACAACCTTGCTTAGGACTCTGTAGCCACGTCTGTGATTTTGACCCAAGCTTATCCTGTCTATCCCATTTTCCTTAATGCATGAGTATCAGAAATGCCCCCCAAATTGAAAACGCCTGATCCATTGCAAAGAGTGCTAGTAGTAAAAATGTCTTATTAGAAACCAGTAAAATATGGTGGCTGGGGAGATGGGTCAGTAAGTCAAATGGTTGTCATGCAAACATAGGGACATGCATTTTAATCTTCAGGACCCAGATAAAAAACAGGCATGATATTGTGCACTTGTAACCTCAGCACTGGATAGGCAGAGGTAGAAGGATCTTCTGGGCTTCCTAGCTAACTGGTCTAGCTGAATCAGTGAGCTCCAAGTTCAGTGTGACCCTGTCTCAAAAATGAGGGTAAAGAGCAACTGAGAACAACACTTTTATATCGATTTGTAGCCTCAACACACATGCACACACACGAGTGTGTACTCTCACACATATGTTCCCACACACATATGGAAATGCATATATACACATGCATACCACACACACACACACGTGAATAAAGAGAAACATGTATGCCAGGCCTCCACAATATTGGGCCCATCAACATTTCCACATAGATGAGGAAGAAGGGCAAAAAGAGAACATTGAGGGCTGGAGAGATGGCTTAGGGGTTAAGGCACCTGCCTCCTAAGCCTAAGAATACCAGTTCCAATTTCCAGCAGTTCCAATCTCCAGGTCCCACATTTAGCCAGATGCAGTGACGCAAGGGCACAATGCTGCACTTGACCACAAGGGGGCGCACGCATCTGGATTTCCTTCGCAGCAGCTGAGAGGCTGCTGGTGCACCCATCTCTATCTGTCTTCCTCTCCCTCTCTCTCTGTCTTGCTCTGTGTCTTTCTCCAAAATAAATAAATAAATAAATAGAGAACATCGAATAGAAGAAGGAATAGTTAGAAAGAACAAGAGGTTTTGTGGGGGTGAGACATGGGATGAGGAGACAGAAGAAAGCAATAGGAGGAGATTATGTTCAAAATATATTATGTACATGTTTGAATATTGTCAATAAAAATTAAAAAGGGGGCTGGAGAGACGGCTTAGTGGTTAAGGCGCCTGCCTGCTAAGCCTAAGAACATGGTTCCAATCTCCAGGTCCCACGTTTAGCCAGATGTAAAGTGACTCAAGGGTGCAATGCCGCACTTGCCCACAAGGGGGCACACACATCTGGATTTTGTTCACAGTAGCTGAGAGATTGCTGGCGCGCCCATCTCTATCTGTCTCCCTCTCCCTCTCTCTCTGTCTGTCTCTCTCTGTGTGTCACTCCAAAAATAAATAAAATAATAATAAAAAAATAAATATTAAAAAGGGAGATGGAGTAAATAAATTAAACATTTAACAGAAACAGATAAATATAGATAACATGAAGATGGACAGTGTTAGTACTGTTTATTTTGCCATCTTTTTTTCTTATATAACAATCCACCATCTCCATCTCTATTTCCACTGGTAGGAAACTCAGCTTAATGCAATGGTCCCAAAACTCTAGTATTCTCCCCTTCTATTCCTACTATCAGACCTAACCTTTCTCTGAACAAAAAGGATTTCATGAGAGGAAATGTCTTTCCTTGTCAAGCAATCTATCAAAATCTCAATTGTGCTTTAGTCAATTGTTTTGTGATTTAGGATGTTTTCTATGGACACCAATTATGGTTGCATTTATCTGGAGATTCAACTCCTTAGATTTTAATGTGTTATTTCAAAGTATGTTATTCCAAAAATCAAAAGAACTTTGTACTCTCTTGTTTCAGAGGAAAAAAAAAAAAACGTAAACACTACACATACGAAGGAATAAAACTATCACAATTAAAATCAACCCAATCAAATTAAAAATGAAACCATGAATGATTGCTTAGAGGGTAACTACTATGAGATAGTTTATTCCATAAACCATTGAGAGGGAAAAACGGTACAAGTTTTCTCCATTTAGTACGTCACTGTAACAAACCATTAAGTTTTCTATGAAGAGCAGTACCCAGGGCCCAGCCCTACTGCACTTGCCACTGGTGTTCCACAGTGGGGTCCACCTCTTTGCACTTGACCACGAAGGATTCTTTGACATTAAAATTTTTAGCAAAAGTAAATATCACTGGAAATCACAATGTCTTTTTTTTTTTTTTTTTTTTTTTTTTTTTTGGTTAGCAAACACACAAATAAATCACTGGCTGTTAATAGGAGCAAAAACTCAAACAAGGGCAAAATCATCCTAGAACCATTTGTGTGGCTCTGTTTGTGACAGGTGTTTTAATATTTTAGGGGGAGCTTGGCACATTTGGGGGATCATAATAAATTAAATGTGGAACGAACCTTTGGGGGGCAGTGAGTGTGGATGGGTGCACATGTTTACGGAGGTCTTAAGATGACTTCAGATGTGGGTCCCCATCTCTGCTTTCTCCAGGCCAGGTGGCCCACAAACTTTAGAGTGATGTTCCTGTCCTCTGCTTCTCTTCTCATCCTAGCTGTGCTCAGAGATTACAAATGCTAGGACTACAGCATACAGCGTCAGGCTTTTTAACATGGGTTCTGGCAAACCTGAACTCAGGTACTCATGCTTTTGTGGTAAGCACTTTATCTGGTGAGCCGTCTTCCCAGCCCTTTTTCTTTTGAGTCAGAATCTTATTCTGTCACTCAGGCTGGCATGCAGCACACCATGTAGTTCAAGCTGGCTTCAAATTCATACAAATCTTTCCTATGAGGAATCTGCCTCAGCCTCCTGAGTACTGGGATTATAGGCATGAGCCACCATACTCTACCTTTAAAACATATTGGCATCGTAGGGAACAAATGCAGTGGACTCAAGGAACTATCATGGAGGGTGGCTTAAAAAATGTCAAGGAAGAAAAGCTAGCAGTCAGTGTTCCACAGCAACAGGCAAAAGGCTATGGACACAGCTCAGAAGCAAGATACTTTTGTTCCCGCTAACCTGTATATGACTTCAGGAGTACAGATGATCTGTCTTTACAGATAGGCACAGGTGAGTGACTTCCAACAGGAACCCAGACTGGCTGCTAACCCCATCTGCTAGCCTGAATATCAAGTGCTTGGATGAGTTCATTAGTCCAGGGGCATCAATGTTGTTAAAGGTCTTTCTCTCCCCATTGTCTCTTTCTTTGTCCACTTGTGGTGCTATATCAAAGTGCCTCTATTTTTTTATTGAGGCATCATTATACTGTAGGAATAATTCACTTAGCATCCACATGGCTTGAGCATACAAACTTGTCTTACTTCTCATGGAATGGTGATAAAATTTAGATAAGCTGATGAATGTATGGAACCCCAGCACATAGACAGTGGTTTTTTTCTTTTTTAATCCATTAGAAAGGAAATGGAAAGCATATAAAATTATTGGGATATATGGCAAGAGGATGGTTCTTGTTTGACAACTTGAACAACTGTTTGACTCTTCTAAACTTGGCAAACAAAAGAGGTTATTAAAAAATGAAATTGCACCGGGTAATGAAGAGAACACAAAGTAAGGCTTGGCTCCTGAGCTTGGAATCCTCACCACAGCACTGACCCTTGCTCCAAGTAGTGTCCACTTGAAATTTCCCATGTGTGTTGAGCTGGTCCCCAGCTTGGGAAGACAAGCAGTGGAATGGGAATGTGATAGCTTTCCCATGTCTCCACTGCACTGAAAACTTTTCAACAGCTTCTGAGGGTGGTGGCTTTTCCTTCTTGCCCTTCTCTGAAAAAGTCCTCTTAGGAGTCATGTAACATTGGCCCTTACAGTGAGCTGTCAGCTTTCTTCACTCTGCTCTGAAGCACTTCTTAATTCCCAGAACAGTGACACATTTTCTCTCAGACTCCCAATATCATTTACAGAAGCAATAGCTTTCAGAACAATTAGTGTGTCAATGATTGGGACAATATTTGGGACAACAGTGACCCTTTCTACAAACAAACGATGGTTATCTTCTATTTGTAATGTTCCCAGAAAGTAACATTTTATGTTAACTTTTATTTTCAATAGTTCGTAGAAATGGAGGGTCAGGAGTTCAAGGTATGAGAATAGTAGAGGTACAGGCAATGAACCAAAACAACAAAAGTACATATTTGTTTCCCTGGGAAAAAATAGAGTTTCAGTGTTTATGCAACAAATAATTACCGAACACCATCTTCTGCCAAGTACTTTCTAGAAATTGTGGATGCAAGAGAACAGAGCATCCCTCACCCTCCTTTTCACCAGGTATGATAATGCACTTAGGGAGCTAAGGGAGGAAGATTGAGAGCTGGAGGGCAGGGTCAGGGGATCAGTTGAATATTCATATGGGAGCAGGCCACAGTGTCGTCCTCCATGTTCAGATGGGCTTTTTTTTTTCCAAGGGGACACCAGGAAGTGCTTTGATGTAACTTCAGTGGCACAATAACAACAATCTTATTTTGGGGCCCAGTAAATGCCAGTTCTATCCCCTATCCTTTAAATGTTATTTCTAAGTTTCAAAATGATCTTGTAAAGTAGGTCCCATCACCTCATTTTTTAAAATAGACTGAAAATGGAAGTTTGAGGAAGTTAAGCAGAGGAATCTAGGCTATATAGCAACAATCAATGGCTGAGTAATCATGATTTTTTTTTCCATTCTGTTATATAAGATATTGTTTCCTGAGGAATGATGTATTATACCTACGTTATCTTTGCTGGGACTAAACACCAGACCAGAAACAGTGTGTATTGGAGGAAAGGGATTATTTCAGGTTTATAGTTTTTAAAAATTTTTAAATCATTTTATTTATTTATTTATTTACTTATTTATTAGATACAGAGGGATAGAGGGAGAGCGAGACAAAATGGGCATGCCAGGGCCTCTAGCCACTGCAAACTAACTCTAGATGCATGTGCCCCCCCTTATGCATCTGGATAAAGTGGGACCTGGAGAATCGAACTTGGGTCCTTAGGCTTCACAGGCAAGTGCCTTAACCACTAAACCATCTCTCCAGCCCCAGGTTTATAGTTTTGAGGGGAAGCTTCATCATGGCAGAGGAAGCTGGCTCACTTCTTCACATATCAGCAGCAAAGAAAGAACAGAAAGAGGAACTTAGCTCTGAACATCCAGTGGACTAAACAATCTCAAGGTCTGCTCCTAGTGACACGCCTCTTTCAGCAAAAATCCAGCTCCTGAAGTCTCCACCAGTTGGATGACTAAGTAGGAGGCTTAATAACAAACACTTGTGGCCATGGGTCCATTTTACATTCAAACTAACACAGATAGAAATCTAGTTAAACCTCCAAGAGGAATTCATTAGAAAGTGCCAATTCCTGGGCTCCATGCCAGTACTACTCAATTCAGTTCTTTGGAGTGTGGCCTAGGAATCTAGATGTCCCATAAGTCTCCTTGCAAACTCTGCTGCTCACTGAAGTTGAAAACCACTATTATAATCCACTGCCTTGGCCTTTATTAGTGTTCTGAATGCAAACCACTCACTGTCTCAATCAGTGACATACAGTAGCCCAGGCTGCCTTGGAACTCATACTTTAGCCCATGCTGGCCCCAGGCCCATTGAGATCCTCTTGCCTTAGCCTCCTCAGTGCTTAGATTACAGGTGTGAACTACTGCACTTAGCTTTACTTTAACCTTTGAAATCAGTGGACATGATGGTTATCATCATAACCTAGTTCCAGCTCTAACATTTCCAAACCAGTGTGTAAGATGCAAACAAGTAGAACAAAAGACTGTCATAACCTGAGTCTTCTCTTTTTGGGGTTTTGGGAGAAAGAACCCAGGATCTCATGCATACCATGGCAAGAGCATTTCCACTGAGCTATAACGCCACATCCTAGCTTGACTGTTGAATTATGATTACACCAGCTTCTGAATCGACATGCCTCTTTGCACTGTGAGCCAAAGCTAGGTTCTTTCCTGACCTTTCCCATTATCTCAGATCCTGGCCACATGGGAGAAATAGTCTCAGCAATAAAAAAAGGACACTCAGAACAACCGTTGAATCCCTGCTAGGCCTCCTGGGGATGGACTGCATCTAGGGTGTTTCATGCCTATAAAGACAAGTTAACAGCCACCTCTCCTAATATACCCTCCTTCCTTTCTGGTGCCAATGGAAGCAATACATCCCTTTCTGAGCGTATCAACCTTCCCAAGGACTGTAAGGACACACAACTTCTAAATACTTTAAGCCAGCACGTGCTGGATAAATTCATCCATCATTACTTAGCTTATTAATAATTTTGAAAACATATTTAAAAGATAGGCAAAAACAAATATATATGAGTGAATTTTTGTCCAATTACATGCATGAGCTTTGCAAGCCAAAAACCATGCCAAGAGAACCCAAAATGTGATAAAGTTCCTTTTCATCTCTGCTTTTAAATATAAAAGGAGCAGTCAATGCTGGGGCATTGAACTGCACAGATTTTGGAACTAGAAGGGATCATAGATATTTTTCATCCAAGACTAGTTCTTTGATAACTAAAGAAATGTATATCGAAGAAGATGAGCTCATGTAGTTAATGTACAGCAGAGACAGGACTACAGTCCAGTTTTCTGGTTCCACTTTATTTTATTTTTCTACATCCTGGATTTGGGGTCTCTATCCTTTCTCTCTTTCCATTCATTCCACTGTTCTTTTACTCAATATATAATTCCCACAGTACATTTGCAAAATGAAGCATGATTGCACTAATACTTAGCTGACACTAAGAAAGATAGTCTTAGTTCCTCCATGCCCAAACTTTCCTTACAAGAGCTATCATCAAGTCAATCATGAATTCTACCAGTATTTTTGTTGTTGTTCGTGCCATGTTTCAGGTATAGGAGTAATGTGGCCAAGAAGTAGAAAGGGACAAGAAATATTACATTTTGGTGAGAAAATATACAACAAACATGATAAATTAGCAAAAATGGTCCATTAGCAGTGCTAAGGAGAAAGAGCAAAAACAAGGAATATAGAAGTGAGTGTGTGTGTGTGTGTGTGTGTGTGTGTGTGTAGTGAGGTTAGAGCTATAGGGATTTAGACAAGGTGGTCAAGAAAGTTTTCTTTTTTAATTATTTAAAATATTGTATTTTTATTTATTTATTAGAGAGAGAGAGAGACAGAGGCAGAGATAAAAAGGGCAGAGAGAAAGCCAGGGGTGGTGGCATATGCCTTTAATACCAGCACTAGGGAGGCAGAGGTAGAAAGATTGTCATAAGTTTGAGGCCACCCTGAGAATACAGAGTGAATTCCAGGTCAGTCTGGGCTAGAATGAGACCCTACCTCAAAAAAACAAAACAAAAAAATTTTTTTAATTAAAAAATTTTTTTAAATAGGGAAAGAGAAAGGGCAGAGTGAGAATGGGTATACTAGGGCCTTCAGCCACTGCAAAGGAACTGCAGACACATGGGCCACCTTGTGCATCTAGCTTACATGGATCCTTGGGAACTGAAGCTGAGTCCTTGGACTTCACAGGCAATCACCTTAACCACTCAGTCATCTCTCCAGTCCAAGAAGTCTTCTTTAAGAAGTAAAGACTATAACTTGGGAGCACAAATATTTATGCCCAAGAAAATCTCAAAACCAGTCTCTTTAGATCATTGTTTATTAAAGTAAGATTTGGTAAAACTAGCATAAAATGGAATACTGATGTTCTGCTGGTGTTCTTAGTATTCCAGGTGGCAGAAAATGAGGAGACAACAGATGATACAATTACAATGACCTCTGCCTTTTCAGGAAGCCAGGAAGACTTGTATTAGTATCTGAGGTGAAAAGAGAAGCCCAATAGTTTGTGGTTTCACATAAAGGAAAATTCTACTTAGAATACAGAATTTAGAGAATAGAATTATGATTGATGAGAAATATTACTTTGTTAAAAAAAACAGAGAACATGAAGTAATGCCAAGACTACTTGGCAAGATGATAATATGACTTAAAACTTGATGAAAATGTTGAAAAGTTCAGAATTTGATTCATCCAAATATGTAATTAATTATGAAGACTTGGACTGAAGTGTGAAATCTATATCGTTGATGACTAATTCTACATTTTTGAGAGCTTACCATGTCTAACACAGGGACAATGTCATTCTACCTCAGTTAACTCTTTACTATGGTCAGTCCATTTTCTCTTCTTTTTGGGCATCTAGCCAGAATACAATTTCTAGCAGTTAAGAGTGGCTTGTGGATAAGTTCTGACAAATGAAATTTGAGTGCATATTATTGATGCTCCTTCTAGGTATGCTTATGAAATCCTAGGGATGGCAGATTCTCAAAATGCAAGGAGCTGAGGTGCCCAAGTCATCACACAGAATGCTTTCTGACAAATATCTAATTAAACATAATGTCAACCAGATACTTATTTCTGTGATATTAAAATATGGAGATTCAACACAGCTTGTGTTGTCCAAATAATTGTTAATTAATGCTTGGACAGACATTAACAGTTTTTATAATATTTCCCATATTAACTGATTCTGGTAATGACTGAGAATTAGGTCTATTTCATATTTTCCATTTTATGGAAGTTGAATTGATGCCTATTTTGAGTATCGAATTACTTGGTCATAATCCCATAGGTAAGACACAGAAGGCAAAAATTTCAAATCACTTATGCTTGAATGTCCAGAATAAATTGCTATAAGTCAAGCATACAAACAAATCTATTGTAGGGCATTTTATAAGTACAAGTATAAATTAAGGAGATTTAAAAGAGGCAGCCAACATTGTTGGTTGAAATGCTCTATTGGAATAGTTCAGTTTTATGGTGTTTGCAGATTGACAAGAGAAAGAGAAGTAGTGACATAGAGACATTTCCTTTAAATTTTGACATATGAGTGGAGAACAGAAATAGAAGAGAATTGGCATTTGTTCTAATGTTTCAAGGGTAGCTGAAGCAAGCATTGCAGTTTTATGATGGAAAACAGGAACTGGTAATTCAATACAAATCAAAAAATATTTATTGAGTGCCTGCCAGACAGAGGGCCTTCCAAAAGTGTACAGAGGATACAAAGAGGAGATAACAAGGGCACAGCCCTTGTTTTAAATGCATTTATACTCTACTAGGGGAAATGGTCATAAATGACTGTAACACAATGTTGAGCAAGATAAACATCAATAAGAATGGTAATAGGATTCCAAGGCTAGATAAGTGGCATGAGAAGAGACATGGGTAGGACACAGGAAGGAAGGTAAGGTTTCATGCAGGACACAGAATTTCAAGACTAACCTTGGGAAAGTGATGTCACTGACGTTGGATATGAACACATAAATCCGTAAGAACAATAGATTGAATTCCAGAAAGAGGTGTTTTATCAATATTTTGAGAAAGAACCCCTGCTATGTGAATAATTAAATAAATGTGATTATTATTTAGGGGACAAGTTTTATGTAACATTAGGGTTATAATTCTGATATGGTTGTTGAAACATGGAATCACAAACTTTTATACTGATATCAATGTTATGGTAATTTCTATTCCTACACAAAATGGCTGGCTTCCAACGAATTCAGTCAATGACCAATATTGGAAATCAGATAGTGACAAGCCTGCCTTTCATTTCACCACCAGAGACAAGCTGAGATCTCCGGCAACGGGAAGGCCACCTACCATGAAAAGCGCTTCGTAGTTTTCAATCATCTTCTGCACCACCGCAATGATGGCTGTGCTCTCTTCAGCCCGGGCTGAACTCTGGACTGAGAATTCTTTGTCTGATGATTTCTGCTTGTGCAGCAGGTTAGGTCCAAATATGGTGGCCAAGTTTAGAGATGTCATTTTGTTCCCAATGACCTATCAGAAAAAAAAATAAAACAACATAAGGACTACTATTATGTTTAATTTCCAAAATGCTGGGTGGCTCAGCAATTAATGAAAACTTTTCCCTGGCATTTTCCCCTGCAAGACAATATCATCTTTGACAGAATCCATAAAGGCACCATAATTTTCCTTTTGCTTCATATCTTGAATTGATAATCATAGACTGATGATCGTGGTCATGTTAACAGCATACTGAGCAAAACATCTCAGTTCCAAAGTACTTATTATATATTATTACTATATAACATCTCATTCCTATCTGTACTTAGAAATATTGATGTCCAGCTATCTATTTATGTAGTTTTTCATTCATTCCTTCACCCATTGATTCATAACATCTTCATTGGTCCATCCATTCAGGATGCAAAACAGAATAGATGTTTTAAATGTATTATATTTATTTTCACAATTTCCAGGGCTGAGTAGAAGGCTCAGGGGTTAAAGGCACTTGCTTTCAAGGCCTACCAGCCTGGGTTCAATTCCCCCACTACCCATGTAAAGCCAGATGCACAAAAGGGTGCATGCATCTGGAGTTCATCTGCCGGGGCAAGAAGTCATGGTATGCATTCTCTCTCTCTCTCTCTCTCTCTCTCTCTCTCTCTCTCTCTCTCTCTTCCTGCAAGTAGAAAAAATATTTTAAAATTCCAACAGCAATCTCAACATAGTCCTGTTTTAGAGGGCTCACATTCTAGGAAGGAATAAACCTGTCTTTTGCAGGCAGTGAGTACAAAGAATGAAGGTGCTGCAATTAGCTTTGTGTTTCTAGCACGAAGCACCCAACCAAAAACAGCTCATGGGAGGACAGTGTTTATTTTGGTTTACAGACTAGAGGGAAAACTCCATGATGGCAGGGGAAAACATGGCATGAGCAAAGGCTGGACATCACCTCCTTGCCAACACCAGGTGTACAACAGCAGGAGAATGTGTCAAACGCTGACAAGGAAGAACAACGCACCTCCTCCAGTAAGGCTACAATTCCCAAATTGCCATCAGTTGGGGATCAAGCATTCAAAACACATGAGTTTATGGAGGACACCTAATTCAAACCACCAGAAAAGCTATGAACTGCAGAGAACCCCAGAGACTCCCACCATGCTAACAGTATTTAAGAAGAAAACTGGGAAGGAAGAATAGTGTTTGCTTAGCTGAAACTCCGAAGGTCTGGAGAAAGGGACATTTCCCAGTACAGCAAACAACATGGCAATAACAGAAGCATGCAAAATACATCAAGGCAGACCAGGAAGTTCAGTGTGGCAAGAAGCTACAGTAAAGGCAGATATGTGGGAAGAGAGGAGGAGGAAAGAGGAGAGAGAGGGAGAAATTTAAATTGGGACCTCATGGCAAGAGGATCGTAAACAGGGGAGAAAAGAAAGAGGATTTACCTATTTGCAAGAGCAATCTAGGTCCAGGTTACCTCTCATGAAACTGGAAAGGGGATAATGAGGGCCTGGGAAGATGACTCAACAGTTAAAGGTGCTTGCTTAGTAAAGCTTGGCAGCTGGGTTCAATACACAGAACTGGATACAAAAACGTGGCACTAATAACATACATTTGTTTGCAGCAGCAAGAGACCCTGGCATGCCAAGAAACACAAACACACACACACACTTTTTTAAAGAAAATTAAAAATGTACAAGGTTAAGAAGAGGTATTAAGGATGTGGAGAAGGAAAATAGGGCACATGTGACATAAATGAGGGAAGGATGCTTGCAGGGAATATGAAAAGGTACAAGGCAGGAACAGGGGATGGGGGGAAACGGGAGTTAACAAAAACAAATTGTGTTTGAAAATGCCAGAATGAAACCTAATACTGCGATGTTAATTTAAACTTTAAAAAAAAAATGTAATCCATGGCCTCAGGATGATGACTGCAAAGGAAGGAGAGCACATGACCCATACTTCCACGGACTAGGTAACAATAGCTAGCTTCTGAACTAAGATGAAGAAGTAGGGGTGAAGCGTAGCTTCCAAGGTTGGGGACTACAAAGGAGGGCAAGCAGGCAAGGATTAGCAAGGGCTGAAGTGGGATTCATTATTAGACTCCAATGCCCTTCAGGAGCAGCTGATAAGGCAGGCAGAATGGGTCAGAGATTTAGACACAGAAGAGAAGGGGAAGGAATGCTAGGGGAGATTCAAACACATATTCCCTGTGACAGATGTTCAGTGCTACATTCTGTTACCCTCCAGGTCAGATTTGACCGTGGTTCAGATGGGGGAGATTGCAGGGCGGTCATGGCACGCAGTGAAAACAGTGGATGTAGATGCTCTCACCAGGAAGACGACAGGGTGGAGAGTGCAGGGTAAAGGGAAGGGAACTGATCTTTAGCTTGAAGTATTACAAAAGTACTCATGTTCATTATGTTAAAGAAAACACAGATAAGCATGTAGAAACCAAATGTCAGTAACTCTACCACTCCCAAGATCCAGCTATTCATGGGCTCTCCTGTATGCATACGTACACAAAGGCCGACTATTTAAAAAAAAAAAAAAACTGGGGCCACACTCCATGTCTTATTTTGTAACTCACATGTTGTCATTTAAGGATATGTTGAATTAATTTCAATTAAAAAATTCACCTTCACTTATTTATTTATTAATTTGATGGACAGAAAGAGGCAGAGAAGGAGAGAAAGGGAAAGAGAATGGGCGTGCGAGGGCCTCTAGACGCTGCAAACAAACTCCAGGCCCATGTGCCACCTTATGCATATGGCTTATGTGGGTCCTGGGGAATTGAACTGGGGTCCTTTGGCTTTGCAGGCAAGCACCTTAACGGCTAAGCCATCCCTTCTTCACTTCTTATTGGCCCTTAGCATATGGTTGCATGAATAGATCATGGTGTGTTTAACCACAGAAAAGTGATGGGCATTTGTGTTACGTTCAGCGTTCTACAACTATAAAACAAGGAACAAAACTAGCCTTCAAAACCTCATTTTGTGTGTTTGGCTAAGCACTGCCTTGGGAGTAATTTCTAGAAGCCAAATTGTTATAATACAGAATATGAGGTTTTTTTTTAAAGGCTTGGAAATTCCTTTTACATACTTGCTTCTTTTTGACATGGAAAAGAAAGTCTGGGTAAGTTTTTCTAAGTGAGTTTTTCTCTGACTTGGCACTAATGAAATTTAGTTCCAGCTTATTTTTTAGTGTGGGGACTGTCCTGTGTATGGTAAGATGTCGAGTGGTCTTTGGACCACTAAATGCTAGTAGCACCCCCTCCACCACCACCTCTCATTGTGACAACCACAAGTGTTTCAAGACAGTCATATGAAGCCTGTGTGGCAAAATTTTCCCCCAGATGGGAATTACTGGTCTGTGTGAGCTTTGATTTCATCAGCTAAGAATCTCAAGGACTGTTAGGATAAAGAAGTTTTCTCTGGGATATTGAATACATCTTTGAGAAAGAACATGGGTGCCTAGCATAGAATGCAAGATTCCTTAAATAGACAAGGTGAAACCCCCTAAGAGTTGCCTTCATCCTACACAACCTTGAGCTGGTAGCTGCCCTGCTCTGGAAGCCCAATATGGAACATGGCTTGTTTTATTTTTAGAAAGTTGGGCTGTTTTACAGGTAAATGATTTACCATTAAGGAAATTATTCCATGTGGTAAACACTAGGAATTTGAAGACAGTACCCTTGCTACAAGTCCTTCAGTCATTTTCCTCCTCATTTTATCTCATTGAAATGAAGCTTGACAGGTATTCATCTTATTTTTCAGTTCTTGGCCTGCAAATTCATGATTAAGGATAAAAATTTTAAAAATGTGCCATTTTCAAAGTCATCCTTTTGGAACTCAGAGGCATCTGAAGTACTGAGCGGAAGCAAGATTGGAGGGACTGGGGATGTAGCACAGTTGGTAGAGAGTTTGCCTAGCATGCACAAAGCCCTAAGTTATAGTCCCAGCACCACATAAAACAGACATGGCAGAGCACAAGTGTAATCACAGCACTGGGGAGGTAAAGGCAGAATTATCAGAAGTTCAAGGTTATCCTCAGCTATATATCCAGTTTGAGGCCAGTGTAGGATATATGAGTCCCTGTCTCTAAGGGAAAAAGTACTTGACCTCTCATAAAGTAATATTGTAGTTTTCCCCTTCTTAAAAATATTAACAAAAAGGAGAATTTGTTTTCACTTAAAAGAATGTTTCTTACAAGGACAATCCAGAGCTCTGTTTCCGCTCTCAGCCTCTGGTTGCTATTCTGGGAATGCAATACAAACCGTCTGTAAAATTGTACATAGATTCCAGCTGCACACCAAAGTGCTGTGGTTTGTTCCTGCTTTTTCTTTTTCTTTTTGTTGTTGTATTGGTGTGTTTTTTTAACTGGAAAGGACATTTGATCCTAGACATCATATAACCTCATTAGTTCCTATGTTTCAGCATATGTACTCATTCTAAGTATTTATTGTAAGCAAGGACAGAGCATTACCGCATGATTTCATTATCCAAGAAAACCTTTATCTTCACTAAATAAGCATCTTAGGTCATTTCTAAGCCTCATATAAATAGCTCACATTTATTAAGTCTTGGGTGTCCAGACACCGGGGTAGGGGCTTTCCACAAACTATTTCAACTCTTTCTTAGGATAAGCTTATGGTTAGAGCAGCAACTGTTCTTGACGTTCTTTTACAGATATGAGGGTGGGGCAGTGATACTCAGAGATAGGAAGTGCTGTAGCGAGAGGTGAAACCACGCAGCAGCACTCCAATGAGCCGTAACCTTCCGTCACGTGTGTGCCACTTCTCTTACTCTTGCATAGTTGACACTACAGCTATTACAGCACGGGGAGATGGGACCATGGACTTACTTTAAAGGAACACTGGAAGAGGCAGAGGCATGGAAAGTAGGATCCTGCCAAAATTCCAAAAGCCAGCTTACCACCTCCTAGAGGCAAGTACCTCCGCAAAGGTCAGTAACTATGGCAACATATTGGTTCCTTTTTTTTTTTGCAACTTTTTGCTACACAGTCGTTTGAGAACTCAGTATCAACTATGAGCTCTCTCACCAAACAAGTGCTTGCGCACACCACATTTTCCATGAAATGCCAGGCAGCTCGTGGACTCCCTGTAATACCAGTGCTCAGGAGGTTTCAATTTTGTTCCTACTATATTCTGTCTAGGAAAAATATGATATGGGATTTTTCTCCTAAGTGGCAGAACAAAGCAAAGATTTCACAAGATAACCAATTCAATAAGATACCACTCTTTTCTCCCAAAACTTTGATTAGTCAACAATTTTTGCCATGTCCTTCTTGTAGACAATCTTATAATCCAATTTCACTGGCCAATAGTGCATTGAGTTTTAAGCATTTATTAGAGAGGGGATGTTATGTTCACATCGTAGATGAGGAACCTCAGACCTTTCCTAACCCCAACTCTCTTTCCTTCCTCTTCCACTCTTTCATGAAAACAAGGCTCTGGCAGAATTTTGTTAGCCCTCATGTGTTCTGACAGTCAGAATTGGTTCTCTTATATTATGTAATCCATAAGATTATGGCCTGATAAATACATGACCCAAATAAGACTGATTCTTGAACAAAATTTACAATATAATTTTTGGCCTTACTCTACTCTGCTAATTCTATCAAATACTGAACAAAGAACCTCTCATTCCTATATTTTTACCCTTGACTTCTACAAAAGGGCTCTAGATCACTACTGTCCTTATACCACACTTATGTGGTCCAATGACTCAGTCCCTTACACACTATTTGCTGTGTAGCTTTTATTTGGTCTCCTCCATAGAGCCATTTGTAGGTCTTCTGGCCCATATTTATCCCTTCTCTGAAGCACCTGAGTACAGCATTTGCTAAGTCTCTTTTCCTTCATCCTCCCCTCCTCCACCTTCTAGAACATATAGCATCTTCAGAACAGGCATTGGAAAAGTCCCAAACAAGGGATGGAGAGATGGCTTAGTAGTTAAACGCTTGCTTGTGAAGCCTAAGGACCCCGGTTCAAGGCTCTATTCTCCAGGACCCACGTAAGCCAGATGCACAAGGGGGCAGATGCATCTGGAGTTCGTTTGCATGCCCATTCTCTCTCTCTACCTGCCTATTTCTGTATCTCTCTCTCTCAAATAAATAAATAAAAAATAAAATATTTTTTAAAAGTCCCAAACAAAAATCCCTAGTTTAGAAAGATTCAGCAGGTATTTAGTACATCCGTGATTTAGATAGTAATAGTATTTTTACATGGAACCATTTCTAAAGGGGTGTGCTGTTTTCTATACTGTCATTGACATAAAAGCTTCTTAGATCTCTTTCTGTCTCTCTAACCAATATATATCGGTTATTAAATCCTCTCCCAGGTTATATCATCTGTGATTAAATGCTCTCAAAGGTTCATGTCTTAATGGGATCTATTACCTGCCCATAGAGGCATTAGTGCTATGTGAACATGACCAATTTCCTCTTTCCCCCTGAGTACTAATCTACTCTGGAGATTTTCTTTCCTTCTTTTTTTTTAAATTTATTTATTTATTTGACAGAGACAGAGAGAGAGAGAGAGAGAGAGAGAGAGAGAGAGAGAGAGAGAGCTCCAGGGCCTCCAGCCACTGCAAATGAACTCCAGATGCGTGCGGTCCCTTGTTAATGTGGGTCCTGGGGAATCGAACCTGGGTCCTTTGGCTTTGCAGGCAAATGCCTTAATCACTAAGTCATCCCTCCAGCTCTGGAGATTTTCTTAAGTAAAGTCTGAGTCCGAGATACCTCCTTATGTTACCTAATTTTCCTTTAACCTTTTCAGGCAATGTTGCCTTAATCACTAAGTCATCCCTCCAGCTCTGGAGATTTTCTTAAGTAAAGTCTGAGTCCGAGATACCTCCTTATTTTCTTGTCACTTCTAACCTTTTCAAAAAAGCAATGTTGTTCTTATATTTTCCATGAATATATATGTATATATATATATATGCTACTGAGAGAGAATGAGAGAAAGAGAGAGAGAGAGAGAGAGAATGAATGTGTGTGTGTATAATTATGGGTGATCCAGGGCCTTTTGCCACTGCAAACGAACTCCAGATACTTGTATTACTTTGTGTGTCTGGATTTACCTGGGCACTGGGGAAATGAACCCCAGCTGGCAGGCTTTCCAAGCAAGAGCCTTTAACTGCTAAGCCACCCTCCCCCAGCCAGATCATTAGTTTTTATTTAATTGTTGTTGTTTTATAATTTAATTAATTAATTAATTAATTTGAGAGAGAGAAAGAGAGAGAGGAGAGAGAAAATGGGTCTGCTAGGGCCTCCAGCCACTGCAAATGAACTCCAGATGCATGTGCCCCTTTGGGCATCTGGCTTATGTGGGTCCTAGAGAGTTGAACCGGGATCCTTTGGCTTTGCAGACAAATGCCTTAACCACTAAGCCATTTATCCAGCCCCAGTTTGTGTGTGTGTGTGTGTGTGTGTGTGTGTGTGTGTGTGTGTGTGTGTGTGTGTGTTTTAAGATCATTCGTTTTTAGTCTTTAATTTTGGTGCATGGTTTAGACCAAAAGTGTCTGGAAACCCTTGTAACCCTTTTCTTCCTTGTATATTTTCACTGTTACTAGGGTATTTTCCTTATAGTTAACTAGGCCTCTCAAACACTGAAAAGTGCCAGCTTGATTTTAAACTATTATTTATTTATTTATTTACTTAGTTAGGCGTGTATATTGGGTACACATGCCATGCCGTGAGTATAAAGGTTAAAGGACAATATGGACATGTCTTTTCACTATCTTCTTGGAGACAGACTCTCCTGCCACTCACTGCAAATGAACCTCCGACTACTGTCCTATGAATTTCAGATATTCCAGGCTTCCCTTTCCATTTCTGTAGGTGTGTTAGGATCACAGGTGAATGTGGTATATTGTATCCAGCTCTACATGGGTGCTACGGAACCGAATCTGTGCTAGAAGGCTTTGCAAATAAATATCTTTAACTACCGAGCAATCTCTCCAGCCCCTAATATATATATATTTTTTTGAGGTAGGGTCTCACTCTAGTTCAGGCTGACCTGGAATTCACTATGTAGTCTCAGGGTGGCCTTGAACTCATGGTGATCCTCCTACCTCTGCCTCCTGAGTGCTGAGATTAAAGGTGTGCGCCACCACGCCCGGCTTATTTTTTTATAGACAGAATATTGCTATGTTTTAAATTCTTGAGTTCAAAGGATCCTCTTATCTTAGTCTCCCAAGTAGTTGTGACTGCAGGTTTATACCAACTCAACTGACTCCTACTTGAATAACTTTTATTTAGATTAGGACACCCATATTTAAGAAGGTTAACAAATATGTCCAAGAATACTTAGAAACTGAATTATAAAAGTGTCAAATGATCACAATCAGAGGTGATTTTTGACTCCCCTTAACATAAGGAGAGACTTGGTAATGTTCAAGGATATTTTTGGTTGTTATAGTTTATATGTGGGGGTACTACTAGCATCTAATACTAGAAGCCAGAGGTGCTGCTAAACAACCTATGATGCACAGAGCAGCCCTACAACAAAGAATTATTTGATTGTGAAAATCAATTCTAGAGAACTGGGAAACCTTGAGGATAACCCTTGGTAGAGTATGCCCTTCAAAATTCTGTATCTATAGTCTTTGTAACGTCGAGTAGCTTAAGGTTGATGTCAATTTGGAAATTTACTAGTCACATAGCCAATCTGATCACTAACCAATATTACAACTTCATGTGAATTAGAAAAAAAAAATCCTTTCTTCAAGAGACTTTACTATCTCCTACTGGGACATTACTGTACTAACTCTGTAAATCTACAGTGACTACGGGACATATGGCTCCTTCCCAGAGTTGGGAAATGTACAAATGTGCCATTCATATGATTCTAAGTGGAAGTTCCCTATGGGATATGGGCTAACTTTTTAAACCACTGTCCCTCAGTTTCCACCTCTGCAACTTTGGGACAGAGATATTTCTAACCCATTAGAAGGATTAGGTACTATGGCATAAAGCCAGCACAAGGTAGGAGAGAAATAAATTGTAGCTAGGTCCCCAAAATGTTAAGCTTTTATACATATTTTTATGCAAAAATGTTGTCTTTCTTTTGACATAGGCAATGGAAGTCTTGTTCAGCTTTGCACTAAAAGAATTTCTCAAATTTATTCTACAAAGACAATATGGTAGCACGTTGTATTGGACATTTGGCTTTCATCAGTGCCTTCTTAATAACCTGAGACCCTACTTTCTTCACCTCAACATAGTACTTTAGAAACATTAGAGAGGCAATTGGTGTACCTTCCAACTGAAGGCTCTGTTTTAACTCAGCCACCTGGCTGATGACTCTACAGCTTCTATTATATATTCAGTCTATAATAGCCAACACCCAGACAGATAATATAACTATGTAACAATTATGAGAATTACAGTATACCCAAGGGAGAGTTGTGTCTGCTGAAGTATAGTCTCAAGGCCATATGATGAGATCTGAAACCAGCAGGGGTTTCACTAATTATAACTCCTATAGAGACAAATGGCTAACCTGGGAAAGCTCCATTCTTATAGAGAAGAGGAGGAGGAGAATTACAGAATTGTTTTTCTGGATTATGGTGAAAATATTCCATATGTCTATGTCCTGTGGGATCTAAATTTGACAATCACAGAACTGAATCCATAATATAGCTGAGCTCTTCTTAACAAGGATTTAAGTAAAAGCTCTTGTGGTTAAGTAAGTTTGGAAAGCCTCTGACTTCTTTTGTTGATTTACAGTATATATTAACTTATTAAAAGCTCTGAGACCTCCTGGGGAAACAAATTTTAGGGGGAAAATATGAATACTTAGGATCAAAAAGGAAATGGTCTCCCATGAAGGTAAAGATTAACTAGGGTGTCAGCTATTAGACCACTTAAAATTGAAACCAATACCTCCTTTGTTCAAGAGTGACAGTGAAAAAAAAAACATGAAAAAGTATGAGTGGGATCAAAGGGAAACACAACTCAGGATCTCATTTTGAGGAATGTCACAATAAGCATGAGTCAGGAGACCAGGTTCAACTAGAATATGCCTAAAAGGTTCACTGGACTGTGTAAACCTGCCTCTAGCAGTTGACATCATGTGCCATTGAACTTCCAGTTCATTCTATACCCAGTTTAAAAGCAGAATAGACCTCTACCTCATTCAGCACATTCTTATTTTGGAAGGATGGTTTAAGAAGTAAAGATATCCAACTTCTGGTCAAGATGGAATCTGCCTAACCATGCTTTGACTTGTGGGGAAGGAAAGGATGCAGTTAACATCCACAATGAGCTATTGATCAGAGAGACATACAAGGTCTCCCAAAACAAGACAGATTTCTGTCAGAGTACTTGATGACCCACCAAAGGTTAATGGTAAGACCCTACTGCCGAAGACACCATATGCTATTGATACGGAACATGGAGAGACATGGCTGGAATCTGGAAGAAAGTCAGTCCCTAGACACTTAGCTTGTCTAGTGCCAGAAGGTGCACTCGTGGTCTAAGCTACTCAACAGAAAATAACCTGTAGTGATACTCACCCAAGTGTAATAGTGGCACACAGCCATGGTGGGTAACCAATTGCTCTTGAATTGGCTGATGGATCCACTCAGTGGAACAGAACCCATAGCTGGAACTGGGTCAGAACAAGTCAGAATCATATCCAAAAAAATGAGTTCACTCTCCAATATCAAGCTCCCACCAATCTTGGGCTACAACAGGGACTATACCTATTAAATTCTCTGTAAAATAATAATGGTTATCCCATTTATCCAGTGCTAACTTTACTCTCCATTGGAGAATCTGCTTCTCTTTTTCAGATGGACACAGAACCTGAGGAGAGAATCAGCCCATTGCAACCCACCAAGGCCCCAGCTGAAACCATACAGTAATTGGGGAAAATGAGCAAGAGAGCTGATTTCTTGGTGAACTTGGCATCAGCACAAGGATGAAGGGTATAGACACAAAGAACACTCAACTCCTACCAAACCAGAGATCCAGAGACACACAGGCTCCCAAGACCTCATCACTGAAGCAGACCTAAAACAAACCCAACATGGCTCAGGAAAATTCATGGAAGAGGGGGCAGAAAGATTGCTAGAGCCACAAGTTGGGACACTATGCAAAGGGACATTGCCTCTTCCCCATAACTGATGGATACCCCCACTATGAGCCATCCACAATCCACATGGGGATAACTGGCATCCCCAACGAGGTCCCTTCAGAGGGAGGAAGACAGGGAGGAGAGCAAGGATGGTACCAATATATGCTGCTTACATACTGAGTATGCATATAACTAATAAAAAAAGAAGTAAAGGTATCCTTCTAAAGAGGGAGCTTGAACTTCAAATTAGAACTCTAGGGTCAAACTAGAAGAATGAACAAGGGATGTCATATTTGAACTACAAAGCAAAAAAAC
Organism: Orientallactaga sibirica; assembly: GCA_036365145.1. Classification (NCBI taxonomy): domain Eukaryota; kingdom Metazoa; phylum Chordata; class Mammalia; order Rodentia; family Dipodidae; genus Orientallactaga; species Orientallactaga sibirica. The sequence continues at coordinate 9,050,463 of JAEOAD010000840.1, forward strand.
AGATTAAACTAGTCACAAGGCCAGTAATATCTCCCACTGCCATTATTCTGTATTTACATAAGTGCAAGCCTCTCTGTAGTTATTTGTTTTTCTTCATCTCAAATGGAAATGCAGGATCTTGAGTAAATCATCTTCATCAAAAATGATAGCATTTTGATGTATCATTGAAACATACTAGCAAGTCAATAGCCCCTAAGAACTTTTAATATGAATTCCTGCTTCTAGGAACTGTCTCTCCAAAAAAGGCACTGTACTGATCTCTTCCCATATAGACAGCTCAGAGATGGAGAGGTGCTATTTTGTTCAGCCACAAAACAGGAGAAAGGAAGTCACAGTGTTTATAGCGGCAAAGACTTTATACCTCTTGTCCATCTTTGCTGACATTATCATCCGCATGCCTGGCCACAATGGAGAGGAACTGAAGGAGACGGTGGAGGGTGTCACAATTGCAAGGAGGTAGAAGGTAGATAAGGAGCTGCAAGGTGCCCAGCTGTTCCTCCGGCTCCAACACTACACAAAGAGAGAAAGGTTCTCTTAGTAAAAACAAAGGGGAAAAAAGGGGGTGGAGCTTGCACCATTCAGAGAATGAGGAAAGACTTTCTCTCAACAATCTTAAGAAAAATGTTACGCAGACCAGCTCTACTTCATGTCATCGCCCATCCTCCCAGTGCTTTATCAAATAGCCACACGGTTCCATGAAAGATCTATAGAGAACAGTTAGACCCGGGAAGAGTCCCATCTAGAGAAATCATGAAAAGTAAGCTCCATTGCTTTTACAACCTTCTCCCTTTGTCTTATTCATTACTCATACTGACTTAATGGTTTCTAGCTCATGTTGGTAAATATTAACTGACACTGGCTGAGAATTGGTGAATGTTCTGATATCCGAGTTTGTCCTTTTCTGTTGAGCAATGCACAAGGAATAGACTTTTGTTGGCAATACCCAAGACACTTGACTATCTTCTTTCTCAGCAGAGATCTCATTTGAATCACTGCATTGTACAAAGAAATGTGTGCAGGATGACATCTTTGGCATACCCTTTCTAGCCCTTAAGTTTCTTTCTCCCTCATGGAGTGTGTATGCACAGCCAGAAACACCTACTTTGAAAGTACTGGTACTGGACTTTGCCATCTTCCTTTTCCTCAAATGTTGACTGCCCATTTTCCCACTCTGGATTCCTTGGCTCCTTCCTTCCTCATACCAGGAACCTCAACTCATTTTTAGGCACAGACTCTACATGAATTCTTGCCAACACTTCAAAGCATCAATTTATCGCTTTCTACTATCCTGGGATTATTTGAAAGCATCCCAAATTCTTTTTGGCTATGTCCATTCATTTTATTGCAACTTTCTTCTCACTTCTAGTCCCTAGGGTAAATCGGAGAAAATCCCCCAAATAGCTCATTCATTAGAGACCAATAAATAAGGGCAAAACCAGTGATCAGAAAACACATGCACAAAAGTGAACTGGACATCACAGTCATCCAGGGACACTTTCCCACAAATCTGGCTATGTTACATACACAGAGTGTTGATGAATGCCGTGTATAGCTCCCTGGTGAGAAGGGGGTCAGGCATGTCCCTTAGGAACTCCTTCAACAAGGCTGCCACGTCGTGAACACTGTGCTCCTCTTCCAGAGAGACATCAATCCCACGGTCAAATTCCTCACGTAACTGGAATATCAATGGTTCAAGTGTCAGTCACATAAGGCCTAACTTTGACAAAAAGTACCACAAAAGTAATGACACCATCCAACCTCAATGTTCAGTGCTCACACAAAAATGTTTAAATGCATAGCATCTGGCAGTGAGCCTGGACAGACACCATGAAAAAGAAAACATGTCACCTTCATCTGCAGAGTCTACAAATCCCACCTATGAAGACATGTATGCATAAATACTTAAATATGTTGTCATGAAATAATCTGTGGATGTGCTATTAAAGTAATCAGAGCACTTCAATAACAACAACTAGAAAGGGCTAAGGGACAGAAGAGAATTTAGGTCAACTGTGAATTCAGCAGAGTTTATCTTTTACACAAAAGGAGCCAGGTCACTAATTCTGTTAGTTGGAATTGTAAAAGCTTCGTGAAGTACTCAACAACTACAAGACAAAGGTTATCGCACAAAGAATAAAACTTAAAAACATACATGAAATATTTGTGATTAAAGCTTAGAAACTGACATCTAAATAAAAGCTATATCTTTATCAGCATCACCTTCTGAGTGATTACCAGGAGCCCCTGCTTTAGTCATTATACTAAGTCTATTGACATTTAGAGCAGCAGGGAACCATAATAGTGAGAAGGCAGTGAGAACTCCATATGCTCACTTCTCTGACAACTCAACTTCCCTTAATGCTGCACTCTCATTTGTAGAAATAATCACTCAGTTCCATGAACTGAAGCTATCAGACACTTCTCTAAGTGTTTATTAGTTCAATCATTTACTCACTGAAGGTTTGCCACATGGTCTCAAGCCCACTTAAAGGTGCTCAGTGCACAGTAATCAAAAGAGGCAAATCCCTGCTCTCTTCTATCTCTCAGACTAGCAGAGAGACAAATTGAAAAGGAGATAATCCCACAAAAGATTAGCTCTTACTTTTTGAAGAAAAAGTGCAGGATGCAGGGTGACACGACAAAATGGTGAGTGAGTTAAAGTATATTTCATACTTGGAATCTAGCCCTACGTTGCCACTAATTGTACTTTTATTAAGTAATCTTTAAATAAATCCCCATACAAAAATTGTCCCTTTGTTGCATCCAGATATAGCTGACAAATAATTTCTGGCGCCATCATCATTACTATTATTATTACTATTATTATTATTCTCCTTATCCTGAATCACCCATTGATTCCAGGTAACTCGCCATCCACATGTGTCTGATAACAAGATGAAGAGTACTCTACATAGCAACACTGCAATGGTGATTGTTCACACACACCATGCTTCTTTTCTGAGAATACACACATGCAGAAAGGATGAGTTGTGGAAAGATCTTGGACCATTAAATGAGTAGTCACCTCATGTGATCTTTTTTTAAGCTTTTGTTTATTTACTTATTTATTTATTTATTTTTAGTTTTTCGAGGCAGGGTTTCACTCTAGTCCAGGCTGGCCTAGAATTCACTATGTAGTTTCAGGGTGGCCTTGAGGGAGAGAGACGGAAAGAATAGGTGTGCCAGGGCCTCTAGGCACTGCAAACGAACTACACCATGCACCGCCTTGTGCGTCTTGCTTTACGTGGGTGGGTACTGGGGAATTGAACCTGGGTCTTTTGGCTTTTCAGGCAAGTGCCTTAACTGCTAAACTATCTCTACAGCTCAAGAAAATATTGTTTTGAAAGACCTTTTTATCTTGACAAAAAGGGTACATGGGGCCATTTATTTCACCATGTAAACAAATATTTCTTCCATTATCTCCAACTCAAATTTATTTTCACTTGGCTTCACTCTTGAGTTGCTGAGTTCCTCATTTCCCTGTGTTTGAAGCAACATTTTAATTTTCTTTCACCCACAAATGACTTCTTTTGTTTTCAAAGAATGGCTTGCCTTTTATGAAAACACCATGAGCACAAATACCTGTCTGATAAAAATAAAGTATTCTTGATAACTGTTATCAAACTTCTGCTGCAAGAATTTTGCACAGTGCTGAAAGAAACCATAGTTGCATCATGAAAAATGAACTGGAAAACTAACGGTTCCATAGAAACTTAGAATTATTCAGTTTTACCAAAGTAAAATGTACAAATGTATCACTGGATATGATAAGAATGTAAATGTCATTTTGATAGCACAGTTTGGTAAAACTAGGTAGTATACAATGAATTTTTATTTTATCATTTGCTGACTAGACATTCTATGAATTACTGCTTTTATAGTTTCAGGAACAAGTTTATAAAATAGTTTTTTTTTTTTTGGCTGAACATGCGATGAACACATTCAGACACTTATTTCTGCTGTTGGATCTTAACTCTACTTTTCTGAGCTTCTGGGTTGTATTTCATCTCCTGGGACTTAATTATATGGTAATCAGTTGGAGGGGTTAGGAAAATATATTCAGAAGAGAATTTACATAAGCTTGAACTGTGCACTCAGTAATTCAATTAGATGTCAAGTGAAATGAGCAATTATGGCTTTCACTTTTCACTTACTTGTCTTACTCTCTTTTTGGAGCTTCCAACACGAAATATCCCAACGGTCTGGAGGCCTGCAAATAAGCAAACAAAATTGACCATCTTGCTTTAAGCCCAGAGACTCTGAAGGACCTCAATGAAGAAAAAGCACTGAATGTAGTGCAGAACTGTGACACGCAGGATTGATTATAACATAAAGGTTAGCCCTTTAAGTGCCACAATCATTTTTCATTACATGTTTTTGATGAAAGTTTTCCTGTGTGACATTACATATTTCCACAATGTCTCCACATAAGACAAACTATTGTAATATTTTTCATTGTTCAGCATATTAGCTAAAGTTGAATTTTAGTTCTTTATCAATTTTAAAATTGGTATTCCTTTTTTTCTAATCATAAAGAAAATTTCTTCTTAATGAAAATCTATGAAATGCAGAAAAATGTTAAAAATACTTCAAAAGGTACCAGGTAAGCAATAATAACTTTAAATTTCAGTTTATTTATGTTCTAGCCTCTCTCTTTGTCTCTCACGCTCCTGTCTCTCCATATATATATATATATATATATATATATATATATATATATATATGTATTCACTTAGTTGAGATCATAACTATATATACATGTACAACATCTATCTAACTTCGATCTATCTAAATACATACCTACCTACAAACTATTTACATAGATAGAGAGAATGCCACTGCTTTCATTCCATATTAGGCCCCAGTTAATTTTCATGCCTATAAAATTTCCCTGTAAATGTAATTTAAAATGGATGAAAACTAGTTTGTTAGATGAACAGACTAGAATTTACTCTATAAACCACCTTGAACGGTGTATAAATTTTCCAAATGCACATGTTTCTTTTGCTGTTGTGAAAGGCCCTACTCTGAATAATTCTGTGTACATGTCACATTTCTAATTGTCTTAGAACACTGTCCTAGATATGCAATACATACAAAAATACTTATCTAACCCAAAGCATCAGGAATGTTGTGAAAATAATGTCTTTAAGTATTATTACTACCAAATATTAGTCTAGACATTTCTACAAAGTTATTTAATAGCATTGAATGTTCAGTCCACATCCACAGAAAAGTCACAAATTTTGATATTGCCAATGTGCCTTTTAGTGACTTAATATCAGCTCCAGATTCTCCTAGCTCTGTCTCCCATTGTTATAGGCATGTTGAGATAACAGATAAAAATCAAACTTATGGAGGCAAGTTAGCAATCAAGTACCTTTAACCCTTAAGCCATTTTCCCAGCCCACCCAGTTTTTCCTCCTGCCATTTGAAGAAAACTTACTAGTATAGTATATCATTAACTGAATTTAAATTGAACCATATTTCTAGATAAAGTTTGCAGTTTTCTTAATAGGGGCTTTATTCATGTTGCTATAACCACTTTGCATTTTATTTCTGATATTAATAGGCATTATTTTATGATAGCATGTAACTTATAATAATTGCTTCTATCTTCAAAATAATTTTTAATTTTTTATTTTATGATCTTGCCAGAGGAATCTTTTTAATTTCTTGTCCCTAGGTGTTTCAGTTAGATAATACAATCTCTATAAATACCACATCTCTCTGCTCCCCATCTTAGAAGTATTATCTTGAAGTTGCAGATGATTTGAGAGAATTGTGGAGAGAGGCTGGTCATTGCTGATTTGAATGTGCATGTGTTGGTGCTTTGACTTTGGGTAAACATCTATTTAGTTTTTTTAAAAATACTTGTATTTATTTATTTAATGAGAGAGAGAAGAAGAAAAGGAGAGAGAGAGTAACGGTGAGGGAGAGAGTATGTTAGAGAGAGAAGAGAGAAAGAGAGAACAGGGCCACTGCAAACAAACTTTAGATGCATGCTCCACGTTGTTTATCTGGCTCTATGAGGGTACTGGGAAATTGAACCTGGGCCATCAGGCTTTTTAAGTAAGTGTGTTTATCTACTGAGCCATCTCCTTAGCCCCTAAACATGTATTTTAAAGGAAATTCTGTCCCCCTTGTTACTGCAATCAGTTTGCCTGCATTACAAATGAAACCAAATCCCAAACCAGTTTTTGGCTTCAATCTCTCTGATAGCCTGAGAAGATTTAATCTACTTGTACCACTTCTGGTACAGGGTTTATGTAGGCTTAGAAATTGGAACCAGGCAAGCAAGTGCCTTTAACCACTGAACCATCTTCCCAGCCTGAAAAGTCTACACATACTAAAATATAGAATTACAATCTTCATCTGAAAAATGAGCTCAAGTACTCACTTCAATGTGTGTGTAATGATTCAGTTATAACAAATGCATGTAGAATATATATAATAGCATGTGACATATAGTGTGATACAGAGAAAGAGAGGAGTGAATAGGTTATATGAGTCTTCTACTGGAAAGATAGAAAAACAGTTAATGTAGTAAAATATTTTAGGAGCTGGAGAAATGGCTCAGAGGTTAATGTTTGCCTGCAAAGCCTAATGAGCCGAGTTTGATTCTCCAGTACCCACGTAAAGCCACATGCACAGAGAAGCACATGCATCTGGAGTTTGTTTGCAGTGGCTCCATTCTCTCTTTTCTCTCTCTCTCTCTCTCTCTCTCTCTCTCCCTATCACTCCCTCCTTCTCTTCTCTCTCTCTTCTAATAATGAGTTCATTTGCAATGGTTGGAGGCCCTGATATACCCATTTTTTCTCTGTCCCCTTGCAAATAAATAAATAAATACAATAATTAAAAATAAAAATATATTTTAGTAATTTTTATTTTGGATGAAATTTTTAAAAGTCTCAGGTGGTTTCTGAATGGTTGTAACTTCTACAGAAACAATAAGTCTTAGGGGAATTTACTGTCCAGGTGGAACTACTCATTTTGATAAATTTCCCCAAGCTATTTAGAAGTACCTATTTCTATGACATTTTCACAATTATAGTAGTTTTCCACATGGCTAAAGTGGACTGTGATTAAAAAAAACAAACAAACAACTTCATAGTAACTAGAAATTCATTACAATGCCTATGTGCCTCAGTTGACTATGATCTCTTTGTGTTTCAAATTTAATTTATATTTTTAAGGTAGAGCAAATGTAAATCTTTGGATAGCTAATGTCTGTTTTCTTACATAGTCTTACATTGATTTTCCTCAGGGACGATACATACACTTTAGACATTCAAAAAGCAGGTGGACATTGAAAAGTCATGGATTTCATAATGAACTGTGACTTTGTTGTGTTCTGCCCCAGAAGTTGGTGTGATGATATTTCTCCTTTTTTCACTAAAAACTGAAATGGAAATCAGAACCAGGGGTACCTGAATCTCAGGCTTATGGACTTCATGAAATGAGGGCAAGCACAGTGAGCACTAGGTCTCACCCCAAAGCAGTCTAAATCTCAAAAATAGTTTGATTCTCTGTTATACTTTTGTCTTCTTTTTGGAAATTTGTGCTTCTGGAAAAATGATATATTTAAGTGATTTTGACTAATGGATACAGAAAGTATTTGCAAAAAGTATTAGTGAGGAAGGGGTACATGAATATAGATGGGGCAATTTAATGTTTTGAAGATCAATTTTGGAAAGGGTGTAAAAGTCTCTGGCAAATATTTATAAGACTAACGTATTTCATGCCCTCTGTTACCCATTTCAAAAACAGGTAAATGAAGTCTTATGAAAGAAAAGTGATTTTTGTTTGTTTTGTTGTTCATTCCATTTTGTTTCGTTTTGGCCACAGCCTATGTATCCTGAACTGGTCTTAAGCTAGAGATGCTCCTGCCTTAACCAACAAGCACTGGAATTACAGGCATGTGCAACCATGCAAGAGAGAAAGAAATGCTTTGGAAGGTTTGACATTTGCTGTTTTTTCCCATTGGTTTAGAGTGGTCAAGTTAATAACTGCTTGAGTTTGAATGTGTTTCTTATTTGCCTGGATTCATCAGGTAGAAATACCATGGCAAACTGGAATAGAATCAGGGCATTGGAAAGTCAACCAGCTTATCTTCCTGGGCGGTACTAAACTACACATTCAATAGTCTATATATATATATATATATATATATATATATATATATATATATATATATATATATATATATAGAGAGAGAGAGAGAGAGAGAGAGAGAGAGAGAGATAATAGGCAGATGAAAGGAGAGGAGGGTTCAAGGTACACAAGTAATGCAATGAAAGGTAAATGAGAAATACATAAAAGAACCTGTGCTTAAAACTTTATGTAATAACTAACATTTGAGGACATTAATTTTTAAGGCATTCTATTATCTAGTAATTTCCACATTGATTAACCAATTTAAATGCATCTTTAATATTGTTCACAAAATCCCATTTTTAGTATAAGGAAGTAGATGAGGATCACAGTTCATAGGTATCCTGTTTGTAATGATTGCATCAGAACTTTTCTTTGGTTATCTGTTTAATTTTTATTTATATTTGTTAAAGTGCTTAGGATTGAACTCAATACTTCATGCATGCTAAGCACTGCAGTGCTCTTCTAATTTCTTTTTAAATTTATATTTTGAGGTATGGTCTCGGGATTTTTCTCAGGTTGGCTTTGAAGTCAGTCTGTAGCCCAGCTGGGACTGGAACTTGCAAATCTCTGATTTTAGCCTCCCAAATAAGTGAGATTACAGGCCTGTATCACTAGACCCAGTTGTTTCTTCTTCCTCCTCTTTTCTTCCTTCTTGTTTTCCTTCTCCATGTTCTTCTCCTGCTCTTTCTTCATATTCTTTGCTTTTACAATGATCACATTATCTTTAAAGAAGCCATTAAGACATTTTTCCCATATCCATAAAATATGTGCTAACTCTATAGAAAACAGTTATATTATAGACATAGCAGTTTGATGAGTCAGACATATAAATTTCAGAAAAAAAATTAAAGAACTATCAGTTTAAAATTATCATGTTAATAGGAGTTGATTTGCAAAAGTATGCCTGGAAAAGTTTACAGTGGACAGCCACAAAAAGGCAAATAGTGATATAAAACCTTTCCTATTTTAAAAGAAACTTTGTGAATAATGACCAGGTATAAAAAGATAGATGTAACTTTTGTATTTGAAGGGGGTGCTATGGACAGATCCAGTTGTACACAAGTGACCCCTTTCCAAAAATGCTTGAACAGGGTCATTCTGAAGACTCATGGGCCTGAGCCCTCCAAATACCATCACACTTATCTAACTCCCCCAACCTTGTTGAGCACAGTAACCTCTAAAGTGAACACTTACATTTTGGCACTTTCATAAAATTTTGGTTTAAAGTCTGCTCAAAGAAACACAGTATTGAAAGTGGGCCCTTAAAGGGACATTGCTTGGATGAGTGATGGCTGATAACAAGCCTATTTACCATGTTTTTCCAGATGCTGACAGCAGCTGTCCACCAGCCTGGGGACCTGTCTGTAAATAGGATTCAGACTGAGTTTTTTATCTCTGGCTTTTTCTTTTTTATTCTGAGCTTCTGCAGGCAAAGAAAGTTGCAAAGCTTCTAGTAGTCGAGACTGGTTGTCATCCAGATCGGTGATGGAATCCACTGACATGGCACCCTGCAAAAGAGTCACAGACTTGAAGAAGAGGACAGATAACACCAGCAAAAGCAGCTGCTTCCACAGGCCACCCAGTGGATACATTTGCCTATAACCGTCCCTCTCAGAAAAAAAAAAAAAAACCACTAATTTAAATAACTGTGCTGTTTATATGTTGGTTTATTACTTACAGATGAAGAGAAAAGAAACACTATTTGGAAAAAAATTAGAATATATGCACAACATAGGGTAAGGTATTATTAATTACAGTTTCAGCCATAGACAGAATTTTCCATGTGGGAAACAAGAGAAAGGAGACATCTAATTAAAACATTCTGACTCAATGACTTCATTTTTTCTGAAACAAAAAAAATCACATAATCAATGAATGAGGTCAAGTTAGAGACGTCTTGTGAATAAAAAAAAGTTCTCAACTATGACTGTAGGAAGTAGATTAAAAAAACAGACAGATTTACAGTGGACAGCCACAAAAGTGCAAATAGTCATATAAAACCCTTCCTATTTTAAAGGAAACTGTGAATGACCTCAATGTCTAAAAAGAAAGATGTGACTCTGCTATTTGAAGGCGGTACTAGAGACAGATCCAGTCCTACACAAGTAGCCCTTCCCTAAAATGCTTGATCTGGGTCATTCTGAAGACTCTGAGCCGCCAGGAAGAGTCCACACAACAATCTTTGTTTCATTTTTCTTACAAGTAGTAGCACTGTGTGCTTTATTGTGAAAGGGCTCTCAGGACACAGCTGTAGAGCAGTGGGGAAGGCCAGGGAAGCGTTTTCAACTCCATGAGCCCTGTGGACAATTGGTTGCTAGGAGACAATGTAGATCATGCCCGTCAGAGTTCGCCCTACTCCGCATCTCTGGAAGCATTGGTGAAGGACAGCTGCTTGTAGGGACAGGGAGGTGATGGTATCTCCTTAGTACTTACAGCCCACCACTTGCATGCATGGGAGCTATGGACATTGTAGAGAGCTTTGAGAAAAGAGATGAGGTGTTGGCAGATGGAAGGCGGTTAGAATGGTAGCAAGGTACCACGTGTGTTACAGCCATCTACCCTGATGAAGTGTGAAGTAAGATGCAAGCTGCTGGCATCCTGGCAGGGCCTGGAGAGAGAAAAGGGCATTCGGAAAGTCTACTACCTAAGTCTCAGATTCCTAGAAAGGTCAAATTTAGAGTTGGGATGATACTGTCATATGGATTTATGGACTGAGACAATGACAGGTTTAGAAGTACAAATTCATCATGAAAATGCACATAATTTCATAGTTTTGTCAGTTTTCCAGTTCTAATTTAGTCAATACCAAAGAAACAAGGGCTCGGGTCTTGCTATACCTTGAACGAATCCTTGCTATTGATGGGTAATTAATGTGACTTTGGCTGGGGAGATGGCTCAGCAGTTAAATGCACTTGCTTGCAAAGTCTGCCAGTTCAGGTTCAATTCCCCAGTACCCACATAAAGCCAGATGCACAAAGCATTGGATGCATGCATCTGGAGTTTGTTTACAGTGGCAAGAGGCCCTGGCGTGTGCATGTTCTCTCTCCCTCCCTTTCTCCAATAAGCAAATAAGTAAATATTTTTTAAAAGAATATGAAATTGTAGTGTACCTTCAGTTCTCACAAAAGCAGTCTTCCATGGCTAAAATAGCGAAGATTTAGGGCCTACAAGTTACAGGAAAGAGAAGGGCCACCACCCAAGTGATCTAAAACGTCTTGAGATGCTAAGCAGCTTACTCTGTCAGTTGCCATCCTGTCTGCCTGAAGAAATAACTTTCTAGGACTCCAGTTTGGCATGCAAAAGAGTACAATACCCAGAATGTCATACTCACTTGATCATCAGTGCCAAATTATTGACAGTATGGATTTGAAAGGCAGTACCTATAGGAGTCCATGGTTCCCCTTAAGGGGAAACAATCTCCATAGATAAGGAAAACTACCACTGTTTATTAACATCCTCTTCCAATCCATCTGTCCAAGTATATTCACAGAGTGGCACTGAAATTAACAAAACACTAGGTCCTTCCCTCAAGCCTCAGCATCTCCTGAGAATCTAGCAGGACAACAGACCAGCATCAATGACAGTCACGTAGAATGTTTGGAGCACAGGGTAACAAGGAGGGAAACCCAACAGCATGGAGAGGAGCCAGGGAAGGCTTGAGGGAGTGGCAGCTGCCACATGCAGGATGCCACTTCCCTGAGCAGAACTGATATCCACACTGCATCTAGTTTTCACAGGAACTAAGACTCATCTTCAGTTTTCAGAGTGTCACAGGAGGTCCTAGCCAACTCACCCTCCTCCTGGCCCGAGGAGCCGGTTCCGGGGTATTTGGGGATGTGGATTCATTTGGTGTTTCCGAGGTTGAGCTGAGAGATGAGTTACTGCTTGAGAGTTCTTTGTTTTGTCGTTTGTTTCCAAATGGTAGCAGGGAAGCCACAAAATCGGATGCATCTTTCTGTTCTTCCCTCTGTGAGTCCTGCTTGAGTTTATAGGCCCGGTCATTGGCAATGACCTGGGATAATGGCATTCCAAATGCCTGTGGGATAAATTCTAGAAACAAAAAACATACATTCACATTTAGTCATGACCCAGACCAGTGAGGATTCTCATCGTATCTCAGGCCTAAGGGCAAGAATATGCAAATGACTGTTTTCTGAAGAATTGATTATCAATTAACACACCCAGACTACTTCGTGTTGTTGATCAGAACAGCCAAGTTTCCATTTAAATAAAGACAGCTACTAGGTAAAACCCCACAGTGTAGAAAGCAAGGACTCAAGTTTTTCTCCAGGTGTCTCAGAACTGTTTGAAAGGAAATCACCTTACAATGGGACATTTTGACAGAATGGAAATGACAAGCTATAGTCATGAGCAGTTTTACAAACTGCTACACTTTGGTTTATATGCATTGGAGGCCTGTTATGGATGCAAGACATGTGGGAATTACATTTATCCAGCCACGGAACAAACAAGTGTTTGTTGAACAACTGCAATGTGCCATATCGAGTTTCACAATGTGGGGGGAAGCTATAAAAGATCCAGTCTTTGATCAGAAGGGGTTCAGAGTGTGGGGACAAGGTGGAGGCAAAGTGAAGAAATGCAAAGTCACACAAGAACATAATCATAATAGAGTGAATAGCATGTGTCACAATAGAGATATGTGTAAAACAAAGATTTAAATTCACTTAATACACTTTGAAGGTCCCACATAAAAGAGGCAGCACATGGAATGATAAGTCAAGGGGCAAAGAAACAAGTTGGGAACAAGCTTGAAAGGAGCAACCTTGAGACAAAGTCTGCTGTCTTACCATTTTGTTACTGTCATTTATCCCCAGCCAGGTGGGTTGAAGCTGTACCTTCATGATCTATACTGAAGGCATCCTGCTGGCCACATGCAGGAGTGCATGCTAATATATAATATATAATATAATATAATATATCTTGCTTAAGTTCCAAGATATAATTTGTTATATTCTTTAGTAGGGCCAAACTGGGGAAAGAGGCACAATACAGAACTCTGTGGTTTCCATTGGTCATGTGCATACAGCTGCTTTCTGCACCTCAGAGATGGGCAGGTTATCAGTAATATTATACTTTCATGCTAAAAGCATTAATAATGCAGTCATGTGCATTATTTCTATTAGGCTCAAAATTATGTCTCTTAGCAGCAGCACATTAGAGTCTAGCTTCTCCATTGTGTTTGCAAGCCCTATGAATGAAACCAGAATCATCAAGGGAAAATAACTCTAAGCTTGTTTGTTCTTTCAACAAAAAAGCTAGCATTAAACCAGGTACAAACAGGCTTTAAAAGGTTTTCCTGCTTGATTCATGGCAACATTTTTAAGTAGGCTAATGACCAAGTCCCCATTAAGAGCAGAAGTGGTACGTTAAAGGCCTCCACCTCTGGCACTATCAAAGGACACAATTTGTTTTGAAGTAAGAAGTCCAAACTTTACTTGGAGGTTTTCAGAGGTGTTTGCTCCATTAATGTGCTAGAAGACATATAATAATAATTAAAAAAACTCAGTATTCCTCTTTTAATGTAGACAGTGTAGCAAGATCCAATATTTACTACTAATGCATACCATTTTTATATTCCAACTACCAGCAAAACAGAAAGCAGATAAAAAAGTACCATGCCATAGGCTTGTACTGGGGGGATTTATTATAGAAATCTGTGTTCTCTTCTCTATAAAAATAATCAGATTTTTTTCAAAGTTTGGCAAAATCTGGACATGTGGATGGTAAGACTGACATCCACATGGAATATAGAAATAGATGAGGATAATAATGAAAAACATTTGAAATGAATCAGGTGACATGGGTCTGTTCATGTAGGCATATGCAAAGCACAGAGCTTGTTCTAAAGTGGGACAACTGAGTCCTCTTCTAGCCATTTTTCCATTTAAGGAAATCCAACTGGACTCAATTAGAGTTTTCAGATCTCTGGGAAAAGGAAGGGACAATGTTTCCTTTGCAATATTCCATTAAAAATATTTTTATTTATTTTTATTTGAGAGGGAAAGTGGGAGAAAGAGAGAAAGAGAAAGAAAGAGAGAGAAAGAGAGAGAAAATGGACGCAGCAGGGCTTCCAGTCACTGTAAACAAACTCCAGACACATGCACCACCTTGTGCATCTGGCTTATGTGGTTCCTGAGGAATTGAACTGAGGTCCTTTGGCTTTGCAGGCAAATGCCTTAACCGCTAAGCCATCTCTCCAGCCCCGGAATCTGCCATTTTTAATCCTTGAAAGCCTGTCACCCTACTTATAAATTGTAATAGTTGAATATAAAATAAATATGAAATGTATGAAATCATTGTCTCTTGATTTTGGTCCTCTTTTATTCTAATTCAAGAGATATACCACGGAGAAGATATCTTTATTTCTCTCTGCTGATTTTCATATATGGCTGTGCTTATTTTTCATTCCTAGAGTTTCATGTGGTCTCTTTACTTTCTTGTTGCTTTCCCTGAGGACTCACCAACTTCACAAAGCTTATTTCTCTATGATCTAAACTGGGGAACAGTCTAATAATCACTATAGAATCCTAGGAAGGAACCCTGAATATTATTTCTTCTTAACAATATGGCTTTTGTGAAATAAAGGCTCATCAAAATTATGTTGAGCAAAATCCTCATTTATAGTAAACAAAACATCAGATATACATGCCCACCCCCAAGCTCAAAGCCTTTCTGTGAGAAGGACAAAGGCACTTCAAGACTCTTCACATTGACAGAAACCAATAAGTTTGATACTAGTATTTAAACAGAATGACAAAAAGTTACCCAAGAGCTATTGTTCTGGGGCCAGGGACAAGTGGCATCATGTTCTAATCCAAATTATGTGTTCACCAAGGAGATTAACAGTGACTGTCTCTGTCCCTCTCATTATGCACAGTATCAGAAGGTGGTAAGCCATCATTGTTGCTCCAAACTACTGACTCAAGTCCTTCACCCTCTCCCTTGTGCCAGAAACTTTCTACCCCAGTTTGTTCTTGCCTCATGCTCTTTGTCATCTTCACTGCCTTCCAGAAACCTGCATGACTTCTCTGTTCACCCAATGATCCATCTGATTCTCTGACCTTACATTTTCTTTGGGCATGTGCTATCACTGTCACCCCTACTTTGGTCCCATCCTTGACCTAGTCCTCACCTGAATTTGACCACCTCATTGCCACTTATAGAACTGATATCACTTCTGAGTACCAAACACTTCCCCATCCTTCCCATGTGGATGCCCCAAAGTCATCTTCTATTCCACATCTGTGTCTACTATGACCTACTTGGATTTCTAGTGGTCAGTTCTTCATGTGGGAAAATAAACATTCTGAGAGTCATATTTGACATTTCCCTCCTCACCTCTACATTTCTATTCCATCATCTTCTCATACCATTTTCATAGTATCTTTTGCTCCTATATCCACCTCTCCTCATTTCCACCATCAATATCACTCCATGGTACCATTACTTTGCACACCTGGACCTTGAAGTAAGCCTTCTAACTGCACCTCCTCCTTTTGCTACTGTGTCAGCCTTGTCCTAACTTCATGTCATAAAATGCATGATAGAAATATATTGAAAATACCATGAAGTCATTCTCCTCCTATTAAACGTTGATGTTGTCTCAGTGCTATTAGCATTCACATCAAAAGTTGTGCTATAGTCTACACAGTTCTGTAAGCTGGCTCCTTACCTGGAACCACAAACTAACTGCTGTCTCTTCTCTAGCAATGGCTCTAGTGACAGTATTCAATTACTTTCTTGGAGAATTTTTACATGTAATTGATTTTTGATTTTTTTCCTATTGCTATTAAATAGAAAAGAAAAGCTACAGCAAACAGTCTTTTAAACTTTTACTTCACAGCTCACATATAGTGATATACATAGGCAGTGAGTAATAATAAAGCATGGCAAAATGGGATTTTGGCACAAAGAAAGTTGATGATAAATCCATGGCATAATCTGACAATATCCTGAGGGATGGAGTTATGCCACAGTAAAACCTAATCCCCATGTGCTCTGATTAGGGCATACAGGAACTGGAACAAAGTAGCTATTTTTTAACCTTTTCTCAAAAAACTGATTTCTTTTTAACCAAAGAAAAAGAAATTTTCTAAAGTGCCAAGACTTTTAAAAACACTTTTATTTGCTAGGTAATTCAACTAAGAGAAACTAGGGAGTTGGATCTATTTGGTACAAAAAATGTTTCCCAAACTAGTGTCAATTTTGAATTAGTTTCCATGTGGAAGCCAAAAATTATATGAACATTCTTTTGGTGGTGGTAGGGACATGGAGTGTCATATAATCTGCTATATATTATTCCAAGGCCATTAAATTTCATACAAGACATGATGCATTGTGATGGAACCAATTGATATAGTGGCATATCAAACATTTGTGAATCACTTTTTATTTGGGGAGCAAGTCAACTCTGTAAAGTGGCTCCTCTTTATTTTTAGATGGCCTAATCCAAGAGGTCATTTAGAGTTTCCTGTTTTCCTTCTTTTACTCTTGGATTCCAGTGATGATCATTTTTCACATGTGCAGCTGTTATGAACCCAAATGCTAACATTCAATGGGAAGGAAATAATGGGAACTGATTACAAATGGGCCAGACTGGTACATGGTCATCCCCAAGCTCTGGTTCCCAGGACATCTCTGTAATGGTTCCCAGTATTGACATAGGCAAAGCTTTATGTTTGGACAAGATGTCAAGGAATTGGTTTTTAAACATCAAGCTATTTCAGAGAACAATCTCTTTTTGCAATGAAGTCTGGTACCTCTCCTCTTAGATTGATGGATGGTCTGCCCTTTCTTTGGAACCACTTGGAGCTTCTTTTCTTTACTCCAGTCAGTGTCCCATGTGGCAATACTGATACTGCCAAGACTTAATTGAGTCTACATAAGTAAAATTTTTTTCTGAAAAATGTGTAATGGCCCAGTGTGAACTGGTCAGTTGTTTTCCTGAGCTTTATTTCCCTGCTCATTCATGTTTTTGCTTTCTGCTGATTTATACATAATGTAAATGAACATACACATGCATCAATTTAGGAAATAAAACAAACTCCATCCACCAGAAAAAAAATGCACATTCTGCTTACCTTAGCCCAAGCTTCTATTGTTCTCTATTATTTTGCAAAAAAGTTAAATTATTAGGGGCTGGAGAGATAGCTTAGCAGTTTAAGTGTTTCTCTGCAAAGCCCAAGGACTAAAGAATCACCTAAAGTCTATATTGTGTTTCAACCCCAATTCCAATATCACTATATTAGAATAATCGAACCTCAACAGGGCACTAGATGAAGCCATTGAGTTACAGGGGAAATGAGCAAGAGTGCTGCTTTATTGGTGAACCTGGTACCAGCACAAGGGTAAAGGAGATACACACAAAGAACTCTCAACCCCTACCAAATCAGATATCCAGAGACACAGAGACTCACAAAACCTCATCACTGAAATAGACCTAAAATGAACCCAACATGGCTCAGGGAAATTTGTGGAAGAGGGGGTGGAAAGATTGTTAGAGCCATGAGTTGGGTCATTATACACAGTCATTGCCTCTCCTGCATAACTGATGGCTACCCACATAAGGCAAGACCCACATTATCTATGGGGGGAGGACAGGGAGAAGGCTAACGATGGTACCATCATGGCTGTATATATACTATATACATAACTAATAAAAAAATATATAAATAAAATAAAATAAATAGAAAAAGAATAAAATTTATATAATGATGCATTGCTAATACACTTGTCCTCCCTTATCTACAAGTTCACTTTTCATGGTTTTGGTTGCTCACAATTAAATGCAGCCAAGATATATTGAATGGAAATCCCAGGAATGAGACTATTTATTACAGCAAATTGTTATAATTGCTTTATTTTTTATTGATGACTTTTACTAATCTTCTATTGTACACACACACACACACACACACACACACACACATATATATAGAGAGAGAGAGATAAAAACTATAGCATGCTACTTACTAGTCAGTACAGAGTGGAATTAGTGGCAGAATAGGTCTTGTACAATACTGATCATAATGACTCTATTTTTAAAAATCCTTGCTTCTATTGTTCTCTATTATTTTGCAAAAAAGTTAAATTATTAGGGGCTGGAGAGATAGCTTAGCAGTTTAAGTGTTTGTCTGCAAAGCCCAAGGACTCATGTTCGACTCTCCAGATCCCACCTAAGCCAGACACACAAAGGTGAGGCAAGCACAAGGTCACACATGCCCACTAGGTGGTGCAAGCGTCTGGAGTTTTACTGAAATGGCTGAGGCTCTGGTGTGCCAATTCTTGCCTTCTTTCTCTAAAATAAAAATATTTTTAAAAGTTCAATTATTATATAAAAGAATTTCAATGGGAGATATATCTGTCCCCATTCAATACACATACATATGCCACATAAAATGAACATATATTCACACAATTATGCCATTCTGCAATAATTTCAAATGAGACTATGAGAAGAAGCCATAAAAATGGACTGTGCTAATGGGGTCCAGGTGCCCATTAACTAATGAACATGAGTTCAAAATGACCACAAATGTATCTGTAAAGGTGGTTGGGGTGTCAGTTCCTTAAATGGTCATATAAAGAGACACAAATCAGCAATCATTGAAACATATTAGGTCAAAACAAAACATCTTGTACTCTAACATAAATATGCTGAGGATGGTCCATGTTCAGTATACCATGAGGCAAAGACTGTTACTTCCCTGTAATCATGGTAGACTAATCCAAACCCTTTCTCATTCAACTAGTCCTTCCTAACTGTCTAGGTTTGCCAGACAGCTGGTTAGAGTTAGGGATGCTATCCATGGCTACTCAACCCAAGTCCTTTTCATGCATAGCTGATTGGCTAGAATAATTGGAACCACAAACTTGGCCAAAGTTACATTCTGCTCAAACTAGCTGAATTCATCAACCATGTACAGCACTACTCAAACACTGAAAAGTAGACCAAAACAGCTTTCAATGACATTCCATCACAGAGATCTCATTTATGTAAAGAAGTGAACCATATAAATCTATGCAATTCCCAAACTCCACCAAATTCAACCATCATGCTCCATGGAAGATGTATTTGCTTTAGTAATTCTGTCCTTTACCTCTGTCTTTGTTTTTCTCCTTTCCTAATGAATCCAGTTTCTTTCTCAAAGATTTCTTTCTCTTTTGTCCATCTGTAAATATAAAAAAGAACAGGAAATTATAAACATAAGCATACAAATGATATTTTACTTTCTGAGTCATGTTTTAGTAAAAGCATGCCTTCTCTTACATTATGACTTTATAATTTTATTCAATTTTACTTTTGCTTTTATTGACATCATCCAGATATATCATTAGGACTTTTAAACAGAGAAACATCTCTGAGAATATCTGAATATACCTGATTGGGAGAGCACATAGGAGCAGTCTCAGAATCTGTTCAAACATTCTTGCAATCATGAGAAGTACTAGAAATTTCTTTTCAAATGATTTGGCACTGACAAACATACGCATTTGCTTTTACTATTACATAAGTCTTCTCTTAGTCGCCATGGTTTTATAATCACTGTCCATCTTGAACCAAATCTCCATGACAGAGTCAACAGTACACATAAAGATTTGACATCATGAGCTACTTAGTATAATTGGATAAGGAAATGGATTTGATGGTCTACAAAACTCAGGCCCTAACTAGTGCTGTATCATTTACAAGTGGTGTGACTTTGGACAAGTCTCAGTGTCCTTATGTATAAAATGAAAATTCTTTGGTCTTGTTGTGAAAATTAAACAAAACAATGTGTACAAAATGCCCAATGTGGAGCCTGATACATGCTCAAAAGTTGAAGTCTACTTTCTCTGGGCGGCAGGGTGGTGGTGGGGTCACAGCATATTCCACAGTATGGTTGTACCATAATTGAATCATTCTACTATCAATAGATTTGGAGGTTGGTTCCAATGTTTCACTATTATACTTGGGAAATATTTCGTTTTAGTATCTGGTACTTACAACAAATGTACTCAATATTCTGTTTAACTCACCAAATAGAAAAGATACCACTTATATCAGTGGGCAGCTATAATTAAATTCCTGGATGTCATGATAAAATATTGCCATTCTTCATTGCCAGAATGTGTTTTGAGAGTAATGCAGCTGTCAACTTAACATGAGGGAAGTGTGAATCTGGAATCCACTCCAATCTAATAGCAAAGAAGCAGCTCATACCACAAAGAAACATTTTTTAAAAGGAAGAGAAAGACTTGTGTTAGAGGACACACTAAAAATATTTTTAAAAATATAAAAAAGATAACACCCAATAACATGTAAAAACAAGATTTTGATAGCAGTAAACAAGGGAATAAGCACTCTGAAAGAGAAGTGAGCATTGCTGGGCTCCTCATGGGGCTGCAGATGTTTTCAACATCCCCTCCTCTGTGAATTTTTAGAGGCCAAAAAAATATAGTTAACAGGCATGTTTAATCCCTCTCCCCTTTCAAAGATGCCAGAAATTACACTCCTCCCACAAACTGAAAAAGTAAGTTTTCACTCTTGTGGTCATGATATTTCTATAAGGATAAAATATGTAAAATAAGGTGTAAAGTGGCCAAGTGTCAGCAATCTCTTTCATCGCCGATGAATTCATTTCTTCAACATCTACAAGTTGATCTCACTATTTGGGACCATTGTGAATTATGATATACATGCAGGAGATTAGACATACTAACTGCACAAAAGTCACAAGAGTATCCAAACAGGATGGATGGAGCCTTTACTTTGTATTGCTTTCTTCATTGCCAGTTAATATCACCAAATGAATACCGTGGTAACAAAAATTTAAATCCTCTAATTTATTCAGTTACATAATTGACTGGGTAGAGTAACTAAACCAAGTATCTATTAAAGACCAAGAGATTGTTTGAGCATTATATTGCTAGGCAAGTGCTTTACCACTGAGCTGCATTCCCAACCCCATAATTTATTTTTATGAACATTGCACAGATCCAAAAATTCAAGCAAGATGTCAACAGAATACAAACAGGAAAGGGGATATTTTAACCTAGAATAATATTAAAAATTCTTTAAATTATGGCAAATACCAATATACAGGTTAGATAATGATGATGATGATAGTATAGTGGCATATTCCACAGCCAAGTTAAGATTTAGCCTGTAGAATTAAGAATTACCAATATGTTTCCCTTATCCTCCCATCATAGAATTACTGGTCAGACTTTTGTAATAATCAATTGTTGACTTTTTTGTAGTTCTACTATCATAATGCATAGAGTGGTTCTGGTTTTCCTATATATAAATGCATATAGATTGAATCACACTGAATCTACTTTTTCTTACCTCATTTATTTTCACTCTCCAACATTTTGTGCTATTTTCCCCATGGATCTTAGGTGTAGGTAGCCACAAGTCATTCATATCAATGACTGTGTAGTGTTTCTTTGTATGGGTACGCCACAGGTAATTCTCCCCTTGAGCTGCTTGCTGATGGACATTTGTGTTTAGTTTGGGGAAGTTAGGACTAAGATTTTGCAAAGTTCTATTCATTTCTTAAAATCTCTAAGGTAATGGTTCTGAAAGTGTGGCTCTGAAACCAGCAGCATTAGTATCACTGGGGAACTTGTTAGAGATAAATTCTCCATGCTTCTGGTCAAGTCCCATTGAACGTTGGATGCACTTAGGAATGGAGGATCATTCCCTCCCGAGCATTCTGGTACAATGTCTGAGAGCTTTCACCCCATGATACTCATGTAAAGGTACATTGCTAGGCCACTGTGTGTGTAATATTAGCCTATGTTGGGTTACGTCAGACTTTTCTAATAGTTTTGCTCATTGCTCTTTCTTTTCTTTTACATTTTTTTGTCATCAGTGGGGATTGAACTAGGGGTTGTGGGCATGCTAGGCAAGTGCTCTTTCATTGAGCTTACTCCTCAATCTAGTTTTGCTTAATTCTATTCCTAACAGCATGAGAGTAAGCATGGCCATAAGAAGATAATATACACCTTACACTTCAAAACTCCAAGCAATATCTTGAGGACTCCTTATAGCCTAAGTGCTATTTTGGGGACTAAGGACATATAATGAACTGTTTATCTGTCTTAAGTAAATATTATCATTATCACCTAGACAGAAATGAATATTATTAGTGAGAAGCCATATGAAATGATAGATGGGGGAATGTAAAATTATTCAATGCTTTAGCATGACATTTTCTCTTTACAGATCCTTGGGGAAACAACCAGAGGTACACAGTGAAACTTCTCAATCCTGTTTTCCCTTGAAGTCAATAAGAACTTCACCTTGGAGTCTTGAGTAGGTGAAGGATTTCTTATCTTTTTTTTTTTTACAATACAACATAGAAAACTTGTTCAAGAGGTCATCATATTTTATGCATGTGACACACATACTGGTTTATGTTTAACTAGCTCCTTGGGTGTCAGTGTGATAACTGTATTCCCACATTTGTTCTAGTCTCTTTTTCTGTAATTTTAACAGAATACATCAGACTGGGTAATTTATAAACAACAGGAGTTTATAAAGCTCACAGTCTGGAGGCTGGTTAGTTTAAGATCAAGGGGTCACATGTGGTGAGTGTGTTCTTGTTGAATCATAGCATGTTAGAAGACATTATGTTCAGATAGGGAAGAAAGGAAGGAGGGAGGTAAAGAGGGAGGGAGGGAGAGAGAGTGAGTGAGATTATAGCCTCAAACTCTTTTATAACGAAAATTAATCCATTCATGAAGGTAAATTGCTCACCATTCAAGTGCCTCCCATTAGCTCCCCACTTCCTAGTCTTGTTGCATTGAGAATTAATTTACCAATACATGCTTTTTGAGGGGACACATTCAAACTGTTATAGTCTTTTAGAGAAATTCATGATCCCCAAATAAATGTCCATAAAAATATATTGATGGGGTAATTGGTGATGGACATATGCTTTCTAACCACTTCTGGTGTGCCCTGTTGCCTTTTAGACAATGATGACTTATATGAGGAATTTGGATGATATGCTCTGACAAAAAGCATTCTGGAAAATGCAATTAGGGTTTGACCTGCATGTACCATCCTGACACTAGACACTGTTAAAGTCCTAAAAGACCACTTCCTACATGGAACATCACATGGATGCAAATGATACTAGATCAGAGAGTAAGAAAGCAAAACATATATGTCTGTTGTAGTCACCTTTACATTCCTGGGACAAACACCCAACCAGAAGCAGCTTATGGCAGACAAGGGTATAGTTCAGGCTGACAGATCCCAGGGGAAGCTCCATCATGGTGGAAAAGGCTGGCTCATTTCCATACATTCGTAGCAGAGAGACAAAAGCCAGCATGTACCAGCAAGACTAGCCAGAGCTTAACCTGGCTCTCCACACATCTAGTAGGGCTGGATTCAAGATCAGACCCCAGTGACATATCTCCTTCAGCAAGGTCCTGCCAGCTGAATACTAAGTAGGAATATTAATCTTAATTAAAATTAATACCTGAGACTATGGGGCATGCATTTGTACTGAAACCACCACAATGTCTTAGTCAAAAGATGTCAAAACAAAGGGTCTTCCATGCAGGATGTGGTTAATCAGAACAACCCTTGGGTTAGGGCAATATTAAGTGGGAACTTAGGAGAGTTGAGAACAAAACAACCCAAGACTGTTCCTCTAAGGCACCTTTTCCATGGACTTGCTGGCCATTAGGTTTGTTTTGTAGTTGGACAGCAGCTATTTGAGGGGAGAATATGCCTCCTAGGGTTTTGTCTCCCACCTAAATAGCACAGGGTGAGGCATACCCTGAGTCTTGTTGGCACCACTGAACGTCAAGAAGTGAAAGGTTTCATGTAAGGTCTGAAGGAACACAGGAACAATGAAGTACAACACTCTTACTTTTAAGTTTCAGAGAATGAGAGTTATAAAACAGAATTTTCCACATTGGAATGATTGTGTCACTAGTAAAATGTTGTCCAAACATAGACGCATTTGTGTGATAAATAAAATGTAAGGATTATCATTGTGGAATGGATATTATGTGAAAAGGTTCATGAAGAAGCCTTCTGGACTGTCAAGAGATTTTTGTATGTTGACCTAATTGGTAGTTCCATAATATATACTTACTTAAATCACTTAAATCTGTACTTATGGAAATTCATGTTTAGGCATGATTTATGTGATAGTTTTTGCCTGCTTCACTTTTCTAAATAATTGAATCTTATGATCTCATCTGATCATGTTTATTTCTTTATAACACAGGCACACAGAAAAAAGGAATAATTAGCATTTGTTGAGCACTTATTGAGTACCATAAGGTAATATATATTATATACAGTCTTATTTTATCCTCACAGTAGCTATATGCAGCCAATGCTACTCTTCTTTCTATTAAACAGAAGAAGACTGAGTAGACCAAGGCTAAACATCTTGTCCATGGGAAGTGGTTTCATTCTGAACTTGCATCCAGAACTGTCTAAGGTCACAGCAGGTGTTCCTAATCTCTATGCTGTGGAAGAAATATAGTGCCCATTTAAGGGAATGTGCCAGTGGGACCAGACAAATGGCTTGGCATGCCCAAGGTAGTATCAATTTAGAGACAGAGTAGAGAGAAACTAATACTGTTTAAGGGGTTTTGTTTGTTTGTTTGTTTTTGTTGTTATTGTTGTTGTTTAAGGTAAGGTCTCGCTGTAGAACAGGCTCACTTGGAATTCATTATGTACTCTCAGGCTGGCCTCAAATTCGCAGCAATCTTCCTACCTCCACCTCCTGAGTGCTAGGATTAAAGGCACATGCTACCATGCCCAGAAGAGAGAGAGAGAGAGAGAGAGAGAGAGGATGTCCCCACCAGGAACTCCAGCCACTGCAAAGGATGCAAAGGAACTCCAGACTCATGCTCTACTTTGTGCATCTGGCTCTACATGGGTACTGGAAAACCAAACTTGGGTTGTCAGGCTTTATGGACAAGGGCCTTAAACCAATGAGCCATCTCTCCAGCCCCCTGTTTATGCCTTTTAAGCACTCCAATGTTCATAAATATTTAGAGCTTATTGTATATTGGTCATGTTATTATGTTCCCTCTCTTGGCCCCATTACCCTGAGGGTCCTCCTCAGTGGAGTTATGGGTATTCACTTTGGGGTCATGAATGCATGAGTGTGTGTGTGTGTGTGTGTGTGTGTGTGTGTGTGTGTGTTGGAGGTCAATGCTTCAGGACACACCTTCCCACCTTTTCTCTCCTACATTCTTTCTCTTCCTCTTCCAAATGTTCCCCAAGCCTTGGAGTGCATGTTGTAAGTTTCCTTTAGTGTTGAGCTCTCAGAAGGCTCTGATTTTCTGCTTTGATAATTTGTTTTTTGTTTTGTTTTTGGTTTTTCAAGGTAGGGGGGTTCTCGTTCTAGCCCAGGCTGACCTGGAATTCACTATGTAGTCTCAGGGTGATCTCGAACTCATAGTGATCCTCCTTATCTCTGCCTCCTAATGCTGGGATTAAAGCCATACACCACCACACCTGGCCTGCTTTGATAAGTTTAGAGCATTTACAATTGGCATATAATTTTACTTTTATGTAATATTACCTAAAATACATCAACACACAATCCTCTGAGGCAGGTTTTTTATTTATTCATCTTATAGTTGACAGAAATGAAAATCAAAATATGAAACGAAACCTCTCAAGGTCACAGAACTGGTAGGTGGTGGGGCTGAGAGTCAAAACCAAAATCCAGCTTTTTTTGTTTTGTTTTGTTTTGTTTTGTTTTGTTTTGTTTTGTTTTGTTTTGTTTTGTTTTGTTTTTGAGGTAGGGTTTCACTCCAGCCTAGGCTGACCTGGAACTCACTATGTATTCTCAGGGTGGCCTCAAACTCATGGTGATCCTCCTACCTCTGCCTCCCAAGTGTTGAGATTAAAGGTGTATGCCACCACACCCAGTCAAAATCCAGCTCTTTCTAAGTAAGGCTCTGTCTTGAGTATGGTTATAGGGAGAATTCAGATATCCATGCAGAGGAGTCACAGCCTTTTCTTGTAAAACAAGTTATATTTGAGGTTAGCACAGAAAATAAAGCATTTCATTGTGCATTTTTGTACAACTGATTCTTTTTCTTATGCATTCCTTTACTCTATTTACCACCTGTTTTAAGATTTCTTCCACTTATGATCCCTTTCTAGTTCCCCTCTCTCTCTCTCACACACACACGTTTAAATGTAGGTCCCTTAAATGAGAAAACATCCAGTGTTTGATGTTATAAGTTTGGCTTATTTTGCTTCTCTGATCACTTTGCCTCTGCAGTGTAAGAGATGGTTGGGGACACTCTTACGTAGGAGGTGTTGATATAACCATAGACAACCGTCTGAGGCTCACATAGCGTCTTTCCACACACAAGTCTAACATGGTGATCAAGACACTTGTTCCTTAGTTATATTCACAGGAAATGTGTATAAACAGCTTCACTTCAAAAGTGCACCTGGGTAAGGGATATGGCATGAACATTTAATACCTTTTATAAGCCTTTACTAGCAGAACTCACAAAGGACTACATTACTGTAAAAGGAGTGTTGTGTTTTGGATATGAACTGCTCCTCTAAAAGGGTGACATGCCAGAGGCTTGGGGTAAGTGATTTTAGAACATGAGGCATCTAACCTAATGAGAAGATTAAGTCATTGATGGATTTGTAGTTTGATGGCATTATTGGTAATTAATAGAAGCTAGGATATATGGCCTAGTTGGAAGAAGTAGTTCACTAGGAGCTTGCCCTGGGAGGGTATATCTTGTCTCTGCCCCCTTCTGCCTCCATATCTTCTTGTCATGAAGTCAGCCATTTGGTTCTAACACATGATACCCTCCATGACCTTTTGCCTTACCACACATAGGCTCAATGGAAAACTCTGAAACCAGGAGGTAAGATAAATCACCCCTCCTTTAAGTTGCTTTCTTAGGTAAATTGACTAACAGAGGAAAGCAATCACATGCACTTCCCAATAAATGAAGATGAATAAGGAATTAGTAAATACCTGTTGGAGAAATGGCTTAGTGGTTAAGGTGCTTACCTGCGAAGCCTAAGGACCCAGGTTCAATTCCCCAGAACCCTCGTAAGCCAGATGCACATAGTGGTATATGCATCTGGAGTTTGTTTGCAGTGACTAAAGGCCCTCTCAGATATATAAATAAACATGTATTTATTTATATTTAAATACAAATTTAAATACAAATATATAAAATATAGATTTAAAAAACTAAAGAATTAGTAAATGATTGCTAGGGGCAATCCCCTACTCTGGTGCAGCCACAAAATCAGTCAAGGCCCACAGGGTACAAAAATGGCCATATCCAGGCTGTCCCTGTTCATTTGGTGTTTAGCAGACACACTGGTTCATGAAAATCTGAGTCCTAGTGTAAAATCTTAGTGATTTTCGGTACATATCTGAATGCTTAGCCTCTCAAGGAAGACAGAAGAGCTGGAGGCTCTGCATCATACATTCCTTAATCACCCCAGGTTTCTAGTGCTGGGTAACTGCACCCATTTATACTGTGTGGCTGGCCTTTGGAGTTTACTACTTCATTTGAGCCTTAAAGTCAGGTTCTAGCTCATTCAAGTCATAGAAAAAAAATCTTGTTCAGAAAAGTCTGGAGGAATGTTTTCTCAGCACAACTCCTGAGTGTTATCCAGCCACAGCTGCCTTAATATGTAGTTGGATGAGAAAAATAGACTGTCAGAGAAAGTAAAACAAAGGAATTCATAAACAATGAGGGAACTTTCATGAAAAAGTGAGGAACATTGTATAAAAAAGACAGATGGAGTGTAGAATAGGGAATGATTTGTTTAGAAATTGCATGTGATCTATGTGGAAGACTCTCAACCTGGGCACCAGTGACATAGTAAGCCAGAAAAACTTTCTTATGAGTAACTGCCCTGTGTCACAACCCTCACTTCTATCTACTAGCTGCTGTAAGCATCCATAATGTTTCTGGGCATTGCCAGATGTCCCCAAGGAGCAATAACTCTGGAGTCAAAAACTACTGCTTTATATGTAACTATTTAGAGAGCAGTGGCAGGCCCAAACCATGTGAATAAAGCGTTCACATTTTCCCCTTTGACCCCATGCACAATTGACAGCCAATCTCAGAATCATCCCAAAAGGGTTACAAGTCATGGAACCATTAGATATTGGGTTGGATTTGGGGTAACATAGCAATTCTCTTTTCATTTATGATAAAAGTTATAGTTCTATAGTTATCTTTGTGCCAAATTCCTAAGGCCAGAGATGGAGAAAAAAATGTAAGTTCTTTGAGAAACAGAGGTTCTTTCTGTTTCTTCACATGAAGTGTTTGATTCCTCACTTGAGTGGCAAGGTGAGGTATGCAACCCCATCTCTGGAGAATGATGGCATGAACGACCCCACTCAGCACTCAGGGAAGCTATCAGAGTTCTCTCTTCCCTTTTTATTTGTTTGGTTACTTCTTTATATTTGCAGTGTTGAGGATAGGGAAAGTGCTCCCCCTTGCCTTTGAGTCCCTTCTTCCATGTGAGGACAAAGAGCCATTGGGGAAGTGGAGAGCAGCCATCATCAGACACTGAATCTCTCAGCACCCTGATTTAGACTTTGCAGAATCCAAAATTGTGAGATATAAATTTCTGCCCTTTATCTATTTTAAAAAACAGAGAATGTGATATTAAATTTCCCAAAGACTTGTATAACTATAGATATAAGAGTGAAGTTCTGGTGGCATAGCTCAGGGGTAGCACATGTGCTTAGCATGCTCAAGGCTCTAGGTTCAATCCCCAGCACAGGGAGGGGAGCAGCACAGAAAAGGATGGAAGTGGGAGAAGGAGAGAGGAAAACAGGGAGGGCCAGAGGGATGAAGTTATCCCATGTTAAAATTTGCAAATGCTCTTGCCTATCAATAAATGTTTATTAAATGTTTATTCTCTTTAATTAAGGAACTGAAAATGATGCATGAAGAGACTTAGGCTATCCTGGGCTAGAACAAGGATTCAGCAGCATATTATAGGCACATTGGGTTGCCAGTAAGTGTATCTTCATAGCAGTGGAGTGAGCTGCTCCCATGACAGCAGTGAATACTCAGGTTTCACCTTGATTGTGTGTTCTGCCTTGTAGCCATCACTCTGAGAGAAATCAAGTCATATATACCCCTATGCCAAACACTTAGTGGTAAGGATCTGAAGCCTCCAGTCAACAGCCACATGAATGAACCTTAACATTCATGTTCCGAGTCTAGATGACTACAGCCCCAAACTGAACTACAACAATCTCCTGAAAGCCCCTAAACTGGAACTACAAGTTATGCGATTTGCAGAAGCTATGTGGATTGAGAAAAGAAAAGATGCCCAATTCATCCTAATGTAATATCCTGGATGGGATCCTGAAGCAGAAAAGGAATTAGTAGGAAAGCTGGTTAAAATATGAATAAAGTCCATCATTGTATTGATAGTGATGCAGCATGGTTGGTTTCTTAGCTATGATATGTAGACATACCATGGTTGAATACTATGTTGACATTAGGGGAGCTGGGTGAGATATAGGAAGGAGCTCTACTATTTTTATTTATTGACAATTTTTAAAAGTAATTTTTATTTGGAACTTTATTAGAAACCTACTGCAAGTTGGTCATCAGGGTATCCACTTTTGTCTCCTCTTCCCCCACCCACACTTACCCAGGTCCCTCCTGACAGGTGCATTTATAAACAATATATATATAATGAGAAAAAGCAAGAGTGAGAGAGAGAGAAAGAGAGAGATAACTGGTATAACAGGGCCTCCAGCCACTGTAACTGAAATCCAGACGCATGTGCTACCTAGTGTGCATTTGCAACCTTGTACTTGTATCATCTTTGTGCATCTGGCTTACCTGGAACCTAGAGAGTCGAACATGGGTTCTTAGACTTCCCAGGCAAGTGCCTTATGTGCTAATCCATCTCTTTAAGCCAAAAGACAATTTTTATAAATGTGTAAAATGTATTTTGATCATAACCCCCCACACATTACCTTATTTGTGCCTCCTCCTTAACTTCTTCCATTAAACTTCTATTTCCCAATTATTCTCTCTTCTACTTTGATGCCTCTTTTATCCTTGTGTGTGTGATCCACTGAATTTAGCTAGCATTGCTTGCTTTCATATATATATATATTCAAAAGTTAAAAACGTTTTACCAGCTTTTATCCTCTAGGTACAAATTGTATTTGAATAAAGATTGATATTTGTTTTTCAAACATTTGAAAAACAAAGGCCTGTGATGTTTCTTGAAGTGTTCTGCAGACTTGGGAACTCAGATTTATAGCAAGAGAGGTGACTCACAAAGTAAGAGTTTTTAACCTGGCTGAAAGTAAAGAAACTTGCTGTTCCCATTTTTCAGATCTGAAGGAAAATTAATGCCCAAACAGACACAAAATATCTATTATGGCTGCCATGTTTGGTGAAACATGTTTTCTGCAAAAGGGGTGGATGGCTAAGGGTGTCAATATTTGTCTTTATGGCCCTGGTAATGGTTTCACAGGTGGCTAATTCAAATGTCTGAGTCATACATTCTCTAAATTCTTTTGCTGCTTATGTTGTTCTGACCTTATGTTTTTCACTTGCATCCAAGCAAACCAATGTGTACAAAAATTTATTTGTAAACTCACACCTATTCTAATTGACTAAAATATCTAACATATTTACATGTATATGTATATATGACTATAAATTTTGCATTATGCCATCTATGGATATCCTATAAAAATATTTAATAGCACTATATTTGTTGAAATTCAGCATATTTTTCATCTACTTCCCCTTTTGAAGGTTTCTAACCTACAGACCTCTCAAAAGCAAAGCAAGACAAAGACTAAACCAGATAATTTATTTCTAGTTCAGAACAGGAGATATTTTGAAGAAGTAATTATATTATTAATGGCCTCTGGCACTATGTGCCATTTATTTTGCCCATGCTCTACATCTTGGGCTTTCCAATGATTAATCTGATTAATAGCAGTTAAACTGGCCTGGTGAATCTATCTTGGAAAACAGATAGGGACTGATAGGAACAGGGCAGCCCAAATCCCATAAAGACCATGTACCAGGAAAAGTCAGACTAGTTCCAGTTACTACATTCATCACCCTTACTGGGATGAATTCTCATACTTTGAGTTGCCTAGTCCAGGTCCAATATCCATCCCAACAAATGGAAAGGTGAACATCTCTGGCAGAAAACAGGAAGTTGCTGTCCATGAAAAGGGAACCCACAGGACCATTGCATTGCTCTGGTCTAAGAGTTTGTTTCAAATGAGCCCTAAAAATTTAGGAGGGGAACAAAAGTAGGGATCTCTTCTAGAACAAGGATTATAGAGAAAGGATTCTCTGTCCAACATCATTGTATCTGAGTACAGATGAATCTCCTCTGGTTGGGAATATCATTTACACCAGAACACTTGCTTGTTTAAGTGTCATCTTCTCTGTAGAAAGTGGGCTCTCATCCAAGCCTCCATCTATTCAATCAACACTCATTAAGAGCACATTTTAAGGAAGATTGAGCTGTGTTGTGAACCCAGATGAATGGGCACGATCTGTTCCTCTGAGGAACAGTTTGGTCCCTGAGATTGATTTGCAAATACAGAATTAAAACATAATTAAGGAGAAGATGTTTACTAAGTGCTAGGACAGATGAGAGAAGGCTGCCACCCTGGCTATGCTTGCATGGGTGGGGTATAATTCCTTTACTGGAGAACCAGGGTTCAAGAGAGTGCTAAATAAAAAATAGCAAAAAACAGGGCTGGAGAGATGGCTTAGTGACTAAGGCATTTGCCTGCATAGGCAAAGGATCCTGGTTCGACTCTCCAGGCCCCATGTAAGCCAGATGCACAAGAGGGCATATGCACCTGGAATTTGTTTGTAGTGGCTGGAGGCCCTGGCATGCCTGTACTCTCTCTCTCTCTCTCTCTCTCTCTCTCTGCCTTTTTCTCTCTATCCAATAAATAAATAAATAAAATATATATTTTAAAATAGCAAAAAACAACCTATATTAAAATATGAAAATAATGTGTTCAAGCTCAAACAACTGACTCCACCAGTTCAAGTTTGGGTTTCCACGTTTGTGTGTTCGTATGTGTACATGGGTATCATCTTCAAGAAATCTTTCATAGTATAGATTATTGTTTATTTAACCCAATCCTTTGGTCATCAAAGTTTCCATTTCTCATCACCATATCCTCAGCAGTTCTTCCATTAATCACAACATATATAGAAGAAGGCAAGTAGGAACAGGAGATCATGTCATTTCTCTTGGTACAAATCCCAGTGAATTAGACACTGTTTCTTTCTCGTGCTAGGACCTTGTAGGCTCAGATTTCCAGAATCTCTTTCCAAAGTGTCTTGTTTCCCTGGAGAAGGAAATGTTTTATGGTATTCTTAAGCAAGACAGATGCCTCTCCTGAGAGCTGAGGATCCCCAAAGTACTTGTGAAATGTACTAATCCCCACAGTTTACATGTTGAAGTGGTGGTGAAATTAACAAAGCTGTGGTCACAAAATAAGAACATTCTGTGAGTCTCTCACTGCTGTAATGAGAGTCAATTCTGGGAGGTCACCATGCTTCCAGCTCATTTAAACGCTATAAAACCCTTTTCTGTTTGGTGTAAATTATTTTTGCAGGGTAGTTAGTTATAAAACTTTTATTCAAGAGGAAAAATTAACCCTCACAGATTCTTGAGTCTCAAAGCAAGTGTGTTTCTACTTCAGATCATTAAGGTATCATTAAGCTATTTGACTTGTTAAGCATGTCTCCTCGTTCAATCAAAACATGAGGTAGGGAAGCTGAGCTCAGGGTTTGGATGTCTCGGGTTTAAAAGCTCAAGGATGGTTTGCTCCCTAACTCGGCATTCTTTGTAATCATCGCTTACAGTAACAAGTGGTCGTGATCAAATTATGCCCTAGATGGATTTTTTTTTTTTACTTACTGTCATTTTTTCCACACTTAAGCTCTATGAATTTAAAAACAGATTTCATAAAGGCTATCAGTACATGTCTGAAATAGTCAGGGCTGCTCCTGTCTTTTCAGAAACTAGTAGCTAGCCTATCTCTCCAGGCTCCTGAATTTTCATCTCTCATCTCCCAATCCTTCTATAGGAAACAATGTTTTGTTTTGTTTTGTTTTTAACATAGTCTAGGTAGGCACTGCATTTGCTAACACAGAAGTTTCCCAATATGAAAACTGGAAAAATGGCTTGGTCAAAATTGATGGGCTAAGAACTGTGCTAGAATTGGGGGATATTGGTAACCCCTGTAGGGTTATGAATTCGCCAATTAGTTCATGTCAAGAGGAATGAGAGCAGAGGAAGGACTGCCTTGAAAGAGAAAGGTTGTCAGGAGAGATGGTGTGTGAAGAGGGGACAAAAGAGGATACTGGAATGGGAATATGATCAAATTATTACATGTTATCATATTAAAGTTTTCAATAAAAAATTTAATGAAGTAAAACAATGGAAAGAAAATTTGGGGCAATATTTCTTTCCGGGAGCCTAAAGGAAAGGATGCAGTTAGGAGAACCAAAAGATTAACCTCAGTCATTGAAAAAAAAAAATTCCCTTGAATTATTAACTCAAGAAAATAAAACCATAAAATATGCAATGTCATCATAACTTGGTTTTTATCTAAAGCTTGTAGTTAAAGTTAAAAAGATAGAGATTGTGCCTATCTGGGGTATGATTTTTGATCTATGAAGGAGACTAATTCTACTTACTTCACATTGACAGATATTGTTTTAAAATGCACAGGCCAACCAAATATCTTTAGGCCATGAATTTTTATTTTATTTTATTTTATTTTTATTTTTGGAGAGAGACACAGAGAGAGACAGAGAGAGAGGGAGAGGGAGACAGATAGAGAATGGGCGCTCCAGCAGCCTCTCAGCCACTGCAAACGAACTCTAGATGCATGCGCCCCCTTGTGGGCAAGTACAGCATTGCTTCCTTACATCACTGCATCTGGCTAAATGTGGGACCTGGATATTGGAACCCACATTCTTAGGCTTAGCAGGCAGGCACCTTAACAGCTAAGCCATTTCTCCAGCCCAGGCCATGAATTTTAAGTCTTGGTAACATCTAAAAATTCCTTCCTGTTGCTCCCATGACAATAGCTCTCTCAGATTCAGTAACTGGAAAGAAGATGCAATGGATAAAGACTAAATTAAATTAAAATACCTTCCTCCCTGTCACCTGTTTGCATTGCTATTATACACACCAGTGCTTTCTAGTTTAAGTCTATATCTACGCCTCTCCCTTCTCCATACTCATTCCAGTTCTTCCTCTCCCCATTATATTATGTGTTCACTATCCATGCAGTAATGCCTTCAGGAATAAGCCTGCACTTCTGCTTTTGGAAAACACTCAAGATCACCTTAATCCCTTTGATTTGGTTTTGATCTCCAGTATTGATTTGGGCACTAGCAGGTGTTCCAATTCTTGAGAGTGAGAAGGGAGGGGAGCCTACTGGAGCCGCAATGAAAATGTTTCTCCACTCTAAAAAGATACTTGCTGGACAGTTATTACTTGTCTCTTCATGTTGCTATGGACACAATAATGCTGGGGGTTTCTGTAGCTATTCTATGATAGTAAGGGAAGTCAGCCAAAGAATAAGGTGACCCATTGATGACAGGAGAGGGACAAGCTGAAGGCCCATAGAATTAATGAGCCATATGAGTAATCTACTTGGGGACTCCTCAGCCACTTTTAGTTGATACACTGTACTTCTCAGTCATTGCATCTTAACAGTGAATGATCCAGAACTTTGCTGTGGGGTGTGTTCTTTCATTTTTAGCTTCAGCACAGATGTTGTACAATGCCATGTGTCCTTCTTACAAGGTGTCCATGGACATTCTGAATCTGCGTGTATTGAGTTTGATAAAATAAACAGAGAGATAACTTTGCAAAAGACTGCAAATCTGTAAATCAGTCATTACATATGAATGTTGCTAACTTCTCAGTCATTAAATAAAATAGGACTAATAAAATGAACACTAACCCATACTGGAGATTAACTTACTAGTAAAATCGCCTGTTTAATGCATTATTTATACATTTATGGTGACATCATTTTTTATACAACTCATAACATTATCTATTCTTTCTTACTCAATTCCACCCAGAGAATTTACTATCCCAGTTGGAAAGTGTTTTTGGTCATACGTATAAGCCTAAAATATATACCTGAAAGTCATACTTTGAACCACTGAAAACACCCACTTATTACAAAATAAAATAGATGACAATGAAGAGGTTGAACTGAACAGATAGTATAGTTGACTGATTGCATTGATAATAGGTGTGAATTATTATAGCAAATTAATACCAATCCTTTAAATTCAAGTTTGGCAAGTTTTTTTTTTTCTGTAAAGGTCCAGCTAGTAAATATTTTCAACCTCAAGAGCCATACATTTTCTGTTGAAGCTATTGAGCTCTGCCATTGTTGCACCATAAAGGAGCTACAGACAGCACAGAAACAAATGTCAATGGCTGGAATGTAATAATAAAACTTTACTAAGTTATACAAACAAGCAGTGGGCTGATTTGTTCACTTCTGTCTCAAGTGAAGGATTGTTATAACTGAGTTTTCCACTTATAAACACTAAATTTTAAAATGTATTTTTATTTTTTATTATTTTGATTTATTTATTAATTATGGAGAGAGGGTGGGGAATGGGCATGTCAGGGCTTCCACATGCTGCAAACAAATTCCAGACACATGTGCCACCCTGTGCCTCTCTGCCTTACTTGGGACCTGGAGAATCAGACCTGGGTTCTTTAGCTTCACAGGCAAGCACCTTAACTACTAAGCAATCTCTCCAGCCCAGCATTGAATTTTTAATTAATCTGGAAGGTTTGATCACAAATGACATAGAAAGCCCAATCAGATTTTTTAAATTCTGCACTCAATTTGAATGGATACTTACTTACATTTATTGTCCCCATGGGGAAACCAAGAGGGAACAAAGAAGACAAAAATGGAAGGTCCTGATCGCTTTTCAAGGATTGGACATTCTTTGTAACTATCAAGTTTCCTTTGGGCCATGATTGCAGCAGAGAGAACAGGGAAATCTTAAAATCTTTGAAAGATTCCAAAGTATTTCAGCCTGCGGTGACAACAGCTTCATTCATGATGTCTAGGCCTTGTGCAATAGTGGGTGCTGTTCAAACAAACATATATAAATATGTGCAAACGTGACCATTACTGACAAGATATTAGATAGAAAACTACACATGTGAAAACAAAAAGAGAGCTATTGGTGAATGCCAAGGCACAAAGTACATGACTTGAAGAATCTTGCACCTGCTCTGCACTACTACTGAATCAGCACATGCCTGAGAACTCTAGATGTGCAGAGCCATGAGCTGTTAAGGAAAGCAGCCAAGAAGAAAATTTCAAAAGCACTTGCAAGAAAAATGTTTCTTTGCTTTTACAGGAGTATGTGGATAACTCTGCTTCTATCTAAAAAGGGTCACTAAGGTAACCTGGACAGATAATATCCTCGGCTCTGTCTTCATAAATGCAACTGAACTATTTGCATTTTCTATATTGGCTGACTTGGAACTCCTGGGAGACATGGACTACTTTTGAAATAACCAGTCATGTAGGACTATGGAAATGAACTTAGGCTTGTAGAGCCAAACTGTTGGAACGACTCCCAGAAGACGTTTTATACTGCTTCACTACTCTCTGTAGTAATACCAAAGGGGATAGATACCCTTCCTTCTTCCTACTTAGATACACAGAGATTCAATTACTCAGCACACACAAATTCAAAACTTCTATGGAGGGCTGAAGAGATGGTTTAGTAGTAAAGGCACTTTCGTGCCAAGTCAAAGGACTCAGGTTCGATTCCCCGGGACCCACATAAGCCAGATGCACACAGTGACATATGTGTCTGGAGTTTGTTTGCAGTAGCTGGAGGCCTTGGAATGCCCATTCTCTCTATCTGTCTCTTTCTCTCTTAAATAAAATAAATAAATAAATAAATAAATAAATAAATAAATACAAAAAAATATTTTTGAATGTTTTTTGGACACTTTTTCTTAAGTAAACCTGGTATTCCACCACATCTGTACTGGACCTAAAAGTGAAAGATCACACCCCTAGAAGTTGTGGATCATCCACCTTGAAGATGCACTGACTACAAATTATGGCTTAAACAATGGCATCATTTTACTTTTAAGGAGCCTCTAGGTAGAATACCTCTGTGGCTCATTAATTACATGGCTTTCCTTTTTTCTCTCTTCCATCACCTGTGGGTCAAGTACACCTTTGGGCTGCATATCAAATGGTATTACTAAAGAGCAGAGTGAAGCACTATAGGAAGCATTCTGGAGGTTCCTCCAACCGTTTGGCCCCAGATTCCTCTGATATACTTCTAGCCTTGGGTTCATATTTATAGCCCTAGAGAAACTAAACAGTCTTTCTGTCATACTAAGGCCCACAACGTCAAAGAGTAGAAAACCAAAAGGTTTTCATAGTGATATTTTTGTTGTTTGCTTCTTGATGGTTTGTTCTCCATTCTATCTGCATTCCAAGAAGGTGTGATTATCAAACTGTAGGTCATACCCTACCAATGAATCAAGAAAAGTTAGTGGGTCTTGCAAACATTTTTTTAAAAAAAGAAATAGAATCAAACAGAAGTAAATATGAGAAAACAGAAAATATCTAAGAGTCTGGTAAAGACAGTACTGCTTGATTCACATATTTCTCAGGCTGAGATGTAAAATGTATTCTTCACTGGAGATTTTGGACAAAAACTTAGAAACTAGATGTTCTAAAACATGTAACTTTATATTTTTGGTGCATCCTTCTAAGAACTGTTCAAATAAGTTGGATTAGATCTTCTTTTATATGAAATAATAATTGTGAATAGCTTCAACAGTGATATCAATAAGCAACAGGGAGCCGGGGAATTTTGTCTTCATCAAAGGAGAAAGCTTTATGGTCAGTGACTACTCTGGTGGTTTTAGGTGTGATAGGAAAGTGGAAATGCCTTGAACTGAGAAAAGCAAAAAGGGGTTTATGACTATAATTAAGATGATCTATAGGGTGGAGGGCAGATACATGACAAAGTGATGTGGTGCTGATGGTAATGATCATGGGCATGATGCTGGTGATGGGTAGCTTTTATGAAGCATGTATGTCAGTAGATGCTTTAAGCTCATTAAGGTTGTTATTTCATTGAAACCTCACATTAACCCATGAGACCATCAATTAAAGTTGGAAACTGACTACAAGGTAAAGCTATAGGGAATTGTTAAATCTACTTCAAAATTATTACTGGAGATACTGGAGAAATTGATGGGGAAGTATAAGGAGGAGCTTAACTTTAAAGATGCCTACGTATGCACTCACTCACATGGCAAAGATTTGATTAGAATCCAGTGTTACAGATTCAAAGACAAATATGAGAAGTCACAATCATGTGTGTTATAATCACTGAAAAAGAAGCTATGGACTCCTGTAGCAGAGACCTTCTTTGGCATCCATATTTGGTAGTATTTGCTTCCTATTGGTATGTCATACTACAGGAGAATGTGGATTCTACACTAGGTAACAACTTGACTTTTATATATGCACAAAGCTTCCACAAACCAACCTAGCACATCACATCTTCAACTGGACATTTTCGGCAAGGATGTAATGTAAGCAGGGCAACTACCTTTTCTGTGTAAAGCTATTATACATCAACAGCTAAGCTCAATTCTCTTACCTACCAAGTTACTCTTAGTTTCCAAATCACTATTTAAGTGGAAGAGTGAAGGCAACTGAAGTGCCCTTGTCCCATCAGGAACATAATTTTAATTATTTCATTGAATTGTTTACTTAGATTTTACATCGGCTATGGGATAATGATGAAGCCTCGCTTTATAAGGAAACCACATAAGTGAGCAATTTTAAGGCATCGGTGTACACCTTTGTTAGACTTCTGTCTGCCTTTTCTTAAACCACCAGCTACTTGTTATTGCATTCAAAATACATAACTAAACCTTTCTCAATTCTGATATCAAAAATTAACTGAGGCAACGGGAAAAGCAACATTAAAGAAAATGAATATGCATTTCTCCTTGCTGTGACTCTCAGGACCTTGGTGAGACAGAAAGGCTATAGAAATGAATCTAAAGGTAGAAATGTACATTAAGGATTTTGAAAGAGCAGTCTTTGGCTTTGTTTATCTTTAAATACTTAGTGTATAATTCGGTAAGGCCATATTGCTTATACTAATGTCCTGTACTTATTCTGGCAGAAATCAGTTACTACCTTTCATTTTATCCTAGACTAGGCATGAACAACTTTTCCCATAAAGGGCTATCTAGTGATGTTTTCTATTTTATTTTTTAAAAATATTTTTCTGTTCTCTGTCTGTTGCTCTCAAATAAATAAATAAAAATAAACAAAAAAATTATAAAGGCTGGAGAGATGGCTTAGCTGTTAGGTGCCTGCCTGTGAAGCCTAAGGACCCTGGTTCGAGGCTCGATTCCCCAGTACCCAGTATGTAAGCCAGATGCACAGGGTGGCACATGCATATAGAGTTCGTTTGCAGTGGCTGGAGGCCCTGGTGCGCCCATTCTCTCTATCTCTCTCTATCTGCCTCTTTCTCTCTGTGTCTGTTGCTCTCAAATAAATAAATAAAAATAAACAAAAATTAATTTTTTTTTCTGCTTATTTTAGTGATAGAGAGGAGAGAGAGAGAGAGAGAGAGAGAACCAGTGCCTCTTGCCACTGCAAATGAACTCCAAATGCATGCACCAGTTTCTGCATCTGGTTTTATGTGGGTAATTTGAAAGAGAACCTCGACCTGTAGGTTTTGCAAGTAAGCACATTTAATTGTGAGCCATCTCCCCAGTACCTGGCTTTCCCATTTTAGACATGATTTAATTTTTGATTAATGTACATTACTTGTACAAAGTAAGGAGGTTTCATTATGATACACATCCAATGTACTTCGGTTACATTTGCCACCTCAATTACCCTTTCTTATCTCCTTCCTCCTTTTCTCCCTTTCAAATAGTAAACTATTGAGACACTCTCACAACTACTCTCCTTTGATGTGAAGTGAAAGCAACCATAGATGCTATGGAAATGAATGAACATGGTTAGGTTACAATAAGATTGTATTTACAGCCAGTTTCCTGGTCTCAATACCCAACACCAAAGGGTGTGCATGTGCAGCATGGAGAGAGTAAGCCAGATCCCTGTTCCCCAGCTCCTCCCAGTTCCCTGGTCATGATATCCTGCACTGGAGGGTATGCAGGCATGGTACTATGGAGTGAGTAGGCCAGATACCTGTTCCCTGGCTCCTCCAAGTTCCCTGGTCCATGTAGGTCTGACTGCACCTGGCTCAGGATCCCTGTGTGGGGACTGTGGAAGCAGGTCTTTTGCTCTGGTATCCTGACTGACCACTGGGTACTGACATCCCTATTCACCTGAGTCAGAGGGTACATGGGACACTGAAGGAGCTGGCCTCTTGCCTCTTATTCTCCAACTTCCTGGCACCTGGTTCCCCAACCCACAATCACCATGTGCCGAAGCATACATGCAAGTGGAGTGAGTAAGCCAGAGCTTCCAGTTCCTCAGGTAACCTTTGATATACCTGCAATCTCCACAATCTGCACATCTGTGGTTATAACCCCATTGTACACCAGTACACCCATCTGGTTCACATTGGAAATAGAACACCCTCTGAAGATCTTACAATGACAAAAACTTGCTTCCTCCTCAATAGAATCAAGTGTCTCCTCAAGATGGGTAGACCACAATGGAAAAAAGCCAAAGAACTTCAGAAAACTGAGAGATCTCCACCAAGGATGCCTAGTCCTACAATGGAAGAAAAATGACCTAAAAATTCATATGGAATGGCAGCAGGCCTCGGATATCCAAACCTATCCTCAGCATAAAAAAAAGGAAGATCTCTAGAGGTATCACCATACCTGATCTAAAGCTATATTACAAAGCCATAGTAACAAAACAGCATGGTACTGGCATAAAAACAGAAACATAGATCAATGGATCAAAACTGAAGACCCAGACCTTAGGTCAAGTAACTACAGCTACTTGATCTTTGAGAAAGGTACCAATAATGTAGACTGCAGAAAAGAGAGCATCTTCAACAAATTGTGTTGGACAAATTGGATGGCCATATGCAGAAAAATGAAACTAAATCCACTCATCTCTCCATATAAAAAAGTCATGTAGAAATAGGTTAAAGAC
This sequence comes from Orientallactaga sibirica, assembly GCA_036365145.1. Taxonomy (NCBI): domain Eukaryota; kingdom Metazoa; phylum Chordata; class Mammalia; order Rodentia; family Dipodidae; genus Orientallactaga; species Orientallactaga sibirica. The sequence continues at coordinate 9,091,844 of JAEOAD010000840.1, forward strand.
CTCAATAGAAGACCTGAAACTCTTCAACTACTGGAAGAAAAAAATAGGAGACACTCTCCATGATATAGGAGTGGGGAAAGTCTTCCTGATAAAACCCCAGTAGCCAAGAAAATTAAACAAGCACTCAACCAATGGAGTCTCATGAAGCTAAAAAGCTTTTGCACAGACAAACATACCATAAGCAGATCCAATAGATTACCCACTGAATGGGAGAAAATCTACACCAGCTATAGCACTGACAGAAGCCTCATGTCTAGAATCTACAAAGAACTCAAAAGACTAAACAAAAAACAATCAAAAAACCCACTCAAAAAGTAGGGCAGAGAACTGAATAGGGAGTTCTCAGAGGAAGAATTACAAATGGCTAACACACACTTAAGAAACTGTTCAACATCCATAACCTTTAGGGAAATGCAAATTAAAACTATTCTCTAGAATTGCATATAAATAGAATAATAAAATAAATTCTTTTTTCAAAAAAAAAAAAAAAAACTACTAAGAGATTCCATGTTACCCCAGTAAGGACAGCAAACATTAAAAAATCAAATGAAAACAAATGTTGGCAAGGATGTGGAGAAATAGGAACACTCATTCACTGTTAGTGGGAATGTAAGCTGGTACAACCACTATGGAAATCAATATGGGGACTCTTGAAAAGTATGAATATAGAGTTACCAACAGACCCTGCTATTACCTTACCTTAAAATCTCCATGCCTCAGTTCAGAGATATTTGCTAAACCATGTTTATAGCTTCTCAATTTTTAAAGCTAAGAACTGGAATCAACCCAGGTGCCCATCATTAGATGAATGGATAACCAAGATGTGGTATATCTACACGATGGAATTCCACTCAGCAGTAAGAAAAAATGACACAATGAAATCTGTAGAAAAATGGTCAAACTTGGAACAGATCACACTCAGTGAAGTCATACAATCACAGAAAGACAATTGTCTCATGGTCTCACTGATCTGCAGTTCCTAACCTGGATCAGCCAGAGTTGCTCACATACCTGAATGGCATCTCGAGGCTTGGACAATAGGGAGGGTAGGGCTTGGAGGGAGGGGAAGGGTGAGGAGGTGACACAAAACTAAACCAAAATTGAACGAGTACCATAGAAACCTATATCCTGGAAGATAGACTAAAAGGTTGAACCCTCAACAGGACCTTAGGGGGAGCATCTGAATTGAAGGGCCCTGGAGAGGGTGAGATGAAGCCTAACCTTAAATTTCTCCTGTTTTTCTTTTTTCTTTCTTTCTTTTTCTTTTTTCTTTTCCCTTGGTGCTGGCCTGTAACTCTGTGTACCAGGATGTGGTTAACACCCACAGAGAGGTGTTGATAAGAAAGACTTACAAGGTTTCCTGAAACAAACAAGACAGACTTCTGCTAGAGCACTGATTACCTACCAGAGGTTAATGGTAAGACCCTACTGCTGAAGACACCATATGCTGTTGGCACGGACCATGGAGAGACCTGGCTGGAATCTGGAAGACAGCCAATTCCCAGACAGTTAGCCTGTCTAGTGCTGGAAGGTGCTACATGAGCTTACTGGGGCAAAGTAGACAACATCTGCTTGAGCAACTCGAGGTCTAAACAACTCAGAAGCAAACAACCTGATGTGATGCTCACACAAGTGCAATAGTGGCACACAGCCATGGTGAATAACCAACTGCTCTTGGATTGCTGAACAAATCCACTCAGTGGAAAGGAACCCATACCTGGAACTGGGAAACAAGTCAGACTCATATCCAGATAATGAGTTTGCTTTCCAATATCAAGCTTCCACTAATCTTGGGCTATAAGAGGGTCTACACCCATAAAATTCTCTCTAATTTAATAACTTGTGCTGACTTCACTCTCTGTTGGAGAATCGACTTCTCTTTTGCAGATGGGAGCAGGACCTGAGGAGATAAAGAAACCATCACACTTCACCAGGGGCCCAGCTGAAACCATCGAGGAATTGGGGAAATAAGCAAGAGTGCTGCTTTCATGGTGAACCTGTTATCAGTACAAGGGTGAAGGAGATAGACACTGAGGACACTCAATACGTACCAAACCAGAGATCCAGAGGTCCCTAGGAGCCCATCAGTGAAGCAGACTTAAAATGCACCCAACATGGCTCAGGGAATTTTGCAGACGAGGGGAAGGAAAGATTGTTAGAGCCACAAGTTGGGACATTATGCACAGAGACATTGCCTCTCCCCCATGACTGACTGCTTCCCTGACAATGCACGACCCACAATCCCCATGGGGATGAACTGCATCCCCAATGATAAAGGCCTCTCCAGAGAACGGGAAGGGATGAAAGAAAGGATGGTACCAACATGTATTTTGTACATACTGAGTATGTTCATAACTAATGAAAAGAAATTTAAAAAAAGATTGTATTCACAGAAGCAGGTAATGAGTTGGGATTGACCAGTGAGTCAGTTTGCTAACTCTTACCTTTAAACATTTGTCTTAAAATGTTATCAAAATAATATTCATTAAATCTTGCACATCACTTGATAATAACATGCTTTCTCCATTTGTTTTCTTGTTCTATTAGTACAGTTAGTATATCTGGACTATTTACAGTCTAAAGGAAGAGTCTCTGCCAAGTGCATTAGTTTGAAGAGTCTGAGTTCTTGGCATGGGGCAATCTCTATGGCATTCACAGGAGAAAAGTCTTCTAATAATAACCACCAAAGATTTCGCTATGTTCTTCAGCATTTTCAAAAGTCCCTTTATCTTAAATTTAGAAGATGCAAAACACAAAGATTGTCATTTAATACGATGTATGAAAATCTTGTAAGTTGCTCAGGTTTTGCACCTCTTATCTGATTAGATATAGAGGAGAGAGGAGCTAAAAAATTCAAGAAGCCAGGGTTCATGTGTAACTGCATGGAACAGTTTGCCTTTCTCACTTCTATGATCAGCTGGGTGATGTTTGAGTAAAAAAGACTTTTTGATCAAACACTGAGCTGTTAGCAAGTGTATATCGGTGAAAAATGTTCTTAGAATTGTTGGGCCATTTAAAACAAATGTTGCCAAACTGTACTGTAAGTTGTTGAAACAATTTATTCTAGTAGTAACATATAACATATATAACATGTAACATATATGTTTGTCTTCTCATGAAGTATGTTACCCAACCTTTGGATCCACAACAATGTAAGAGAGAAACTATTTCCTTTCTGTTGAATTTTTTTTCTTCAATGAAAATAAAGGTGAACATCTCTTTAAATATTTATACATTATTTGCATTTTTATTCTGTTAGGAACTTGTCATTTTCCTATATTTTACATAGATTTTTTTTCTCTGATTAAGTGTAATGGAGCTAATATAATAAAAAATTAACATCTAGTCAATGAAATGTAAGATAAAAATCTCATGTATTTATTTGGCATATAGATGACTCTATTTTTTATAAGCACCATTCTCTAATCAACTGAGATAACTAGCCACCTGATTCTATTTTTAAAAACTTTTATTTATTTACTTATTTATTTATTTATTTATTTATTTATTTAAGAGAAAGAGGCAGAGAGAGAGAGAGAGAGAGAGAGAGAGAGACAATGTGTGCACCAGGGCCACCAGCCACTACAAATGAACTCCAGATACACGAGCTCCCTTGTGCATCTGGCTTACATGGGTCCTGGAGAATCAAACTGGGGTCCTTTGGCTTTACAGTCAAACTCCTTAACCACTAAGCCATCTCTCCAGCCCTGATTCTATTTTTTTTATTTTTTATTTATATTTTTCAAGGCAGGGTTTCACTGTAGGTCAGGCTGACCTGGAATTCACTGTAGTCTCAGGGCAGCCTCAAACTCATGGTGATCCTCCTAAGTGCTGGGATTAAAGGCATGTGCCACTATGTCCAGCTCTGATTCTATTATTATTTTTAAATTTGTAAAAATTTATTTATTTGAGAGTGACAGACAGAGAAAGAAAGAGGCACAGAGAGAGAGAGAGAGAAAGAATGGACACACCAGGGCCTCCAGCCACTGCAAATGAACTCCAAATGCATGCACCACCCTGTGCATCTGGCTTATGTGGGTACTAGGGAATTGAGCCTCAAACTTGGGTCCTTAGGCCTCACAGGCAAACGCTTAACCACTAAGCCATCTCTTCAGCAGCCTTGATTCAATTTTTTTATGTTGTGAAATTTGTTCCTCTCTTTATATTTTCTGGATTATGTCTCCCTAATAATCTGTATATTCCCCCTGATAATGAAAAATAGAAGGACTGGGGACAAGGTTCTGTAAATAAAACATTTGCCATGCAAGTGTGAATGCCTGAGTTTAGATCCATATCACCCACATAAAGCTGGATGCTATGGTACTAGTATCTGTAATCCCAGTGTTTCTTTGAGGAGAAGGGAAGCAGGGACAGGAGAATTGCCCAGAAATTCATGGGCCAGCTGGCCTGGCATAAACAGTGATTAACAAGAAACTCTTCCATAAACAAGGTGGAATGTGAGGACCAATATTCAATATTGTCCTCTAACCTCCACAAATCAGCTGTGGCAAGCTTCCCCCATTCTACATGAACACACATGAACATGCACACAGACATCATACACACACATACACAAAATACTCCTCAAAATACATATCTATCAAGTAATGAGTTCTTATATTATTTTGGTTCATTTTGGAACTCTCCCACTTACTTGCTTTTCCTTTGTGCATCAGTACAATATGCTTTTGATAGCTTGACTTTCATGACACATTTTAGTAAGTGCACAGGGATAGTCTCTATTAGATTAGTCAGATTGCCCCCAGCTACACTGATATAATTAGTTGCTCAAATGGGCATCTAGATAAATTTTGTTTAATTACAAAAATAATTGTGATGGTGCTCTTTTTATGAGCTTAATTGTGTTTATACATAATTAATGGCATAATTGGCATCTTTATAAGACTGGATTCTTATTCAAGTGAAATGTATTGTTTTATATTTAGTCACAACACAATTCTCCTCTTTTTTTTTTTTTAATAGACAGTGACTATACAGCTCAAGATGGCCTGGAAACCATTATGCAGCCCAGGATGGTTCTTTAACTCATGAGCATTCTGCCTCAACCTTTGCAATGCTGGAGTTACAGACATGTACCACAACAGCAACACTCTAACTTGACATCATACCCTATTAAGCCTTGCTGTCTTAGATTTTGATCTTTTTTTTTTTTTTTTCGGTTTTTCGAGGTAGGGTTTCACTCTGGTCCAGGCTGACCTGAAATTAACTATGTAGTCTCAGGGTGGCCTTGGAATCATGGCAATCCTCCTACTTCTGCCTCCCAAGTGCCAGGATTAAAGGCGTGCACCACCACGCCCGGCTTGATCCCTCATATTTTATCCCCTTGCAATTCCAGAGGCAAAAGTCTATAAAGGGTTTCAATAGGCTAAAATGAAGGTGCTACTGAAGGTGCTATGAGGACTGTTTTCCATTATGGAAGGAAACCTGCTTGATCAAGGTGGATAATGCTTTTGATGCGTTGTTGAATTAAGTTTGTGAGGATTTTGTTCAGGATCTTTGCATCTAATTTCATCCACGTTATAGGCCTTACGTTTTCTTTTCCTGTATATCTGTATGGTTTTGGTATTAGGTTGATGTTAGCTTCATAAAAGGAGTTGGGGAGGATTCCCTGTTCTCCAATTGGGGTCTACCCATCTCAGGGCGAGAGTCTTATTTAATTAAAGAGGAACCAAGATTTTTCCCTTGTAGGGTCTTCAATGAGTGTTTTAAGTTCACCAGCAGCACTGGGCTGGTGATTGATACCAAATGTGTGGAAAGAGGTTTGAAATCTGTTCTGTTCACCCTAGTTACACCTGTACATTGTCTGTGGCTCAGGAACATAGCACTTATCCTTGCTCACCTAATGTACTCATCTGGGCAGGTTATGGAGAATTCACTCATCCCCTCTGGCAGGTTGTTGCCAGATATTTCTATGCTCCTCTTCTGGGGCTGAGGTGATATTCCAAGAAGTCACTGGGAGGCAGCAAGGCAGTGAGGAGGTGGTGGGGGTAGCTGGGCTCTATAGACCAGGCTTGATCAGGGTATTGGCTGGTGTGGGAGAGACAGAGTGCATAGGAATAAGCAGACTCCTGACTGTGCGCCTCTGTGCCCACACAGTGGAGGTATGCTAAGATCTACTTGTACTGGAGCCTTACAATTCTTTCTGACATTCCCCAAGGAGGTGAAGCATGGTTAGACAGCTGCCATCTTGACCTCCTGAAAATTCCAGGAAATCTCTCTGAATGCTATGATAGCAGATGCAGCTTCTAAGGACATTCCCTATGGACCCAATACCATCAACCCTCAACTAAGTCCCATTTCCTACAGTTTTACCACCTTCCAATAGTCCATTCACTCATGAACGTGATGGTGGATTAATGTATTGAGATCACAGCACTAATGAATCAATCATTTCCCCAAACCTTACCTCTGCTGTATTAGTGGCCAAACTGACAAAACATGGGGCACTGGGGGACATTCCAGAAATTATAACATACAGACATCATATACGTGTGTGTGTATGGATTATTTGATGAATAAATATTCATAACACCCCTACCTTTCAGAAGCTTGCTTCTTATAATGTACACTGACAAATGGTACACCTTATGAGAGATTGATTTTATATGACATTAGAATTTTTCTTTCTGCCTCAAATCAACTTTGTGATACACACAAATACAAATTCCAGAATGTGTTTATACATGGCAGGGATCCTTAGAGACAGACTTCTATGGACTCAAAGAATTTAGGTGTCTGCTTCTTGGCTTTCTGTGAATTGAATCAGGACCTATATCATAGCATCAGGTAAGTAGAACTCTAGTGTCAAGGTGGTGAAACACACCATATAAAAGGCTGACTATAAAAGGAATTCACCAGCAACAAATCCAGGATTCTGAGTTTGCATGAGGTCAAACCTGCAGGTTTAACAGAATGCTAAGGCATTCTATTCAAATGTTGATTTCAAAATCACATTGAGACAGACACAGCTTTATTTGCAACCCTTTTAGTTGACCTCTCTGAAAGCTCTTTCCTATTGGTTGATGTGAAGCCACGTAGACTGTTAAGATATCCATGGCTTTCCTTTGTAATGCCCCGAGTTGACCTTCTTTCCCAACAAACGGTGTTAGCTGACATGTACCCTATCGTGCTTGGGCATGTCTTTCAAAATGGACATATAAGTAAGCCAACCACCAAGAAGCTGGAGTTTCCTTCCTGTGTTAATGTAGGGTTTGAGAAGGGTTTGCAGCTTCTGCCTTTGGCAAAGGAGATATTTGACTTGCAGAGTCTCTCGCAGAAAGGCAGGCAAGGCAAATGGGGCCTTACCTTTGGGAATGGTGATCTGACAGCTCAGGTCACAGTCCTGTTGCAGCTGATAAAAAGCCACTTCCTGTAGCCGCGCCCGTTCCAGCTCTGAAAGACTCTGAATGGGGACTGACCTAAGCCTCACACTGCGCCCAGACATGCTGTTCCAGGTGAAGTCACCCTGCAGGTCAAGGGAAAAACATCAAGAATTACACAATTCAATCACTTCTCACAAACCTCATCTTCTTTCCCAGGCAGGAATCAAGGCAAGCAAACTTCACCTTTATGATCCACAGCTGGCTTTCCAGTCCCCAAACCAAACCCTCAAAGATTTAGTTTAAACTAAGATTGTCTTAGTCAGTTGAAAAAAATCAAAATCAAAAGTAGCTGCTGGTCACACAGTCTCATTTGAGGATGCATACACAGGCCAAAGCAAGCTATGTGCTAGGAGGCTTTTAGAGTACTACTTCCTCCCTTTGGAAGATACCTAGGAACTTTCTTTTTGTATCTTTATAACAGACAAAAACTGTCTTTCTTTTTAAAAGAGCTCTTATTTTTTATTTTTTAAAATTATTTATTTACACATTGTGTATGTATGTATACCACTGCAAAGAAACACTGAACCAGATCTATATGGGTCATCAGGGAATTGGACCCAGGCTGACAGGTTTTGCAAACAAGCTACTTTAACTGCTGAGCCGTCTTCCCAGCCCCAAATGCTGTGTTCTAATTGCTGTCATAAGCATCTCATATAGTAGGATACAAACATGTTTTGAGAGGCTAACGTTTGCTGTTTTGCAAGTGATAAGGTGGTTTTCCCCCTCTCAATAATATAACGTTATATAATAAATAATATTATTTCATTATAATATATAACAATGCAGTTTTCTTTGATATCCAGTATAGTATACAGGATGAAACTGAATCCTGGGGAGATTAACTAATTTTCAACAAGTTAAAAGAAATTCAGCTAAGGATGTATAGCTTTAAGCAATTATGTATATGTAAAGAGATATTTGATTATAAATGCTCTACAACAAAGAGTCAAAGAATAACTTCCCACAATTATATGAGTGCATTTGTATGTATGTTGACACACCTCTGCTGACCCCTGAGAGTATAGCTTCCACCTTCAATGAAGACTGTGAGAAAAAGATAGTTCATTAAAGACTCCACAATCCCCTAAAACTCAGTTCCCCTTGCTGAGGAATACATTCTTGATATTACAGATAAATACAGAGCCACCAATTTAAGGAGCCAGCTATCCCTCCATAATCAAGAAGTGCTGTCCCAGATCCTCATTGACATGATGGAGCCCTCACAGAATTCTGTTAGAGTTCACCATCTGGAAGAAATCATTCACCTTAAAAAAGGGAGACAGAAACAGTCATCCAGCCACTGATACAACACTTCTGTTCCGTGCTGGTGGAAATATACTGCCTAGAATGATCATTCCAAAGCTTGAATGGCATTATGCTAATTCTTTGATTAGTTTTCCCCTCTTTTCTGGGTTTTTGTTCATTCCTTCAACAACTAGTGATATACTTTAGTAGGGTAGGAAAATGAATATATTATGTTAAAAACTGACAGACGCTAAGGAAGGAAAAAAATCAGGGGAGGGGCAGTGGAGGAAAAAGATGCTCAGCTTTGGATAGAGAGGCCAAATAATATTTGAACAAGGACTAAGAGAGGTGAAGGCTTTTGGATCTTAATATGTATGAACTGCTAATCAATGGAGAGTGAGTACTGACAGGTGTCCAGGAGGAGATCTGGGTGGTTGATGTAGGGAGAAGAGTGAGTGAGAAGATCTAGGCAATGTGTGTAGGCTGCAGTCATACTTAATGAATGGAAGAAAATTAATCCAGAAAAACTATATATTTTTGGAGGGTGTAACTAGACTAAGCACAAGTTTAAGTAGGATGTGGGGGCTCAGGTCTTGGTTGTGTCCCTAATTCACATACTTTAAACTTGGAATACCACAAAATCAGTACATTGTCAGTGATTGCTTTTATGCTAAATGGAAAATCCAAGATGAGTTTTTGATTATCAGATATGAGGTGTTGATACCTACTGGAACTTAATGTAGTTGAAAGTGCTAAAATGCAATTATAAACCTATTTTTAAAGCATTTAAAATGTTACGTGCAGTAGGCTCAGTTATCTATCAGCAAGGATTGATAATCTTTTCCTGTTAAGGGCCAGAGAGTAAATATTTCAGATTTTTGTGGGCCATGTGGTCTTTGTCTCAACAATTGTATTCTACTTCTGGGTTGTTCAAGTAGCCATAGATGATTTATACATGAAAGAGTTTGGTATTTTTCAAGCAAACTTTATGTACAAAGTCAAATGGCAGGCTGCATTTGGCTGCTGGGATATCAAGTGTCAATCTTGGAAATATAGTGTGTGAATGAAGTAAACTGATTGCTATAGGTCACAATTAATTTTTATTTATTATAACCCTCCTGGCTAATTCACACACTATTTCGTGAGTGTGTATTACATACTAAGCAGTGCAGTAAGTTTGAGGTTGTTAATGTGACAACACAGCCCTTGCCCTGAAAGAGTTAACTTTCATTTAGGAAGAACACAGCAGAATTCAAAATCACAGACAGTGATATTAGAAATAAGCATCAAATGCAATGGGTGCCTAGGGCACACGGCTATAACATCTGTCTAGAGATAAAATAAGTCAGTGTTTCAATTGAGCTTGAAAGTTGAGAAAAGGGAAGAAGTGTTTGTCCAGTAGGAAGGCAACTTTGGAGCAAACAGTAGGTGTGAAAGCAAATGAGTGGAAGCAAGCCAGCTTATTCCAGACAGCACAAGACTGCGAGAAGGGAAATTTTAGTAGGTGAAGCCAAGCAAAAGTCAGTGCCAGATTTTCTAGAACCTTCTGTGTAAGTAATGTGAAGAAAGTTCAGTTTTCCTCAATAAGTAAGGACTAGTCACTCAAGAACATTGAGTAAGAACAGATCATAATCTGATTTGCACATGGGAAAAAGGAATGGAAAGAAATTTCATAAGGATACAAGGATAGAAAATAAATGTAATGATGTGAGATCTAGGGACACCAAGACATCCCTGCCTATCCATCAGCCCTCAGAGGAGCAGTAAGACATAAATACAGAAGTTGGAGTCACCACAAAATAACAAACAAATGCCCACAAAGAGCACCAAAGCCCACCAGTACAGCCTAGAATGTGTTCTGGGTGTCTCTCAATTGTGTGCTCCAGGCTCACATTTTTCTTGGTGACTGTTTAATGTCCTAAATGAATCATTCACTTTAAGACTCTCTGAATCCAGATTTTTTAGTGGAAATCATAGCAATTTGGGGGGATTGAAAATGGATAATTTCAAAATTGGCTCAATTTGATAAATGTCAATGGAACTGAAACTTGCCCAAGGTCTCTGAGTCAATTAAAAACCTTGACAATTGTAGTATCTTTTTATTTGGGGTTATAACATGACAACATTGATAAAGGGTAGCCCATATGATAAAAGAAGGATATAGTACAGTGGTCCTGGGAATAGGTTAACATCTTCTCCAAGGATCTGTTTGGCAATGTCTAGAGACATCTTTGTATATCACAAGTGGATGGGAGGGAGGTGGATTTTTGATCTCCACTCCAGAGGAAGAGGCAGAGGATTCTGTAAATTGTCCTGAAATACACAGGACAGCCTCTACCACCCATAATAAAGACCTGTGTGGTTCAAAATGCTAATCTTGCAGACATGGAGGAACACTGGCCTAGCATACATTAGACCCAATGTTAAGCTCAAATTACAGAGAATTCCCCTAAAATGATGGCATCAGCAAATCTTAACAATCATTTATACATTTTGTTTATCATCAAAGACATGAAATATATATTTATGAATACTAGGTGTTACTCTGAATATTATGGACGTAATCAGAAACACGGGACTTATTTTGAGCTAGTTATGAGAAACACAAGCACTAAAAAATAATTTAAAGGAAGCAAACAAGTCTCATACTTTAGAAACTTAGTTAACTGGAGAACAACACATCAACAGTATCATCCAGAGATTTATTCCTCACCAGAGTCTATGTCTCTACATTTAGGGCAAAAAAAAAAAAAAAAAAAAAAAAAAAAAAAAAAAAAAAAAAACCAAGAATCAAAAAGACAAACCCAAAACCCAACAACCTAATATCCAATTTATTCAGAAAGATCATTCTTTTTAGCTAACTTGTATCTTTATGAACATATTTGATTTTCCCCAGGAAATAAAATTGATTAAAATAAATTTGATTTGAGTATACACCACATTGTTTTCTTGTCATTGGGACTAGCTCTCTAATTGCATATCTCTTAATTTTATCCAAGTGTAAATTATTCAAGGCTAAATGATCCAGTAAGGGTTCACCTTGGAGACATGATCACTATCAATTATGTAAGGTTTTAGGCTTTATGGCAGGTTTAAGGAATTATGGTCATGAGGAATGGGGACCAAGCATCTCCATCATGAAACAGTAACACCAGCTGATATCTATATGTGCACAATGCAGGTTGAGACATGGTCGTGAGGTGGTGAAGTCTTAGGTTCAATCTGTTATAAAGTCTATGACAAGATTCAGAGCATCTTTTCAATCTCAACTTTCTAGCAGTAATAAGCAAAAGGGAAAACTTAACTGTCAGTTGTGTGGGGATTACACAAAACAATGTAACTGAACTTCTTCTAGAGGCCTTATTAGCTCCTGCCAAGCTGTGAATAAGTGGTAACTTACAGTTGTAATTAATATCGATATGATCATCATTACTCTAAATTTACATCTTCTTCTTTAGCCTGGAAGTTTTCATGACACCCCAAACGCTTAAGAACTGTGTACTGAATGCTCAAGTAAATGATTCCACTGTGTACCACATAAGTTTTATAGGGGTAGCTAGAGTGTGGGTCTATAAAGAGAAAAAGTATAAGAAAACACAAAGTAGATAAGTTAAGCCCTGGAAAGTAGCCTGCCACTTTGATAACTCATGACAGGGGCAACATTTCTTTCCATTGTTTTATAAGGTGGTCAGCTGTCATGTCATAATGAGTAAAGCCATTTTTGGATCAACATTAGCCATTTTGGGATCAACATTTTTTTTCTTGTGTCAGATTTTGTTTCTTTGAGAACCATCACAAAGAGCCTGTGAACAAATGACACAACATGACAATAATTTGAGATATTGAAACATGTAAATGCTAGTGTGAAATAAAAGTGGCGATTTGCAAATGGTCTGTTCCCATTCAAATTAATTATCCCAAGAGATAGAAATGAGCATTGTCAATCCCAGTACTGTGCTAACACCATATAAAAAATATTAAATCGCGTATTTTTTCCTGTAGAACGTAGCTTGTTAATTGTTATCACAGAGGGAACACAACCAAGAAATGGAAGTCCTTTAGGGCCAAAGACAACAGAATGAAAAGCCAATTGCATTTCTGCATCTCTCTAGTGGAATTGTGGACTTTTATAGTAGCAATGGATTTAATTCTTACTCTTAAACTTCACTCAATTATTGGAGATAAAATAGCCTACACAGATACCAGGGTTGTGGAAAGTGGAAATGTTTGCATGAATTAGAAATGTGTCAAGAACAGGGCAGCATTTGACAGTTTTATTTGATTTTCTATAATTACATTAGTTCACTCAAAGTAGACTAGATTAGATCTTGAAGATACTGCTCACATTTACAGATAGTCTACTTTCCACTAGTTACCACCTAATCCATTTATTTACATTATGGCTTTTAATCCTTATAACTCTATGGACAGTGGTACCAGAACTAGCCCCATATTTACAGATGAGGAAACTGAGGCACAGACATTGGTTATCTTGGCCAAATAACACACCAAGTAGGTAGCAGACTTGGCATTTGAAACCAAGGGTTTCATTCTCTAGAATTTGGACTCACAGCCACTCCATTATATGCATGCCACCACTTCTCTTGATAAATCAATCCAAAACACTTACTTTCCAAATAAAATAATGGCTACTAGTGAAGTTACTCAGTCAGTAGCAGAGTAGGACTCTGGACATGAGGGACATGTTTTAGTTCTTTTTACCATCAAGCCTGTCCACAGAAATCATTTTATTATCCGGCAAATCCGACAGTATTTAAAAATCCAGAAGATTGGGGCTGGAGAGATGGCTAAGCAGTTAAGGCGCATGTTTGAGAAGCTTAAGGACCCTGCTTCGATTCTCCAGGTCCCACGTAAGCCAGATGCATATGGTGGTGCATGCGTCTGAAGTTCGTTTGCAGTGTCTAGAGGCCCAGACGCACCCATTCTCATTCTCTCTCTCTCTCTCTCCCTCTTTCTATCATAAATAAATAATCTTTTTTTAAAAATCCAGAAGATTTCCCTTGTGAAAATGCCTGTCAAATCTATTATTAGCTTTATCTCCTAAGCTTACGATCCTCCAGTATCCCTATGGATCTTGGTCACAACAATTAAAATGCAGCAGGGTCAAGAAGATGAGAGAGGAAGATAAACCGCTTTACTCGGCAACCTCCAAACAGCCTGGGTCTAAACCTTGCAGAAACGAGCCTAATGATGTGGCTTTGGTTAATTGCAGTGCCCTCTTTCCTGCTGCACGCTTTGCACATTTCACGCTGGTTCAGCATCAATCAGTCTGAAAATGAGCTCTGCGGTAAATCTCTATTGGCACACGTAGTTTTTTGCTGCCATGTATCCCATATGCTGACCATCCAGTTTTCTTCCCAAATTACAAGCTGGATGTGACAGAGCCACAATTTATTTTTATTACAACCATCTTAAGGACAAGGAAAAAGCACTATAGATATGTTGCTTACCTGTGAATTCTATCCGCTGCATCTTTGCCAGCCTATCTAATCTAACTGAACTGACCTTGGAGAAGGAACTTGACTCTGTTTTTTTTATTATCATTAGTTATGTATATAGTGTGTATATAGCCATGATGGTACCATCGTTAGCCTTCTCCCTGTTCTCCCCCCATAGGTAATGTGGGTCTTGCCTTATGGGGTAGCCATCAGTTATGGGGGAAAGGCAATGTCTCTGTGCATAATGACTCAATTTATGGCTCTAACGATCTTTCTACCCCCTCTTCTGAGAATTTCCCTGAGCTATGTTGGGTTAATTTTAGGTCCATTTCAGTGAGGAGGTCTTGGGAGTCTCTGTGTCTCTGGATATCTGATTTGGTAGGAGTTGAGTTTTTTAAGGTGAAAAGTGAATTGTGAAATGGCAGATCATATCAAGTGTCACAAAATTGGCCCAGCTGGGCTAGCTGGGACTCTCTGGATACCTTTTGTGATCACAGACATTCACTTCCATGAATCTTGAGATTAAAAAAAGTGCAATCTTTTCACCAGTCACCAGACTATTGAGAAGTTCCTATCTCTTCAGGATGGAGACAGGCTGTGTCACTGACTGGATGAGTGTGTGTGTGTGTGTGTGTGTGTGTGTGTGTGTGTGTGTGTGTGTGAGAGAGAGAGAGAGAGAGAAAGAGAGAAATAAGAGAGGAGGGAGTGTGTGTGTGTGTGTACACATGCACTCATGTGCTCATGCATGTGTGCTGGAGAGGAAGGGGGAAGGCCGAGACAAAAAGAATGAAAAGAAATTGAAACTGGATTTCCTGCTTCTTTTTTAATGACTACTCTGAAGAAATACACTGGAATTATGAAAGGATTTTTGTTTAAAAAATGAAATCTGTCCACTGGGATCTACAAAGCATAATTGGATTGTAACTGCAAAGTGTCCTTATTAGGAATCAACAAAAGAATGTTGAACACTTCTAGTAAAACCACGTTAGCATGATAAAACACATATAATGCTCTCTTGGCTTAGGAACACCTAAATTCTTAAATTGAATTTTAGAAACACTGATGTCTTCCACAAACAAAACCAGAACAATTTCATTCTCCTTTTTAATGAGGCATAACACATGCTTCTTCTTTTCATGCTCTTTATGGAAACTATAGTTCATGAAGAGTTGCTCATTTCCTAAACAGAGCTTTGTGGAGGTCAGAGTGAAT
Organism: Orientallactaga sibirica; assembly: GCA_036365145.1. Classification (NCBI taxonomy): domain Eukaryota; kingdom Metazoa; phylum Chordata; class Mammalia; order Rodentia; family Dipodidae; genus Orientallactaga; species Orientallactaga sibirica. The sequence goes on from JAEOAD010000840.1 coordinate 9,107,163, forward strand.
GCACCCATGTAACCTCGTATATAAGTGGATATGGATGGTGATGTGGGTGAGGGGTGGATTCATGAAGAATAGAGAGAAAATGGAAGATTACAAACATCTTGAAAACTAAGTATCTTATTCTCTGTGAATTCCATGTGTCACTGAACCTATTAATACTCAAAAAGATATTGTTTCCCTATCCATATGAAGCTATTCTCCTCTTATGAATGTAAAATGAATTTCAACAAAAGAATTATTGTGATTATAATTGGCAAATTGAGAAATGATTTAATGGAAGATCTTCCAATTCAAATTATGGGATTCAGTATGGTTTTACTGAGATTCTGTGGGGTCAGTCATGTAAGCCACACATGGTATATATTGCTGTTGCTATTTATTTAACATGAAGTAAGAATTTTTAAAAAATGTGTCAGATGGTGTCCTTTACTGGAATAGTTAAAGTGAAAACCAGAGTTAAAAACTACCTGTTACTGCATATATGTCCACTTCCATGATCTCCCCCTGAACTCCAATGTTGAAAATGCTCTGAATTCCAGCAATAAGTAGGATTCATACACATAAATGTGTTACTAGATTATACATAATGCTAAGTAGTCATCCATAGAACTTAGACCCTCATTTAAAGTCATTCAATATTATTATTACAAATGAAGATGATAACGATGCAATACATTTTCCACTGTTAGGTAAATAATCTTTCAAGTGATGGACAGATAACATTTAATCCAGATTAAGATTTATTGTTAGGTATTGTTTTAAGCATTGTATGGGCACTGAAAAACTGAATTCTCAAAAGAATTCCAAGTCCATTATCTCCACACTACAGTTAAAAAAGGTAGTTGAGCTGGGCGTGGTGGCGCATGTCTTTAATCCCAGCACTGGGGAGGCAGAGGTAGGAGGATTGCCATGAGTTCAAGGCCACCCTGAGACTACACAGTGAATTCCAGGTCATCCTGAGCTAGAGTGAGACCCTACCTCGAAAAACCAAAAAAAAAAAAAAAAGTAGCTGAGAGAAGTTAGGTAATTTTCCCAAAGATTCAGTGATTTATCTGTGATTCCAATCTCTCGGAAGCTTACAACTTTATAGTTTGTAGTCATCACTAGTCATTGAAAGTGTCCAATTAAGACACAATTGTTAAGTATAATCATTTATTGACAATTTTCATACATGTATATAAATATATTTTGGTCATAACCCACTCCCATTAGTTTCTCCTGTCCACCTTTCCTATAAACCTTCCACTGAACATTTTCTTCTCAACTTGTCTCTTTATTTTAAATTATAGATTTTTAGACATATATATTGTCAGGCCAAGAAATGTGTTATAAAAATTGACCAAGTGAATCTGAACCTCAAAGTTCAGTGTTCTGTGAAACTCATAATCTACAAGTTGAAGAGTAGAACCAAATTAAGATTTTAAAGGAAATGCAAAAAGAATGGAAAAGTATACTTGGTATTTTTTTGAAAAAAACATTAAAGCAAGAAAAACAAAGATTGAAGATAAAGAACTCTCTTTAAGATTTAAACATCATACTTTTAGGTAGAATCAAACATCCCCCAAACACCTTGTGGAATGACAATGTAAATACTCTGAGTCTGGAGCCCTCTCATACTTCTGATGGAAATGTGAGCTACCCACTTCTTCTCTTTCCATGTTTTCATATGGAAATACAGGAGCTGTTCAACAGGACAGTAAAATAAAAAGCGTTCTTTATCACTTTGCGGATCATGTAGGAAGTCCATGCTAAAAAGCGATATACATGTTTTTGTGACATCATTCAGGTTTTCTTAAAAATCTTTTAAATTTATTTGTGAGGAGAGAAAAAGAGTGAATATGAGTGTGGACATACTAGGACCTGTTACTACTGCAAATGAACCTCAGATGTATGCACCACTTTGTGCATATGGCTTTGATTGGGTACTGAATCTGGGTCAACAGGCATTTTAAGCAAGCACTTTTAACTGCTGAGCCATCTTCCCAGCCCCAGGTTTTAAATAATATAATAATTAGAAATAGTTAATGTTTTATCTTTTGGAACAAGGATGGAATCTGAAAATGGTGTGGTAAAAGTTCATTTACATCCCAATCATTACTTATGAACCTGTTATTGATCTGATTAGCCTCTTTTGACAGGCAGCATTGAGTTATCATTTTTCACACAAGAAAACTGACAAAAGTGGAGATAAAGTAGCTTGCCAAAGCCACAAAATTGGGAGTAATAGGTTGGGATTCAAACTCAGGCATAGGTTTCCAAATGAAATGGGTTGGGCCCCAAGACTTTATCACAGCATCCCAGGGACCTTCTAGTCATTCAGTCCCTTGGAAGACATATGAATTAAGAGCATAAAACATAGAGCAGAGACCAAACAACACTGGGAAGAACCTGGTAAACCCACGGTGGGACGATGAGGGCTTAAAATTGTCATGGAATACAGATACAGAGATGTACACAATCAGGAGCCTTTAAGCAGGATGAAATGACATAGAAAGCCAGGCTATGAGGTAATCCCCTTAAAGACTAAAGCTGAAGGGCTGGTGCTTCTCTTAAATTGAAAAGAGGTCTGTCTTTCTTTCTTTCTTTCTTTCTTTCTTTCTTTCTTTCTTTCTTTCTTTCTTTCTTTCTTTCTTTCTTTGTTCTTCTTTTCCTATCTATCTATCTATCTTTCTATCTATCTATCTATTTATCTATATTTATCTATCTAACCAATCCCTGTCTATCCATCTGCAGTGTTGGGCATACAAACTAGACCTCAACACATATCACTGAGTTACAAACCCAGGCCAAGAACAGTGATTTTTAGAAAACCTGGTCGCTGGCAGATTCTTAACAAGTTAGTCTTTTATTTATTTATTAGAGACAGTGTGAGAGGGGGAGAGAGAGAGAGAGAATGGGCACGCCAGGGCTTCCAGCCATTGCAAATGAACTCCAGACGCAGGTACCACCATGTGCATCTGGCTTACGTGTGACCTGGAGAATAGAACCTGGATCCTTAGGCTTCTCAGGCATGTGCCTTAACTGCTAAGCCATCTCTCCAGCCCCCTACAAGTTAGTTTTTGATGAGAGTGTAGTATCATGAAAATGGTCCTATAGAAAAGATGAATGAGAGCGTGTGGGACAGAACAAGCAGGAAGCCTATCATGGGAGAAATCAAATAACTGTCACCTACAGCATTAGCAGGAAAAGGTCCCAGGAATAGCACCCACTGAAAAGAAGCAGCCAGAGGCAGAAAATCAAACAAGCTGATCCAGGTATGCTTTCCTTATAAGAAGGCAGTTTTCAAATCAATTTAGGTATTAAAATGTCAGGCTCACTTCATTTGAAGGCAGCAAAGGCAACTGAACAAGTAAGCTACTTTACATGAAAATATAAGCAACTAATTTTTGAAAAGGCAGAAAAGTCTAACTCTAATAATACTCTCAACACATGTTCCAAGAGCCAAAATTAATTGAGCCACACATGGTAATACATTTTCAAAAGTAAAGTGAAGAATTTACTTTTCATCTTATTTCTCTGGGAGGCCGCACTACTCACAGGTCATTCCCTCCTAATTCTCACAGAAGAACATGGATATGACACCACTGGTTTTCTGTTTGTTTGTTTGTTTGTTTGTTTGTTTTTTAAGCTATAGAGAATGAAGATTCTTTTATAGCTGTTCTTCCTAACTCCACTTCTGAGAGAAACCATGAGTTATATGATTGGGAAGATGAGGGTTTCTCCTCACATGGCTCCTCAGTGAAATAGCACTGGTAGTGGATAAGATATAATGTGAACTTTCTGCAGGGCGCAGCACACTGATATGGGCAGGTTCATTGCTCAATGCTCATTAAACAAGGAATGGTTTTGAACAAGATTAGCTAAAAGATACAAGGATGTTAAAATAATTTCAGCCCACACTGGAAAACCCAATCCCAAATCAGATATTTATAAATAAGCAGGAAATAAAACAAGCCTTAGGGTTAGATGAATATCAAACTTTGGAGACAGAAAACTCTATATTGAAATTTCTTAGTCAAAACAAGATAGGCAACAACAAAACAATGATAGTGACTTTGTTTCCACTTTTTCACTTTAGTGCTAGACTTGACAACATGTTTCATCAACTGCAGTTATCACTTTACTAAAACTCTCCTCATAGGTTTCTTCTGTAATGAGGAAAGTTACATGAAATTAAATATACTGAGTTAATTTTGAGTGTCACCAGATATATTGACTTCAATCACCTCTAATGTCTAAATGAACCCATTTCATTCAGTTTAAGATCATGTATTATTATGCTAATAAATAAATCAAAATTAGTATGAATTGTACTAACCCTTCACCTGAGGGAAGGAATGAAATTTTCTGCATTTGCAGTCACAGACTGATGATTTATCTAAGCTTTTATTTGTAGAGCAAATCAACAAGTAAGCTACATTTAAAGGGCACACTTAATTTATTTTGTGCATTTTCTATTTTCTACAGTTTATTTAATTTTCACGTTCTTTCTTTTTTTGCGTGTATTGGTTTGTGGGAGTGTAGGAGTGCACTTGAAAGGGCACGTGTATGAAGTCAAGGCAAAAGTTTTCATTGGTCCTCCCCTGTTCACCTCATTTGAAGCAGTGTTTCTTGGTCTGCATTCTTGCTTTGCTGTTCTTTGTTGTGCTCATCATGAGCTGCTGGAAACTTCTCCGATCTCTGCCTCCCATCTCACTATTACCATCAACTTCAGCCTATTAGAATTACAGAAGATTGCCCTGGCTTCCTCTGGCTTTTTACATATTGTCTAGGGATCGAACTTGGGCGCTTCAGCCTGAGTGCCTTCAGCCACAGTGCTATCCACTGAGCAATCAGCCCAGTACCGTACATTTTTTATTTTTTAATTACCATACAAAGTATTGGATTTTATTATGGTATTTTCAAGCACAAGTTTTTTGTTGATTCTCCTCCTTCCTTCCAATCTCCCATCCTTTATTCCCCCATATGATACTTTAAATGAAAATATCAGCTGTCTTGCTAAAACTGCAGTAAAATCTAGATTTAACAATATTCTCAACATTTTAAAGAAAACTGAGTTGGGGTACAAATGGTGATACATTTTAGAACTAAGTGTAAAAGGATCAACAATTCTCTAGCCTGGCTGGTTTCACATTAGAATTACTTGATGAAGTTTTCAAAAATACTCATACTCTTCCCCCCTGCCCCATCCTCTGGAACAGTGTGGCCCAACAGACCTTTCTATGTTTATGGAAACGTTTATTATCTCTACTGTAGTAATGAAAATGAATGGCTGAATTTAAATTTTTGTTTAATCTTTATTGACTTGAATTCAAATACAAACAGGTTGCTTGTGGCTATTGTGTTGGATAGCACAGGTACAAGCTACTCAGCTAGACCCACTGAATTAGGGTTCAGGTAGTAATAGCTATAAAGCTCTCCAGAGGATTTGAATGGGCAGGCAGTTCAGGCTGAGAAACATTGAAATGGCTTGGGACTCATGTACAATTGGAAGTGGTAAATTCTTTGAACTTTCCCCCCCAAATATAATTTTGCCTCTAAATGAAAAATTTCCCAAATTTCATTAAGCATTTGTTCTGAATCTTGGCTTCTCTTCCCCTAAGCCTCCACTCCTACTTCTGGCACTCCTCCACTGTCACATGATGAATGAACTGTCTCTCTATTCCTCCACTGACTTACCCTTACAGAATATCTCTTGCACACATAAAGCATACTATGCCCTCACTTTGAACCTGAAGGTCATATCCTCTTTCATCTTTTCCCTCCACAAGCAGAAGAAATAAAATCTAATAATTCCACCAATTAAGATAAGTCCCCAGGGCTGGAGAGATGGCTTAGAGGTTAAGGCGCCTGCCCCCTAAGCCTAAGAACGCTGGTTCCAATCTTCAGGTCCCACGTTTAGCCAGATGAGAGGGCGCACACATCTGGATTTCGTTCGCAGCAGCTGGCGAGCCAATCTCTATCTGTCTTCCTCTCCCTCTCTCTCTGTCTCTGTCTCTCTCTGTGTCTCTCTCCAAAAAAAAAAAAAAAAATAAGTCCCCAAACTTATTTACTCATTATTTAAAACTGTTTTCCACTAGCACAGACTTGATACAGATGTTATTATCTATAACCATGGCAGCAGAATGTTTATAATAGTATCAATGTTAAGTAGCTGCCATGGCAACTTTTAATTATTTCTGTTTTAATTGTACATTCAATGGCCTTTCACTGATCAACACCCTAGAACTCATCTTCTTTGGTGGTTGTGTCTTGCAATTTTGTGTAGCACATTCAGTGAACTGGAGGCTCTGTGGTCCCACCTCCTGGCTTTGAATTCCAGCTCAGTCCTTAATTAGCCATATAGTTCACCATACTATGTGTCAGTTAAATGCTAAGAAAAATTGAGATTAAAGATAGAATTACCAACAGGCTCATAAAGTGACTATATATTGACATATTAGAAATTATGCTAAATTCTATATTATGAGTCATACTACTTTTTATAAATAAAATCACATTCACATGTAACATATATTTCCTCATCTTAGTAATATTAATCTGTAGTTCGAAAGCCACTAAAAATGATGACTCATAAAATAAATAAGTTTAGCATTTTTCCAAATCAGATTAACATACCATTTCCTTTTTCTATAATTTCAAGTACTCTTTATATTGCCAAATGAGTCCATTGTGTGAGTGTGAAATGCTTTTATGAATTCTATGACTTTCTTCCTCAAAAGTTGGCCTTTCTGTTTGCCTTGATCACTCCCCCCAAAAGGGGTGCGTTTGTGTGTGTGTGTGTGTGTGTGTGTGTGAGAGAGAGAGAGAGAGAGACAGAGAGACAGAGAGACAGAGAGAGGGAGGGAGGGAGAGAGAGACATAGAGAGAGAGAGTTTGGGCAAAAACAAAACTCTGGGGCTAGGAGTGCATGTTACTCATTTCATCTGCCATGCATATTATATGTATTGTTCTATCTTTAATCTCAATTCCTGACCTGTAGATGTGCACATATTCTACACTGACTTTTGCTACTTTCTTCCTTGTTCATTATTCATCTATGGGTTGAATTTTTATATATATGACTCTATAACATTACAACTTATTAGTGCCATGATTGAAGTCAACACAGCTAACCATGTTTCATGATAAGAATTGCTCATCAGTGACTCAGAGCAAGGATAGAATAAGTGTACTCCCAGGGGTGATGATATGTGGGGAATAATTAACATCTCTTGGGAACAAAATACATAGCTACTATTATTCCAAACCCTTACTGTGTACTTAATCTTTTAATCATTAAACTATCTTAGGAGGTAACTGCTATTAATTTCCTCATTTTGTAGAAACTTGCATGAGGCATGCCTCGAATTCAAATGCAGAGATATTTTACCAGAGATTGTGTTGTTAACCACTATCATATACTATTAATCCACGTTTTTTTCTCTTTATTTGCTACTTTGCAAGAAAATTTATCAAATTGACTGGCCAGGAATATGAGGCAATTTCCAAGCTTATCTCAAATCCTCTTTCATTTAGTTTTCTTATAAAGTAATTCTAAAGTTGGTAACTAATCTGTTGCTAGTAATGAGTTAGCCTTAACACATAGCATGCTTTGACCTTGAGGTGTCAATTGTTGATCTAGAGCCTGGGTAGGCATACAAGAGCTTTGACCATATCCAGTCAAATGCCAATTTTAATGAGTAAAATTTTATTGGCCAGCTGAAGAGATGGCTCAGTGGTTAAAAGTGTTTGCTTGCAAAGCCTGATGGTCCAGGTTTGATTCCCCAGTACCACATAAGGCCATATGCACAAAGTAGTGCATGCATCTGGAGTTCATTTTCAACAGCAAGAGACTCTGGTACACCAAAAATCAATTTCTCTCTCTCTCTCTTTCTCTTTTTTTCAAATAAATAAATATTAAAAAATTATTAGAACATGACCATACCCACTCATTTCTGTATTGTCTGTGGCTGTGTTCCCAATACAATGGCAGACTTCAATATACAACAGAGATTGCATGACTTGAAAGCCTGAAATGCTTCCTAGCTGACATTTTATTGAAAAACTTTGTCAGCTCCATAAATCAGCTGATAGTTGACAAAAGAGGTGAGTATCCTTGTCTCATGTAATGTTTTGCTATTTCAAAAAGCAAAGAAATTAGATATTTTTATTTTTATTTATTTATTTATTTGCAAGCAAAGAGAGAGATAGAGAAAAGAGAGAGACAGAGAGATTGGGTGCACCAGTGTCTCCAGCCACTGGGAAAAAACTCCAGACACATGTGCCACTTTGTGCATTTGGATTTACATAGGAACTGGGCAATCTGATCCTGGATATTAGGCCCTGCAGGCAAGCACCTTAGTGACTGAGCCATCTATCCAGCCCAATAATGATATCTTTTAAAATTACCATTAGAATATCTATGGAGATCTAAGCAGAAGGCCCTAATGAGATTGCTTAATACTTTATATCCTTTGATATACATAATGAGAAAAATTCAGAAAAAGTAAAACTAACAGCATGAATTTTGATATTTGCTATGAAACATTCATTAGGAATCACTAGGATTTCCCCAACTATTCTTGAGAAAAAGGGTACTCATATTAAATTGGTGTCAGTCAAATCCACTATGGCCAGCCTGGGAAACTTCCAGTCAAGAAGGAGCTGAGAACATGGCTCAGAGGTTAAAGGTGCTTGCTTGAAAGCCGGCTGACCTGAGTTCAATTCCCGGGCACTCATAAAGCCAGATGCAAAGTCGTGCATGTTTCTGCAATCCCTGCATGCCTACAGTAATTGCAAATGGAGCCAGGAGAATCTGGATGTTCACAGGCCAGCTAGACTGGTGCAAATGAAGCAAAGCAGCAAAAACAGCAAGGGAGATCCTCTACCAAGTAAGGCAGAAGAAGAGGACAAATACCTCAAGGATGTCCTCATAGTTCCACAAATGTACTGCTGCCATATGTGCACATATATGATACATACATACGTACATACATACATACATACATACATACATAAAATAGAAAAAGACTAGAGGCTTTAAGAGGTATCTAAGATCTAAGTGTCTTTAAATAATTATAGAGCATACTCTATATATTATAAGTAACACATATGCATCTCTTTATCACACAGGTATTGCATAATATATTACACATATAACATATTAATGCATGTCATATGGACACATATTTATAACAGGTGTGGTAAATCCACTGGACGTATGTAATTAGACCTTCCTTTAAGTAAATGAACACAGTGAAAATAGGGTCAGTGATTTTGTGGTTCAACTACATCAATATGGGTCTCTCTCAATGACACAGGAAAACTGAAAGAACTCATTTCTCACACACCCCATTTGTCTTTTCTCCTCAAAGCTGGAAAGCCACACAGTCCAGTGGCTTCTGTTTCCATAAAAGTGACCATTCCCTTCACCAATCCTTCTCTGAGGCAATGTTCACTAGCGCTCTACTTCCCTGTAGGTATTTCCTGTAAAAACCAGGGGCTGGAGAGATGGCTTAGTGGTTAAGGCGCCTGCCTCCTAAGCCTAAGAACGCTGGCTCCAATCTCCAGTGGTTCCAATCTCCAGGTCCCACGTTTAGCCAGATGCAAAGTGACACAAGGGCGCAATGCCGCACTTGACCACAAGGGGGCGCACACATCTGGATTTCGTTTACAGCAGCTGAGAGGCTGCTGGCGCACCCATCTCTATCTGTCTTCCTCTCCCTCTCTCTCTGTGTCTCTCTGTGTCTCTCTCCAAAAAAAAGAAAAAAACCAAACTCTCTCCTTTTGTAAACCATCAATGACACTCTTGTTTTTTTTTTTCTAGATGAATTTCTCAACTCTGACATGAGGAGATTAGTTCATACAAGATCTAGCCATGCCTTCCTTAGTTCTGGAACTCAGTATCAAGATATCACTTTCTTCAATTCCAGCCATATGGAAAAGCCCCATTGACTTCACCCAGGATGTGTTCTTGGCTCAAAAGCCCTCCAAGGATGTTAGATCACCAAATTATCACTCACTCTGCAATGCCTATTTACAAAAACCTCCTCTGATAAACTCTCATGTATCCCCCTGTTGTGCAGTTATTTCCTCCAAATTGAAATGTTCCTTCTTGGAATAAGGAGGGAGTCTCATAAGAGTCAGAATGCTAAGGAAATTTACAAAGCCCAAGAAGCTCATGAAAATAGTAAGGTCCATAAGGCCCCTCCCCAAGGTTATGTACACAGTAAGTGATCACTGAAAGAGATTGTTTTTAGTGGAACTACTGCAAGTTGAGCATGGAGTTCAAACTTTGCAACTTTTGTGAGCTGGGGTGGGCTTTTCAGTGATACAGCTGCCTTTGAGTCATACACACTCCTGCAAGTAACCTATGGTTCTACAAGTACTCACTGATTCACTAAACCAGACTGGGGTGGGGCCATTTCTTTGGTTTGTCATGGATCACTCTATCTGGGATGAATACACATCTGTCCATGTCTCCCTAGGACAAGTCACACAATACCCTATATATAGTGACATTAATGAACAAAACACAGCGAAGCAAATGAATAAGAAATCATATTATCTTGGACATAATCATGGTTCCCAATAGAGCTACGAGGAATTTATTAAAATATGGCCAAAAGATATCCACTTCATGTTTGTTAAAGAAGATAAAGTTACTTCTTTTAAAGTCCCAAATAATGTAGACATTTGAGAGATGCAGATAATCACTTATGATGTCTTATTAAGGGAGGGAAGAGGCAAGTTGGAAAAGTTTAAATGTCAGCTCTCTTCCCAGAAGATTCTAACATCATAGATACCCCTTCTATGTAACTATAACACTTAATCTCCATCTCTCTCATTTCAGCTATGTTCTTGACTCTCATTAAACACTGGAAAGCTATTTGATTCTCCCAATTTCTCTCCCTGGCCAGAATGCACACTCCCAAAGGGATACAACAGCACTTAGAAGACAAAAGGCCTTATCTTTTCTGCTTTTTGAGCATTTGTTGGTTGAAAGACAGCTTGGAGGAAGTAGCACTTTTGCATCTATACAGAAAACTATTTGTCCCTATTATGTGGTAATAAGACCACAGGGGACATTTATATTAAGGGGATTTGTTTTAAAGTAGCTAAAACCACTTCCAGTAAAATAAAAAATAAAAACTTGTTTCCCAGCTCTTACTGTTAAGTGTAAAGCATATAAAAGAGGAAATTGAAAAGAGAAACCAATTTGCAGAATAACACCACATGCCAGGTAAGATGTAAAAACAAATCATCTGCACTTGATGGCAGAGGTCTGCTTTTTATCGTTGCTATTTTTTCAGGGATGTTTTCTTCTCAATATACTATTTTTAAGAGGTTAAATCAAAACATATTTCCCAGAGCTAGCTAAGCACTTTTACTTTGATACATGAAAAATGTCAGTACTAAACAATGAAATATATTGTTTTTTAGTTTTTATAAACAAATTCTAGTAAAGTAAGAGCGAATAGGTGAGTTGTAATTAAGCTAATTGAAGCAATTTTTGAGTTAAAAAAAAACATTTCAAAATGTGCAAGTCAGGATTTTGGTAAGTATGTTCAAAGATTGGTGAGATCTACATCAATTCCACACCCCAAATCAGGTCAATGTCCATCAGTACTCATTCCTTCTCAGGCCCTTCTCACTCCAGCCATAGATACATTCTGTCTCTATGTATTTGCTTAACTTTGCCATTGAATATGAGTGTAATCATATACTATATGGTCCTTTTCTGTCTGACTTCTTGCATTTATGTATGTTCGGGGGTTCAAGCACGTTATAGCATTTATCAGTACATCAATCTTTCTTATGGTGGGGTAATACAGAGAGGCCACATTGTGCCATGTAGTCCATTAGCTGGTGGGCATTTTAGTTGTTTTGACTTTTTGGCCACTATGAATAGAGCTGTTGTGAACATTCACATACAAGTTTTCATGTGAACCGGTTTTCCATTCTCTTGGAATTACGGGATCATACTGTAACTATATATAGTCAAAAACAAAGCAAAAAATCCACAATAAACAGTGTGACTCCAAACATCAAGAACTGCAAATGCATTTGAAATCAGAATTGATTTCCTACCTCATTCCTGGAAATACAGATACCAACAACTATTACAATATTTCCACTTCATAAATATTGGCCATTAGAGCTTTTACCAAGCTGTGAGAAGGAAAAAATCTTTCCACTTATTTTTCTTTTTGCATAAACTAATAATCAAGAGTGGGTTGAAAATTTTCCTTTAAAAGTGAGCAACATAAAGGTTATACAAAAACTAAATAAACCAATTTATGCTGTTTTAATGCCAAAACCTTGTTGATATCCAATATAGCAACTTAATATATTAAAGTACAGTTCTTTAAGGTAGACAGTCTTCTCTGTCAGGAGATTAGCTAAGAATGAAATGTTGTAGAGGTAGCAAGATTGTCGTGAGTTCAAGGCCACCCTGAGACTACATAGTGAATTCCAGGTCAGCCTGACCCTACTGGAAAAAAAAAAAAAAAAAAAAAAAAAGTTGTAGAGAATAGCTCAATAACTTTGTTTTAATTATGCTTGTATTGTCTGAATTTACTGATCTTGGATAAAGAAGAGCCTAATGAACTTAACATCACTTACAATACAGTCATTCCATACAGTGAGAGTCAATAGAAACATACTCAAATAAATAAGAAAGATAATATCTACACATTTTTCTGGCTCTGTGGATCATTATCGCACACCTTCCAGTGTAGATAAAACCAATTTGGTCAGGTAGTATAAAACAAAAGGACCTCCAAAAATGCCTGTGCCAGAATTACTTGAGCCTAGCAATGGTTGCCTTCCATTGCAAAAAGGGCTTTGCAGGGCTGGAGAGATGGCTTAGCTGTTAAGGCGCCTGCCTGGTAACCCTACGAATGCTGGTTCCAATTTTCAGCGGTTCCAATCTCCAGGACCCACATTTAGCCAGATGCAAAGTGACGCAAGGGCACAATGTCGCACTTGACCACAAGGGGGCGCACGCATCTGGATTTCATTCACAGCAGCTGAGAGACTGCTGGCGCGCCCATCTCTATCTGTCTCACTCTCTGTCAGTCTCTCTCTGTGTCTCTCTCCAAAAACAAGGGCTTTGCAGATGTGATTAAGTTAGCCACCTTGATGGAATAAAAATATGTTAGATTATTCAAGTGAGCTCAATGTAACCACATGAGATCTTAGAACAGGAGAACGATTTCCAGCAGAATTCTGAGTGGGCCAAGTGACTATAGAAGAGAGATTCAACATTGCTGACCTTGAAGGTAAAAGTGGGGACTATGAGCTAAGGAATAGAGGTTCCATAAGCGTCCCACATAACTTGGTTTCACGGTGCTTGTGGTTTCAAAAGTTTGGCATCTAGTGGGATAACAGGATATCCGGTGACTTTTAATTCAACAAAATCCTAGCAGTAATGTTCCCCATTTAGTAATATCAAAATCAATGTAAATTTTAGCACGGAATACATTCCAGTCTTTGAAATGAAAGTGTTTGAGCAACTATTGAAAGTTTACTAATTTCATATTAACAAAAGTAATGCAGTAGAATTTTTCTCCAAGTGATGGAGAATATTCCAGACACAATTTATTGCTTCTATAAGTGCTAATGTGAGAAGAAACAAAGAAGCAACCAAATGCCATTGTCTTCCTTTGTAACACATAAATAATGCATTTCCTTCGAAGATCTTCACATACACATTGTCCACATCATTTTCTAGAACACATAAGTGTACTTTTCATCCCAGTCTTTTAATAATAACATCAAGATTTTTAAAAAAGAGAAAATAACATTAAGGGCTGGAGAGATGCCCTAGAACTTAAGGTGCTTGCCTGTGAAGCCTTAGGACCCAGGTTCAATTCCTTAGGACCTATGTAAGCCAGATAGATACACAAGGTGGCAATTGTGTCTGGAGTTTGTTTGCAGTGGCTGGAGGCCTTGTCGAGCCCATTCTCGCTCTCTCTCTTTCTCTCTTTCTCAATCTCTCTCTCTCTCTCTCTCTCTGCTTCTCTCTCTCAAATAAATTAAATAAAAATTTAAAAAAGAAAGAGTACAACTAATGAAGCTAACCAATTTGAATAGTCATTGCATGCCAGATTATGCAAGTACTTCATATTAAGAATCTCAATTAGGGGCCTGGAGAGATGGCTTAGTGGTTAAGCACTTGCCTGTGAAGCCTAAGGACCCTGGTTTGAGGCTCAATTCGCCAAGACCCACATAAGCCCAATGCATAAGGTGGCACATGCATTTGGAGCTTGTTTGCAGTGGCTGGAGGCCCTGGTGCGTCTATTCTCTCTGTGTCTGCCTCTTTTTCTCTCTGTCTGTCACTCTCAAATTTAAAAAAAAAAAAAAGAATCTCATTTAATCTGTACATCAGCTGATGGGAAGAACATCATTAACATCTAGATGAGCCAACAGAGGCACAGAGTTTACATATTTTGCCCAAGTTGGAGTCAGGGTCCTTTGTACATGTTAGCATGGGGATGCTTTTGCCTCTCAGGGGACACTTGACAATATTTGGAGTTATTTTTAGTTCTAACAAATAAGAGAGGAAGTGCTATTGACAATGACCAGGTTGAGGACAGGAATGATTGGAAGCATCCTACAGTGAACAGAAAACCCCTGTCACAATAATCTCATCCCGAGTGCTAGTTGTTCCAAGATTAGGGAAAACTATGCTAACTTCATGCCTCTCAAACATAGGGTGTTTTTAATGGGCCATTTTGGATTAGACATGTGATTCTAACTTTCAATAGAAAGCTCTTTCTCTATCCAGGAAGTGAGGTTATCTCCAGCTGGGTTACAGGGTAAAAGGTAAAAAAAATAAATAATTTTTTTACAAAAATTAAAAAAATAAAAAATAAATTTTAAAAAGAACACAAAAAGTAATAGTATTGTGTGCATTCACTCATCACAAGATGTATGCCAGAATATCCTCAGCAGCATTATTCACAATAACCCCAGACTGTAAACTATTCAAATGCCAAGCAAAGTATAATGGATAAATTGTGGCTTATCCACATAATGGAAATCTACATGGCAATGAGAATGAAGAAAACAAATTCCAACCACCTAAACCAATGCAAATGAATCCCACAGATATCACATTGGCACAACAGAGAGCATATGGTTATGACCTCATTAATTCAAAATATAGAAATAAGCAAAAAAAAAATCAATGGCATGAAAAGATAGAACAGGGGTTACCTTTGGGAAGGAGTGACTGAAAGGAATCCGGAGACATCTTAGGTAAGTTTTTCATCAGGTAAACGTATGTCCAATTTGTATAAATCATTAAGTTATACACTTATGAAATGTGTGTACTTGCATATAGACATATTATACATACATATGCATATATATTACTAATATATTTCATAAGTAACTGTTTTAATTATGAATAAAGAAACATTAACAACCTAAGTATCAATGATAAATATCAATGTTAAGTAAAATACAGGATATCTATTCAATATAACTGTTTAGTCATGAAGGAAAATGAAGTAGCTCTTTCTGTATAAACTTGAAGAGATGTCTACTATACATAAACTTAATGAAATTGCAGAACACTATAAATAAAGTATCACAAAATTTCTCAGAAAGATCAGGGATTATATTATTTTAAATTTGTTAATTTAATTAATCTATTTTTAGAGAGAAAGAAACAGGCAGAGACAGAGAGAGAGCGAGAGAGGGAGAGGGAGAGGGAGAGACAGAGACAGAGAGAGAGAGAGAGAGGGAGGGAAGGAGAGAGAATGGGTGCATCGGCACCTCTAGCCACTGCAAACAAACTCCAGATGCATGTGCCACTTTGTGCATTTGGCTTTATATGGGTACTGGGGAATTGAATTGGTCCTGCAGCTTTTCTGGCAAGTGCCTTAACCACTAAGCCATCTCTCCAGCCCTGGGATAATATTCTTAAATGGTTAATAAAGGCTATCACTTTAGGAATCTGTTTTTAGGGACTATGACATTTGCCTCATACACGTAAATATTTTTGAGATTTATTTATGAACATGTATCATTTTTGTATGAAGAAAAAAGGACATACAGAAAATTAAGATGAAACAAAAGGTTTTTTACTCTTGTCTCATATGTTAATATTTGGGATTTTGATGGATGGAGAAATGATAATGGAATAAACATAGTTCCTTGCCTTCAGGGTTGCTAACTAAACTCAGTGATGAAGGTCACATTGGTTTATTGTTGGCAATCTGAACAATTGATTCAAATTAGCACTTGTTTGCTCCACATTCAAATATATTTGTGGTGTGGCCACCACAAACAGGATTCTTGGCCACACAGAGAATGTGTCTACAAAGTGGCAAAACAACTGAATTTGTTTGATTAAATGAACAAAACCATATACTCAGAGAAAGTAAAATCAAAACAGCTACACCCAAAGTAATGCACTCAGATGGGTGGTTCACAAATGCACGGGTTCATTGGATCAACATGTTAACAGCCTCATGTGGACTCTGAGAAACCCAGCTTGAAATGAAATACTTGTGAATAAACCAAGAAGGCATCCAAATCACATTTTGCCCGCCATCAGCAAATGCTTTCTGAGTGTCAACTGTGGATTTTCCACAGTGATAAAGTTTGGTGAGTATGATATTACATTCATAATCATCAATGGCATTGTGCTGACTGTTCTTAAGTTCACCCATGACAATGAATACAAATTCACCTAGAAAAAAAATACATTGATTTGGGCAAAGCTGGTAAAACTACAAATTTCCATAGAAAGGCCAAACAAGGGTGAAGGAAATAGACACAGAGAACACATAACTCTTAGCAAACCAGAGATCCAGAGACACAGAGGCTCCCAAGACCTCATCATTGAAGTAGACCTAATACGAATCCAACTTGGCTCAGGGAAATTCACAGAAGAGGGGGCGGAAAGACTGCTAGAGCAATAAGTTGGGACATTACACACAAAGATATTGCCTTTTCCCTGCAACTGATGGCTACCCCCCACAATGCATGACCCACAATCCCCATGGGGATGACTGGCATCCCCAATCAAGAGGGTCCCTTTGGGGGGGGGGGACAGGGATGAGGGTAAGGACATACCAACATGTGCTGTTGACACAGTGAGTATATACATAATTAATAAAGAAAAAATTCAAAAAAGAAAGGTAAATAGGCAAATATGACAATTAGTTCATAAAGTAAAATAACATGTCTTCTATGGATCTTAACGCTCACTGCACATTATATTCAACTGAAACAAAATACATGGAAATAAAAGCTAGCCAACAATATTTTCAAACTCTTCTCAGGTTATTGAAAAATATAGTGAACTTTGGAGACTTTTCTTAGACCAGTTAAATCAAAAACTGAGTGGAATGAGACCTACACATAAATATTTTCATAAGAACCCCAAATGGTCCTTAAATATAGTTTACATTGAGAATTACTGCCTCTAAATTTATGTTATTAAAGATGATGAATAAAATCCTTCATGAAGGACTTTGCAGAGACACATTGCTGGCCACCATCCTTCTTTGTGTAATTTGCTAGAAATTGATAACATGGTGAAATTCTACCATGTCAGGATTTAATGTATCATGTAAATTATATATAGATGTTCCTCAAAATAAGATCATGTTCCAAGATAATTGAGATAAAAATATTATAAATCAAAATATTTAACAATGCTAACCTATACAACATCATAACCTACCCTGCCTCAAACATAATGTAAACATTTATACTAGACGTTAGTTGGATGAAATCATTTTACACACACCCATTTTATTAGAAGTGATGACTATCTCATGCAATATATTAAATAATGTACTGAAAGTGATAAAAATGGATAATTGGATTCACTTTCAAACTATCATAATATTATAAGATTATAAGATGAATAATCATAAATGAGAGACAATGTACATATATATCCATGTACTTTATTTTATTTGATCCTTGTGATTCTATACAGAACATATTATGCTCATTTTACACATGACACAAATAAGACTTAAAAGTATTTAGAGCCGGGCATGGTGGCACAAGCCTTTAATCCCAGCACTCGGGAGGCAGAGGTAGGAGGATCACTGAGAGTTTGAGGCCACCCTGAGACTACATAGTGAATTCCAGGTCAGCCTGAGCCAGATTATATATATATATATGTATGTATTTAGCAGAAAACCCTTCATCTCACAAACAGTGAAAATCCCATAGCTTATACAGGATGTAGTTCCTATGCACTTGAACATACAGCATCCATTAAAGACAACCTATCATGAGAAAATTTGTCTTCCAGGTACTGGAGTGAGGAAGGAAGAGTAAGATTAAGATGAAACTTACAGTCTAGATGAAAGGCACATGGACATGTTAAAATATTTTGTTTTGTTTTTTTGAGGTAGGGTCTCACTCTAGTCCAGGGTGATCTGGAATTCACTCTGTAGTCCCAGGCTGGCCTCAAACTCATTGTGATTCTCCTACCTCTGCCTCTTGAGTGCTGGGATTAAAGGCATGTGCCACCGTGCCTGGCTTAAAATATTTTCTTAAATTAGTACTTAGGTATTTATGTTTGCATTTGTTCGTTTGGTTTGTTTCATTTTTTTCAGGCTGACCTGGAACTCACCCTGTAGCTCCAGACTGTCTTCAAACTCACAGTGATCCTTCTACCTCAGCCTCCTGAGAGAGAGCTGGGTTTAAAGTCAGGTGCCACCACACCTAGCTTGTGTTCAACAAATTTTACAGAAAAATTTTGAATTAGTAGGAGCTATGTTCTGGCTAGAGTACTTCCAGGAATTTTCCTCAATGACACAACATTATGGTGAGGAAAACAATGCTTTGTGGGAGAGAAATACAATGGCCCTCTGCTGTAGTTACCTTCTCAGTGCTGGGACAAAGCATTTAACCAAAAGCAGCTGATAGGAGGAAAGGATTTACTTTGGCTTACAGCCTCAAGAGGAAACTTCATGATGGCAGGAGAAAGCATGGCATGAGTAGAGGCTGGACATCACATCGGCTCCAGCAGGTGGGAAACAGCAGCAAGAGAGTGAGCAGAAATCTAGCAAGGGAATGCTGGCTATATCCCTAAGCCTGACCCCCAACAACACACAGCAGGGCTCTATCTCCCAAATTTCCATCTGTTTGAGATCAAGCATTCAGAATGCATAAGTTTATGGGGGACATCGGATTCATACCACTATACCCTCCAAAGACATCCACACCCAAATAGCCAGAAAATGTGAATATGGTATGCTGTATGGCAAGAGGGAATGAGTGCTGTATATCAAAATCAAACTGCTTATTCAAGGATATTAAAATAAAGAGAGTATCCTGAATTATGTACATGGAGGTAATATACTCAGATGATATTTGCAATGTAGAACATGAAGCCAAAAGAGTCATTGTGACAGTGAACTGGTGTGAGACTTAACTGCCCAATGATGGCTTCGAAGAGGGGGAAGAAGTTCATGAACCAAGGGATAGGGGCAGCCTCTAGAAATAGGAAAATGCAATAAAGCAAGTGTAGTGGTTCGATTCAGATGTTCACCATAAACTTATATGTTCTGAATGCTAGGTCCTCAGCTGATGGCAATTTGGTAACTGGAGCCTCCTGGAGACAGTGTATTATTGGGGGTGGGTTTATCGGTATTACAGCCAGCTTCCCCTTGCCAGTGTTTAGCACACTCTCCTGCTGCTGTTGTCCACCTGATGTTGGCCAGGAGGTGATGTCCAGCCTCTACTCATGGCACTATTTTCCCCTGCCATCAAGGAGCTTCTCTTGAGTGTTTAAGCCAAAATAAACCTTTTCCTTCCACAAGCAGCTCTTGATTGGGTGATTTTTGCCAGCAACATGAAGCTGACTTCAACAGTAAAATTGATACTGAGAGTGGAGTTGTTGCTGCTAGAAATCTGACTGTGTGGCTTTTGGCCTTTTGGAACTGATTTGAGGGAGGAATGTGGATGGATTTGAAATCTTGGCCTAAGAGATGGCTTGAAGTGCTATAAATATAGCTTGATGGACTGTTCTGCTCAGAGTTGAAAGACCTGAATGCAGTAAGAATTATGGACTGTGAGGTTTGGCTTATAAGGGTGAGAAACTTTGTCAGGAATGGTCTATAAGTAGTCTGTGTGAGAGGCTTACTGCATTCTGCCTGTCTGTGTCCTGGAAACTTGTGCAGGGTTGCATTGTGTAGACATGGACTGGTGTGAGCAGAGCAAGACGCAACAGAAAAAAAAAATCTTTTGGCAGCAACTGCTGCCCATTTAGCTGCAATTGTTTAACAGATTCCAACCATTGAGACTGGGCCAGCTGACCTGCATTGGGACAACAGGAAGAAGGCAGACTCTTTTGAAGGGACCTGAAGACTGAAGGAGTGTCCTGTTCTTCAGACTCTGCTTTTTCAGAAATGGCCATGGGCAATGCGAAGTAGGTTTGTTCGATTACCTGCAGGAAGACCCAATGGAGCCATGTGGATGAAGCATGGTGGCAATAGAGACCCAATGGAGATGCCCTGATTATGGATGGCTGCTAAGGAGAGCTGCAGGAACCAGATGATATTTTCCAGGACTGTGAGCAGCCTACCTGGAAGAGTGGAATTGGAAATCCAGAGATTTGTCACTGGTTAGCATTATTGGACTTGGAGACTCATCATTGGCTAGTTATTGGACTTGGAGCTACAGAGTTTGATGTTTTCCCTGCTTATTTTAAATCTTGTATTGGCTGAATATTTCTTTATTATGTCCAGTGTCATCTTTTGCAGTGTGAATGTTTATTCTGTGCCATTGTGGGTTTTTTTTTTTTTTTGGCATTATGGCTCATTTAAAAGATCTTAGACTATTGGGATTCCTGAACATCATTGGATTGATTTTTAAAAAATGGGAACTTTAAGGATGGACTGAATGCATTGCATTTTCCATCATGGATAGTTATCAGTTTATGGGAGCCAAGGGCAGAATGTGGTGGTTTGATTCAGGTGCCCCCCATAAACTGATTTGATATGAATGCTAGGTCCTCAGCTGGTGGCAATGTGGTAATTGGAGACACCTGGAGGCAGTGTATTGTTGGGGGTGGGCTTATGGGTGTTATAGCCACCTTCCCTTGCCAATGTTTGTCACACTCTCCTGCTGCTATTGTTCACCTAATGATGTCCAGCCTCTATTTGTGCCATCATTTTCCCCTGACGTCATGGAGGTTCCCCTCGAGTGTGTAAGCTAAAATGAACACTTTCTTCCACAAGCTGCTCTTGATTGGGTGTTTTCTGCCAGCAATGCAAACAAAGCTGTCCACAACAGTAAGCTTCCCTTAAGCCTTTTGACACCAAGATTTTAGCACAGTGAAATATTTCAGACATCTTACCTGAATCACTAAGAAATAATAAAGGTGTTATGTTAAGTCATTAAGTGTGTGGTCATTTGTAGCAATAGGAAACAAACATGATTTGCATCTTCAATTTTCAAAGAGGGGTAAAGAAAGTGGACATAGAATGCATTTTTGTCTTGGTAGTTTTTACTGAAGTATTGCATCTATATTTCAAATTCTTGTCTTCCTCAGTTGTACTGAATAAGGATCTGCCTTTTAACAGGAGCTCTGAGCTAGTCACATGATTTTTTTTGTTTTATGTTTGTTAAAAATATAGTCTATTAATTTCCTTATGAGTGAAAATATGAGATATTCATAAAATGTATCATTTGGATTTTTCCCAACATAAGTGATTTCCAACTAGTTTCAGGTACTATTAGTCCTGTGCTTCTCAGATTTAAAGATCCATTAGGAACTCTAGGAAGTTTGGTTAAAAACAGAACGATGGTCCTACCCCTAGATCTTTGGATTTAGTACTGGTGGGCAGGACCCAATAATACGCATTTGCATTTCTAACAGTTTCCAAGGTAATGATGATGCTACTTCTCTAGGGACGGCACTTTTTTAGATAACACTAATAAGCATGTTAAGAGAAAAAAAATGACACATATCAGTAAATTAAAACTAATTATAACTCCAGCTTCATAACTGACATTTTACAAACAGGTGAGTTACCTTTTGTAGTCTGTCCTGCATGTACTTCTTCCATGTAAAGGATATGACAGAGACCTTGGGCTTGGGGCAACACTGGAAAGAATCCAGCAAATCAATAAAGGTATCTCCATAAAACCTTAAAGGACCTTTTTTTTTTCATTTTTGGTTTTGCGAGGTAGGGTCTCACTCTGGCCCAGGCTGACCTGGAATTTACTATGTAGTCTCAGGGTGACCTCGAACTCACAGCGATCCTCCTACCTCTGCCTCCCAAGTGCTGGGATTAAAGGCGTGAGCCACCACGCCCAGCTCTTAAAGGACCTTTTGCATGTGTTAATTTCTCCTCATAGTCTTCCATACAGCACAATAGGTAGCTATGGATATTGACAATCTCCTCATGTTTGAGGTAGAGAAACTGGGCACTTGAAATCTAGCTGAGCAAGATTTTTCAATCTCAACACTACTGACCATTAAGGTTAGATCATTCTTTATTTAGGGGCTGCCTTGTACATTATTGGATAAATAATAGCAACTCTGACCTCTATCCACTAGATGCCAGTAGCACTCCTACCCTCTAATTGTGTCAACGAAGAACTACCAGATGCCCCTTGAAGGGCACAATCTCCTGTTGAAGCTCGTGTGATTCTTGTGCATGCTAATAAGAGCAGTCTTGGGGCTGTGCTTATACTTCAATAGTAGAGTACTTGCCTGGCATGTCAGAAGCCCTAGGTCCATCCTTAGGATCATGAAAGAAAAAGAGAGGAGAGGAAAGGAAAGAAGAAAGAAAGGAAAAGGAATAAAAAAGAAAGCTATACTTAAAAAAAAGAGGTCATTGTGTCTCATGATACCTGTGAAAGCAGAATGGAAGATTCCTGCAAGGTTGCATGATGACCTCAAGATGATCTCTATGGAGCTGAGACGTCCAAGCTGCTGAGTGTAAAACAGGTCCACAGATCTTCCCAGATGCACCACCACCCATTTTTTCAAAATGTTTTTCTCTCACCCACCCAATTTTGTGGCTGATCTGTGAGACCCAACCTGCTTCAGATTCTCTATATATTCCACATCCTAAATGTCAGGGTTTGAGAATAGGTAAAGAAGAAAATCTTATAAATGTGTGCTCTTAAAGTCTTGAAAACTTGTTTCTTAAAAAATACATTTAAGTCAGCTGGAGTTTAAGGAAGTCAGCAATATCCGTGATATAAACAAATGCTAAAAGCAACATTCCGTGATTTTTCTTGTTAGTTCGTGAGAAATAAGAAAGTTTCCATTTTGTATTTACACAGAAGCCACCATGCAATGACAGCCCAGTCATAAACACAATCCAGGTTTCAGGAAAGAAGACTTCAGAGTGACAGCACTGCTATACATAGGTCATCAAGTCTGAGGATCGAGGCTACACAAACTAAGCTAGGATAAGAACCCTTAAACTGAGAGTAAGAACATGCTAGTTATGTCTTCAGTAAATTTATGGTGTATACTCTGAGCAGAGCAGATCCAAAAGACCACAAAGGGGGCTAAAGAGATGGTTCAGCGGTTAAGGTGTTTGCCTGCAAAGCTTATGGACCCAGGTTCAATTCCCCAGTACCCATGTAAAGCCAGATGCACAAAGAGGCACATGCATCTGGAGTTCATTTTCAGCCGCTTGAGGCCCTAGTGTGCCAGTGTTCTCTCTCTCTCTGTGTCTGTATCAATGCTCTGTGTCTGCTTGAAAATAAATTTAAAAAATATTTTTTAGAAATCTGTGACAATAAGAAGAAAAAAAGTGAGACTGGATATAACTCCTTGGTGAAGTATGCTAACGTGCCCAGGATCATGGAGTTCATTTGTAGTGGCTGAAGGCCCTGGCATGCCCATTTTCTCTGTCTGTATTGCTTCTATCTCTACCTGCATACAAATAAATAAAGCTATTTAAAATAAAAAACACACAAAGTATCACAGGCATACTTTTCTTAAGCCCACTTATTGATAATAATTTTATCTAATTTATTTATTTTTATTTTATTTATATATTTATAAATGGTTTACCATAGGGAATGAAAGCCTCCTTTATTCATGTTTATCTGAACAAAGAAGTCATGCCTAAACACTGAGTTTCTGAAATTTTCATATTTGTTTTTTGGAGAGAGTCAGAGAGAAGAAAGAGAGAGAGAGAGAGAGAGAGAGAGAGAGAGAATGGGCACGCCAGCAGCCTCTCAGCTGTTGTGATTGAACTCCAGACACATGTGCCCCCTTGTGGGCAAGTGTGGCATTGCGCCCTTCTGTCACTTTGTGTCTGGCTAAACATGGGACCTGGAGAATCAAACAGGTGATATTAGGCTTAGCACATAGGTACCTTAACCGCTAAGCCATCTCTCCGGCAATGAAATTTTCATATTTCTAAGGCCCATATGCTTCTTTTCTTTCCTCCATTCCTGAGACAAAGATACATATGCTGGATAGAATCAAACTGTGATTGCTCACTTGCTTTCATTAGCCATGGTATAAATCAAATCCCATGCTTTGTTTTGCTGTTCATGGAGTGTTTTAGGAGACTGCAGAATAATTTTACACTTACGTAAAACTCCTTGAGAGCCATTAATACATTCTTATGGTGGTAACAGAAAAACTCTAATCCAAGTTCAGACACTTTTTGTATAATTGACACAATGGTTTCCATCTGTTATAATGAAGATAAAGACCAGTAGCATTTGACTTTATTTTTGTGCTTGTGATTGTAACGTGTGTGTGTGTGTGTGTGTGTGTGTGTGTGTGTGTGTGTAGGTGCATGAATGTTGTATGCATATGTATGTACCCATGTGGCTCTTGTTGTGCTCACCTGCAGAGCAGTGTGCTAGTCTAAGGTGCCTTGAGTGGAATGTTGGGTGTCCCTCCCATCACTTTTCTTCCTCTTCTTTCTCTCTTTCTTGAGCCAGAGTCTCTTGCTGATCCTGGAGTTTGTAATCCTCTTACCCCCAGCAAAATCCATCCATTCTTTGATCTCTGCTCGCCTACAGGACTGGGGTTACAGATGCCTGTGGCCTTGACTAACTGTTT
The DNA here is from genome assembly GCA_036365145.1 of Orientallactaga sibirica. NCBI lineage: Eukaryota > Metazoa > Chordata > Mammalia > Rodentia > Dipodidae > Orientallactaga > Orientallactaga sibirica. The sequence goes on from JAEOAD010000840.1 coordinate 9,132,175, forward strand.
ATGTGGGTCCTGAGGATGAAATTCTAGTAGTCTGCGGCCTATTTAGGCCCTCATGCTTTAGGGAGTGTACTTAATCACTGAGCAATCTCTTCAGGCCAGGACCAATAGCATACACCACTTAAGTTTTAATTTTTTAGGTAACAATTACTGTATTTTTTCAATAAGCTGAAAAATGAGTGATTTTATCACCAGGAATTTTTTTGAGCAATAACTTGATTTAAGTAACTCTTTTTTTGAGAGAGACAGAGAGACAGAGAGGGAGAGAGAGAAGCAGAGAATGGGTGCGCCAGGACCTCTCAGCCACTGTGAAGAAACTCTAGATGTGTGCATCCCCTTGTGCTCATGTGTGACATTGCACGCTTGCAGCACTTTTGTGTCTGGCTAAATGTGAGACCTGGAGATTCGAACAGGTGTTCTTAGGCTTCACAGGCAGGCGCCTTAACCTCTAAGCCATCTCTCCAGCCCTGATTTAAGTAACTCTTACAGTTCTTTAGCTTTTCATTTCTCCACTTTTTTTAATAAAAGAAATCAGAATTTTAGAACTTAGGGTTGAAAGAGTGCAGTTTCTGGGACTGAGACAGATCTCTGTAACAGCATGCTGGATCCGACCTCCACCCCATTTAGTACAACCCTCCAACCAGATCACTTCTTTTCTTGGGTCACAGACTTATGATTCCTGATTTTATTTTATTTTATTTTATTTTATTTTATTTTATTTTATTTTATTTTATTTTATTTTATTTTATATTTTTGGTTTGTCAAGGTAGGGTCTCACTCTAGTCCAGGCTGACCTGGAATTAACTATGTAATCTCAGGTTGGCCTTGAACTCATGGTGATCCTCCTACCTCTGCCTCCCAAGTGCTGGGATTAAAGGTGTGCACAACCACGCCTGGCCCTGATTCTTTATTTTTAAGGGTTTTCTTTGTGTGTGTGGGGGGGGTCTAACTCTAACCCAGGCTAACCTGGAATTCACTCTGTGGTCTCAGGCTGGCCTTGAACTCATGGTGATACTCCTAACTCTCCCTTCCAAGTGCTGGAATAAAAGCTGTGCACCACTACACCCAGGTAAACTTATGAGATTTAACTGAGGCAACTTTGCCCTGTCTGTGGAAACTTTTAGTTTTTAATGTTTTTGTGCAGTGGGTTGTTACTGGCATATTGAGAGAAGAGAGCAGGGATGCTACTCAACATGCACAGAAAAGAATTAGCCAACCCCAAATGCTAAATGTGTTAGAGGTTCGCAGAGATCTGTTTTCTCAGCCACATATGAATCACTCCATATGAAATACTGAGAACTGGAAAATTCACAGGGACAGAAAGCAGAATGGTAGCTTCCTGGGGGTTGGAAGTGGAGGCAACCAGGTAGTGATTACTAATGGCTGGAGATTTCTTTTCAGGTAATAAAAATATTCCAGAATTGGATTATGTTGTTGCTTGGAACCTTTGCACTAATACTAAGAATATACGGAAAACAAGTCAATTGTACATTCTTGAGCACACTTCAAAGCATGTGGATTATATATCAAGATAGTTATTCCAATCATTTTCATAGACTTTTCATTAGTTTTTATTTCTTACCAAACAACTAATTTGCCAGTGCATTTTTCAATACCCCTAGGCATCCCTGCGCAGTAATCTCTGGCAGTATATTTTATATGCAACCCTATATTTTCCTTGAAAAACATTAATCTATGTTCTTTAAGTTTTACATTCATCAATATTCAGGTGTTGCCATCATGGTATATGATATCATTTGTTCTGAAGACCTGATATATGTTTCACATACTTACAAGCAAATGGGCCAAGGGTGCCCGGGGCAAGGTATGAGCTCAGGGTTCTTGCCTCAGCTCTTTGAGCTCATGTGAGGATAGCCAGTTCATTTAACCACTTAGTTTCAATTCATTGTGTATACATGTGTATGCATGTGTGCACTTGTGCATGTGCTCCCGTGTGTGCAGCTCTGCCTGTACATGTGAGAGTACGTACATGTTGGGACCAGTGGACAACCTCAGATGTCATCCTCTCTAACACAATCCACTTCGTTTGAAAACGGTCTCTTTGGCTGGGAGCTCGCTGATCTGGCTAGATTGGCTAGCCAGCGAGTTCTAGGGATCAACCTTCTCACCTCCCCAGTTCTGGAATTACAAGTGTGCACCACACCCAGCCACCTTTTTCCTTGTGTTCTAAGGATCAAACTTAGTTCTTCATGAAGCACTTCATGAACTGTGCTACCTCCCCAGTCCTCAACTTACCCATTCTTGATAGGAGGCTCAGCTTCCCAATGAAACTCAAGGAAACAAGAAAGGCAAGAGAATTGATGAGGGTCCCTTTGGAAGGGGGGGGCAGGGAGGAGGATAATGGAGTCAACATTATGAATGTAAAATCAGAATATAAATAAAAAATAAATTATAAAACAAACAAACAAAAAACAAGAGAAATCACAATGGGACCTTGGGAAAAGACCTCCTGCATAAGGAAGAAGAAAATTGTACTGGAGATTCAGATGAAAAGCTTATTATCCAGGAAATGACTTCATAAGAAATAGAATAAAACAAAGTCATTTGTTTGCCCTTCTGCAAACAAACAGTAAGAGAGAGAGAGAGAGAGAGAGAGAGAGAGAGAGAGAAAGGCAAGAGAAAAACGCAGTTTCACCAGTGCCAATGAGGCATATCTCAAGCTCTTCCCCTGCAGCCATCCACTCTGCTTCCGTCTAAAACTCCTTCTGCTACACACAGCTATATTCCTGCATGCCAAAGCACACTTACTTCACCCTTTCCCATTTGTGTTCCTGCCAATGGCAGTACTCTTATGGAATTCTATGTCTATCAGAATCACTTACATACCAAAGCCCAGACACCATTCCACCTTTTCCCAGTGTCTCCATCCCATGGTAAAACATGGCAATTATTTTAGACAATGAATTCTACATTGACACATTTCAATTTCACGTCTTACTATTCTCTCCACCTCACACAACGCCTGCAGCCTGTCTAGCAACAAACTACAGTGATGTCTTTGTGCTGGTCCCAGAGACTTAGCAAACCCTTCCCTTCCTCCAAATGTTTGTCCAAACCAACCACCCAAAACACATAACAAAATTTTATTATTATCATCATTATTATTATTATTATCAGAAAGAGAATTTGTGCACCAGGGCCTCCAGCCACTGAAATTGAACTCTAGACGCATGCACCAACTTGTGTGCAAGTGCAACCTTGCACACTTGCAGTGCATTGTGTGTCTGGCTTACATGGGATCTGGGGAGACGAACATGAGTCATTAGGCTTCACAGGCAAGTGCCTTAACTGCTAAGCCATCTCTCCTGCCTAGCATAGTATTTTTTGTTTTGTTTTGTTTTTCAAGGTAGGGTTTCACTGTAGCTCAGGCTGTCCTGTAATTCACTAAGCAGTCTCAGGGTGGTCTCGAACTCTCAGAGATCCTCCTACCTCTACCTCTCAAGTGCTAGGATTAAAAGTGTGTGCCAACATGCCCAGCCCAGCCCAGCCCAGCCCAGCCCAGGATTTTTTTTTTTTTTTTTTGGTTTTTCGAGGTAGGGTTTCACTCTAGCCCCAGGCTGACCTGGAATTCACTATGTAGTCTCAGTGTGGCCTCGAACTCATGATGATTCACCTACCTCTGCCTCCTGAGTGCTGGGATTAAAGGCGTGTGACACCACGCCTGGCCAGCACAGCATTTTTAATCCCCCTCAACCAGCACTACTTTAACCTTTCTCATAGGACTGCTCCCCTTCAAACAGATTTTTTTAAAATCTATTGTTCATAGTTACTTTCTTTTTGAAAATAATTTATTTTTTTATTTATCTGAGAAAGAAAGAGGAAGATAGAGAATGGGTATGCCAGGGCCTCTAGCCACTGCAAAGAAACTCCAGAAACATGCACTACCTTGTGCATCCAGCTTACGTTGGTACTGGGGAGGGGAGTCGAACCTGGGTCTTTAGGCTTCATAGCAAGCATTTTAACTGCAAAGCCATCTCTCCAGCCCCATAGTTACTTTCTATGAGTGTGAAGAGGGATTTTTGTGTTGTTATGAACACTGATGTAATCCATCAGCATAGAACATTTCTGACATACAAAAGGTGCTTAATAAATATTTAAACATTGTTTAGAACTGAGGTTGAAACCTAATAAATGTTAGCTTTCTCATCATTATGACTATCATCATTGTCAACTTTATTATCGTGGGATGACTCTTAGTATTAGAATGCACAACAGCATTACATAACTATGTATGTATGTATGTCAAACCATTACAAATATTATTTAGATATAAGCACAGTCATAAACCTTCTTAAAAATATACCACAACATTTGCCAATCTAAAGCACACAATTGAGTGGCTTTTATGTCCTCAAAGTTGTGCAACCATTACTTTTTGTTAATTCAAGAACGTTTTCATCACCCCCTAAGAAAATGTATGCCCCATAAATAGTCACATCCTATCCCCCCTTTGTCAGATCCCTGGAAACAATGAATTATTTTATTGATTTGCTATTCTGGGTATCTTCCAGAAACACAATTTCCTAATATATGGTATTTCATGTGTGCCTTCTTTTGTTCACTATAAAGTTTTCAAGGTACTTCCATATTGTAATGCTGATCAATACTTCATTTCATTCTAGGGCTAAATAGTATTCCATAGTATGGATGCCATGCCACATATCTATATTTACTCTAGGGCTTGGATATTACAGATACTCAATAAATAGCTTATTTTTTGAGTTAAGAATTCCGGAGATGGGGGCTAAGGAAATCCTCAGTGTTTAAAGGCACTCACTTGCAAAGGCTGCAGCAGCCCTAGTTAGATTCCCTACTACCCATGGAAAGCCAGATGCACAAAGCAGCCTGTGTGTCTGGAGTTCTTTTGCAATGGTAAGAGGCCCTGATATGCCCATGCTGTCACTCTCAGTCTCTCTCTCTCTCTCTCTCTCTCTCTCTCTCTCTTTCTTTCTCTCTTGATCTCTCTCTCACACATACACAAATAAATAAATAATAAATGAATAAATATTTTAAAAAAGAATTCTGAAGATATGTAGAATATTATTGAAATAAGCTTAAAAGATGACTATTGCTTGCTAAGAGCAAAATGATGAACACAATGTGTCAGGTAAAATGGACAATGTCAATTTGAGAAATATACATCTACCTTAGTATTATGCTAGCAAAGTGCTACCAAGCGAACTTACATGCACCCCACAATTTTCCAAGAGATCTTTGTATCTATTTAATTTACTTTCAAGTATAATTTCACTACTAAATGTATTATTAGTAGAATGAAATAAATTTCTGGTCTTCAGGTGCAAAAGTACATAATAATATATGATTTTTCTCTCAAAGAACAGGGAAACAATCCTATATATTAAATACATGAGAGTGATCATTTCCAACCTTTTGGCTGGTGAGTTATTTCATTTGTTCACTGACTTTTCTCTCTTTCCTCCAGCAATTACTAAAATTGTCACTCTAGAATAGGGTGCAGTGCTGTAAGCCTTTAATACTAGCACTTGGATGGTAATGGCAAGTTCCAGGCCAGCTTCAACTGCACAGTGAGACCTTATCTCAAAAAGGGCAATAATGTCGAAAAACAAAACAAAACAAAAAAAAAGGGCAATAATGGAAATCTCATTTAAGAGTCAAAGTATAACATTAGTAATGTCCCCTTTCTGAGGATTTCCTATTTTCCAGGCTTAATGTCAAGCTCAAAAAGGAGTCTAGTATGGGTACCAGTCAGGCAGGTATGGTGGATCAATGGTCCAACTCCACTACAGCATACCATTTTGCTTTAAAAACTAGTGCTCTGTATGTGGGTGTGCTGGACACCAGGAGGAAAGTGCAACTTATTTTTCTGTATTTTGTCCAATAAACAAAAATTCAAAAATGCTTGTTTTACATTACTGTGTAACCTCTGTTAACATGGATATTTTCACTCCCAACAGTTACCAGTTAATTATAACCCAAACAACACAGTATCCACCTGCATATAATTTCCTTTATTGAAAGTTTCTCCACCAGATATTTAGCAAGTGCCTGCAGACCTTTCAAATTACAAGTTGCATGAGTTCATTCTGTGAATGCTTATAATATTAAGATATTATCTACTTGGATTTAAATGGGCATCCATACTTCAAATAATATTGTTTTGCGTTTTGGATTTAATTTTCAACTCTACCCACTCCTCATAAGGAACATCATATAAACATAGGGTATTTGCATGATATATCACCATCACTTACCTACCACTCTTGTTGGACATGAATAAGAAATATTATATCACAAACTTCTTGCATTTCTCCCAGATTTATTGCATTTACAGATTATTTATAAAAACTGAAAATAAAATCTTGGCTATCCAGAAATGCTTACGAATGAATTCCTTAGAAAATTACCCTTAATATTTTGGTGAATATCTGCCACAAAAGGAGAGCATCAGGAATAGGATGGTACAGGAAGGGAAGGAGGAAGGATTTAGAGAAAGGAGGCCTTTCTAACCCATCTTAGCTATTCAAATACTCTAACCACATTGCTGCTGGATTGCTCCATGAAGAATTCACATTAAATATCACCTTTTTCATATTTTTACAATACTATGAATAACTTACACATGCTCATCAATTAATCATTTAGTGCCCAATTTTTATGAGTGATTTTCTGTTACAAAGAGCTCCCAATCATATGTAAGACAAGATATTTTCCAAAGATTGAAATGTGACCAAAATCTCAATATTTATTGGGATCCATATGTAATACTGTGTCTGAATTCTGAAGAGGCTCCAATTTAACTCCATCACAGTTGCACAACAAATCCTAGAAAATGGTATTTTCTTATAAGTAAATGTCTACAGATGAGGCTTATGAAGGCTATTTTTGGCTCAAGTTACTTAAGAAGACATATTCTTGAAATCCTTCCAGAGTATTGGAAAATACTGGGCCTGGTTTTAAAAAAGACTCCAATACTGAAGTCCTAGAAATGTAGGCACTACAGTTTGTAGTGCTCCATAAACCTTTATTCCAAAGATCATCCACATATCTCAAAAGCTAGAGGATGAGACCCCAAAACAAAATAACACCCTCACAAAAGTCCAAATTCAATGGCACAAAACTGAACATCTTAAGCGTGTCTCACAGGCAAGGTCCTGTGAACATAGAATGCTAGCATAGCTTGTTCCTTCACTTGTAGTTCATACATACTTCTAGCAAGCTTGGGCCTATGACTTCTCATCAAACCATAAATTAAAAACAGAAAATTAAAAGAGGAACATTTGCTAGCATAAGCATCCTGGGAGCATCAAAATGTGAAATGCTGCACATAAAGAAAAAGAATAATTACCAAAAATGGGAAAAGAACCCTATTATAATTCAAGAAGGTGTTGGTTTACTTATTATTTCAGAAGAACAGCTTTTAGAAATAGCAAGAAATCTGCATATCATTTTCCCTATGATAAGAAAATCTGAAATTTATGCATATTTAAACAAATGTATTTGGGATAAAGGCATAAGTAAATACAGATACATTTTGGGGCCATATCATTGCATTAGTTGTAGAGATAGTGCCATGGAGGAAAATATTTTATACATAAGATTCAATTTTAAAGTAGTCATTTTATTTACAAATAGAAGAAATATTTGACTTCCCAAAGCAAGAAAGAAGTTGAGGAGGTGGTTTTGTGGACAGTACCTGCCACACAATCATGAGGACCTGAGTTCAGAGCCCAAGCACCCATGAAGAAATTCCAGTTGTGGTGGTATATGCCTGTAATCCCAGGGCTGGGGAATCAGAGAAAGGATTCCTAGGGCTTGTTGGCTAGCCATTCTAGCCATATGACTGTGCTCTAGGCTTAGTGATAGCCCTTGCCTCAAAAGCAAGGTGGAGAGTTACTGAAAAAGACATCTGACACCATCCTCTGGTCTCCACACACGTGCACATACACATGCCCATATATCTACCCACAGGAGCAAACACTACATACACAAGCATATCACACACATACATAAGCAAAAACAAAAAGAGAAACAAGAATATAAATACTCTGTAAATGTTATGATCTCTAACAAAATAAATGGTTGGTCTAGTAAATCCTGTTTGCTTTTTTTTTTAATAAAGTCAACTTAGACAGAAGTGAAATAATTGCTCACAGGAAAAAAATAACTGAAATTGTGTTTTGTACCCCAAAACATTCGATAAGTTTTATATTTTTATTAACATACATTACTTCTATATATTATTGGGGCACAGTATGATATGCACCCTACAATGACACAGTATGCACTAATCAAATCAGAGTAATGAGAATTTCTCTGCCCTAATGCATTCATGCTTGTAGCCTTTGAGCTCCTCTCTTATAGAAATTCATAAAGCATACACTAGGGTAGTGTAAAATATAATCATCCCACCATGCTGTGGAATGTCAGCATTTATTTCCTCTTTGTAACTGTTATCTAACCTCCATTCATCCCCCGGACCTTTCCCAGCCTCTACTAATCATTATTCTACCATTACATTAATTTTTATTTGTTTTTTTTAATTTTTATTTATTCACTCTGTGCCACAGGAAAACAAATGTCTCCTTGACATAGTGATTTCACGTTCTTTGGATGTATACTGTATACTTTGGATGTATGGGACATCTGGGTCATACTACAAATTTCTTTTTAGTGTTTTAAAGACCTTCCAGGCTATGTTCCACAGTGGCTAAGTGCTGGGAATTTAACTTCCTACCAAGGGATTTGGGCTTCTTTTACTCCATATTATTTTTTATCTTATTTATTTATTTATTTATTTATTTATTTATTTATTTATTTTCGGTAGGGTCTCGCTCTAGCCCAGGCTGACCTGGAACTCACTATGTATTCTGAGGCTGGCCTGTAACTCCCAGTAATCTTCCAACCTGTGCCTCCCAAGTGCTGGGATTAGAAGTGTGTGCCACCATGATTGGCTTCTTTACAACTTTTTTTTTTTTTGTCATTTTGAGATAGTATTTCTATTCGCTGATATCACTTTTGATTTGATTGATATATACTTTTAATTTGTACTTTTCTAATAGCTAGTAATATTGAGAACTTTTTCATATACCTGATAGTGGTTTTCATTTCTGCTTTTTGAGAAATTCTTTTCAGATAATTTTCCAATTTTAATTGGACTGAGTAATAATTTTACAATATTTTATTTATTTATTTAAGAAAGAAAGAGGTAGATAGTCGAGCTGGGCGTGGTGGCGCACGCCTTTAATCCCAGCACTTGGGAGGCAGAGGTAGGAGGATTGCCGTGAGTTCGAGGCCACCCTGAGACTACATAGTTAATTCCAGGTCAGCCTAGGCCAGAGTGAAACCCTACCTTGAAAAAAAACCAAAAAAAAAAAAAAAAAAAGAGGTAGATAGAGACAGAATTGGTGTGCCAGGGCCTGTAGCCACCTCAAACGAACTCTAGATGCATGCATCACCTTGTGCATCTGGCTTAGGTGGGAATCGAACCTGGGTCCCTAGCCTTAGCACTCAAGTGCCTGAACCAGTAAGCCATTTCTCCAGCCCAGTATTTTTTTTTCTTTTTGAGATAAGTTCTCACTCTGTAGTTCAGGCTGTCCTGGAGCTCACTATATAATCCAGGTTGGCCTTGACTAGTGGTGACATCTTATTTTGGTCTCCTGAGTGCTGGGTTTATAAGGATTACCTGATATGTCCAGTTGCCAGTTGGACTTGGTAATTTTTAAATTATAAAGTCATACCAAAATTAGTGAAAGATGGTCTGGAGAGCTGGTTTACTGGTTACGGAGCTTGCCTGCAAAGTCTAAGGACCAAGGTTTAATTCCCCAGAACCCATATAAGCACATGATGGTACATATATCTGGAGTTCATTTGGAGCAACTAGAGGCTGTGGTGAGCCCATTCATATTCTCTCTCTCTCGTCTCATAAATAAGTAAATAAAAAAATAAAATATTTTTTAAAAAAATTAGTGAGATTTCAAATAATGATATGAGATCCATGTTTTCATAACCCATGACAGAGGACATCCAGTAGAGGAAAAATTAAAAAGAAGTACATCATTTCAATGGAACTGCTTATCAAAGCCTAATCCCTTGCTGTCCATGGTAAATGAGCAATAACTCCCTATCTCCAAGGCCAGAAGCACTAATGCCATAATAAGAACACATCTATCGATCACTATGACCAGGGCTATCACCCTTTCATTCTTTTTTTAAGTTTTATTTTACTTATTTACTTTGAGAAAGAAAGAGAAGAGAGAATGGGTGTGCCACGGTCTCTAGCCACAACAAACAAACTCCAGAAGAAAGAGAGAGAAAGAGAAGGAGGGAGAGAAAGAGAATGGATGCATCAGGGCCATCAGCTGCTGCAAATGAACTCCAGATGCATGCACTACCTTGTGCATCTGGCTTATGTGGGTCCTGGGGAATCAAACCTGGGTCCTTTGGCTTTGAAGGCAAATGCCTTAACTGCTAAGTCATCTCTCCAGCCCAAACCCTTTCATTCTTTAAAGGAAAAGAAGTGATATCACAAACTTACTAAAACTGTAAGGCCAAAAATCATTTATAAATAACCTTATTAACAAAGATTAAACCAAGCATAGTGGCACATACTTTTAGTACCAGCACTTAGGAGGATAAAGTAGGAGAATCACTGTGAGTTCAAGGTCATCCTCGGGCTACAGAGTGAATTTCAAGTCAGCCTGGGCTAAAGTGAGACCTTGCATCTACAAAAAAAAAGGTAAAAGAAAAGAACAAAGGTGATTAGTCACAAATTTATAGAAGAAAACCGTGTCCTGAATCCCTTCAGATACTCCAATATATGCAACCAAATAAAATGGGATGAAAGATTGAAACAGAATAGATGAGCTACATTTTCTTTCCTGTCCTTTACAACATTGTTGTACACCTCCATCAATTCTCTTAAAATCTATTTGGTAACTTCCTTTGGAGAGAATCCCATTTGTCTCTGATATATGATATAATGTGCTATAAACATGTTCTTAAATAACTGCAAACTCTTGGAACATTTGGTTTTTAGAACCATATTCTATGTTCACGTTCATGTAAATATTTTACTTATTACAGCCTTCCTCTTATTTTCCCCCCATCTTTCTCTTCCTGATTGAATGTCCTGTCTTTTTTATGATACTTACTCATCTTTATTAATTCATTTCCAATCATCTTAGACCTTATTTATTGGCATTTTTCAAAAGTTACCATTTTCCAGGTAATGGAGTGCTCCATAAATACCTTTAAATTTCCTTATATATGTCTCTCATCTCATTTTCATACTAATGCTTTTAGGTAGTGTGGCAGACAGCTTTAACTTCTGTAACAGACAGCTTTAGGTTCCCTAAGATGAACTTCCAGACCAAGCACAGTGATGGAGGAAGGGATATTTATTGGAGATTACAGATCCAGGGGAAGTTCCCTAATGGCAGAAGAAGCTGGCCTGCCTTCACAGGACCAAACACAGAGAGAAAAGCCACAAGCCAAAAGCCACAACACAGCACAGCACACTTCAGGAACTCCAGCTAGGCACACTTTGCATATCTTTAGATTGAAATCTCAAACCCACTACCACACCTTAAGATCCGCCCAGTGACACTGCCTCCAGCCAGGTGGATATAGATGCAAACTACAAACTAACAAAACACTGAATATATTGGGGGCCATCTATTCAAACTACCACAGGAAGGTGTGCACTATTATCCCTGTCTTACAAATGAGTAAACATTGATTCAAACAAGCTAAGTAACTTGGCAGTGTTCCCTCAATCCATGGTGAACAGAGTCAAGACACTTGTGACATAAGTTTTGTGTCTTCACAGTTACTACATGCTATATATTTTTATGGTTATTTTCTCCTTGGTTTTCATTTAGCCAATGTAGTAAATCCAATGTAAAATATATGCATTTGTACCAATTTTATAAAAATTATTCAAGCATTACAGAAATCCAGTCAAAACACCAATTGTTGTCAGGTATATTTAGTATTTCCTTTATTGATTTAATATTGATGGGAGCCACTAGTTACAAATTTACACCTTATGTGATTAATGTATGGGGCAAAATATATAAATTTAATATGTGAATCAGAAGTCACACTTGGAGAGTAAATTTATTTGTTTAATACTGTTTGAGCAAGAGACACTGCTGAAAATAAGGGGCCAATGCAACTAAAGAGATGGCTAATAAGACTTGAAAAAGGGAAAGGAATTTGGTTTGCTGATATGAGAAAGTGGGGTAAAGAGATGGCTCAACCGTGAAGGTGCTTAGACCCAGGTTTGATTTCTGAGAACCCACGTAAAGCCAGATACAAAAGGTGGCACATGCATTTCGACTTCTTTTTCAGCAGCTGGAGGCTCTTGGCCCTGGCAAACCATTATCTCCCTCCCTCTCTCTCTCTCTCTCTCTGCATACAAATAAATAAATTTTTTTTTAAAAAATAAAAGTGCAATTCTCTGTGGAGTTGGGAATCCAAGGTAATATTCCCCATCAAACATGTTGATTTATAAGGATACAAATAGACTTTTTAAAATATTTTATTTATTTATTTGAGACAGGAAGAGAAAGAGAGGAAGCATCGGCATGCCAGGGCCTCTTGCCATTAAAAATGAACTCTAGACACATATGCCACTTTGTGTATCTGGCTTTACATGAGTACTAGGGGATTGAACCTGGGGCATTACGCTTTGCAAGCAAGTGCCTTTAACCACTGAGATATCTCTCTAGGCCCCCAAATAGACTTTTACACATACTATCTGACGTGTGATATGTCCTTCATTGTCCCTCAGATTATTCCTATATGTTTGGCTATTGAAATAACCTTGAAATCATGATTGGTTTGGTGGAGTGGGTTTGAGCTAGAAGGCAAGACTAAAGTCCTTTATCCCTTCCTTTTGGGTAGATACCAGAGTAGTAATAACTAATAAGACCCAGGGGACAGCACCTTCAGTGGAAGCAGAGGAAGGACAGTGGTGACTATGAAATTCTGAGCTCTCAGAGACATACTGGGGAGAGCGCTGAGTTTGAATCCAGGTATCCTGGCATGAGAAGTCTGGGGAACCCTAGTGGCCATTGCGAGTACACTAGAGAAATGCAATTATCTACAGTTTGTTTGCTTGCTTGCTTCAAATGGCAATGATATTTGCTAGAATGGAGAAATAGACAATGGCATAGCAGTTTCTTAAAAATAAATTTGAATATATCAGCATATGCCGTCAACTAACATGCTGACTTCAAGACATCCTGATGAATTTTTTTTTTGTATCTCAAACCTGTGATTGCCTGTAATGAGAGACCACATACACTAATCACAACATACAGCCTTATTGCTGATCATAGCATCTTAACAAAATCATGATTCAGGGGTTTTTCCTTCTACTCAACACATTTTTTTTTTCCTTCAGAAACCTGATTGGCTGTTCTAGATGCCGTGGATGATATAAATTGGGCTCAGAGTTGGTTGAATCTCACAGTTCAAACATCCCTGAGTTTCAGAGAGAAAGTCACTCAGAATACATTCAAAGGTATGTGGATTTTATTTATAATTTCTTATCCTTGTTGTGTTCATTTCTTTCTCTGAATTTCATGTTTAAAAGGTATAAATGTATTGCACATTACTAATATTTCATGCCATTATCAGCTACTTAGTTCTTTAGTTTTACTATAACTAAATTGGACTCTAGTCATTTAAATGAATTATTATTACTTTCTAACACAGTAAATTTTTGTCTTCATTTCTTTATATTTTAGTTGTATGATCACAAGCTCTTTGGAAACCAAATTCCATAGAAAAATATTTATTTTGGTTATTAATTAAGATAAAATGTTCTCTCAGGCTATGATCTATTTCTTTTAAAACATTTTATTTAATTCCATCACATGGAACCCTTAACAAAATGCTTTTTATATAGTATATAAGTATAGAATGTGAGTATTATCTCCTCTCTTTACTTTAACCACATCTTTTGCTTCACATCTGAAGCTGAAACTAAGAGATCATTGCCTAAAGTTCTATAGGTGGAAATATCTGGATCCAAACCCACTGTTTCCTTATTCATATTTCTCAAATAATTAGTCACTGTTTATAACAGTACTGATGTTCAGAAGGGCTGTACCCCTACAAATGATATTTCTAGGTCTACTTGTTATCAAAGTATAAAAAAACTGCACTTTGATGATCTCCCAAACTTTCAGAGTCAACTGTTCTTTTAAGCATTAAATGTAAATAACATTTAGCTTCTATAACTCTACAGTCTTTATAGATAGATAAAATTGGTAGTAGTGACAGCTCACTCATGACATTCATAACTTGTTAACTTTGAATCTAATTTAAAAGTCACTATTGTGACTCCAGAGGCAACTATAATGGGCTGAGAACTAGAAATCACATGTGAATGAGGTCACCCCACAAAGAAAAGTCCTATCATTTTCTTAGCAACACAGAAATGTAGATCATGTATGTTTTATGGGGCATTAATTATATCCATGCTTGTGAAGAGATTTTTAAAAGCTGGTGTTGGTTTATATTTCAGAACCATCAAGAAATGGGGACCTGGATTTTGTTTGCTTGTCTCCTGGGAGCAGCCTTCGCTATGCCCGTAAGTAAAACACCCTTTGCATAGATTGTGTCCAAATTCACAAGCTTGGAAAGAAAAATCTGCTCCATGGCTGGTGAACTTCAGGGTTTAACATAATAGAGGACATGATAACCCAAAATGTCTGTATGCGGAAGAAACCCTTAAGAAGCTTGTTTTACATAGACAAACAAACAAATTTGATTGCCTCTGTCATAGATTGTGACCCAGTACAACTGAAGTGGGGCCAAAGACAGCCATTTTAGCAAGCATCTCCAGGAGACTGTGCTGAAACATTTAGCTTGTAAATATCATTGCCCATCTCTAGATGGAGGAATCTTTTGAAGGGATCTTTGGAAAGCTAAGGCAAATAGTAACAAAACAAAAATCTCTAAAACTCAATTTCTCACAAATGTCAAGATCTCTTCTTGCCCTCCACATAACACTACTGTTACCTTTGGCAGGGGATAATAATTCTGTATTAGGAAACTTCTTCTTGAACAACCTCTGTGTTTGCAGATCCCCCTCTTTTTGGGGCATCTGCTGAATAGGTCACTTGGCATTGGTGTGGTTCTGGAATCCTGTTTATGCCAAATACATATTCATATGCTTTCCTCCTAACTGTACCAAAAGACCAGGAAGTCTGGCCTACTCTGTAGATCCAGGTACATTAGGAACCAAAGCTTAGGTCACATGCCAGCAATGTTTTCGGTAGCATAAAGAGCAGTTGACATAAGCAGGAGCCAGTAAGCTCCCATACCTGACTCTTCTCTTCTTTCTCACCCACAAGACCAGGATTCTGTGCTCTTCCTTCCTGAAATCCTGCATTGTGACCATTCCTAGTCCTCTGAGAGATGCTAGCATTACAAATTCAGTCCTTTCTCCACTGCACAGTTAACACCTCCACTTTCAGATGGTTTTCATTAGGACAGCACAGGAAAGACAGTTCCCTAACACAGTTTACATCCACACGAGGTTAACTAAATCTTCTAAAATATGAGCATTTACAAAGAATAGTATAGATTTGGCCCTTACTTATCTTCATGTCTGGGGACATTTTCTAGATCATATTCTCTTCTCTCCATCTCCTGAAACTTTCCAAGACAGTCTAGAATTCCACAAAGCAGGCACCAGTCAGTTGGCCCCCACTTTGGAAAGCACCCACAGTTCTGGTTTACTTATCCAATGTCTTTATTTGGAACTTTCATTTTCCCCCCATAAAACACTGACAGAATAATAAAAGCGATTGGCCTTGAACTGCATAAATCCACTCTTCCATTGTCCAGCGGAGGCATTAAGAATGTTTCTATTTTATTGCATACATCTTGTTCTCATATTTAATAATAACACCCACCTAGTTGTTCCATTTGTTAGTGTTGATGTGTTATTTGCTTTGCATGCTAATTACTAGGAATCTGTTTGATACTTAAGCACTTACCTAGCTGATTGATACAGGGACACGTGGTGACACAATTCTTCCCTTGTTGGTACTTTTAAATTGTGTAACAGAAGCATACCTCTCCTTCCAACACAGAGGAAGTTTCCTCAACAATTAAACTGGTGGGTGGGAAAGGATAGGATTACTTGCAAACATTATGTAAATGAGGTTGCCAAAGATCACTGGAGGACAAATGTATGCTGCCTTCTTCTTGTAGGTCTCTATGACCCCTAGGAAAGGAATTTGGCTGTTTGGGAGCTCTTTAAAATAAGAAGGCCCTGCCTATAAGCATGCATGCTCAGATGAAATGTAGACATCAAATGTATTCTGTGCTATGTATATATTTAAAATAAAATAACTTTAGTGTCCCTTAATGTGAACAATTGCATACTGACTTAATCTCTTCTTTTCTCTCTTTTCCCTTTCTCTCTCCATCCCTTGTTCTTTCTATGTGCCTTCCCTCCATTTTTATAAAAGCTACCACCTCATCCTGGGCACCCTGGTTACATCAACTTCAGCTATGAGGTAATTTTCCTATTTACTAATTTTGACCATTGTGTAAGTTTTCAAATTCCCTGAGATCTATAAAGAGTGGTGTATTGATTGAAGATTTTACTCAAATGGTCATACTTTTTTCAGTTCCCACCATCGGCTTTAAGGCCTGACAGATGGCCTCAAGCCTGCAGTGTCCTAGCACTGTCCTACCTAGACACTCTGACTCAATTTGTCCTCTTAAACATAGCCATAAATGTATCCACTGCAAGGTAGGGCAGAAAGTGAAGTTGGCTTGAATAGTCTTGTTCTACTGCAGCCTATAAAATGAGGAGTAGGTAAGATGTTAAGATACTTTCTAGCTTGAATATTGTTGTTTAATTAAAGACATTCACAGTCTATGTGTGTCTCTCATTGGCTTTCCTGAAAGAACAATGAAAAGTGATTTACAAAAGACTGCAGAGTGATGGAAACCATAAGTGTTCTGGAAATTGGGTTGAAGGTTCTTCTCAACCTCATGCTAAGTTCATCATTTTGGAAAAATCATTTTATTGTTCTGGAACTTTGATTTCCTCCTCTAGAGAAGGGAAAGCATTATAATCACATTTCAGGAGTAATATTATTAATAGACATGAAAGTTCTAGGTCACTCATATCTTGAGTAAGGTTAACAATTTTTGGTTGTGTTGATTGAATGATATACTACTATATGAGGAAGCTAATCAAATAGAACAGTCCAGAAAGGGATCCAACTGTTTACTTCTTTCACAGGTTCAGATAACATTTTGTGAGTCTGTTTATTCCTAAAAGCTGCAGAAAATGTTTGTAAAAAAAATTGAAGTGAATTTTACTGTTACATCTTAAAAGGTTGACATGTTTGACCAGTAAATCTGTGTCTTGAGGATCAGGGACAGTATTTCTACCTCTTTTTTCCCCATTGTGATATCCAAGAAAAACATTAAATTAATGTTACATCACATTATTATGTCATAAATTGTAAATTGTATGTTTTGCTCTTGCAATGAAGAGCAATGACTGTGGAACGAAACAGAATCACTACTTTTGTAACCTCTGTCCAATAAATGAAACTTATTTGAGTCATCATGATCTTATCTGTAAGAAATGAGGGTGATGATACTTGCCTCAGATCATGTGAGAACCATGGAAAGTGTATGTGGTGGATGTAACACAGTACCTGACACATAGGAAACACCCAACAAATGTTTACCCTCTTCTTTCTTTTGTAGAAGTCACATTCTCAGGCTATCAATACTGACAGGACTGCATTAGTGAGTCTACATTTCATACTGCATTAGTGAGTTTAGTATTTAGTTTAAATGAAACTAAATTAAATCAAATGCATTCTAATGTCTCTTTCTCTTAAGGTGCTTACCCCTTTGAAGTGGTACCAGAGCATGATAAGGCAGCCGGTATGTAATTTATTTTTTCTTCATTCCCTTAAGGTATCAGGCATGCATTTAAATTCCCTTATTAAGTGAACTATCATGTCTACTCCACCTTCAGACACTAATGGGAATTTTAGTTCGTAAAAGGTCATATCTGTGTACACAGTTAGAAATTCTTGAAAGGAAAAATATGACTAAAATATCCATATGGTCATAATAACAAACACTGCTACTACTTCTCCAGTTGAAAGTCAACTGACCCAATGGTAAACCTGACTCTCTGTTTCTCACCAGTATCCTTCCTATGGTTACGAACCCATGGGTGGATGGCTGCACCACCAAATCATCCCTGTGCTGTCTCAACAGCATCCCCCGAGTCACACCCTTCAGCCTCATCACCACATTCCAGTGGTGCCAGCTCAGCAGCCCGTGGCCCCCCAGCAACCAATGATGCCAGTTCCTGGCCACCACTCCATGACTCCAACCCAACACCATCAGCCAAACCTCCCTCCACCCGCCCAGCAGCCCTTCCAGCAGCCTTTCCAGCCTCAGCCTATTCAGCCCCAGCCTCACCAGCCCATGCAGCCTCACCAGCCCATGCAGCCTCACCAGCCCATGCAGCCTCACCAGCCCATGCAGCCTCACCAGCCCATGCAGCCTCACCAGCCCATGCAGCCCCAGCAACCTCTGCACCCCATGCAGCCCCTGCCACCACAGCCACCTCTGCCTCCAATGTTCCCCATGCAGCCCCTGCCCCCCATTCTTCCTG
Organism: Orientallactaga sibirica; assembly: GCA_036365145.1. NCBI lineage: Eukaryota > Metazoa > Chordata > Mammalia > Rodentia > Dipodidae > Orientallactaga > Orientallactaga sibirica. The sequence goes on from JAEOAD010000840.1 coordinate 9,150,857, forward strand.
ATCTGCCTCTGGAAGCTTGGCCAGCAACAGACAAGACCAAGCGGGAAGAAGTGGTGAGTATACCTTGAAACCACTAAGAGACAAATCTTGGGAAAGCAGTATAGCAAAACAGGCCCCACAACTCTAAGTTCTCAGCCAACCCTGAGCTTAGAGTGCAGACATGACCGGTCTGCGATTGTGTTAGTCCAAGCCTATATTGTAATTTAACATAGCAAATGAATTTGTTGACACTGCTTGATAGTTAGCATCACAGGTTTGATGGTGAATATATGTTACAGAAATGCACCAATTTTAAGAATAGCAGTAAAGAGGCATGCCAGTTTTTATATTTCAAAGTTTTGACAAGCCCAGATAGGCCAAACTTTCAGGGGGAATAGAAAAGGAGTAATTTTTGAGAGGGGTGGGAGATGAAGATTTGAACGACTTCCAAAAGGAAGATGGGAAATCCCTCTAAAAAAACTAGATAAAAATTGCCTGTTTAAAGTGAAGGTGCCTAGATTGGATACATTGATAGATTCCTTTTGCAGTGCTGGGACTATATAGATTGATACTAAGCAAGAAGTTGTCACAATTTGACATCAAATGTTCATACATTACAGGAAGCTCTTACAGACAAATGAGAATAGTCAATCAATGACTCTTATACATACATAATACACACAGAGATGTACATATATATATATTCATATATATATATGAACTAATGTGATCATCTATGTTTATGTATGCTGCTATGATTCCAATTTATAAATGGCATTAGTGAGTTGCTACTAAGAAGTAGAAATCACCTAGATAGGGATTCAGAACACCTGGGTTCCAGCACTGGAATTTCCCTCAAAGAGGAGGTGGTAGTGTACAAGTAGTTTCCATTTATACATATTTTCCTTTCTTTAAAATGGGAGGAAGTGACACAAACAGATAAGTTTAAACTCTAAGTAGTAATACCAGTTTCCAAGTATTAATGGCAGATTAATTACAATTAAATTTATAATATATGTTACACATATGCTATACAATTGTGATCCTATTTCTGGAGATGATGCAGACGTTTGGGAAACAGTTTGCATAGCAAATGGCTCCATACTGTTTTACAAAACTGAAGCCATACTTGCTGTTGTAAATGCTATTCAATAGGAATGTTTGTAAATTATTTTAATTGTGCCTTTTTGTATTTGTTTTTCAGGACTAAAAAAAAATCAGAGAATGAGAGAACCGAAGAGACTTAGGAATAACAGAGAACACAATGATTTGTGCCTACAATCATTTTACTTAGCAAATTCTGTAACTAAAAATAAGTATCATTAGCAGATAATAAAATGTTTTAAAAAAATCATTCATGTCTTTGTGTTGAATTCAACTTGAATTTTTCCTGTCACCCAAAAGATGAACTTATTAATGAATATATGTGACTATAGTAGGAACTGTTTACTTATTCCTACAAAATAGCCACCTGGCAAGCACATCAGGACTATATCTTTTAGGGAACCTTTATATTATCCTAACTCTTTTTCTAAAGAATATGGAAGTTTGTACATCATCAATAATAGCTTATAAAGTGAAAAAAGATTGAACATAGACAGTCACTGAACCTGAACCAAATGAAGGGAAGTTTAAAGGAAAAATTCTTTACATTGAAAAGATAAACTTAAGAAGTGTTTATGATATAAGCCAAATTAGGACTTGGAACACTAACTTTATGCTTCACATCACATAAGTAATCAAAATCTGGTCTTTTGATCTCATTCTACAGAAAAAATATTTTCAATGAAATTATGTGAGAAGTATAATAATGCAGTGAATTTAAAATGATTGAACTGATTACTTTCCCTAAGGAAATTTATAGAATTGAGCTTCAAACAGAGAATTGCACTGATTTTATATACATGCCATTTCCTTCACTTCATAATCTTTAAGATGATGAATTCTACTGTACAGTCATGGAAATGTTAACAGATGCAGAAACTAAACTCAAAACAAGTCTTCATATTTCCCCCTACACACACACAAAATTGTAAAGAGCAGGGTTTATGTTGCACAGTACCCACAGTAACTTGATTCCAGTACCTTTCTGATTAATGCCCCTTAACCATTTTCTGGAATGAATAAACATAACTTTACTGGAAAGTGTCAATATTGTTAATATTCAAACAAATAACTTGATATTAAAGAATTGAAATGAAATGAGAAATGTAAAAAGCACTGACTCAATTGGCATAGACCAATTTTAATCAAGTGAGTCAATATCTATCAAGTGCTCTCTAGACAAAGTATCCTACTATTCCTTGCACTGGTGAAACCAGTAAGTTCCCATACTTAAGGAATCTAGCATCTATCAAGGGCATACATGAGCTCACCAACAATGTCACCAATGTTACCAAGAAGGCCAAGTGACATTTATGCACTAACAAAGGTACAGTCAAAAGGCTCTGGCAGAGACAGCAGCCATCATTAGCTAGTTATCCATCAGCTTTCCTCTTCACTCCTTCCTTGCGGGCAGAGTTGGAATGTATCCCAGCATCCATCTGGACTTCCACCAACTCAGGAAAAATGAGCTCCTCTCATGTCCAAGGGAGTAAAGATCCACTCATCCACACCACTATAGCACAAGTTGCCATAGCTCCAGTTCTCTTACCTATGAATAGTTGAGGTAGGTTGTGGTGGACTATAGAATGAGGACAAAGGCAAGTCTCCTGAAAGAGGAAGAATTTCTAGAGACATATGGATACATGCTTGGAAAAATGCTATCCATTCTCTTGATCTGTTTGATCTTGTGGTACTTGGAGCTGTATCTTCTGTCCTCTGGACTTAATGTCATCATTGTGTCAGAGAAGTAAGCAACTCTGGGGCCACCTATAGCTATGTTTAGCTCTTAGGGACATGAGCTGCAGACCTAAATACAATTATGACCTTTTTATAAAATTAAGTAGAAATTTGTATAGACACATCATACGTTGGTACCATCATTCCCCTACTCCTTGCCTCCTTTCCTTTTGTAAGCTTACTTCAACAGATGAATCTTTTGACTCTCCATGACATTAATCTATAACATCAGGACAATAATACATGCTTTAGCTCATGGGAGAAAACATTAAAAAATTGTGTGATGTTTAGTTAGTAAAACAAGACGCACCATAGGAGCACTGGACCTACATTTGGATTTTTACTTTAGGAGAAGTTACAGTCTCAGGCTATCAGTACTGACAGGACTGTTTTAATGAGCCTGCGTTTCATACTGCATTAGTGAGTTGACATGATGGATGATTGATAAATCAAACACATTCAAATGTCTCTTTCTCTTAAGGCTTTTACCCCTTTGAAGTAGTACCAGACCATGATAAGGCAGCCAGTATGTAGATATTTTGTTTTCTTATTCCCATAAGATATTAGGAATGTGTTTAAATTCTCTTATTAAGTCAAATATTTTTACCCCACATGCATGCAGTTAAGGCTACTGCTGCTGAAAATCTGCTGGAGATTAACTGGCATTAAAGAACAAGGAGATCACAGGCAAAACACAAGGTCATCTGGGCATGGTGGTGAATGCCTTTAATCCCAGCACTCAGGAGGCTGAGATAGGAGGTTTGCTTTGAGTTCAAGGCTACTCTAAGACTACAGAATAACTGCCAAATCAGTTTATTAAGATCCTACCTGAAAAAAAAAGTCTATGTATTAAATCTTTTTAAATTAAGGATTTACGTTAACTTTTCATGGTAAACAAATTTTATTTGCATTTCAATGTATACCTGAACGATTACTCACATGTGACCCAGGAATTATACTTTTGGAATTTACACTGCCTATACTGTACATATCTTTTCATATGCTTATAGTATTGAGTCTGTACCAAACTGAAGAATTCAACTTCAATAAATAGTGACTGTAATTAATTAAAAATGTTCATAGCTCACATACTAGAAAATGCAAAGGAAGTTAAGAGCCACCAAACTAATATCTAGCCTGCATTTCCAAAACCAGCAATCTTAGCAGCATTTATTGATGATAATCATTTTTAAAATGTCTGAAAATAATTTTCCCTCAACAAAGACAATAATGGGGCTGGAGAGATGGCTTAGCAGTTAAAGTGCTTGCCTGTAAAGCTTAAGGACTCATGTTCTACTCTCCAGATCCCACATTAGCCAGATGCACCAAGGTGAGGCAAGTGCAAGGTTACACATGCCTCTGTAAAAAAAGACAGTAATAGCCACAACATTTCTCAAGGGAAGACCTCCCCTTCTATGTCCAGTACAGATTTGACTGAATAGGGGGCTGAAATTAAAAGACCATTAACTTGGCATTCACACAATTAGAAAACAAGTGCGAAAATAATGTTATCTCATTTCCACATTTGTTTATTTACGAAGACAGTTAGAGGGCAATGATTCTACTGTATGCAGTTTGGCTTGAGGAAGAAAACACTTTTAACACTTTTTAGAAAACCCTTGTTCGGGCTGGATAGATGACTTAGTGATTAAGTGATTGCCTGTGAAGCCTAAGGACCTTGGTTCGAGGCTTGATTACCCAGTACCCATGTAAGCCAGATGCACAAGGTGGCACATGCTCTGGAGTTCGTTTGCAGTGGCTGGAGGCCCTGGTGCACCCATTCTCTCCCTCTCTCTCTGCCTCATTCTCTGTCTGTTGCTAATAAAAATAAATAAATAATTTTAAAAAAAGAAAACCCTCATTCAAGACCATGCTTAGGAAATAATTTACTGTGTAGCTAGTTTGAGATTTTCAATTTTAAACAGCATTTTTTAAAATCTTTTGTTTAAAATCTTTAAATAATAAAATGTGTTTTTCTATCTCAGAAAGTAGTGTATAAAGTAACACTGTCTAATAAAACTCTTGGGTTTCTTAGAAATACCTTGTATCTATAAGTCTATCACAGTAGCCATTTGCCCAGTGTAGGTCCTCAGCACCTGGACTATGTCAACTATGATTGAAAGACTAAAGTTTAAAGTTTATGAAATTTTAATTCATTTAAATTTAAATAGTCATATGCAACTCCCATGTTTGACAGTTTAGGTATAGTATGTGATTACCAGTTAAAATACATCTCTTGCTTGAAATATTTCATTACATTGTAATCTTACATAGCTACATTTGATCTAGAGTTTCACTGAGAATGGGCCAAAAGTTAAGAAAATTGTTTTGTTTATTCCTAATAGTCATTTGCTGACTGTAAACACCATAAAATACTTTTCAGTTTTATGGTTTAAAATAACAGTATAATGTCAAGGCATTACACTGTGTTTACCTATAGTGAAAGGATCCATGTGAAGACAAGGATCATTTGAGCAACTTGAAATTGTGAATAAACCTCTGTATTCCAACTGCCTAGCGAATATAGCTATGATATTCGTTACGACTACCACAGCCAATCACAATTTTTTTTCCAATAAATATTCTATCAAGAAAGAAAGGTCAAGTTGTTCTTTTCATTTATAGAAAATGTCATATTTGCCTCTTCCTCTCCCAACTCCACAAAAAAAGGAAAATACAGACATTTTCCCTAAATCTTCAGATTTTTTTCCCTTGGTAGCAAACAATAGTAAAAAAAAAAAAAAAAAAAAAAAAAACCAACACTTAATATAAGCCTAAGATTTAAAATCATTTAAAATAGCAGATATCTGTGATAATTCAAAATAATCTCAGAATCTGCTTATCTTCACAGTATAACATGGAAGCCACAAGAGAAAAATGATTTCAACCACTTTTCTCTCTTTATTTCCAGAACCTATTGACATCTAGCAGTATTCTGTATTGCTTGACTAAAATAGACATCAGCTTATGTTTATTACAAAATTGTTGTTTTTACTTTGAGGAGGATTTGGCTTTGCATTACACCCCTCATTTTAGCACTATGTGTCACTGGCTTCCATTTACTTATTTAAAAAACACCTGATGCTCTTGGCAGGCAAATAATAATAATTGAGGAATAAGATTGAGCTGACAGTGGTGGGGGGTGAAGAAGTTGAGGAGACAAAAAACAGTCATTTCAACCCTAAACACTTACCTCAGCAAATCATTGATGCCTTCTTTATAAAATATTTAACTTAATAAATCTCCATTACAAATATAATTGTCTTTTAATTAAAAAAAAAGAACTAATGAAGGAAGGGAAGGAGGGAGAAAGGAAGAGAGGGAAGAAAAAACACCATACAGGACTTATTTTCTTCCTACCCATTAATTTATTTAATCAATAATTAAATTACTTCAATCTGTGGGCTAGAGAGATGGCTTAGAGGTTAAGGCACTAGCCTGAAAAAGCCAAAGGACTCAGGTTTGATTTCCTAGGACCCACGTAAGCCAGATGCACAAGGGGGCACATACATCTGGAGTTCAGTTGCAGTGGCTGGAGGCCAGTGGGTCACCTATTCTCTCTCTCTCTCAAATAAATAAATATAAAATATTTTTAAAATACTTCAATTCTATACAACATCCAAATCTTATTCTTTTGCTTGTTAGTGGCAAAACTTACTTATTTATTCATTTTTTTGACAACTTCTGTAATTATAGACAATAAGCTATGATAATTTCCCCTCCCCACTTTCCCTTTCACATCTTGTTTCCATCCCTGAAATGTTTTCCATGACTTGTATGTGTAACATGACCACAAAGCTGCAAAGATGGCTCCCTCAATTGTGGGTATGGTCAGGGGTACGTGGGCCCTATAAGCAGAGCTTCTGGTTCAGAAACATGACCATAGTCTATCAACTGTAGAAACCTGAAAAAAATCTCTTTGCTTCTCTATGCCTCAGTTTCCCCAACAAAATATACTAATACAAAATATACTAATAATCTTTACTGAGTCTTTTCATGTTAATGGTCCTTAAGTTCAATCACTGCTGGGTATAATTCTTAATTCAAAAGGAAGCACTTATTATGTTGTATATACCATCAGAACACGATGCAATTAGAAGCAGAGGATGGTCCAGAATCGTGAGTGTAACATGGACGTTGTCTATGCCAAAGGCTGTCATGTTGTGCATGTCTTTCATTTATCAATGTGTGATCTCTGACCTACTACGGCCTGCACACCTTCCTAACTGACTATGATGCTGCACAGCCTCACCTTCTCTTACCCAGTATCCCAGATGCTGTTCCTGGCCATCCCTAAGACAGCCTTCATATGCAATCTCAACCATGGAGATGCTAGGAATGTCAACCCATCAGGTTTGTATCCTGGGCTGCAGAATGCCAGCTGGGAGAGGGCAGATCATGAAACTCAAATTCAGTCTCTCTCTCTCTCTCTATTTCACCTTCTTTCTAGGACTGAGCCATAAAAGACAGTGACATTCAATTCACACCAATACTTCAGCCATTGTAATAGCTCATCAAGTCCCAGGTTAATGATTTTCTTGCTATACTGTCTTCCCCTGGAGGAGTGGTTTTCAGCCATTGACAGTTGTTCCTGCCAAAAGACATATGGTAGTATCTGGAGAAACAACAAGGGAGGGAGAGACAGTGGTGCTCCTGGTGGATGCCAAAGATATTGCTAATCAATCCTATAATTCAAGGAGAGCTTCACATCAAAGAGGGACATGACGTTGAATGTCAGTATTGCTAAAGTTGAGAAATCCTACTCTAGAAAATCGTATCACCTTTGACTCAAGCTGTGTTTCCAGAGCTCAGTTCACAAAAGAATGAGATTCCAAACAAACCTAGATGTCATATGCCTTATTTTTACATCACAGAAAATGAGAAAACAAGAGCTCAAATCATTTCTGTGTGTATACCTGCTTATAGGGGTGCATGTGTGTGTACAGGTGTGTGCGTACATGTGTAAGAAAGTGAGAGGAAAAAATCTGGTACTTTCCCTAGGAATGCTATCCATGATCTTTGAGATGGTTTCCCATTGTCCTGGAGTTCTAGCTAGAGCAGACTGGCCAGCAAGCCCCAAGGATCCTCCAGTGCTGGTATTATAGTTGTGTGTCACCACACTTGGCTATTTTTACACGGGTTCTGGGGATCTACTAATGATTTCATGTTTGAGAGGAAAGCACTTTATTAACTGAACTAGCTCTTCAGCACTCAAATCTTAAATTGGTCAATGAGATAGGACTACATATAATGGGCTTCCACTTTCTGTACCCATGACATCCAAACAATCCCAAGAGCTTGATGACAGAGGGAGATTGGAATTAATCAATTCAACTGTTTCTAAATCAAATTCATGCTGTCAAAAATCTTTGCTTCTCTATAAGTTACTTAAAAGTGAACAATGTGAATTGTCTACATGTATGGAAACCATAATGACGTCTTTGATTTTGTAAAATTAATTTATGCTAATATAGAGATTTAATAAAAATTAAATAAAAAATTAAATAAAAAATTTAATAAAGAGATTTTGAAAAACTGAACTGCTGTTTCTTGGGAGGTCCTTTAAAAGTGAATATATGAGTGATGAAGGAGAGAAAAAACAAGCAAGTAGCATGCCTACTAAACTACACTCAGTTTATCTGGGAAGAGTTCTGCTCTGACATTCACATGAACTTGGCAAAATAGTGAAAAATGAGTACTTTCTCAAATGGGCTAGGATTTGGGACCATAAACTTCTATGGTTTTAAGAACCATAATTCTCAAGAAGTGTTATTTGATAATATAATACAGTTGTGTGTGTGTGTGTGTGTGTGTGTGTGTGCGTGTGTGCCATGGGTACATGTGGAAGCAAAGAGTGCTCCCCTTCCACCTTATGTGAGACAGGGTCTCTCTTGTTTGCTGCTGGAAACTCCAGACTAGCCAACCTGGGGGATTCAGGATTCTCCTGAAGTCTCCCCACATTACCACAGGTGCACTGGGATTACAGATGCTTACCCTACTGTGTCTGGATTTATGTAAGTTCTGGGGATCTGAATTCCAGTGGTCAGGCTTGCATAGCAAGCACTTTTAACCACTGAGCCATCTCCCCAGCCCCATACGGTTTGTTTTTAAATTAATCTGACAGCACAAACCCCTACAGCTGTGGGGAATATAAAGCAGTGTGTTGTACATAGAGGAGACCAACTTTGGGCATGGACTATGGGCAGCCAAGGGCACAGGGCACTGAACGTGCTACCAGTCCAAATGTTGCCCCAACCTCAAGACCCCTGATCAGTAAGCATTTGTGATCTTTTTAGGGATCTTCTCTCACTTGTCCATATGAGGCGCAGTGTGCAGTTGAGTAGTTTCCCAGGATGGGTTGAGCACACTTCTATTTCAAACAAGTATTTGATTCTATCCTCCCTCATATTAAGTAACAAACTTTTTGGAACAGAATGAGAAAAACTGCCTGGAAATTGGTCAATGTACCTTAATAGTTGCTCAATGAACCATTATTGAAATTAGAGATCCAGGATACTATATTATATGACCATCACAACTCTGAATATTTACTGAGTTCTCACTACAGTTCAGTCATTTTTCAAAGCATGTAACATATATTAGCTCATTTAATTTCCACAACTCTACAAAACAGCATCGTTTAGGAGTTGTCCACACTTTAAGCAGAAAGGAAGCCTTCTTAAGAATAAACCAATATGTATCTATATTTGTATGCACACATGCATACACACACATGCACATACATACTGTCCAATCTTCGGTGAGTACTGTTTGAAAGGTAAGCTCATGTTCTTCTTTCTTTGGGGTTCTAATTATTATAACATATCTACTTCTATCAGCAATGTGAATTTTACATAGACTCAGGAAGCTGTTCTCCTGCCACTTAGTTTTCCCTGTCCATTTGACTTCTCAAGGATTCATTAAGGAACTAATTGTAAAATAAAGAACCCTCAGCCCCATAGCTGTTCTGTAGCTATATGGAGAGACACCCCATGTGTTGCCACTACAGAAGTAGAGATCTCTGCAAATATTGACAGATATCACCACACTACTTCAGCATTACCTTGGAAATCGGGTAGTCTGTACTTGGGTATGGACAGGCCTATCATCTCTCTGGGTTCCAGAATGCTCATCGAACCATTAACTATTGTCTTTCTCTAATTGATTAGTTCTAAAAAATCAACAGCATGAAATTCTACCTTTTCTGAAAATACAGCCTTGTTCCTCCCTGGTCTTTTTCCCCAGACTCCTAAAGATACACAAAACACATTTACATAGACCTTTCAAATGATCGAATGACCAGAATAAAAAAATAAAGGTTGCTAACATCTTTGTAGCATGACATTGAGTCAGAACTAATTGATTTACCTATTCTCTCTATCTGGCATTTAATGCTCAGACTTAAATATATGAAATGGTACAAATACCCAAATTGTTTCCTGCTTTGCAGCCTCCATAAATGTTAGCTACCAAGGCAGCAGTCCAAACTGGCTACTTCCACAGGGTTCTGACTAGAGAAGGAAATGTTTGCAAATTTGCACAGCTGCATGCAATAACAAATTCAGGCTCTACAGGTTTACAAAATCCCATTTTCTGCCTGGGATGAGGAACTTGGCCTCCATGTGGTTTCCACAAATGATTTTTTCTAATTCAAAAAAAAGGTATAACCCAGCTCTTCAAAATTGATTGCTTTTTAATGGCAATAGTCGATGTTCAAAGTACTTATAAAATATTGCTGCTAAAACGTGCAGTTCCTGTCAACATGATTTACACAGACAGAAAACAAGAACATTTACTGCATTTGTGCTCCCCAATTCAGGTAGAAAAGAAATGCTGTCAATGAATAGTAATTGGTAAGCAGGAATCTGCATTCTTCATAACCTAATTTGATTTATTTGATGGTTGCATGTTGTAAATGACTTGAATTCAACAAGTTTTAAAAGATCATCATCTAAAAGCAACAAATTTTCTTCAGAAATGATTTGCCTGTTAACAAACTAAAAAATTCTTATATATTTAAATGATGCACAATGGCATCATGTGTACTGGATGGAGACAGAAAGAAGCATGGTAGTGAATCAAAGTGCAGTATTCACATAGTTAAGATGAAAGCCAATTTGTACAAAATCTTATGATTTTTTTACTATGTTTGTGTTAAAAAAACAATTCACCAAATCAATATTATTCTTACTTTAAAAAAGATTCAAAGAAGTGTTTACCTATTGCTATATAAAATCAGCAAGTCACTAAGCCCTGAATAAAAAGATCATGATGACACCAATCAATTGCTTCAATTGTCACATGTGCTCGTCTCACCAATTGTCAATCATTATACAATATCCAAAAAGTGGAGCTCAAAGAAAACCTCAGTAGCAAAGATGTTTAGCCTCAGTTCTGTTATGGACTAGTCATGTGACTCTGCCAAAGACCAATCAAATATAACCCCTAGTTGTGTTATGGGTGGTACAAAATCCCTGGACTAGAAGACCATTAGGGCATATTTCACAGCAACATAAGGAGCCAGTATGCATTTTGAAGTCATTTCAAATACTGAAAAAATAGCCAAAGTGAGAAGTGCAAAAAATTGGTGGGTTCTTTCTATGATATGCTTCCAGTTTTCAATAAAAACACAATTGTCTTGGCAATGACACACTGCGCTTTAATCAGCATGGCTTGAAGTTTCAAGCCTGCTCTTAGAGTAACAGTCAAAGACATCTTAACTTTCATCTGAACTTTCTGAAGGTTGGAGCTGAAGGAGAGTCAAGTGCTGAACAGAAAGAATCCTTCCAATAGTGTTATAGCTCTCCTTTCCCCCTAATGTGTCCATTTCCTTCATCTGTGCTATCCTGGGGTTATTACTCCAAGAAGCCTTCCACATGCCACTAGCTTGGATACGTCCCTGCTCCTAGAAAGGGATACTGTACACAGTACACCCCCCAGCCCCGTACACACACAATCTTCTTACCTCTCCGGGGTCTCAGCAGCAGCAGTAATTCCAAGTAGAACTGGTGCCCCATGCTCCCCACTCAGAGCTCCCACCCAGTGTGAGGACATAGGAGGCAGGAGGCAAAGACACTGCTCTACGCTAGAGGAGCCAGCCAGGCAGGCTCCCCAACTGGAATGCATGGCAAGAGGCCCTGGGAGGGAGAAGGCCTTGGGTCACTGTAATCCTCTGAGTCAGACACCCTAGGGATGTCTCAGCTCTGAAAGGCCTTCCTGGGCATACTAGGCCAAGAGATTCAGAGTGCTCAATTAGGGGAGAAATTCTTAAGTTACAATGTATAGGTAAGTTGTTACATAAATATAGGTGGGTTTACAGGAAATGGTAGATATAAACACTGGAGGAACAAATCATTCATCTAAAATGCTAACACACATGTGTGATAAGGGACTTGCATCCAGAGTACATAAAATAACTCTTATATTTCAATAATAAAAGGATCATAGGTCAGTAAATATGGGTAAAGGATATAAATAGACATTTCTCTGAAAAACACATATGAATGGACAATAAGTGCATGAAAAGAGGTTCAGGGAACTGAAGTCATAATCATGGGGTGGTATACATCACATGCATGACAGTGGCTTTAGCGAGATGGCTGAGCAGCTAAGAGTGCTTTGAGCTTAAGCATGAGGGCCTGGGTGGTCCTGAAACTATCCAAGTTAAAGTCCCCAGAACCTACATCAAATCTGGCATTACCATGCATATCTGTAACCCCATTGGGGGAGAGAGGACATTAGGAAATATCTTGACTTTGCTTATCGAAAATGGCAGCTCCAGGGTGAGGGAGGAGACACCATCTCAAGGAAAGTACATGAATGAGCAATAAAGAAGGGGTCCTGAAGCTCTCGTCTGTCCTCCACAGGCATGTGTATGGCATGTGTGTCTGCACACATATGTGCTCACATCTCACATGCTCTACACACATATACAAACATGTCAAACATGTCAGTGATGATATGAAATCATCATACATTGCTAGAGTGCATGTGAAATGCTTTGGAAAATAGTTTGGCTATCTTTTTTTTTTTTTTTTTTTTTTTTTTTGCTTTTGTGAGGTAGGGTCTCACTCTGGTCCAGGCTGACCTGGAATTAACTATGTATTCTCAGGGTGGCCTCAAACTCTCGGCGATCCTCCTACCTCTGCCTGGGATGCTGGGGCGTGCGCCACCACGCCCGGCTTGGCTATCTCTTAAACTATATATATGGTTTCAACATTTCAATTCTAGGCTATATACTACTGAAAATTTAGGTCTCTACCAAACTTTGTAGCAGCAATATTCACAATAGCTCAACAGATGGGCAAATAACCCATGGTACATACACATGAGGGAATATCATTTGGCCATTAGAGGGAATGAATTACTGACAGGTGGCAACAACATAGATCTCCTTGACATCATGATACTGAATAAAAGGATCCAGGCACAGAACATCATGAATGTATGACCTTTTTCAGGCCATGTTCAATATAGGTAAATTGAGCGTGACAGCTTAGTATATGCCAGGACTCAGGGAATAGGCTAGAGATGAAAGACAGTGATCACTAAGGGGTGCAACTTTCTTTTGGAGCTGATGAAATTGTTCTACAACTGACTATGATAATGGATAGACCACTGAATTTTACACTTTAAATGGGTAAATGATAAGATATGTGAATTTTATGTGCTCCTTATTCCCTTGCCACAACCCTTTCCCCATGGCCCTGGGCTCTCGTAAGGATGTGATTACTCTTGCAGATTCATCTGTGTTATAGCAGAGACCACAATGGCAGCAGGCTCCCATCTAAGGATGGAACTGCAACTACTGACCTCTAGCCCCTTGGGAGACTTCTCAGCTTGACATTGCAGTCACTGATGGTAAGGGCTCGGCTCAAGTTGTGTGGTGCAACCTTGTTTCTCCCTGACGCCTCCACCCTGGATTACCAGCTCCCTTCCCTGCATGCTCACAGCTCCATTTGAGAGAATCCTTTGGAACTTACAAATTGCTCTTGTCTCTATTTCATCTATGGAGTAAATGCCACTTGCTTGCAAAGCTTAATGACCCAGGTCAGATTACCCAGTACTCACGTAAAGCCAGATACACAAAATGTTGCATACATCTGGAGTTTGTTTGCAGTGAGTAGAAGTCCTGTCACTCACTCTCTCTCTCTCTCTCTCTCTCTCTCTCTCTCTCTCTCACACACACACACACATGCACACCTCTCTCTTTTTCACTCTTTCACATACATACACATCTACTTTCAAATAAATAAAAATACGACAAAAAAGTGAATTAATGAAATAGTGCATTCTACTATTATGCCCAGAGTTTTAAAAGAAAGGTTTGCCAGAGAACTCATTTGATTACAAATTACAGATTTTAGGGGTTCATGGGATGGCTTAGCAGCTAAGAGGGCTTGCTGTGCAAACATGAGGGCCTGAAACCATCCATTTTTTGGTTCCCCAGCACACACATAAGAAGCCAAGCATTACCATATGCACCTGTAACTCCCGCCCTGCAGGGAGCAGATACAGGGGTTTCATTAGGGCTCACTGGTCAGCCAGTCTGAGAGAGAGAGACAGAAAAAACACAGCACCGAAGTATTCAGTGTATTCAGTATAATCTCAAAGTAACAACCAGAGTGATAGAGGAAGACACCTGACATTCTTCTTTGGCCTCCTCACATGTGTGAATGAAGTGTACACATCTGCTACAGACACATGTACATCCACTATACATATACAGGCCACACACAATACATACTATACACACATGCCAAAAATTGTTTCTAGAATTTATCACAGATTGGGCCAATATCACTTTTGCACTTTCTGGATCTGTCTTAAATTTTTTTGTCAACATTTCAGGCCCCTGATAGTACTCATTTTTAAAAAAGATGATACCTCATACTCAGTTTCATATCCTCTTACTTACATACATACAAACATGAAAATTTAAGAGCCACATAAGAGAAAGGTTTTTTTTTCCTCTTTCTTGGCATCAGTTAACTCAATCTAATTCTTTCCAATTCCATCTATTTTTCTGCAAATTTCATAACTTCCTCTTTTCTTTTTTTACAGATGAGTTAAACTGTATTGTATATATGTACCACGTCTTCATTATCCAGTCATCTATTAATGGACATTTAGGTTTATTCCACTTCCCAGCTATTGTGCATAGAGCATAAATGAACTTGGATGCGCAAGCATCTCTGTTGTAGACTATATTCCTTTTGGTATATGCCCAGCAGTGGTATGGCTGAGTACAAGCTAGGATTTGAGACAGGATACCATGAGAGAGGAAAAAGAGGTATTGGGAGGTGGGGAAAGTACAAAAGGAAACATGTAGTATTAAAAACAAAAAGGAGGCTAAGTTGGGCATAAGGACACAAGGAGGGGAAGGAGGAGAAATGAATCTTTGTATGCTAATAAACAAATTAAAAATAAAAATTTAGAAATTGATATGATTGGATTTTAAAAGATGCTGGTGAGAATATGAGGGACTAGGTGCCCCCTTGAAGATAAAAAAAAAAAAGGCTGCAAACAAGTTTCCAACTGAGCATGCCTGTGTTCATTCTGTACTGAAATGTCCATCCGGGCTTCTTCTCAAGCACGCCTGGGTACTGTGGGTTATAGATGTCAAACAATAAAACTCTGAGGCACATGCTATGTTACTTTTTAAGGGAAGAGTGGGGGAAAATCAAAGGGTTTAACAATTTTATTCACTGGCGCACATTCAGCAACTCTGAAAATTTGGCTACTACTCAGATTTGCAAATTTCTATGGAAAATGAACTGTGTTTGGCAAGCTTCATGAAATATGAGACTGATAAAAGTTTCATGCTTTCTCAAGACCTTATGCCACTAACTGTGTGGGACTGGAAAAATGTTTAACCGTCAATTTAAGCAATGTAAATAAATAAAATCTATATCCCTATGAATTAATGTAATTCTGTCAAGTTCAAAGCATAACAAACAAAAGTTTCTTTGATTTCTGATTGCAAGACATCACAGACATCACAGGCACAGATTAAGCATGATGAGTTTAGTAGAGTTCTGTCTCAAAGACAGAAATGTTAATAGGATATTTTATTTTACATTATGGAGAAATGACTGGAAGTTCAAATGATACTTAGGTTGTTTGGAAGAAGGTCTTAATAAAGCATTTATTGCAATGCCTGGATGTAGCACCCATTTAACAAATGCCACTGTTATTGATGATGATGATGAAAATAACAGAAGGAGGAGGAGAAGGAGAAAGAGAAGAAGAAGGAGGAGGAGGAGATTTTCCCACCCTTGTTAGTCCAGCCAAAAACAAAATAGTATTTCTTTACTCTTTTCTTTGACCTCATGTTTCACCTATTATGAACTTCTTTCAACTCTGACTCCTAAAACAGTCTGGGAACCTGACCCTCCTGTCTATGTCCACTTTAATCATCTCCCAGTTCCAGCCCCCATTAAGCTAACTTGTCTACGTTTGTCCTTGCTCAACTAATAGCTAATGGGGAAAATCCAAATGGTTGTAGACAAATCTTCATATTATGATACTATACATTGTGAATTTATGAAGTCATGCCATTCCCTAGCTAAAATAATAATAATAATAATAATAATAATAATAATAATAATAATAACTACAAGCAAGCAAGGTAAGATAGTCAATGGGCTTCCATTTTACTTAGAATAAAATCCTTCCTTATAGAACTTCCCTATGTGAAAGTATTTGGACAACTTCCTCAACCTTTTCTCCCATGCCCCTCTTCGTACTTGTTCTCCAAACACTTAGGGCCAAGGCAAGCTCTGGCCTGCTTAGGGATTTCTGCCTGCTCTGTTTCCCTTGCACGAGCTGCTCTTCCCAAGTATTTTCCCATGGATGGCTCCTCCTCTTCAAGTCTATGCTTAAATCTCATTGGCTCAAGAAAGCATTCCTTGACCTTCTTAATCTGAAGTCAATGTTCCCTGGCTTTTTAATCTCAACCCCTTGTTAGTTTCTTCTTAGGACTTATCTCAACTTGTAATTGCTTTATGTTATTGTGCATGTGTTTATTGCTTTCTCAATGGGCTAGAAACTTCCAAATGATAAAAACTGTCACTTCACTTGATTTGTACAATGTAGCAACCCACTTTGCATATAGTAGGTGTTGACAATTTAGATAAGTAATTAGGTGAAGATAATAATATTTGGTGATGGGAAATACCCACCTAGATCCTGCATCCTTCAAGAGTAGACACACTGTGTAACTTCACTCAGTGAGGGTGGTTTTGTCCAAAGAATGCTCTGGGTCACTAAAGTAACAAAGCACTTACGTTTGAAACCTATCAACATATCTTTTTAAAAAATTTTTACCATTTTAATATAGACATGATTTAGCAATAAGTAATTTATAAAGTTTTGGATTGATCATGATTTTTTTTAGGAATGGTCTCACTCTAGCCCAGGATGGCCTCAAACTTACTGTGATTCCCCAACCTCAGTTTCCTGAGTGCTGGGATTAAAGGTGTGAGCCACCACACCCAGTCTTGACCATGATTTTTTTTTTTTTGGAGAGAGACACAGAGAAAGACAGAGAGGGAGAGCAAGACAGAGAGATGGGCGCACCAGCGGCCTCTCATCCGCTGCGAACGAAATCCAGATGTGTGCACCCCCTTGTGGTCAAATGTAGCATTGCGCCCTTGCGTCACTGCATTTGGCTAAATGTGGGACCTGGAGATTGGAACCACTGGAGATTGGAACCAGCATTCTTAGGCTTAGGAGGCAGGCGCCTTAGCCACTAAGCCATCTCTCCAGCCCTTGACCATGATTTTTAATGCACTGCTGTGCATGTTCAAGAATACTTGGGAAGGGAACAAAATGGACAATATGAATTGATTTCCCATGGCAGGGATTTTTGAAACTATTAGTCAACAATGAAACTGATATACAGCATGCTTTTAGAACTGCAGAATCACGTTTCCAAAAATGAAAACTATAGGAATGAAGAGACTTTGAGCCTCTTTAAGGACAATGGTGGGGGCCATGGAGAAGGCTCAGTGGATAAGAGTTCTCTTACTGTCTAGGCATAAGGATCTGAGTTTGAACCCCAGAAATCATGTCAAACTTGGACATGCTCATTACCACATTCTGATAATGAGAGTGATATCAGCGAGACTCCGTGATTAGCCAGTCTAATGGGAAAAAAGGCATGTGTTCCAAGTTCAGTTCAATTAAACATGACTCTGTCTTCATATCATGTGTTTGTAACTATACTTAAATATCCATCCATCCATCCATCTGTCCATTCATTCATTCATGTAGCATTGGTTTTCACACAAGAATGTACGTCGGAATCCCCTGAAGGCTGAATACCTGGGACTCATGTCAGAGTTTCTGATACAGTAGGTCTCCAAAAAGGCCTGACCATTTTCATTATAAATATACTTCCAGGTGACCTAGATGCTGCTGTTTCCAGAATTATACTTTGAGAACTGTTACTTAAAAATGTTCCTGAAACTTTCTTTATCTATAATTTCCAATCTCTGTTTTAATGAACACATATTACCATCAAATACACCATGGTTAATATTGTATATCATTGTGTTAAATAGTACATGATAAAGATATTACAGTGCTTTCAATTTTTTGCCTCTTATTAGTAAAAAAAAGATAAAAACATTGATATCATGCTATTTTTTTTCATTAAGGAAAATAGTAAAATTTTGGTTTGTCTTTTGCTTTTACTTGGTGTTCACTATCATTTGCTTGATGTTGATGTATTTACGTCTTAAAGATTCTGATTTCTTTTCCAAACAGTGAGATGAAACAGGGACAACTCAAAGGCAGCCTCATTTTGAAACTGGCTAGGCTTTTGTAAACAAGCTCTTGACAGAGCAATTTATAATCTTCTAAACAGCTGAGGGGGGATATCACGCAGCAAAGCAGATGTTATTATCCCAGCTTCTTTCTTTTAGGTCTACAGTTATTGTCTATAGCACTGTATCCACAGCATCGCACCAAGTAAATTTTGGTTTTGCTGTATTTTAACCATGCTACCCATTGGAAATGCAGGTCAGAGAACAAAGCTTCTCAGAGCTAGCTCAGTGGCCTGCCTCCTCATGTTAGTTTGACAGCTCTTCATTTAAGGACTGTGTTAGTTCCCATTCTATTTGCAGTTTGCAGTGGGAACACAACCCTGCAGATGGCAACCTTAACCTATATAAAAGCTAGGGTCAAGTAAAAGAATATGGGCTGTGCTGTCACAGACATCAAGGGATACCAATTAGTGGGAGACAAAACGTGTATGCCAGGAAATTAAATTTAATGGATAAACAGCTGCAGGACTGGGTAGAAAAAGGGATTCACTTTGCATGGTGTAACTGGACGTAAACTTCACATCCTATACATTCAAATCATGAGAAACCAAGGTTGTTTCTCTAGAAAACAAAATGCAGACACTACAAATGAAGGTAGATTTTATAGATGAGGTGCAAACAAAGGTTATCTGGAGCTGGAAGTTAATGTGTGACAAGAGAAGGGCTAATCACCATGGATGATAAATTTCACTCCTGACATGAATATAAATTTCAGCCACCTGCAACCAATCATGAATGGTTTTCATGGTATCAGAAATGAAGAGGGAGAACTACGGGGGAAAACTTGTGTCTTAATGGGAAAAAAAGGAAAAAGTATGTTTTATCCAACTCAATGAAAATGTCTATCTCCTTCCTTCATTACGATGCACATTACTCACACACTTACACAGATATTAGGGGATAATTTCAATCTATGTATAATGTTCTCTTGTTTGCACTAAACATGCAAAATACCACTAAGTACAGACACTTCAGCCAACAGTAACTGAGTAAATGATATAGTCAGCAAACACTGACACAAGTCTTTTTGTGAAGAAAATCTTATAAAGCTAAAAATTCATGTGCTGCTGTAATTAACATCCTTGGCCACATATGCATAAATGGTATTAAGTATGTTTCCAATATGTTTTACTTTTATTTTTATTTATTTGAGAGAGAGAGAAACAGGCAGAGAGAGAAGAGAGAGAGAGAATGGGCACACGAATGCTGCCAGCATCTGCAAACAAACTCCAGACATATGCACTACCTTGTGCATCTGGCTTAAGTGGGTCCTGGAGAATAGAACCTGGGTCCTTTGGTTTCCCAGCCAAGTGCCATAACTATTAAGCTATCGCTCCAGCCCATGTTTCCAATATTTATGCAAATTGTGCCACAAAGGGAAATTGTGGTAAGCATTGACGTAAAAGAAGTGGTACCTCTTTTTAATTTTTTGATTAGCCTACAGAGTTTTAGATATCATTATGGCATTTTAAAAATCTTTTTTATTTTTATTTATTTATTCATTCGACAGAAAAGGAGGGAGGGAGAGAGAGAATGGGAACGCCAGAGCTTCCAGCCACTGCAAATGAACTCCAGATGCTTGCGCCCCCTGGTGCATCTGGCTAACGTGGGACCTGGGGAATCGAACTGAGGTCCTTTGGCTTTGCAGGCAAATGCCTTAACTGCTAAGCCATCCATCTAGCCCTTATTATGGCATTTTAAAACACAAATTAAAGGTTTTTAGATGTAGCAATTTGGCTAGTAGTTTTCAGCTATTTTAGTATTAAGGAAAAACGAAATAATGAAATTTCCAGGAAAATGGATGGAGTTGGAAAAAAATCATTCTAAGGGAGGCCACATGGGCACAGAAAGACAAGCACGGCATGTACTCTCTCATATGGGGTTCCTAATTGGGATTAGCTGAAGATGAGTGCAGATGGTAGTTAATAACAGGAATATGGGCATAAAACTAGAGTGAGACCAGGATAGAGAAGGAATGGGCGAGGAGGAGAGGAGGGGTTTCTTGATGGGTTTGGGAGGAGATGGAATGCTGGGGGTTGAAAGACTGGAGGAGTAGGGGCTGGGTAGGGTGAGGAGGGTGGGGAGAGAATTACACAAAAGCTAAGACAGAGTTAAGAATCCGTTCCATGGAAATCCTCATTCTGAGTAGCATTCTACAAGATATAACCACCAATAAAGGGAGAGGGACAGTTCGGACAGAAGGTAGAAAAAGCTTAACCTTAAAACCATGGTCTCTGGCTGGTAATTCCTAGGGTCAGAGCAGGGTTGCCTGCCATAGAGCTGTTGCCTAGAGAGACCCATGAGGCCCCCAAAACAATGTAGGCCATTGGCGAAACACTGGATTACCTGCCCGTGCTGCAGTCACAGGACTTTAACATGCTGGTGTGGTAGAAGAAATTTAACAAAGAAACCAGGTCCAGAATGTACTCCAAAACATATTTTCTATTGTACAAGCTTTACCAGGGAGATAGCATGCCTCCAAGTCTCCTCCCTGTCTATGCAGCTGCACCCTGCTTGGCTTATATGTTATGTGGTTAGTTCAGCCACAGGCACAAACACCTTTGAACGAACAGCTTCCTGTTCTACATTTGTACTTTCTTATCTCTGATTTATTACTAAGCAATTTTCTATTTGTGCCCCCAAATCATGTAACCTTAGAAACTTTTAACACACCAATGATGTGAAAAATTCAAGATGATGTCAGACTTCCTGCCATATTTCTCTACAAAAGCTCTGAGCTATCAGAGCTCAGTACTCAGGATTTGGAATTCATTCCCCTGCCAAATGAATGAATTTTCTGGTTCTCCACTGTATCTCTGGTGCCATCTCTGTGTGATTCAGTTTCCCGTAACTGGAAATTAGAACCAAAAGGGGAACTAGCTCCCTCCTGGCTAGCCCTCCGAGTGCTGGAGAGCCATATTGGAGCCACTGGTGGACAACAGTCACCAATAGCATGAATAAGCAGGGGACCCTGCAGACTACAAAATCAACCAATCAAACAAGAAGTACACACGCAAACAGTGGCACACAGCCTTTTCGAGTAATCAGATTGGACATGAGGCCCATTCACTGGGAAAGAACTCTTATCTGGTGCTGGAAAATAAGTCAGAATCATACATTCAGGAAATCCAGACTTTAGAGAGAAGTCCCCACAACTCTCTGGAAAAGAAGAGTGGGCTTCTTCTCAAAAAACTTTGCATTCCCCCTTTAATCCAAACTGCTTTCATACTTGGTCAGAGAATCTGCTTTATTTTTCAAATGGCAGAGAAAATGGAGGAGAGTTGACATCCATCAGTATGACAAGAAGATAGCCAGCTGTGCACCATGAGACCTGCCCCCACTACCACATCGACCAGGGCCCTGGAAATTGCAGAGGAAGCAATGTTATGAACACTGCTGTTACTGATAGCATGGCAACTAGCTCCAGGGTAATGGTGGCAGACATGGTGATCAGGCACAACCTATCAAAGCAGAAGCCCAGAGGCTAAAAAGAACTCAACACTAAATCAGACTGCCAACAGGTCTGCCACGACTCAGGGAACATTGCTGAAGAGGTGGTGGAAAGATTGTAAGAGCCAGAGAGTGGGTGGGAATACACTGAAGCATGGTTCTCCCCAACCCTGCTACCCCATAGGGACTGACTAAGGCCTTCATGACCCTACAATGAATACCATAGCCCAACTAAAGAAGGTCCCCAGGGCAATGAACATCATAAAAAGGAATAAAAGAGTATAATACATATATACATATACATATAGTACATATATACATATACATATAATACATATATACATATATACAATAATATTAAAATGATATATTTAAATAATATATTTTAAATTATATATATGTACATATTTAAAATTTAAAAAAAAATTGGTCGATTAAAGCCAAGTGTGGTGGCTCAGGCCTCTAATTCCAGTGCTAGGAGGCCTAAGACAGGAGGATTACTGTATGAAGGCAATCTGTCTCAAGAAAAGAATTGTTCAATTGGACACAAATTTATTTGTAAAATTAATCCTGCTGCAAAATATCATAAAAAGGAATTGTGCACACTCAAGATTATTATATTTTCTAAAACATGTGTGTTAGATATAAAATAGTGTTAGTAATACTTCTTCAAAAATAACTTCTCACCAGCATGGTAATGCACACCTTTAATCCCAGCACTTAGGAGACAGAGGTAGGAGGATCGTCATGAATTTGAGGCCACCCTGAGACTACGTAGTGAATTCCAGGTCAGCCTGGGCTAGACTGAGATCCTACCTCGAAAAAAAAAATAACTTAGGACTAGAGAGATGGCTTATCCAAAAGACCCAGGTTCAACTTCCCAGGACCCACATAAAGGCAGATGCAAAAGGGACCTCATGCATCTGGAGTTCCTTTGCAGTGGCTGGAGGCCCTGATTGGCCCATTCTCTATCTGCCTCTTTCTCTCTCCTTCTCTCTCTCTCTCTCAAATAAATAAATAAAATTTTAAAAAGTTATCAATAAAATAATTGCATAAAAGAATACACTTAAGTCCATTGACAATTAGTTCCTGTAACTTCAAAAGGTAACACACACATACACACATTTCTAAATTTAATGCAAGCATGTTAAAAACAAACTTGTACCAAAATAATTTGTAACTGTACTGCAAGCCCAGAACAGCATAGTTTAGTTAAAACTATCATAGCAATTTTTGGATGGCACATAGTGAATTAAAAGCATGCATAATGTAGAAAGCATTATTCAAAACAAATTTACAACAAAAAAATCAGAAATATTTGCCATAGGAATAGAGTACAAGTTTTCACTGTCATCATTAATAGAAACTGACCATAATTATTCCAGCTGTTGGTATAGTAGTGGGAAATTTTTGCACATGCATTACAACTAAAATGACAGCTTTCTCAGCTAAACTGAGATAAGGAGCCAATTAAGAGACTATATTTTCATTAGGTTGAGAAATAATACATGAGTAAGATGGTTGAAACACCACTACAATACTGTTGTCAATCTGACAGTTGTGAAATATCCCAGGTCTGATGACTATTTCAACAAAATCCTAGCAGAATAAAGTAAATATTTTAGTGAATCCTTTCTACAGTACCAATTTCTTAACTTGGCCTTCATGATATTGGGGATAAGGATATTCTTTGCTGTCGAGGTTGTGCTGTACACTGTAGGATGGTGCTATGATCCTCTCTGGCCTCTACCAACTAAGTGTCAGTAACAAGGCAACCCCTCCCAAATATGAATGCAAAAGCATTTGCAGACATTGGCAAATGGGTCCTGGCTGTCAGTATTACTCCTCTTAAAAATACTGACAACAGTTTACATAAAAACATTCTTCCATTGGTGTCATAAATTTTACAAATTGGGTCACAATCTGATACACATGCAGAGCTGATTTCATGAACTTTCCCATGTGTTGCATACAATTGTTATACTCACAAACCTGAAGTGACTGCCTCTTATGTGGGAATGGTGTTTCATATCCCAGTGTTTCAGAAAGTTCCCAGGGATTCTTCACAGAATTTGTGATTTGTAACTTTAAATGACATGTTATCACTGTTTTCTGTGACATTGCTTATATTCTATTTTAGATGAAGGCAAGCAATCTGTTTTAGTTCTTTGAATGAAATCTTTGAGTAATATTGCTGAGCAGGTTAGACCTTGAAATTCCAAAGAAGTTGATATTAGAATCAGAAATGTCTTAGCTATAGACTGACATTTTACAGCAATTACTTACGAAGCAGCTGAAAAAGATTCTTCATGGGAAGAACTGATAATAATATGGAATATTACAGAAAAACTCAAAAACAAATAACCACTTAAGTGAGCTTTTTGCTCATATAATCAAGAGACAAAGTATGAACTGCTCAAAAGTAACTGTTTCCCACTTACAATTTATTTTGGAGTTTGGAGGCAGTGTTTCTTTCTGTAACTGACAGTGACTTAGAACTCGCCATCTACCAGCCTCCCGAGTGCTGAAATAACAGGTATGCACCACAGTGTCAGGTCATGTGGTAGTTTGAATATATGGCCCCCGATATATTCAATGTTTTATTAGTGTATAGTTTGCATCTGCAATCACCTTGCTAGAGGCAATGTCACTGGGGGCTGGTCTTAAGGTGTGGTGGTGGGTTTGAGATTCCATTGTAAAGATATGCAAAGTGTGCCTAGTAGGAGTTCCTGAAGTGTGCTGTGGCTTGGCTGTTGCTTTGCTCTGTGTGCTGTGGTGGCTGGTTGGCTTTTCTCTCTCTGCTTGGCCCAGTGAAGGCAGGCCAGCTTCTTCTGCCATTATGGAACTTCCCCTGGATCTGTAAGCTTCAATAAATAATATCCCTTCCTCCATAACTGTGCCTGGTCTGGAAGTTCATCTCAGAGAACCTGAAGCTGTCTGCTACAGGTCATTTTCAATTTTTTGATATGAGATATTAGTATTCCAAATAAGGAAATTAGGAAACATTCCCCTGCTATCAATTTTTTTTCAGGTAGGGTCTCACTCTAGTTCAGGCTGACCTGGAATTTAGTCTCAGGGTAGCCTTGAACTCACAGCAATCCTCCCACCTCTGCCTCCCGAGTGCTAGGATTAAAGGCGTGTGCCACCACGCCCGGCTTCCCTGCTATCTATTTTAAAATGTGTTATTATATTTTAATGATAATACAAATGGAGATCAAAATGCTTATGAATAAATATTAAAACTACAATGCGTTCACTAACAATACAAAGGAATTACTCAAATTTCCCAAGAAATGTTTGAAAATTTTAAGAATAACTATTGAGCAAATCAAGTGGCAGTAACATGTCTACTTAAAGAATAAAAAATGTTATTTTTATGACTTGTTCATTTATTTGTATAATTTTCTTATGATAATTCATTTATCACTAAATACAAACATATCATATTATCAAAAGATTTCATATAATTAAATGTTCAAGTCACATAAAAATCTGTAGATGCAAATTACTGGCTCAGAAAATATTGTTACTATGTCATTCCCATTTCTATGCAGATCAATATCTGAAACCTAAGTTTTACCTTCTGTATGGCATTTGACATTTATTGTTGAAATTACAGTGATCTAAAATAGACCTCATTTGAAGAAGAAAAACATTTCCACAACAATGTTCTTTTTATAATAGTTACATTTCTCTTTCTAGACTGTTAATTCCCAACTGGGTATGACTTTATACCCCAAGGTAAACGTAGGGATGCCAGGAGTTATTTTCAAACAGAGACATTAATAAATATCCTTCAATGCACAGGAGAAGAAAGAATGATCTGAATCCAAATGGCAATGGTGCTGAGGCTCAGAAACTCTACCACAAATACAATGTGTTCCTCATTTTAACCTACGCAAGGTGAGAAGTATCCAATTGAAAAGAGTGCAACACAAGCAGGTAATATTTTACCAGAGCAGTTTTTCTTCCTCCATAGCAAGTAGAATTTTTTTTAAATTTTTTTGTTTATTTTTATTTATTTATTTGAGAGTGACAGACAGACAGAGAGAGAAAGAGGCAGATATATAGAGAGAGAATGGGCATACCAGGGCCTCCAGCCACTGCAAATGAACTCCAGATGAAGGTGGCCCCCTTGTGCATCTGGCTTATGTGGGTCCTGGGGAATCAAGCCTCGAACCAGGGTCCTTAGGCTTCACAGGCAAGCACTTAACTGCTAAGCCATCTCTCCAACCCAGCAAGTAGAATTTAAACTGCTCCTTCTTGTTATGTTTTTAGTCATTGTGCATAGAAGAAATACCAAGGAAGGTTGAAGGGGGCTATGTGCTCTGATACTGAGTCAAAGTAACACATTTACTACAATAAAACAGCAATCACTTCGCATACTAAAACAAATCCCATCCTATAAATCAATACAGCTAAACCTAGAGCAGCATGATTGAATGATATACACAACTAAGCTTAATTCAGAACGGACTGGCTATCATCAAGAAAACTGATGAGAACAAATGCTAGGGAGGATGTGGGGAAAAGGGAACTCTTTCACTGTTTCACATCATTCACTGTTGATGCAAGTGTAAAATAGTGCAACCACTAGGGAGTCAGTGTGGAGGTTTCTTCACAAGCTTAAAAACAAACTACTATCATATGACCTTGCTATACCACTCCAGGGTATATACCCAAAGGCTGCCATATCTTACCTCAGGGATATTTGCACATCCATGCTCACAATAGCTAGGAAAGGGAACCAGCTTAGATGTCCATCAACTGATAAATGGATAATGAAAATATA
Source organism: Orientallactaga sibirica (assembly GCA_036365145.1). Taxonomy (NCBI): domain Eukaryota; kingdom Metazoa; phylum Chordata; class Mammalia; order Rodentia; family Dipodidae; genus Orientallactaga; species Orientallactaga sibirica. Next base: position 9,177,749 of record JAEOAD010000840.1, read on the forward strand.
GTACACATGCCCAGTGAATTTTTACTGGGCTGTAAAGAAAAAATGAAGTCATGAAATCTGCAGGAAAATTAATGGATGGAATTGAAAAAAAATATACACTAATTGAGATAACCCAGTCACAGCAAAACAAAAATTCTCTTTCATGTGAAGATTATAACCTTCAGTGTTTCAATGTAAGTAAATAAGGGAATCCTAGGGCAGATATAGGACAGGAAACAATATAGGATGCCAAAAGATGGAAATAAAAAAAAAAAAAAAAAAAAAAAAAGCTTCAAAGCCAGGCGTGGTGGCGCATGCCTTTAATCCCAGCACTCGGGAGGCAGAGGTAGGAGGATCGCTGAGAGTTCGAGGCCACCCTGAGACTACATAGTTAATTCCAGGTCAGCCTGGACCAGAGTGAAACCCTACCTTGAAAAACCAAAAAAAAAAAAAAAAAAAAAAGAAAAAGATGGAAATAACAGGTCATGAGAAGATGGGGTCCAAAAAGAAATATGTACTATGAAAGCAGAAAAGAGGCTATGGTAAGGGGAGGGACAATGGGAAAAAGAGAGGTAAGGGAATGAAAAACAAAATGTTTAAAATACAACATGAGATCTAAATCCTTTTATGATAATAAAATAATTTATAAAAGACTATTATTATTTTCCTCCATGATAGCAAACAAAAATGATTTTTTTTTTTTTTTGGTTTTTCAAGGTAGGGTCTTACTCTAGCCCAGGCTGACCTGGAACTCACTATGTAGTCTCAGGGTGGCCTCAAACTCATGGCAATCTTCCTACCTCTGCGTCCCAAGTGCTGGGATTAAAGGCGTGTGCCACCACACCCGGCTTAAAAGTGTTGTTCTGTATTGCTCAACTCACTATTAAAATGAAACTTTTAATCAGTATTAACTAATTATGTTCATTTTCCATGAAACTAAGTGATAGGACAGTAACAATTGCTTACAGCTACAAATGCCCCAGTATAAACTAAACACTTGAGACAAAATTTCTCTTCAGTGGGTTATAGTATCATTTCCAAACCTCTTCTTTTTAACCATTTCATTAAATAAGGGCATGGGAAACCAATTGAATCTGCTGATATGCTTGACACAAATAATACATTGATCACATGATCATTAGACATAAGGCAAAAATAATTCCCAAATTGCCGGGCGTGGTGACGCATGCCTTTAATCCCAGCACTCGGGAGGCAGAGGTAGGAGGATCACTGAGAGTTCAAGGCCATCTTGAGACTACATAGTGAATTCCAGGTCAGCCTGAGCCAGAGTGACACCCTACCTTGAAAAACCAAAAAAAAAATAATAATAATAATTCCCAAATGTACCTTATAATTTTACATTAAGAATTAGCACTGTATAAGTTATTCATGTTTTACTTCACACAAACATGCAGAAAAAAAAGCTTCATTCTAGGAAAAAAAATGTTTACTGTGTGTTTACTTTTCTTGAGCATGTATTATATTCTTAACATTACCGTTATGAACATTTCAGAAATGCAATATTAAGTTTCTCAACAGAGTGAGTGTTTTTACAGAGTAGTATAAAAGTAAATGTAAAAAAAGTGTAAATGTAAAGTCCTCACTCTAGTCAAGATTTTTGTGAGGACTAGGTTATACTTGAACACATAATAAGTTCTTAGAGTGAAACAGCACCTGCTTTACTAAATGTGGTATATGACGGCCACAACTTTTTTTCTGCCAGCTTGTCAGAGTGCTTTGCCATATTAATTACAATTCAAAGGCTACTGAACAAGTCTGTCAAGGGTTAATGACAGGCAAGTGCCTATCCCATGGAACTCCAAGCCTCTCCTCACAGTTTTTGAGTGTTCTGGGGAAATCTTTATTTCTATAGCTTATTTTGTAATATTTAATTTCTTTCCCACTAAAGACATTTTTGTAATATGTACTTATTAGCCTAGAGTTACTTTAGTGGCTTTTAGTTCCTTAAAATCATCTGAGACTTTTGGGGTACAGAAATTCTAATTTCAGTTTACTTTTTAATACATTCAATCCTATGAAAGTTAGTCTACATTAGTTAGATCATCCTTCAGCCCAAATAACTGAATGTTACAATTTTAATTTCTTGGGGTTATGAAGTAGTTAATTCCACGCAAGACAATTTTATTGTCACATAGGTATTCTGGTGACTCATTAGAAAAGGCAACTATTGGAAATGAGCATTTCCACTAAATGGCAGTTCTGTCACTGTAATTCCACCGACCCATTACACCTACACAAGAACATAATCCCTTTTTCAAAAATATATTGTATGGGGCTGGCGAGATAGCTTAGCTGTTAAGGCACTTGCCTGCAAAGCCTAAGAACCCAGGTTCGATTCCCTAGTACCCAAGTAAACTAGAAGGTAGTGTGTGCCCATTCTCGCCCTCTGCCTTCCTTTTCCTCTCTTTTTCTCTGTCTCTCATAAATAAATAAGTAAAATATTATATATGGTATGAATTGAATTTGTCTAACATAAAACTAATCATGGTAAAATGTACAATTCAGTGGCATTTAGTTCATTTACAATGCTGTGCAACCAACTCCATCTAGTTCTAGAATATTCTATCATCTCCAAAAAGAACAGATTCCATTAAGCAGTCTTTCCCCATCCATTCTCTCTGTTCTCAGCTCTTGGCAACCATCAACCTACTTTCTGCATATATAAATTTGCCTATTTCTTAAGGTTTCTTAAGAATAGAATAACAAGTGCCTTTTCGTGGCTGGAACATTAGTGAGGTACCATGTGTGTGTGAGAGAGAGAGAGAGAGAGAAAGAGAGAGAGAGAGAGAGAGAGATGAGGGTATTTCTATAGAAGATGAACTAAGGGAAGAGGGTCTACCCTGGATGTGGGGGCATCATTGTATAGGTTGGGGTCCCAAAATGAATATGGGGGGGTAAAGTTTGAGGAGCACCCATATTCATGTCTATGCTCTGCTCCCCAATCCACTAAGATGTGAGCAAGCAGCCTCATCCTGTTGCTGTGGCAACCATAAGCCTTTTCTGCTATCATGGCTTCCCAACCAGGATAGACAACATCGAGTCATGAGCCAAAATAAACCTGTCTTCCCTTAAGTTACTTCTTGGCAGGTATTTGGTCACAGTAATGGGAAAAGTAACTACTATAGGCCCAGAAACTCAACTCTTCCTATGAATTTAGATGCTGTGTCACTTACTGATTTACCATGTGTTATTCTTCTCTTGTCTTGCTTTAGGAAGTCCAAGGTCAGACTGAAAAGGCTCTTTCACATAACACTGCCATAAATAAGATAAATAACTATTTGTTGATGGGACTTCTCGGGGTAAGTGGTACTGAGTATAGGAAATCATGGCTGTAATTTCCTTTGCATATTTTAAAATTAAGCATGCAGCTATGTGTAAATAGCTAAAAAATGAGCATATGGCTTAATCAATGAAAGCAAAGTATCTACGTACAAGAATATATTCAAGTGAGCCATTTACTGCTTCACCTTAATCTGTTTATTTCACTGCCTTCATTGGATTTTAATGGTTTGGCTACAGTGTTTTTCAGGAACTAGACCTCTTGCTCACACCCTGTTTCTGTTACCCTTGTTCTCATCAGAAGGCTCTCCTCCTAGCTATCTCTTAGAAACCTGCCTTCCTTAAATAAACTTAATCTATCCCATTCATTTTTGTGCATTCCATTTAGTGCATCTCCCACCATCATTTCATAGCTACCTTCACTCACTCTCCACTCAACACCTGCACTCACCGGGCAACCACAAACACATTTGTCAATGTATGTCTTCAGGACGGACATTTGAATGGAATTGTAACAGTGCACAACCCTTGAAAGCTCTACACACTTAGTGTAATTCCCTTTAGATCCAGCTAAGTTGTTGAGTAAATGAATAGGTCATTTGTCTTTATTGCTGAAAATATTCACTGGTATGTTCGTACCATAGTTTGTTTCACCAGAAATGTATCCTTGATTCAATACAATTTTATTGAATTGCATGAACACCCTCATTACTCCTTTTTATAGTATAAATTCTCCATGGTCCAGTGAAGAGTGACAGCAATTGTTGGTATATTTCAGAACAAAGCTTGCATGTGTCCTTCAAGCAACTAATTACTCCAAATGAACCTGACAATTATTTCAGATTTTTTCCATTTAATTTAGCACACAGATAATGCTTTGTTTAGTATAACTACTATCATGATTACTGGTCATCTGGCTATCCCCTCCCCGAATTTTACAGGGAGCCTTTGAGAGTTCAAGCACACTGTATTTTTGGCAAAGGACCCTCATGCATTGTCTGCACTTTACAGCTTCCTTTGCACCTGGGAGCAGCTATTTTAGGACTGTCTAGACAATCACCCCAGCTTTAAAGGTCTTTTCCTTTCTCTTTACACAGTCACCAAGCATGAAAGGTAAAAAAAAAAAAAAATAGATGACACTAGCATTCTCGCATCCAAGATACTACTTGAGACAGCAATAAGAGTGCATTTATTGTGTCACCAAATTGACAGGGTTTAATATATTACTCCAAATTACTGCCAATTTTTCAAGCTTCAAACCAACAAGAAGCTCTTCTACCAGCTGTTTCTCTGTAAAGGCAGTTAGACAATCTTACTTTTCCATTAAATGGCATGAAATGGTTACTAGTGAGCGAGTTCAGACACATGAAACTGGCAACATCAAATGATTCAGCTTAAGAGATTTGAGGAGAAATTTGGGGGCTATCTGGTTCAATATCTCTGCAACAGTTCCCAGGCAACATTCCTCAATGTTCTAACAATGACCCAGAATGCACTTTTTCTCCAGATCCCTCTGTCACCTGGGGAGGGAAGGAGGAGGGAATGTAACCAAGCATGCTTCCTAATCCCAGAGCATTCCTCACATGCTTGTCCTAGGTAATTCAGCCTAGTCATTAAGTAAAATCCTAGAGAAACATGCATGAAGAAAGTCTACTTTGCCCTTCACAGTCCTTTTTTTTTCAAGAGGGGAGTGTCATTTTTCAAGTTCTTTACAGGACTCTGTGTGTCTTCAGGCTGTACAAGGACACTCAAGAGTCCTTTCTAATACCTAATTGTCTTGAGAAGATTGCCACTGGTCCCCTATTATAGTCAAAGTATTTCTTTTAAAAAATATTTTCATTTATTTTAGAGAAAGATATGATAGATAGTCAGATAGATATATAGTGAGTATGGGTGCACCAGGGCCTCTTGACACTGCAAACAAATTTCAGACACATGGGCAACTTTATGCACCTGACTTTATGTGGGTGCTAGGAAGTTGAACCCAGGTCATCAAGCTTTGCAAGCATGCACACTTAGCCACTGAACATCTCCACAGCCTGTCAAAGTATTTCATTTTGGAAGGAAATATATGTGTGTGTGTGTGTGTGTGTTTGTACATTTATAATATTATGTCATGTAAAATGTACATTACAATACATAGAAATGTTTAACATAGGTTACATTTATATATGCTTTTATGCTATATTTTATGATATATAACATATAGTTTATAAGTTGCTAATGTTTTCTTGTATTTTTATATTTTTATTTATTTGCAAGGAGAGGGAGACTCCTTCCACTGCAAATGAACTCTAGATGCATACACCACTTTGTGCATCTGGCTTTACATGGGTCCTGGTAATCAAATCCTTCAGAAGCAAGCACCTTTGGACCACTGAGCCTTCTCTCCAGCACCCCTTATGGTTTATTCTTATACATTTACTCTTCAACAAAATATGATACTTATTGATTTTCTGCCAACATTGTATCATTTCTGCTGTCACATTGTACACTGTTCTCCACCTTTGACATGGCTTGTCTCAGTTTTTTCTACTGCTAGCATGTGTACATGAATCAACTCAAGAGTCTAAAGCCCAGCAAGTGTCTAGTGAATACAAACTAGAGCTTCAGAAGCAGAGCAGCCCACAGAGGTTGAGGAATTTTATCCCAGGGTCACTCCTGAAGGATGACTTTGCCTGCACCAGGCATGGGGATAAATGCAGTGGTAGTGATGTGGATTCAAGACAGATGGAAACTCCATCTTCCCAGAAGCAGACTGTGATTCTTTCGAGGAATAAAACTACAAGATTGAGCAGGGCAAATGCAGTATAAAGACCAACTAAAGACATGGATTCAAATTCTAGAGAGGAGTTAGCTTACTAGTATTCCAATTGAAATCTGCTAATTCACCATCCCAATTTCCTTTCTCTTAAAAATGAGATAAGAGTTGGAGAGATGGCTTAATGTTTAAGGCAATTGCCTGTGAAGCCTAAGGACCCATGTTCGACTCTCCAGATCCCATGTAAGCCAGATGCACAAAGGTGAGACAAACACAAGCTCGCCCATTCCCACTAGGTGGTATAAGAGTCTGGAGTTTGATTGTAGTGGCTGAGGCCCTGGCATGCCAATTCTCTTTCTCTCTCTCTCTCCATCCATCTCTTTCTTTCTAAAATAAAAAAAAATAAAAATGAGGCAATATTAAAGACTATTCTGTTTATATTCTCCCTGACTCCTCAGCACCATTAAAGCAAGCTGACCATTCAGTCTGATATCTTAACTTTGTTACCTCACAGACTTTGCTTTGGAGCAACCTTCCTTTTTACTTATCTCTTGCTTAAGCGTCTTTGATGATCCTCTTCCCATTTTAACACTCCTTCTCAAGATGTGCCTGACTGGGATCTCTGACCCTCCTGAGACCAATGAAAGAGGAACCTGTGCACTTTAATTGCTGGATTCTTCACACCTAGAAAAGCCTCACATATGCCATGTGTTCAATAAACACTTGCTGAAGGGATACACTGGCTCGCATGACTGTGAAAATAAATGCTCCTGGGATGTCCTTCTGAAGGTCTAAGTCAGAATCACACCGCTCATGTGAGAATCAGAGCCCAGGCATTCTGCAACACAACCTTTTAGTCATGTTATTTTATCTTCACCTTCCCCACTTAGTTCTTGAGGAAGCCTTTCTGGACCTCACCTACACCCAGACTAATTCCAGTCTTCTTTTGAGCCCTCTCATAGGACGCTCTTCTTTGTATAAGTTATGCCATGCTCATTTTCCACAGACGTAACAGTTGAATGAGTCTTTCCTCTAGTCATGTAAGCTCATGCTCCCTATTTCATACTCATTTCCTCACTCTCTCTCACTCCAACGGGCTTCAGATAACTATAAGGGAATAATTTTATGAATAGTAATTAGATTGATATTATATTAACAATAAGCCAATGTATTATATAAATTGTATATGAATAATTGCAAGCTAAACGACAATACAAATTTCTTCAGATTCAAGCTCTCTTCTGAATTCTGAGTGCATATATCCATTTAGGAGACTCACACTTCTACATATATGTCTAATAAGTTTGACAATTTTAACCTGTTCCTCAAAGTAACTTATTTACTTATTTATTCATTCATTCATGTATTTGAGAAAGAGAGAAAGATGCAGTTAAAGAGAGAAAGAGAGAATGGGTTGCCAAACTAACTTTTTGATATCATCCACCACTCAACTTGTTTCACTCTCAATGTTTTATTCATTTCAGTAAATGTGAAAACCCATCCTGTTGCTCAGGCAAGAACTTTGGAGTCATTGTCAGTTCTTCCATTTTCTTCAAAAGCTCCCTGTCCTATATCCAATCATTTAGTCCTATTGATTCTACTTTTTTGTTGTTGTTGTTTTGAGACAGGGACTCATGAAGCCCAGATGGGTGTCAAACTCACTTTGAAGCTCAGACTGGCCTTGAACTCCTGATCCTCTTACCTATACCTCACAAGTCCCCAGGTTACAAATGTGTGCCATTGTCTCAACTAAAATACATTTTAATTTTGTCACTTTTCCAACTCCACTGCCTTGTCCAAACCTAATTCAACATTATTACTGAAATAGATGATTCTTGTGACCTGTCTGGTCACTTGCATCCATTCTGGCATCTGTACAGTTGCGTTTTCAACACTGGTAAGGTCTGGATATGGATAGTGTCCCCAGTAGACCCACATACCAAAGGATTAGACCCTAGGTTGGCAGCATTAGGAAATAGTATGAATCTTTACTAGATGGGTCCTAGTGGGGGTCCTTAAGTCACTAGGAAAATGCCCTCCAGGGGGATTGAGAGATCCCAGTCTATCTCTCTGTTCTGCTCCACTGTAAGATAGGAACAATTTGATCCAACACATACTCCTGCCTTGTTACGCCCTCCTTGTTAGAAGTCCAAACAAGTAGGACAGCAACACTTAGGCTTCATTCCTGTAGAAACATAAGACAAAATATGCCATTCTACTTTCTTAGTAATCTGTATGATGTATTTCAATATACTGATGCAAAACTTCCGTGTGTGTGTGTGTGTGTGTATCTCCATATACCAGTAAAATCATCCAAATTAACTACTCATTCATTTTAATGGTATCTATCTGCAATATAATAAAATACAGCACCTTAACTATGCTCTATTTGCCCATAATACCTCTGGTCATTGTTCCCTTCTCTCAATAGACTCCATTTTGCACATTTTATTCCTTGTATCTGGAATGATTGTCCTGTATGCCCCACTTCATTGCCCTCTTTACACAGTTGGCTCCTTCTTATCCTTTGGTTCTTAGATAAAAGGTCATTCCAGAGCAACCATCTCTAACACCATCCAAGGTAGATTTTGCCTTCTAATATCTATTATCACTATATGAATCTGCCTAAACTTACACACCCTTTACCACAATTCAGAATTTCTGATTTACTCCTGCTTATTATGTTATTTCAAGATAAAAAATACCATGCCACTTGATTTACCTTTTCACAAGAAGTACTTAAAATAGAGCCCAGCATATTATAGATTCTAAGAATGGCTGTTGCATGAATGTGCAGGAGAGAGAAAACAGTCAAATTAAGATAGGGTCACTGGTTGCTAGGGGCCACAAGGTGGGGGAAGTTGACTATAGAAAAGGACCAACAGGGAATTTGAGAGCTATGATAGAACTCTTCTGTATTCTAATTGTGATGGTCAGTATTTACCTAATTTTAGGTATTGGTCAAAACTCATAAATCTGTACCTTCTAAAAAGTGCAAGTTTATTCTATGTATAAATTTTAAAATAAATTAATAAAGCTTATGTCAACACAGAATGAATCTAAGTATCTAAGTTTTACAGGTTTGGTGTGTGTGTATGTGTGTGTGTGTGTGTGTGGTGTCGTTTACAGGGTGGGGGATTCATTCAACATCCTGTGTTCATGGTCAAGTACTGACTCAAATCTTACTTCCCCATTTTACATTTAACAGTTTAGAGAGAGGAAACAGGAAACAAAATAAAGATGTGAAAGATAAACAATGTAAGAAAAGACAGGGGTAAAGAAATATTTAAAATCATCATGCAATAAAATGTCAGCAGTTCTTTGTGACATTTGGCTCTGTTTGTATTGGATCGCCCCACTGGTGCAGTGGCTGTGGGTTGATTTCATAACAGTGCCTCCTACGTATACACCCACAGCTGACCTCTGCTTTGTGTGGTTGATAATGACTAAACTTCACATATTATGTTGGCAAATCTACCCCTTCCCTGGAGGGCTGTTACACACAGGGAATTAGAGTTTCATAGCTGAACAATGTTTCCTTCTCAAAATACATCATGATCTACTTTCATTAGAACAAAGTTATATGGGCTGATAAATTGTTGTGTTTTGCCAAAATATTACTCATCATTGCATATTCGCCCAACATATGCCACTGAGAAACTCCATTCTATCAGCAGGAAAGCAGGATGCAGAGATATTGGATTTTTTTAAACACACCTTGTATTGTCTCCGGTGGGCACATGATATACAAATTTCATCTTATGACCTTTCCTCCAACCACCCCCATGACTGACTTTCATCCACTAGAACATGTTGATGGATATACCACTTCCAAATGAAATATTTGGATATTTGACTCTGATTTGGGGAAAGGAAAATGGTGAGCTAATTTCCTCTTTTATCAAGCTGAATCACTGAGTTCACTCTGTTGCCATGCATGCAGAAGTAATGTCATAGCAACCTTCTGGGCTTGCTTTTAAATACACACTTTACCACAATGCTAAGATTTAATTTGTCCTCTGAACAGCTGAAATTTGATGCCATATTTTATAGTAGAGTACTATTTTGTTATCCTTTGTGAGTCTTCTTGATGATGAATACTACCTGTATCAACACCAGAGCAACAAAAAGCTTAGTTTCTGTAGTTTATCCCCTTTATTCTCACTCACTAACATTCTACAGTACAGTCTGGCTTCTCTCGAGAATTCTCTTCACAATGAATCTATGACTGAAATGTGATTTCACATTAATGAAATATAGAAATGCATACACTTCTCAGTTATCTATTAGCTTACTGCCTTTTCTGATGCTATAACAAAATGTCGAGACTCGGTGTTCCATATTTTCTACCCTAATGTATCTTCTATCAAGTATTTTATCAGAGCAATGAGAAAAGTAACTATCAAAATGAACAAAAAAAATAGAATTGACACTACAAAGCACATGCTGTCTGTTAAGTGTCTTTGGCTAGTAGAGTGAATGGAAAACTGACTTGTTCTTGCAATACTTAAAAGAGTTTCATATTACAAGCTTTACTTTTGTTCATCCATGTCAGCTAATAGTTCAATTCATTAGTATCTTAAGATTTGTTATGTTAAAAAGAAACAAAACATTTCACTGAAGTTTTAAATAACCCATAAACCTTCCACAATCATATAATAATATTTATAAAGCGGGGGAATTTTGTTCAGATCATTTTTCACTTCAATTCTTATTTATAATTTGAAGGATATCAGATCTCTTAGAAATCATCAGCTTTCTTATTGAGCTGAAAGTGTCTCATTAAATTGGCATCTTTCTGTTTTTGACCAGAGGGAGAATGGTGCGTTTTTAACAATAGACTTGTTCTTACACAAAACTTTACCATAACTAACTCATGTTGTTCTTAGATGATAGCAAAAGGCTTGATACCATAGGGTTGCCCTCATTCAACTGTACAATTAGAAGGCTCTTTGTACTGATTTTTTGAGGAATCATATTTCAAGTTATCCCTCAATTATGATGAAGTTTTTCATTGTTAGGAATATTGACTTGTAGGTTTCACAGATAGGCCTTAGGTCAATGTTCTCTTAAAAAGCTAACACAAACATTCTATGCATCAGTGCCTTTTCTTCTAGAAACTTGATAGAAATGCAGCTGCTTGAACCCTAATCCTACCATCCAGGGCCTTTCCATACAGCTCAAGTTTGACAGCCACTGCTTAATGGAACACACAGTTCTAATTTTGAATCATAGATATACTTAAGTTGAGAGGAAACTTCCCTTCTTCTTGATTCTCTATCGTTTTTTTTTCTGTTTCAATGTTTTTTGTGTTAAATTTGATATATGGATAAAATCAATCAAAACTATTTAATACTATAATACCTGCCTTGTATAGTATGACACATGATCACATGAGTCCTGATAAATTTACTCACAATTTGTTTCACTGGCTTTATCAATAAGATGATGACTAACTTGAATTTAGAATCATAGGGACTTTAGCCCAACACTTATCAGGCAGTCAATGAGGGTCATCTTCATTACTGGCTCTTGGGGTCAGGTAATCCTATCCTGGTTGGAATGTTGTATAGTTATCAGTCTCCCTGGCGTTTACTCACTACATGCCATTAGCTCCCCACCTCCAGTTCAGACAAATAAAATGTCCAATTTTCAAGTGTTTCCTAGGAGACAAATAGCCCTCAGTTGAGAGAACCACAGGGTTTAATGATTGAGACTAGATCTACTGGTTGTTTGAGAATCTTTGGCATCACAGTAGAAGCAACTAAACATATTGAGGCCCATAGTACATCTCAGCCTGGTTTATACTAAATCTCTATGGGGCTCAGGACTGGTACTCTTATAAAGCTTGGTAGGCAGTATTCATTTAAAACCAAGTTTGGAAAGAGCTATCGTGACCTTATTTAAATTTAATTTAATTTTCTTACCTGGTAGATGGCTGTAAAACCACCTGTTCTAACCAAACTGCTTTTCTCCTCAAACAGGAGTTGGCTCAGTGGCCATCTCTGTTTCTGAGAATAAATATAGATTTAACTTAACACAGGCTGATCTGATATTTACCTTACATCTATGGATACTTTCAGCTATATTATGGTTGGTAGAATAGTTGCAGAAAAATCTATATAGCCTCTAAAGCCTGAGACATTTATCCTTTCCTTTACAAAACTTTCCTCAATCCTTTCATATATTAGTATATGAAAGTTTCCCATAGAAACTTCATAAGTGATTGGACAAAATAGTTTCTTGTTTTTTATTTATTTATTTGAGAGCGACAGACAGACAGTGAGAGAATAAGGCAGAGAGAGAGAGAAAGAATGGGCCCACCAGGGCCTCCAGCCACTGCAAACGAACTCCAGACGCATGTGCCACCTTGTGCATCTGGCTTATGTGGGTCCTGGAGAATTGAACTGGGATCCTTTGGCTTCACAGGCAAACACCTTAATCGCTAAGCCATCTCTCCAGCCCCAAAATAGTTTCTTGATGACTTTAAGCATTGTACTCATGGTCACAGACAGGAATACTATTTTTTATTAATACAAAGAATAATTATAAAGACCAAGTAATATTTTCTCTCTATGAAACATGGTGTGTATTGCTTATTAATACTTCAATGCTATTGTGATTCAAATCTGAAATGTCCCCACAAACTCATATTTTGAACACTCAGTTCCTAGCTTATGGTGGTATTTTGAAAACTATGGATACTTTAGGAGGTGGTATATGGCTCACAGAAGAAAGTAGGCTTTATAAGCCACACTCATCTCCGTTTCTGGCTTCTTTTCCCTGTGACCTGCTCAGCTGCCATGTGAACAGTTACTGACTAATCCCCTCACTGTCACTGACAGAGCTCTTCCCACACCATCTAAACTGTGAGCTAAAACCAACCTTTCCTCCCTTAAGTTGTATCTACTGGGTATTTTGGTCACAGCAATGAGAAAATTAGCTAAAACAGAAAATATTATTCAAAATCTATCAACCTTGCCCTTTCCTAGAATAAAATCTTTTTATGTAGACACTTGTTGTTGAATAACTGTATTATAAGAAAAAATACTTATGGACATGAACTAAGAATCCCCCCCCTTTTTGGTAAAGTTTCACTCTAGCCTAGGCTGACCTGGAATTCACTCTATAGTCTCAGGGTGGCCTCGAACTCATGGAAATCCTCCTACCTCTGCCTCTGGAGTGCTGGGAGTAAAGGCGTGAACCACCATGCCCAGTTGAACCATTTTTAAGGAAAAAATAGAAACTACAATTGTAAGCATAAGAAAATATAAAAGGATCCTGTGGGCTGGAGGATGGCTTAGTGGTTAAGGCGCCTGCCTCCTAATCCTAAGAACGCTGGTTCCAATCTCCAGCAGTTCCAATCTCCAGGTCCCACGTTTAGCCTGATGCAAAAGTGACGCAAGGGCGCAATGCCGAACTTAACCACAAGGGGGCGCACGCATCTGGATTTCATTCTCAGCAGCTGAGACACTGCTGGTGCGCCCATCTCTATCTGTCTTCCTCTCCCTCTCTCTCTCTGTCTCTCTCCAAAAAATAAAAATAAAAAAAGGAACCTGGGCATGGTGACATATGCCTTTACTCCCAGCACTTGGGAGGCACAGGTAGGAGGATCACAGAGAGTTCAAGGCCACCTTGAGACTACAGAGTAAAGCCAGGTCAGCGTGGACTACAGCAAGATCCTACCTCAAAAAAACCAAAATGGAAGAAGGAAGGAAGGAAGGAAGGAAGGAAGGAAGGAAGGAAGGAAGGAAGGAAGGAAGGAAGGAAGGAAGGAAAATATAAAATGAATAATTTCATATGGTTCTTTTTAAGTAATTAACTCTATAGGGAGTAAATATGATAATTATATTTTGACATTAAGACTAGTCTATTTTTAGTTTATATCAAATGTCTGAACTTTCCAACATTAGGGAAAATTTTAAGAAAAAGAGCTGGCTTTGTAACTATATAAAACTGTATCATTCCCAGATGCCTCAATACATCATAAATTGAAAATGAGCCCTTACTGATATTCTTTCTTGTGTTTCTCCTCAAAATGACACAAAATAAGAATACAGTTAAGTAATAAAACAAAGAGAATGCAGAGCTATGGTTGCTAAGACAACCACAATCATATTTCCTTTGATCTGTGGTGGAGTAGCTACTGCAGTTCAATTCAAGTTCATGTTTCCTCAGGAAGGTTTTATATATGTGCAAAATCCTTATTAAATACAACCATATCACTCCAGTAAAGTCTATAAAAATAGAGATGTAGAGCAGGAATTGACATGGCCATAGCTTTCAGCTTATGAAAGAGAAATGGGAAAAAAAATGGCACTTGTTAGAATATGGGATACCACCAAAACATTTCTTATCTCATGCATTTGTGGCACTATGTAGGAAACTACCAGAAAGGACAATATGAGTTATGCCTAGAGGTAATGTAATGCATAGAGCATAAATGAAATGCAATTATCTGGTAAATTCCATGTAATATAAAAAAGTTTGCAGAAAGGCTGGTATGAACACATACTTACAAAGTACCATTTCATGGATATAATGGTGAATATTTATTTATTTATTTATTCATTTATTTATTTTTGGTTTTTCAAGGTAGGGTCTCCCTCTAGTCCAGCCTGACCTGGAATTCACTATGTAGTCTCAGGGTCGCCTCGAACCCATAGTGATTCTCCTACCTCTGCCTCCCGAGTGCTGGGATTAAAGGCATGCACCACCATGCCCAGCAATGGTGAATATTTATGATTATTATATTATCTTCCTAGTGGAGAAAGGAACAAATTTGAAGAAGTTATTGCTATTATTTTTATTATTAATAACTATCCTAATGCATGTTGCCATCAGTACAGAAGTTTTTATTTTCTCCAGGTGATGATCAATATCATATATATATATTGGTTTTGCGAGGTAGGGTCTCACTCTGGTCCAGGCTGACCTGGAATTAACTATGTAGTCTCAGGGTGGCCTCGAACTCTCGGCGATCATCCTACCTCTGCCTCCCAAGTGCTGAGTGCTGGGATTAAAGGTGTGCACCACCACACCCAGCTTTAAAAATATTTTTTTATTTTTATTTATTTATTTGCAAGCAGAAAGAGAGATAGAAGAGAGGAAGAAAGAGAGAAAATGGGCATGCCAGGGCCTCTAGCCACTGCAAATGAATTCCAGATGCATGTGCCCCCTTGTGCTTCTGGCTTACGTGGATCCTGGAGAATCAAACCGGGATCCTTTGGCTTCGCAGGCAAACGCCTTAACTGCTAAGCCATTTCTCCAGCCTGATAATCAATATCTTTGTACTTGTTACCTTTCTCATTACTGCAAGCAAATATCTGATAAGAAGCAACATGAGGGGGAAGGGTTTACTTCCACTCCCAGTTCCAGGTTATGGTCTATCATGGGGAAGACAAGATGGCAGGAGCCTGAAACAGCTGGTCACATTGCATCTATAGTCAGGAATTAGAGAGTGATGCATGCTCCTGCTCAGCCAACTCTCTCCTTTTCACAAAGTCAAGGATGCCAGCCTGGGGAATGGTGCTGCCCACAGTTTAAAGTGGGTCTTCTCACCTTAATTAAGCAAATTAAGATAATCTCTCATAGGCATGCCCCATGGCTCCTTTCCTAGGTGAATCTAGGTCCTGTTAAGTTGACAATCAATAAAACACCTTTACAATCTTGAAGAGTAGAAGGAGAAGTTGCCAAACTGTGCCTTAAATGAGCTTTGCTCATATTTTGTAACTCAGACACTTCTCATTTCCAAAAGGCTAGAGAGATGGTTGAATGTTGGAAAATGCACATGCATTTTCCCATAGAAACAATGACACATAGTGGTTTGGGTTTCCAGGCCAGCTAATGTGGCCTCATTTCAACCATAGTGCATTTGAGAGATCTGGAAAACAGAGGAGACTCACATTTATGGGATATGGGAATAAGCACTGAGGTAGGGGAACAAATATCTCTGTATTGGTTTCTTCTAAAGGCCTCCAGGACAGAGACCATCTCCTGGAAACCCCACTGGATCCAGGTCTGTAGACGTACTGGACCAATGAAACAATAAGCATGTGGTTCTGGGTTGTCATTTCACGTTCCCAAGACTCAGCCTTCCCTGTGAAGTGGGTATTTGGGACGAATATACCAAGGGTTTTGTTTGCATTTTTCTCTCAGTGTACTGCCCTTAGATCTATGTATAGTGCCTATTATGCCTTTTTCTATTTGTATTATAGGAATAGTAGAGGGTTCCAAAGGAATGAATTTAATGCTATTGCAAAGATGGTGATAGAGTTAAGATAAGGGTTTTACCTCTGGCAGGGGATTGGAAAAGTATATTCTGGGAAAAGAATTTGCTGAACATTTATCACTGAACTGAAAAAAATGTGTAAGAATCACTCCCCAATTTCACCCTCTCAGGGAGTTCTTTTTTGAATAACCCTCACTCCGTCTTCCTAGTATATCTTTTCCAAGCTTTTTTTTTTAACTTCCCTGCTTTTCATTTGTAGCATGTTTGTCACCATCTCAATTTACTTTTTATCGTCTATGCATGGGCCATCCCATAATTCTCTAAAAAGAAGTATCAACTAAATGAATCACTGAATGAACAAGGTCTTAACTTTTCTTCTGAAACAACCAAAAAGATATTTTACAGTATATATCTTACAAAGAAGGAAAGGAAACATTAAAGTCAAAGCTTCTTAACCTATTAAATCTAGTTAGAAGGGCACCATCTTTTTTGTCAGAAAAAAATAAAGGCAAGGCAGTTTAATAACATGAACTACCCATTAAATTCAGTAACCAGAATGTTTGCTTAGATGGAAATTCTCTTGACGAATTACACATAAACAGGTATAAACAAGGAATGCTGCGTGCATTGCAGCTGCATTTTGGGCCTCAGATGCCTGGTTAATATAAAACTTCCCATGTCAGGAGCCAGAAGGCCTTTGAGGCAGTACATGTACATTGAAATTCTTGCTCTGCTCCTTAATACCTGTTGACTTTAAGCAAATAACATGCCAAGCTTATGTTGTCTCGGCATAACACTGAAGTCTTTCTCTCTGCCTTGGAAGACTGTTCTGAGGCTGAAATGAACAAAAGCTAAGACAACTCAAGAAGCAGTCACTCTCACTACTGAGTGCCCAACTCCACCCTCTCTAGTCCCTCTGACCTTTCCATCACAATGAACAAAGTAGAGGGGAATGATTCCAAATGGACCCCTGAAAACACTCTGCTTTTACTTTGAATCCTTTGACTATCATTATGAAGATGGGTAAAATAATGTGATAAGATTAGAGGGAATCTAGACAGCTATAGATGCTTGTTCGGAATGGAGAATTCAAGCTGGGCTTAGTGGCACATGCCTGTAATCCCAGCACTCAGCAGGCAAGGGTAAGAGAATTTCCACAATTTGAAGGCTGTATAGCAAGTTCTAGGACAACCAGGGCTACAAAGAGACACATTGTACCAAGAAAGAGAAAAAAGGAGGCTGGAAGAGGAATAATTACCTTGATTTCTCTGTGTTCCACCCTCAGAAGTAATTTCCCTTAAAACTATTCTGGAGAAGGTTGTGATGTGTCACCAATTTAATATTTGGAGCAAGAGATGGGGCTGAACAGATTTAATATCTTAAAGACAAATATGATTTCATACTGAAATGTTTCTCTCTCCCTCTCTCTCTCTCTCTCTCTCTCTCTCTATCTATCTATCTATCTTGTTTTTCAAAGTAGGGTCTCACTTTGGCCCCAGGCTGACCTGGAATTAACTATGTAGTCTCATGGTGGCCTCGAACTCACTGCAATCCACCTACCTCTGCCTCCCGAGTGCTGGGATTAAAGGTGTGTGCCACCACGCCCGGCCAAAAATGTTTCTTTTGTGTTTATGCCTATGTTCAAAAATAGAATCATAGAAAAAAACACAGTTTGACTTGCAAAAAGCAAGAGACCACCTAAGAATTCAAAAGGTTTTCATATAAATTTTAGTTGATTTAAACTTTAAATTCATTATTCTTTTATAAATTCCCACATTTTTATATCCTAAAATGGTGAATTTCACAACTTGTTCACCATGAAAAATCAGGAAGGAAGTTTAATTATTATATACCCCAGAAGGTGTAGAATACAGACTAAATTAATTGCGATTAATTATAAAATAATTTACAACTTGCCATGTAAAAATTAGCTAAAAATTCTTTTAAAATTATAACTCAAAGAGCTCCAGGAATGGCTATGGATGTAGCATATTGGCAGAGCACTTGCCCAGCACCACCTGAAAATGGAAAAAAAGATAAATAGGTCCTAGAAGAGTAAAATGTTATCATTCTAATATGTCCTTAAAATTAGTGTGTAATATGTACAAATGCATAAGTGAAAAAATCTACTTACAGCACAAATATAATGTTTAATTCGTAAAGCCATATCTTGATGTGAACAATACACCTGTCTTCTTTTGGATCATAATCAAATCACACACATATACACACACAACAAAAGAGAGAGAGAACCACCCACTTGTCTCATTTCCTCCTTTTATAAACAAAATGTTTTACTGTACCCATGTTCACCCTTTCTATTTGCATAAAACTAATTACCTTAAAGCATTAAGAAAGCACAAGCACATATTGAGGATGAAATGAGTCAAAGTGAATTTTGTTATTATACATATCAAACATCCATCTCACATAATTAACTATAGATTGCCTAGCAACACTCAACTTACAAATACCCTGTCTATGAGAACAGCCCATCCAAGAGAACCAGATCAGCAAGAGGGCAGTCTTTCCTCAAACTTCAAGGCAAAAGAAGGATTCCCCTAGGAATCACCCTGGACTTTTTCTACTGGATACTGGCGTGGTGGTGATTAGAGAAGAAAGAGAAAATGGGAAGTCATGATCCTCGTGCCACTGTAGGATTCTCTTCCCATCCTTCTCACCAAGGAATCCATTTCCCATAAGTGTTATGAAGAGTTCCCTGGTTCCCAGGCGGACCCATCACAAGTCCACTGGGCCCACAGTGCAGCTGGAACTATGCTATTAATACTAGGCTGACTTCCCACTTGGAAGCCAACTCTAGCCCTGACAGTCAGCTCTGTTATGGTTAAATGGATTTGTGGGCGGTCCTGGGAGCCTGCCAATTAGAACATCCTTTCTGTGGGAAAATTCCTGCAGAGACCCAAACAACTCACTGTCAAACATGGTTGTAGTCCACAAGTTGGGACAGCCTCAGGCATTGACAAATCAATCCTTATCTTTCCTTTCTGAAAATGTGAGGGTGAACCTTAGAGTGAATTAACACAGGTGAGTGCAAGAAAGTCCAAAATTCACATGACCTGGTCCATGGCAAAGAATAATCAAAGAGAATATTTTGCAATATCATTGATACTAAATGAACAGATTGGTTCCAACCCCAGCACACACACACACACCCCTACACATATATAGACACACTTTGTCATACAGTGTACCATGCAATTCTCTTTTCATCTGTACAGAATTGCTATTTTTTTTTCTTAGGGAAAATATCAACTATGACATAGGCTCCATCTCTGTTCTTTAACTGTTCTTTTCTTCTGAGTTTTACACTCATTCATCCATTTCCTCAACTGGCTTTCCCCAGACCAAAAAGATATCTCTAGGATAACCAGATAAAGAATAGAGCTGCTCAGCCATGGGACAGAAACTGAAAGAACTACAATTGACATGTAACCTCAGGAACATTGTGTTCAAATCAGCTGTGAGACTTATTAATGTAAAAGTCTTCCTGAATATATGGCACTCACATTTGCAAAGGACATTATTCTAACCAAAAGCAAGTGGGTTGTTTGGTACAAGTTGAACCACGAATTCAAATAGTTTATCCACACCCACCCACACACACACCATAGCTAACAATGTAATGTTGGAAATACTGAGTGATTACAATAGCAGATTATAATCTGCAAGGAGATGAAGGATATCCTCTGGGTAGGAGACTTAAAATCACCATTGATGGAAGCTGTGGAGATGGCTGAGTTGCTAAAATGCTTATTGTGCACGCATGAAGACCAAAATTATGATCCACACCATCTCACATGCTGGACATGGCAGCACATGCCTGTAATCCCAGCATTAGAGTGGCAGAAACAGGAGGATACTCTGAGTTTAGAGGCTAGTTTGTCTAGCTCAATCATTTACCTTGAGGTTTAATGAGATGCCATTTCTCAAAAAGGTTATGAATGATTAAATAAATAGGCACCCACACACACACAATCACACATACCCCTCCACACACATGCATACACAAACATGATTAAAAAAATCGCTAACCAATCCAAATAGAGTAATGGTCATACTGAATCAGATACATCTGTTAATTCAGCAGAAGGAGGACAAAACCTTCCATAATTACTGAAATTAGCACAAGAATCACTAGAGACAACAGTACTGAATTCATGATACTGAAGCCTCACTGCTATAGTTTTCTTCCTTAATCGTCATTAAGAATAAAATAGTCCAGCACCCATGGGGAATCTTAAATGAAGTGAGAGAAAATTCGAGTTGATTCCTTAAAATAAATGCCTGAGAATGATCTTTCAACTTGCCTAAAAATTACAGATTCACATACAGAGAGCGAGAGACTAATTTTTGTATATGTACTTTTAAAATAACGTAGTTTCAACCCTGTATTTCATAAGATAAAGGAACCAGCTAAATAAACGTCGTCATGAAAAGGAGCTTTTCTATGAAAATATGTTTTTCCATTTAGGAATACTAAATTACCCAGGTTAACAGTGAGAAGAAACTTTATTAGATTGAGGAGGTTATGTGCAATTCACAAATTAGTCATATAAATAAATATTAAAAGTGACCAGTCTTGCTCACAAGTTTTGTCAATATCCTATTTAGTCTATAATGAAAGACTTATTACAATGTGTGTCAGAACCAAATTTCCTATCACTATATTCCAATGCATTCAAGATTCCTAATTATACTAGCATATTCAATGTGAAAAGACTGCATTTTATATTGTATTTGCTTCAAACTTTGTCTTCTAAGATGTTTCTTTAGAGAATTTATAGGTCTCAGATTTGTCTTTTTGTTGTGTTTATTTCGAGGTAGGGTCTTATTCTAGCACAGGCTGACCCAGAACTCACTCTGTAGCCCCAGACTGGCCTCTGAGTGCTAGGGAAAAAAAGACACATATCACCACAGCCGGCCCATTATTTATTTTTATTTATGTATTTGAGAGACAGCATATGGATGCATCAGGGCCTCTACCACTGCAAATGGACTCCAGATGCATCTGTCACTTTGTGAATCTGGCTTTATGTGAGAACTGGGGACCTGAACCCTGGGCCAGCAGGCTTTGTAAGTAAGCACCCTTGACTACTGATCCTTCTCCCCTGCCCTCAGATTTGTCCTGTTTCTGCTGATTTATTCAGCGTGAGTGAAACTCTTTAATGAAACCCACTGGCTGTTAGCAATTTAGCAGTCACATGGATATGATTTATCACTGAATTTCATAGAGATGCATAATTAAATGATAACAGAGGTATTCTTTTACTTGGATACCATATCGTAAAAAACTTGTGGTAACAAGAAAAGAAACATATAAAACAAAATTTAAGTAGAATTTTTCAACAAAGGCATTTCTGTCGGTTTGCTTTTTTGAGGTAGCTACTGCATGCTACAAGCAGTTTGCAATGCCAGCCACCCTTGAAATCAAAATGCTATACTCTATCTTCTAATGGAAGCAATACCACATTAAGGGAAGTGAAACTTCTAGGGTCAGCACTCATGGTGTCAAAAAGGAAACCCATATGTATGCTGCAGTATAGGTTGTTTTTCAGATTGCTACATGCTGAGCAAGTGTAAGCTATTTCAATATTTAGCTCAGACAATCATTGGCAAGGCAATTTTTTTCTCGCATTACTATGTACAACCAAAATATATAGCGTTGGGGTATTCTCCTCTGCCTGCTTTTGCCCAAATAAGGATACCATTTATCTCTATACTGAGGTTTTTCACCAACATAGAAGGAACTGCTAACCCTTTGTATCTTGGTAGGAGGGAATTAATGAAGCCATACATACATAATAAGACCACTAATACTTGGGACATCATCACTTAGACATGTGCACATTTCCTTTCTTATATCAATTGCAAATTTGTGACTGAGCTTAGTTTATAAAGAATTTGCTGTGAGACAACTTGACTTGGAACTTCTTTTTGACCCATGATTAACCCTGTGACCCTGGCAAAACTAACTTTATGATCAGCCTTAGTCAGTTTCCCATCCAATACTTATTTGCGTTTCCATTTTCCTCCCAGAGTTCTAATGCTTGGCAAGTCAATCTTCCCCTGAGGCCAAGGGTAGATGACCCATCCTGGCTCCAAAGATAGTATTTTTAGTCAGTGGTTGTAACATTCCACTTGTCAAGCATGCTTTAAGAAGGGACATGCATTTCAGATTAAGGTTGGTTGCATAACAGATATGACAAGAGCAATAAATAAAAAAGGAATAGTGGCTTTAATTAAGGTGTAAGTAAGATTCTTTGCTGGGAAAAGATTCTCTGCAACCTGGGCCACTAATAACTTACTTCCTTTTGTTTTTCTGCCATTCAAGTTCCAGACAACTTTATGTAGCAGCAGGAAGCCTTCACTGACCTGGATTTAGTCACATGACCACAAGTAGTTGTGTGGGAGGCAGCAAAAGGTGTACAGAGAGAAGAGAAGGCAAGTAGCTGTCACTGCTACAGCCTATTACCTAGCCCTAACCAATGGCATTTGAAAAGGCTTCTGGAATGCTCCCGCTAAGAGATGACAAACAAGAAGAGATGGCCTGTACTTCTTCTTCTGGACACAGTCACATCTCAAGTGTGGTGTCTGTAACTAATGCAACCCCTTTTTCTACTAACCTTTGAGTAAAGCACAGAGCAGGATGGAACATGAAGGCAGAAAGATCTGCTACCCTAACATTCTATATACGGATCTCCTGCCACGCTGGGCTTCTGCTTATGATGCATTGCGATTTCAGGGCTGGTTAATTTCCTGGGAGTGGGCTGTTTAATTTCCTTGCAGCTGAATTCCTTCCAATTCATTTAACCTGTCTAATAGACCTTCCAAATTTAGAGACAGTTAATTCTCTCACTTGGTGCAGGTTTTCATAAGCTAAAAGCTTGTGAGACCTGAACAACCAATTGATGTTTTATTCACAATAGTCAAAATATGTCTTGATGACTGCCTTAGCATATTAAGTAATGACTATAGTGATATGTTATCTTCCAGCCTAAAATAGAAAAGCAGAAAAATAATATTAAAATTCAGTACATATATCAGGTTCACAATCATTAAAAGATTAATTTACATTTTAGCCAATATTGTTATATAATGATTGCAGAACTCCAAATTGAGGTCATTTGACCAATATTCAAACTTTCAGAAAATGATAAGATCCTGGTTGTCAACTCCTAGTCTCACCACCTACTGGCACTATGATGGAAGGTAAGTAATATGATCTGAATAAATCATAGTTTCTTTAGACATTAACAAAGAAGAGGGATTCTATCTGCTCTGGTCTGCTCAGGCTGCCAGAAGAAAATAACATAGCCTGGGTGGCTTCAACAACACACATTTATTTCTCACAGTTCTGGAAGCTGGAAGGCTGAGGTCACAGTGTCAGCACAGTTAAATTCTGGTGAGGACATTCTTCCTGGTTTGGATACAGTTGCCTTTTCTTTGTGTCCTCACATGGAGAAAACCCTGCTTTTTCTTTTGTCTCCTAACACCAATTCCATCAACCCCCTGCCCAGTGACCTCATCTAAACCTAATCACCTCCCAAAGAACCCATCCCAAAATTTCAATACTTGAGGGAGTTTCCACCTAGAAATTGAAGTCCTTACTAGAAATTCATTACCTAATACCATCTTTTCTCAGGTGTGTTTAAAGGTTAAAAATATGTCACTGGCATAATGGAACTGGCTGTAGTAATAGCAGCCATTGAGGGCACAATGATTAAGTTAGAGGGTCTAGCTCAGATTTTCATTAATTTATACATATTCCTACTACTTTAAAAAACAGTGAAGTTTGCTGGAAGGCCAATGAGAAAATCAGGTGATTACCTTAGTTAGAGAATAAACTGGATATATCAAGAAACTGTGGGTAATCAACAACAGAGCATATACCAAGGCACAGAAGATGACATAACTGAGCAGAAACCACTAGAGAAAGAAGTAAATTAGAGGAAGTAAGTTGGGAGAAATGTAACAGGACAGGTTGAATCAGAGACATAGCATCTATAGTCAGGTAAATGTCTAGCATTGCTAAAGAGTTACCTTTTGCAGTGATAAATTCCTTGACGTTATACATACATTGATATCTCAATTTTCACAAGATCCAACTGCTTTTCTCCTCTTATAGTCTTCCCTTAATAACATAACAATGAATTTCTCCTGCCTGAAATAGCAAAGCATGACGCTGGACTTGAAGCCACAAATCCAATATCAGGGTTAAAGGAATGTATCTACAATGACAAGGTAGGAAACCTAAGATGGAAATGTATTTCAAAAACACATGAGGGATGCAATGCCTACAAAGCCAACTAAGACATTACTCAGAGAGGCAAGAGAAAAAACAAAAAAAAAAAAAAAGGGCTTGAGAGATGGCTTAGCCCTTAAGGTGCTTGCCAGATGCACAAGGTGGCACATACATCTGGAGCTCGTTTGCAGCTGCTGAAGGCCCTGTTGCACCCATTTTCTCTCTCTCTCTCTCTCCCTCCATATATATATATGCCTCTTTCTGTTACTCTCAGACAAATAAAATAAAACAAAGAATTTGTTTAAAAAAGAGTAGTGAAGAAAAGAGGAACAGATGTTGTCACAAAGAAAACAGTGGAATTCAAAGACTGCAGGGGTTAAATATAATAAATAAGGATTCACTCATGAATTTGTCAGTGAGGGCTCCTGTAAAGTTGAAAAATAAAAGGAGATTTAGGAAAGCAACGGGATAAGAGCTAGTTGGCAGACAGTTGAAGAGTTGCTAGGAATGAATACGTGAACAATCCTTATTAGATTTTTCTTTGCTATAAAAGGAAGATAGCCTTAAGGAATGGTTTGCCAAGGAAGAGATTCAACATGAAGAGATAAGAGTGTATAGAAGCAAAGCTGAAACTGTGGTGAAATGCAGTGACCCCAAAGAACTGCATGGAATTTGGACAAGAAAGAGATATGTTTACCTCTATCATGGGAGAAAATTAGGTCTGTGTATTTTATTCATTTGTAATAATCTTTTAGACAAGGACAAAGAGATCTAGCATTTTCTTATAGAGCTATCTAAAACAAAGGAATGGTAAAGCTTTAAATAAGCTTGTTTTAAGCTCACATAATGTTATAATAGCAGCCATATGCTTTTCAGTCATTTGCCAAGTGTTCTTCCTTGCTCTGAATCTTAACACTTATCACAAGGGCACTGGTGGGACTGAACTTCTGGAAGTGACTGACAGATTTTATACTCATGGCTGGTTTATGAATCACCCAGGAAGCTTGAGAGACCAGGATGTTACCTCGTCCAGACCATGGGGTTTCCAGGCGTCTGCCCTATCAGGCAGGCACATCTGCTTCTCTACATGAAGGAAACAATGCCAGAAGAGAGGTTTGGTTGGCAAAGCCACAAGGTCAAGACTTGGCCTCTCCTTCCTGGCTTCCTGCACTGACCTGGAACAATCTACACGACCTGCCTTGGAGCACTTCTGCACTCTGCAGAAAAAAAAAAAAAAAAAAAAAAAAAAACTAAGATAGGAACTACCACAATGAGTTTCAGAATCCCTGAAATACCATTGGATTCATTTACTCATACCACAAGCCTTAACTCATCTCTTCCTATGTGTAAGATACAGCTCTGGGCTCTGGAGAAAGCATATGCTGATAAATAATTTTCCTGTGTAGTACAGAATGTCATAGGTCTTCCATGAAGAGTAATTATTAATAAGGATTTCACTTTATCTAAACGGATGCATCTGTAACTCTTGCTCAGCATATTGGATTACTGTTTACAGAGGATGAGGTTGTTGTTTATTTTTCAGCATGGAAGATACACATGTTGTACTTTTATTTACAGGGTACAGCTCAGAGGATACAAAGCCCAGGGATAAATATTCTGAAACCTAGAAAGAAAGATGAAATAGTCTACTTGTATTATGCCCATTTGGCTCAGGGTTCCTTATCTGTCAGAAGATCCAAGTGCCATGGACAGAAGGGTGCTTTATTGTTATTATCTAAAATATTATTTTCTCTCCTCCTTCATTATTATTTTCCCCAGTTGTGTTAGTTACATCATTTTGATTTCTTTTCCAGGGAGTTATTTAAAATTACTTTAATTGAAGTTTGTAAATTTTAAAATAGTACATCTCATTTTTGAAGATACAACATGCAGATACAGCCAAGATGTTTGAAATTTCTGACTTTCATGAGATTAAATCCTACACTATAATAATGTTCCAAATACACAGTGGGCATTGCTACTCAGAAAATCTTAAATCCGAAAATATGCTAGAATTCAAAAACATCAATGCAAATACTGCAATATCTGAAAACCTCTGAAATGTATCTTTCCAGGTAAGACACGCTTAACTTCTATTGCTGTTGTCAAGCTTCCCCAGCTTATATCTGTTCCTAGTAAACCATACTGTATCTATGTTATATCACATCTATTCCTGTAACCCAAAACTTACTGGCAAAGAAGGAAAGGACTTTATAAGTATTTGTGAAATAAAGTAGCTTACCGAAAAAGTAATTATCATCTTTTTTTTTTTTTTTACTTTGTAGGCTTTCTATTTCCCATCTACCTGTTTTTAGATTTTTCCCAACAAAATGAGTACTCTTCTTTAGGTAGAGTCTCATCAAATAAGACTCATAGCATTGTAAATGAAGTGACCATACATGTCCCAGTTTATTTGGTGCAATTAAAATTTAGGGTTAATGTATCAAATCAGTTACTAATGGTGGCTACTTTTTCCTTTTCCAAAGTATCCAAGTTTGAGTGATGCTATATCACTATTCCCCTTCCAAGCTCTCCCACGGTGTTCTAAATGTAGATTTCAGGACCAGAGGTAATATTTCTTGTCTATAGGACACTGTGGTAGATTCTGTTTATCTTGCTTTCTGATCTCCTTTGGTGATGACAAAATGAGTCTTCAGGCTACTGGTCAGGAGTTGTCTAAGAAAAGCCTAGGAGTGTGCTTCTCAACCTCGAATGTGTTTATATATCACCGAGGTTCTATAAAAATGCATTTTATCTGTATTGTTTATTTATAATGTACATGTGTGAAGGTGTATATAGAGGCCAGAGAACAATCTCAAGTATTACCATCAGGAATGTCATCCACCTTCTTGTCTTTCTTTTTTTCTCTTTTAGAGAGAGAGAGAAGAGAGAGACACAGAGAGAGCGAGAGACACAGTGAGAGAGAAAGAGACAGAGAACAAGCGAGAGAGAGAGAGAGAGAGAGAGAGAGAGAGAGAGAGAGAATGGGCACACCAGGACCTCTAGCCACTGCAAACAAAGTCCAGATGTATGAGCTACCTTGTGCATCTGGCTTACATGGGAACTGAGGAATTGAACCTAGGTCCTTGGGCTTCACAGACAAATGCCTTACCTGCTAAGCCATCTCTCCAGCCCTCGTCTACCTTTTTTGAGTCAGGATCTCTCACTGTCCTGCAGCCTAGTACGTAGGCTAGACTGGCTGACTGGCAAACCCCAGGTATCCTCCTATCTCCTACCCAGCATCAGGATTACAATGCCTGCCATTTTTACATAGGTACCTTTTCACATAGGATTGAACTCAGGGCCTCATGATTGCAAGGCAAGCACTTTACCAACTGACCTATCTCTCCAGCCCCAAAGTGCATTTTCTGTTCATTGAGTATGGAATGGAAATTCTGCTGCTGCTCATCTCAAGACCAAATTTTTATCAGCAAGAGTCTGCAAGTTTTCCTACCCAGCCATGACTTAGAGCCTAGGTATCATGACACACTGTCATTTAGTGTTTGTGTGTATCCTTTGGAAGCCATGGCACTGAGGTTAAAAACGTGCTGCCATCAGTTACTATCAGTGTGACTTTTAACAAGGTATCAGCCTCTCTAGTCACACCTATCTCAGATGAATGATGTGAGGACTAAATGGAATATTAAGTGTAAAATAATACTTTCCATTCACTATAACACTCAAAATGATGGTAGTTAAACTTGTCATCATCATCATGACAGTATACTTTGAGTTCTTCTCTTCTCAACTCTATCCAGCACTTCGTTGCTATTCCCCCATTTTCTTTAAAGCTTAATGTCCATGGACAATTATTTAGAAAACCATCATAGGATAATGAGTAGGGACATACTTTTTTTCTTTTCTTCTTGACATTTTCATACACATATATGATGTAAAATGTGTCCTTTTGTGTGTGTGTTTGTTGCTTTTCTGTGGACTGAGGATTCAACCTAGGGTAGTTCATGTGCTATGAATTTGCTCAGTCACGGCTCTATACTTCAAGCCCAGTAAAGGCATATTTTGAAGATGTAGAGCCAATAAGAAAAGAATGAGGTTTAAACCAAGAAGGTTGTTCTTGTGTCTTGCTCTAGTAGAGATTAATAAAACAAAAGACAATCTGTTATAAATAGTTGTATAATTTTGTATGTATGCTACTTTCCAAATATAGAACTTTCTCCTTTCAAAGGCTATTAAGTACCTACTTTGTTTTATTATTAAAATATCTAGATATGTGATTATAATTAGATAACAAACTCAATAAAATTATAATTCCATAGTCTTTTAAGTATATGATAAATGCTTACATTTTTTCTCTACTTAATACAAGTATGTAAAATTGACATTTTCCCATAACAAACAAACATTGTTTAGATTATAAGTCATTAAATACAAAACATGTGGATAATGCTAAGAAATGGTTGATAAAAATATCCTCATATTCATTTTAGGATTTTGGTCTTATATTCTTGATTCCATGTACATTTCAAGTAATATTTAAAAGTATTAATGACTTCATTGGGTAATGGCTCATAATTCCTACTATGCTAAAAGGTTAAAAAATAATTTGGAAACTCAAAAGCCAAATGAATTAATATTACTTTGCTTCATTATTTATTATTATATAATAATATAATATTACTTTCTTCCAGGTACAAAAGACTATTCATAGAATACTTTTATCATATGTAAATATTAAAAAGTTATTCATAGGCAGGTGTGGTGGCCCATGCCTTTAATCCCAGCACTTGGGAGGCAGAGGTAGGAGGATGACCCTGAGTTCAAGGTCACCCTGAGATTACATAGTGAATTCCAGGTCAACCTGGGCTAGAGTGAAACCCTAACTCAAAAATAAAAGTTATTCACACAAGTACCTAAATATAAAGCTAAAGACTATTCACATTCTGAAGCACTGAATATCAATCATTTATATTTTTATTTCTTTATTAAAAATTAAGATGTTAGGGCTGGATGGGTGGCTTAGCGGTTAAGGCGTTAGCCTGCAAAGCCAGAAGACTCTGGTTCCATTCCCTAGGACCCACATAAACCAGATGCATAAGGTTGCACATGCGTCTAGAGTTCATTTGCAGTGGCTGTCTCTCTCTCTCTCTCTGACTCTTTGTTAAACCATCATTTTTGGCCTTCTAATGAGAGTGTGGTTGCCAATACTTAATCTTAGAATACATAAGTGTATGAAGGTGAGATAACACCCCAATAAATTCCTGCATGTTAAGTAAACTAAAAAAGGAAATGGAAAAAAGGAAGTCTTATACTCCCCTCTGTGAAAAAAAAAAAAAACTACATAATCAACATTCCTCCTAGGTGAGACAGAGACACAGAGAGAGAGAAAGAGAGAGAGATCTACCAAAATTTTTGAAACACATGAGCTAACATTTTACTTAAGAACTTCCTAACTTTTAAAAATAAAATCATGGCTCTGGGATTTTGGAATGTAGAAGGTCTGCATTTTAAGCACATAAATATCCTAAAGGAATTGTCTTCACTCTGAAAAACTATTTAAATCCAATAAGGCAATATTCTGAAGGCCACCCTTTGGGGAGGGCAGTTGAACAAAGCATAGATGAAGCTTAGTCACCTCTTCTCACTTAGGCCTCACTGGACTCGAATGATTAAACAAGTGTGGACTCCTACATAACATGGGTACAGGAGGTATGCGTAAAGTCAACTTGATTTGTGATTCCCCCCCACCATTGGGATTCTGGGTACTAAAAAGTAAAACATAGTGTTTATAGTAAAGCTTATCTTCCCTCTATGTTCAAAATTTATCTAAATTTGACTTAACCTATTGCTGTTCTACAGAGATATCTGCACCCACACACCTGATTAATATTCCAATGTGGAAGCAAGCTCTCATTATTGAGACTAAGCGATTAACCTTTTGGGAATGAAATAACAGAATCGCCATCAATAACCCATGGACATGGTCTAACAATACAAAGACACAGGGCCAGGGCGATAGCTCAGTTGCTCAAGTGCTTGTCTTGCAAGGAGGAAGACATGAATCCAATTTCCAGAATCCATGTAAGAAAAGTAAGACATAATGAAGCATCTTATAATTCCAGCACTGTGGAGGCAGAGGTAGGTGGATCTCTGAGGCTCGCTAGCAGTCACTCTATCCTACTTGGTAAGTTCCAGGCCAGTGAGAGACCATGTCTCAAAAAGAGTTAGTTGGTGCCCAAAGAACAACAATCAAATCAAAAACCAACAGTCAAACAATCAAATCCTCTTCCCATCACATGCACACATACACAAGTGAAACACATTTGTACGCACATATACACCACCCCCACATGCACATAAAAATACAAACAGAAGCCTTAGGAAACACATGTATAGCTAGATCCGCTGAAGCAAAGGACCGGTGTTCTGGAATGAAGGGCCTTTCTTTCTTGCTAAGAAAGCTGCCCTATCTAGCCACCCTCTCTAAGGTAGTCCTGATCCAGAGGGGCTATAAAAGTCACAATAGTAGCTTACTTGGCTAGGTTCTGGTAAGCCCCAGTTTGGATTTTTATTTTTGCAGTGCTTAGGATAAAACCATAGCCTTAGCCAGGCGTGGTGACGCACGCCTTTAATCCCAGCACTCGGGAGGCAGAGGTAGGAAGATCGTGGCTGTGAGTTCGAGGCCACCCTGAGACTACATAGTGAATTCCAGGTCAGCCTGAGCTAGAGTGAAACCCTACCTCAAGAAACCAAAAAAACAAACAAACAAACAAAAAAAAAAACCATAGCCTTGCACATGCCAAGCAAGAATTATCATTGATTAACACTCCAGCCCTAAAACTTGGATCTTAATGGGACCTGAGGTAGTCATTCCTATACACGCGGTAGGCTCTAAGATGCAGCTGTATTCTTCATGGCATTTGGAAGCTTGCTGGTTATAAAGCAAAATTTCTAAGTAAATCTAATCAAGGCAGAAGATGTATGAACTATTGCAAGCATTATGCCATTTCTAGCTGGGTAACTCGCTATAGTTGGAACTTCAAATTTTAAGCTGCCAGTTTTTTACAATTTATTTTTGAAAATAGACCTATAGTCATTTATTCTCTTAATTCCTCAGAAGTAGACAATCTAATACCTCCTTTGTAGCAATATTTCAATGGGTATGTTTACTTAGTTCAATAGGCAACTCAAATAAATCTGAAAGGGTATGTCTTCCCTGGAATGTGCTAATTTCTACTTACTCATGGCTATGCGTGAGAACTTATACTAAAACCTACTCTTCACATGAACAGACAAAAGGGCTTTGTCTAAGTATCTAAATTGACCTCCCACACAGGAACCTAAGTGATAGCAAGCTGTTAACAATGCTTGACTCATCCTTTAAATATCAGCACCCCCTTAAGTCATAGCTCTGATTAAATGTCAACTTCCAAGAAAGCTTCAATAACCATCCTACCAACTTCTTTCCAACATTCTAGCCCCTTATCTTGTTTATTACCAGGTAAAATATTACATATTCACTGTTAGACTCATTATTTTCAGTGCAATCTCTTTAAGAGGAACCAATTATTTTATTCTCTGATATATCCATGATGTTTAGAACACTATGTCTGTTTTGTTGACTTTGTATATGTTCAGCAAATACTTACAGAATGAATTTGTAAATAAAACTGCCCAAAACCAGATGTAACATGTTTCTCTTTCTCTTTATTTTTATTTTATGGTTTTTCAAGGTAGGATCTCAGTCTAGCCCAGGCTGATCTGGAATTCACTATGTAGTCACAAACTGGCTTTGAACTCACAGCGATCCTCCTACCTCTGCCTCCTGAGCGCTGGGATTAAAGGCATGCGCCACCACGCCAGGCTTTCTCTCTCTCTTTTATTTGCAGGGAATAAGTTCCCAATTTAGATCTTATTCTGAACAGATTAGGTCCATGGCCTAAAATGTCTGAGAACCTGAGTTATACACAAAGTCACAACATAAGCAATAGGCTTATTCCCTGCAATGTTTGTAAGTGAAGAAAAGTGTGCAATCATGCTATTAAATGAAAATTATAATGAAATTCTCACTTTATTAGAATTGTTTAAATAAAAAATAATAAAGCAATGATACAGAATGCATATATTTAAGGGTGTGCTGGTTGCTGTTGCTATATCAGAACATTTACCCCCCAAAATTCATCCATAGTAGATAGTTTAAATAGCTCCAAGTGCTATTCTAAACCTCTTTATTGAATACAGTTATGTGTTTACATAGGTATGAATGATGGCCATATCCCTTCCATGTTTTAAGGCTTCCCTGGAGATTTTAGCAATCAAAGCATTACAACCTTGACTGCAGAATACACAGCATTTGTAGAAAGATCTGTCCAAGTATGGTCTATGATTCTCAGCATTAATAGCTTTTTTATTTGTGCTATGTCTGTTATCCAAGCTCCTCGTTTGCCAAAATATTAGCTGCACTGTCAGGGCTGAAGGAACCACAAAAGTTAAACAATGTGTGCATGAAGAGATAAGAATTCTGGATGAGAGCAAGGGTTAAAAGGGGAAGGTAGAAAAGGACAAAAAAAGTGATTGGTCAATGCTGGGTAAAAATAGAGCTCAAGTGGGCTCAAAGGAAAATGATAAGCAAATTAAATTAGAAAGAAAAGAGCAGGAAGATAAAAGAAGTTCAAAACAACCCCAAATTGCCAATTGAATATGAATTACACAGAGAATGCTAAAAATGAGAAAAATAAATATGTACCAAATGGGAATAAGGTTAAAAAACAGATAAGTGGGGCTGGAGAGATGGTTCAGTGGTTAAGGTGCTTGCCTGAAAAGCCAAAGCACCCAGGTTTGATTCCCCAGGACCCACATAAAGCCAGATGCACAAGGTGGCACATGCATCTGGAGTTTATTTGCAGCAGCTGAAGTCCTTGGCAAGCTCATTCTCTCTCTCTCTTTCTCTCTCCCTCTTTCTCTCTCTCACTCTTAAATGAATAAGTAAAAATAATTTCTAAAAGGTCCTCTTACCTCTGTCTTCTCATTTGTGTATTCTCCATGGCTACAAGATACACTCATCAAAAAAGTCTCCTAGACATACATAAGAGATGATTCTGTAAGAAATTCATTTTACATTCCTAAAGTAACTATTTGCACACAACTATATGTTTTATTCTTTAATTACTAAAAGATGCCACCTGTTTTTTTCATTAAACAAATAACATAATCGGAAAAAAATAAATATAAAGATAATGACAAGAAATGAATTCTAGTGTCAAAAGTTTAACAGAGCTAGTCTTATTTAGCATGATAATGATGATGATGCTTGTCAAATTACTTGAATAAGGTGAGTCAGAAATAAAAAAGATGAATTGGTAATAACAAATAGCATTTCCAAATGAAGATGGCAGACTGGATACACGCAGCTACCACTTTTCTTTCCTAAGACCAAAGGGTGATGACCAAAACACCATTTTCAAAAAGGAATTTGCACAGAGGTAGAAGACAGGGAATGTTTGCAGATGAAACCACAGTAAAATGTCACCTGAACCATGAGGCATGAAAGAGAGTTTGAGAGATGACAATGATACAGTCAACCAGCATTAAAAACAGGAGTTGGCCTAAAACAACTTTAGGAGTTGTGAATTCATTATATTCAAAAGACCTTGGCCATTTCCGTCACCCCCACTCTCTGCACTCCCATGTATACAGTACTAGCTTTGCTGTGAACATAAAATCCTTGACTTGTTCACTATGTGCATTGGAGCTTTAAGTTAAAAGATAAAGGAATGAAGCAACTATGAGCCCAGAAGTGGAAAAAGCTGAGTCAAAACACAGCAGACCTTAGACTTATCCCCTGCAAAAGATACACTGTTGAGTGATTGCCTTTTACCCTGCATGGCAGACAAGGCACTGAGACATTTACCCACAATACCATCAGGTCTTTGGCAGAGGGCTGCTCCTATATGGTACAGGAAACAAAGTAGGCTGTAGCCAGAAGAAAAATCCATCAAATAAAAGGAAGCAGGAGCTGGGGTTTTACTTCAGGCAATACTAATAAAAGTGCCTTCAGCTGTGCTACAAGCGCTGACAAAAGGCACATGAGGTCAATGGATGACAGCAATGGCTTTGAGAATAAATGAAGCTGAGCTTCATGCTTTATTATCTCTATCACTGATTCACTGTTCGCCTTGGCAATCACTTATCTCTTCCATCCACAGTTTCCTCCTCTAGAAAATTAAGCTAAGAACACCCAATTGTGAGCTCTATAGAAATAGTAAATAATATGGTGCATGTGAGAGATTGTTAGCCAGTGTCTAGCACTTAAGGAAAAATACATATGTCACCCAATCTTATTGTCACCGTATTCCCTTCTTTCTGTCTTCATGTTCCTGCCTTCACATGTTGTATTCACTCATCCTCCTTTAACCTCAGTTCCCGTGAGAATCCTAATCTATGGTATCTCCCATTCCTTGTTTTCTTTCAAACTTCATTTAAGCTTCACATGAAGCTCCAACCCCCAGCCCTACATCATATTGAGGTTGTCTTCACTTGAGAACAAAAAGAAGAACATGATATTATATATACCATAAATTATTTAAAACAGCAATATTAAAAATGTCTAGAAAATAAAAGTACATTGATGCAAAACTTTTTTAAGGTTTCAGAATGTGAGCACAAAAAATGAATCAAAGCACCCCTTTCTCACGTTGGCTTTGTCATTTAATAGATGGTGTAGGGCTGGAGGGATGGCTTAGCGGTTAAGGCACTTTCCTGCAAAGCCAAAGGACACAGGTTCGACTCCCTAGGACCCACGTAAGCCAGATGCACAAGGGGGCGCATGCATCTGGAGTTCATTAGCAGTGACTGGAGGCCCTGGCGTACCCATTCTCTCTCTCTCTACCTGCCTATTTCTGTATCTCTTTCTCTCAAAGAAAACAATAAAATAAAATAATATAATAAAATAATAAAATAAAATAAATGGTGTAGCCTCTCCAAGTGCTTACAGTCTCTTCTATAAATTGGTGCTGAAAATGCCTATCCCCCCTCCTTCTCACAAAGCTGGAATAGTTATGTGAATGTTACATGAGTGGAGTCTGTAAATTCTACAGCCTTTGTCCAATGTAAAAGCATGGTACCAATCACAGAGTTTAAGTAATTTACCAATCTTGTAGTCACATAAAAGGAAAAAATATTCTGCCGGAAATAATTATGCCATATCTGAAATTCATTAGTGTGTCTCTGACATCAAGAAATTAATGAGCTGACTGTTAACCTTGTTTGATTTAAACTCTAATAAGATTCAAAGATCCTCTACATTTGCTACAGATTATTAATCATTGCTGAGGGCTTAGCATTGCTTTTTCCTGCCCTTTCATCTACCTATACAAATGAGGTGCTGATCTCCAGTGAATTATTTGAGGATCAAGGGAAAAACATGTCCTTTAAAAATAAAGTCAATGCTCCTTTTTAACAAAGCAAAAAATATCCAGTTATCTTCCTTTAAAAAATGTGGGTTTCAATGGATTATCTTTCTTAAAACTTGTCCCATGTTAGTATAAATGATCTGAAAACAATGGTTCCTGTCACAGTGCATATGATAAATTCCATTTTACACCGTGCCCAGTCTTTGCTCACACAAGACACTGAACCTCTCGTGGAGACATCTCACATCATTGCCGTAATCCTTTCTGTTTTCACAGTGGAACAACAACCTGAACAAACAAGAATGCTTAAATATAGTCTGCCTTTATCATTACCCTGTCACTTGGGTTCCCTAGCATTACGCCTTGGTCACTGTTGAATTTGGCACTGGGACAGATAAAGCATTCAAGAAGCTGGAATCTACCCTTCAAAGATGACAAAGAGAAATCTGCAAACAAATTATCTTCTGGAGAGCGTGGAATTCTATGAACTCACAGCAGTAGTAAAAAAAAAAAATGCATCATCAAATTGGACAAATAAAATCCTTAAACAACAAATAGCAATATGTATGTCTTCAAGCCCCTAAAAAGCCATGACATATATGCATCCCTTTCCACATCAGTCTGTTATTTTAGTGATTTCAACCACCCACAACAAAATCTTAAATCTGGAAGTAACCCTAAAGTTTTCACATAAACTTTCTTCTCTAGATATCGAAGTTCTGAGACCCCCTTGGCCTATAGTTGATGGGCTTCACATTATGTTCATGATTCAGGTTACTTAATAAGCTGGTTATCTGGTTTCCTATGGCAGCCTTCAATGATGCCTTAGTTAGAGAAAAGCAGCATGGATCTGTGAGGTGGGATGGAAGACCTTAATAGAAAGGAGAAAAGATAAATGTCTCCAGTGATTGGGGCTAGGCAAACATTCCCATATACCTCCAGGCTCTCTAGAGGACTCCCTGCCACAGCAGAGCTTTGCTAAAGGACTTCCACAGTGGAGGCTCAAATGTGTAGAGCAATGAGGCTTGATCTGACTTCAGAAGCAAGAAACTCTGTGTGGTTCTTGACTCCTTGCACTCATCCAGAGCAACTTCTGTCCCACAGTCTGCCTGACTGAGAATGTGGGACTTTCAAAGGCCAAGAGTGTGACAGTGTTGAATGTACCCAACCATGAGGTAGATGTGCACCATGCATTATATATATCTTGACACTTTATATGAAGTATATTTTTAGATTTTATACTAAGAATATTGAGGGAAATAAAATCAGCCTTAAAGGATAGAATGTCTATTATGAGGAAAACTCACTAATCCATTTTCTTAGCAGTAATTGATCATTAGATTTTCATCCCATATTAAATTGACTAGCGATGCTGCTACGCACAAATTCTTGGACTGAAAAGTGGCTTAGCTCTGTTTTGTTCACCTAACAGAATCATCTGGAATGATGCACATAGATCATACAGGTGTTCTGATGAATGAATTGATGAAATGCATGTTGAATTTCTGCATACGTGATGCCACATAGGTTCCCTAACTCATACTTCTGATTACATAACAGAA
This sequence comes from Orientallactaga sibirica, assembly GCA_036365145.1. Classification (NCBI taxonomy): domain Eukaryota; kingdom Metazoa; phylum Chordata; class Mammalia; order Rodentia; family Dipodidae; genus Orientallactaga; species Orientallactaga sibirica. The sequence continues at coordinate 9,215,214 of JAEOAD010000840.1, forward strand.
TGAAATAGTTACATTAAGTATTCTGAAATCAAAACAATTGGACCATAATTAATATATATCAATTATTTAACAAATACTAAAGAACTTAAAGTTGGCTTTTAAAAAGTATGGGTTCTCTATCTCTTAACAAATCTGGATCCCAGTAGAAGGATATCATGCATTTTGTTTCCTATATTGTGAGATTTTACTGCAGCCATTTTTAAAATTTATATATTTAATTTATTTATTTGTGTGTGAGGAGAGAGAGAGAGAGAGAGAGGAGGGGGGATGGGGGCACAAGGGTCTCTAGCCATTACAAACTCAAGACGCATGTGCCACCTTGTGCATGTGGCTTCTGTGGGTCCTGGGGAATCAAACGTGGGCCTTAGGCTTCATAGGCAAGCACATCAACCACTAAACTATCTCTCCAGCCCCCCCCCATTCTTATATAGAATACTCTAGAACATTTTTCCTACTCATAATATAGCTTAACATTCTGAAGTCAAAGAAGTCAGTCAATATATAATATAAATATGACATTAAGTGAGGGGATGTCATGTTTTTCCAATTTTCCAAAATATTTTTAAATGCTCCAGCAGGATTTCTTTAAGAAATATGTCAGAGAATCGTGTGACGTACCGTACAAACTACTTGAAAACAGAAACTTTATCTCTGTGTGTGAATGTTTATGTGTCTTCATATATTCATATGGGGGGAGTGCATGTGTGTGGATATGCATGTGGAAGTTAGAGTATAACCTCAGGTGTCATTCCTCAAGCATTGTTCAATTACTTTGAGACAGTGTCTATCACTGTCCTAAGGCTATCCAAGTAGGCTAGACTGACTGGTCAGGCAATCCCAGGAATCGTCCTGTCTCTACCTTTTCAGCATTGGGTTCACAAATGCTTGACATTTTTACATGGATTCTGAGGATCTAACTCAAACCTTCATGCTTGCAAGGTGCACACTTTGCCAATTAAGTTAGTTATCTTCCTAACCCCTAACATAGACATTTTCATCTGAAATTTTTATCTTTTCTCCTTGCTTATAAGGTATGCCACCATAAGTCACATAAAGTATCAGAGGATAAGTAAGTTTTGAAGAAAGATTCAGATTTAAAATATTCTACTGGCTCCCGAGAACACATCTGTAACTTTAAAAAAAATTCAAAAATACAGAGAATGACCTCTTTAGGAGCTATCAATAGATCAGAACATCAATGTAATTTAAAAATGTAATGCTCCGTGACTCTATCCTCCTCAAGTGGTGTTTTAATTAATTCAATTTTAGGGCTAATTTTAATTTAATCACCAAACCAAACCTGTGTGTATATTGACATTCTTGAGCCTGGACTGAATCTCCAAGACTTCTCTGCTTCAGTAGAGAAAACAAGAGGAAAAAGAGCCTTGTGAGATTTTCAGCTGGGTGTGGTTCCTGGATTTGTAATTACACTGATTCCCCCATGAGTCACACTCATTCCTAATATATGCCAGACTTTCCCTTCTTGGATGCTTGAAGAGAAACTTCCATTCAACAATGGAACACTGAAAAGTGGTGAGGAAACCATAAATTCTGTCCAGCTCAATCAGACACAAGACTGCCTCATGTGCCAGAGTAGTGATCCTCCCACCTTCCCATGTGAGAAGGACCCAGAGGAATGGTGAAAACACATTCCTAGGCCAATCCCTCAGAGTTTTAGGTTCTTTGGGGTCCTGATGGGGCCCCATGATTCAATACGTGTTACAGATGAGGTGCTACACTGGTTTCCTTGGCCTCAGAACCCTTGACTTTGGAATCACAAAAGTCTTCATTATGGGGCTGAGCTATCTCTTATAGGATATTCAGCAGCATTCCTGTCCTCCACCGACCAGATGCTAGAAACTCCTCCTTCCACAGTGCATCTATACATTGCCACATGTCCTCCGGGAACCAAGTCACCATGGAGAATCACTGGCTCACTGGCTTAAGAGCACAGGATCTGAAGAAAGGAATTCTAAATTGGAATCTGCCCAAAACATTTTGCTACCCCTGCTATGCTTGGTATCAAGGGTTACATGGTTAAATAAGGGTGTTATTGTGTGTCCCTCATAAAGCTGTTGAGATCATAGACCTAATGAGGATGTGTTTGAACATGTGGCACAGGATCTGATCTCTAATCAGCGCTGCATAAGAGTTTGTGAGTTCTGTGTCAAAAAAGATAGTTTCTATGAGCCAACACCCTCCAAACTCTGTTACCATAGATGGATAAGACAAATTTGAGTACATACATTATTTTTAGAAATCTAGTCTTCACTCAGTTCAGAGTCAAGATAAATCGAATATCTACTGCTATGATCAAAAGTCTTCAAGGGGCTGGAGAGATGGCTTAGCAGTTAAGGCGTTTGCCTGCAAAACAAAAGGATCCCGGTTCAATTCTCCAGGACCCACATAAGCCAGATGCACAAGGGGGCACATGCATCTGGAGTTCCTTTGCAGTGGCTGGAGGCCCTGGCATGCCCATTCTCTCCCTCCCTCCCTCCCTCCCTCCTTCTCTCCCTCTCTCTCCTCCTTTTTCTCTATCTCAAATAAATAAATAAAATATATTTTTAAAAGTCCTCAAGCCTAGTTCCATGATTAGTACAACAAAACATGATGGGGTGAAACTATCTTGATTTTAAGACATAGGTGTATTTCTCAAGTAATTTTGAAAGCTACACGGTATGACAGTTTTTTTTTTTTTATTAAATCTCTGTTATACCAACCACCATAGAAGAATAGAATCAGTTGTTGTCCAAGGAACAAAAGCAAACACAGAACCAGCATGGTGGCCTTAGCTTTTAATCCTAGCAGTCAGGAGACAAGAGGTAGGAGGATTGCTGTGAGTTCAGGGCATGGTGACCTTAGCCTTTAATCCCAGCACTCAGGAGGCAGAGGTAGAAGGATGACTATGAGTTTCAGTCCAGCCAAGGACTACAGAGTGAGCTACAGATCAGCCTGGGATAGAGTGAGACTCTGCCTGAAAAGAACAACATTCACAACAAAAAGCAACCAGAGGCTAAGAAATTCCTCAAGAAACCGGCTAAAAGGTGAAGGCAGCATTTATTCCCTACTTTATCAATACCCTTCAAAGGAGCAATACTGTCAATTTGTCCTTTGGCCACCAGGGGGAGCGCAAAATTTTTTCACACAGTCACAGCATTTGGCAGAGGCAAGTTACTGGGGCTGAGGGACCAGAGTTGAATAAACCTTTTAGTTACTTCCTAACAGGATAAAAATATCTGCTGGCATGAATTCAGGAGCAAAGTCTGTACGAATCACTTCTGTATACAAAGTTCCTTTAAGCTTTTTTATTCCAAACAACTGAAGCAACAGCTATTTTTGATCCTGGAAGACAACAGATGATAAAGTTAACTATGTCTTGGTGTTCTTTTCTTCTGTACTTTTAGGATAAAGCATTAGGAATAAGACAAGTAAAAACTAATCTTATGTAAGATGAGAAGGCCCTCCTGAAATCTGGAGACAAGAAACGTACATGGCCAGTAACCAATAGATTTTGTAATAAAGAGGACCGAAAAAAAAAAAAGTGAGTTGTAAAAATAGAGTGGATGTCCATTTAGTTTCTGTAAAACAAGTATTGAATGATAAAAATGGCAATAAGAATGGGTGTGGTGATGGTGGTATTGATATAGCAGTTGGTTGGGGTAGTCCCTAGGGTGAAGACGAGATTTTGATTAATTATTAATGTAAATTGCATTGTCAATGATCTGTCTTATGGAGGTAGGCTTTGATTAATAATCAGGGCTGGAGAGATGGCTTGGCAGTTAAGGTGCTTGCCTGCAAAGCCAAAGGACCCAGGTTCAACTCCCCAGGACCCACATAAACCAGATGCACAAGGTGGCACATGCATCTGGAGTTGATTTGCAGTGGGTGGAATTCCTGGCATGCCTATTCATTCTCTCTCTCTCTCTCTCTCTCAAATAAATAAATAAGTAAAAATAAATGAAAAAAAAATAAAAATCTCATCTTCACTCTAGGAAGATACAATAGTCTTTTAATTTCATTTTATAAAAATGGATTTTTGGTTATTCTAATCATTCTTTTAAAAATTGTCAAAGCATACAAAAGCAAAGACAAATAACTAAATAGAAAGTGTAAAGGTTCTTTTAACAAAATATTAAGTTTAAAACTATTACATAGACATACTTTTATTTTCAGAAGAGCTAAACTTGTGGAGACTCACTTTTCTTTTGCTGAGCTTTGGTCCCTTTTCATTGATGTCCAAGGAACATAAGTTAAGAATATACATACTATATGTACTAAGTCATATAATCAGATATTTCTATTATTAAAATTCATTGTAATTCTCTCTATAGTTGCAACTTTTTCACAATGAACAATACCATTTTGCATTGACTAACAGAAACTAGAGCTTCCCAGGATATACCCAGAATAAACCTCATCTGTATTTGAATCTAAATCATAGGGTGTATATTTATTAAACTGTTTCCTGAATCAATAAGAGTTACTGAGGTTTTACCCAAAGATATCAAAATACAAATGGGATCAACAACAACAAACCCAAGAAAGAAATGCACCTGTAATGAAATTCGAAAATAACAAGGCCAAAGCAGCTTCCATTGCCATTACATTTCACGTGGATTTATCCGCTAGAGAGATGGATATGGGATCTCTAATCACATCACTAGCAAATATTATTTTTGGTGTTGAGATTTATAAACCCCACATTGTTTATTAGTTATTTTATTTTCTCTTGGCTAAAATCACTCTGAGCCTTGAGCCAAAGTCTCCTGTCCATAAATGACATCAATCAGAATGGCATTTGCCAGAACATTCCAAAATCAATAAGGCATGTATTTTTAAGAGCCACTCTGTTAGCTATCTTTAGATCAGCAAACGAAGGAGTTCTGAAGAACCAGGACTGGGAGTTCCACAAGGAAACATCATGCTTCATGGTTCCTTGTGGAGAAAAAAAAAAAAAATCTGAAAGCTCTCAAGAGGATTTTATTATTGGTCTAAAGCAACTTGAAAAAAATTCAGGATCCCTAAAGAGTGTGATCCTTGCATTATAAGGGCTTGCCAGCTGTCTTCTCAAAGTGAATTCAATAACTAGGAGTTAGATCTAAGATCAGGTTGAAATGACGGCAAAGAGAACTATCAAATTCAATATGTTACTTTCTCTCTTCGATCACCTTCCTCACAAATCAGCTAAGGGCTAACACTTTTCATAGCTTTCATTTTGGAGCCTTGACCTATGGTTCTTGCCATCAGTAGCTTTGCTATTTAGAACCCAATTTCTTACGCATACCCTGAATATAATGCCTGAAAGTGTGGGACTTCACATACATACTCACTCTACAATTGGCAGCAAAAATAGCTACTTCAGAGGCACATATTTCCACTTTGTGTACAAAACTCAGTTGGTTATGGTTTATGAAGAAATGGGCTAAGGGGTGATGACACTTGAAAAATATGAGAATGGGAGAATGGTAAAATGATCAAACTTTAACAGGAAATAGAGCTTGGACCTAGAAAGTGGAACAGGGTGTTTCCTCTTGCCTTGAAGCATAAGCTAGAAAACACATGAAGTGTATTCACGTAGTTATCCTGATGCACAGCTGATATTTGGGGGTGCAAATAAAGGAGTAATAAATGTTTAATGTTTGTGCAAAACAGTGCAAAGAATAGTACAGTATGATTTTAAAAAAACATATGAATAAAAATATAGAAGAAGCCAGGCGTGGTGGCGCACGTCTTTAATCCCAGCACTCGGGAGGCAGAGGTAGGAGGATCGCCGTGAGTTCGAGGCCACCCTGAGACTACATAGTTAATTCCAGGTCAGCCTGGACCAGAGTGAGATCCTACCTCGAAAAACAAAACAAAAAAAAAAGTATATATATATATATATATATATATATATATATATATATATATATATATATGAAGTGTTTGGGGATTTATTTCAATGGAAGAGTCCTTTCCTAGCAAGTGTAAGGTCTTGGGATGAATTCTCAAAACTGGGGAAAAATTATTGGATGGACAATGAGATGCATAAAAGGCATATAAAAGAGTTAAATATTCCAATTTCAGATAAGACTATAGGTACCTATATGCAGCAGTACCCCCCCACCTCATACACAGCCAAAGTGTTTGTAGCAGACAGCTTCAGGTTCACTGAGATGAACTTCCAGACCAGGCACAGTTATGGAGGAAGGGATATTATTTATTGAAGCTTACCCATCCAGGGGAAGTTCCAATAATGGCAGAAGAAGCTGGCCTGCCTTCACAGGGCCAAGCAGAAAGAGGAAAAAAAAACCAACCAGGCACACAGCACACAGAGCAAAGCTACCACCAAAAGCCACAGCATACTTCAGGAACTCCTGCTAGGCACACTTTGCATATCTTTACAATGGAATCTCAAACCCACCACCACTCCTTAAGAACCACCCAGTGACATTGCCTCTAGCAAGGTGATGCAGATGTTTTATTATAAACTAATAAAACAATGAATATATTGGGGGCCATATATTCAAACTACCACAGTGTTTATCTGTAATTAAATTTCCTCCACTAGAAAGAACATGGAATCCCTGGAGAGTAGTGGAGTCCATATGTTCTGGCAGGAAAATTCAGGATGGGTCTAAAACCCTTTGCTGTCTGCAGAAAGCTCATATGACAACTTGAAGAATTCTCACTAACAAAGGTATGATCATTTAAGTGTCAAAAAGAAAGCAATTTTGTGAAGAGCCAAGCCAGCACAGGGATACTTAGGGAACACGACATGCTCAAGAAACGTGCACATAATTTCAATCAGGAACATTTTATGGAACCGCACCACAGGGTAAACCCAGATATGTGTTGTCAAATTCAAGTTCTATTGCATTACACTAGGTCAAGTTGGGCAGTAAAATGTTTTCAAGGTTTCTCAAACTGACTAGGGGATGGGGAACAATATTCCTCCACCCTAGCTACATATGAAAATCATCTGGGAATAATGTTTAAATATCAGTCCCTGGGCAGTACCCAAAACCAGTTCAATACGAATACACAATGTAATGCTATTCAGGCATAGAAAGAATGGAATCCTGTCATTTGTGGCAATGTGAATGGAACAGGGAGAACATTATACTAAATTAAATAAGACGAAGAAAGACAAGTAACATATGACCTCACTCATCTCTGGAATTCAAAAGCTTCACTTTTTAGAAGTTGAGAGTAGTATTAGAGGTAGTATTAGTGGTTATTAGAGGTAGGAAAGAGCAGGGATATGGAGGGATGTGAAAACCTGATCTATGGCTACTAATTTATAGTTAGGTAGCAATTCTTAGGTGTTATTGCACAGTAGGGTGAGTATAGATAGCAATAATGAACTATGCATTTAAAAAGCTTGACAGAAGAACCCTGAAAATCTTTGCCATAAATAAATAATAAATGTTTAAGGAAATAGATATATTTGATCTGACTTGAGCAGTACACATTGTAACATGCTTCAAAACATTCCATGGCACCCCATTAATAAATTCAATTTTGATCTATCAGTTTAGAAAAAAATTCAAAAATACATAAAATTAGAATCATTGGAGCAGGGACTCATGTTTTGGCATACTTAGAATGCCCTTTAGACTATTCTGGTAATTGCTAGGAAGCACTAGACCAAAATACAGCATGACTAGCCATCCAGATGACTTTCCGGATTTTAGCACTGAAAGTCCCACGTTTCCATAAAGTCTTCAGTCCTGGGAAAACAAAGACAACTGATCATTTTCTCTAATCAGGCAATAAAAAGATGTCATAGAAGATTTCAATGAAAATTACATAATAAAGTTCTGTAAAAAGATTGAATATTAGTAATCTTGATTTCTCAGACTATAGGACAAGGCAGAGAAAGGTCAAAACTCACAACTATATAAATGACTATACCTGAATAGAGACCCACTAATAGACAAGGACTGGGTTGCCAAACCCTAGTTCTTTATTTCTTAGTTCAAAATTTTTGATGAAAGCCGGGCGTGGCGGCGCACGCCTTTAATCCCAGCACTCGGGAGGCAGAGGTAGGAGGATCGCCGAGAGTTCGAGGCCACCCTGAGACGACATAGTTAATTCCAGGTCAGCCTGGGCCAGAGTGAGACCCTACCTTGCAAAACCAAAACAAAAAAAATTTTGATGAAAAAAACCTTAAATTTTAACTTTTAAGACATATTCTAATAACTCAAGAACTCTATATCCAGTCCCTGTTTTCATTATTTGTGTCAATAACTTTAAAATGCTGAGAAATATACTAATTCTAAGAGTAAGGTTAATGCTGATGATGGTGCAATTGCCAGTACTAATCATCATTTCAGTTCTAGTACAAGCGTTATTATGAATCCTAACACAGTTACCAGTACTTACATTAATACAGATACTAGTACTACTACCAGTAAAATATATGGAACTAATGAAATAATTAAATCCAACTTTGGTCCTAACACTATTCAGCTGGGTATAATAATATCTTCTGAAGCCACCCATTAAGATATACAAGTTATGTTTCTTCTTTAGGGGGAATCTTTGAATTGTTTGGGAGAATCTCATATATTAAACTTGTGATTTTAATTTATAATACTTAGATTTAATCATGAATTCACCATTTAAATAGTTGAGATGAGAGCTTTTTTTTCTTGCCACAGTAGACTGCTGCAGAAGTTTGTCTTCCAGACATTAATATGGCTGCTGTATTCTTGACCTCATTACCTGCACAATAGCTGTACAATATTGGACCCATCAATATTTCATCAAGAATGAGGGAGTTATCAGTAGTTCATGGTTGCAGGAAAAGGAGTTACTGTCTACAATGGTGTAGTCACTGGTAAGTTACATTTCCTGTGGTAAATAACCCCCATCCATGTTCATGCAAGCAATACTTATTCAACTCAGTGGGACAGACATACACACAAACAGGAGGGAACAAGAGAAGGTAATAGGAGTTTATTAGGATCAAAAAACATTACATGTCTGTGTAAAAATGGTCAAAAAATAAAACAACAAAAATATAACTTGATATACTGATTATTCCTCAAAGTGAAAGTGGATGTTAATTTTGTTCAGGTGCGCAGCTGAAATTTCTGGCTTGGAAAAATCCTGGTGTGGCATTTTTTTCAAAAAGTGTGGAGCTCAGATCTCAGAGGGTCCAAGAAGAAATCAATGACAATTCCTAGAAAGTCAGAAGAGGGAAAAGAACAGAGCAGGCACAGTAAATCCATCCTTCAGTCTGAATGAGAAAGCCAAAAATGCCCATGAACACACACTGTGCTGTAGGAAACTCCACTGCTAATTCTCTTGAATAAACATGAGAGGCCATTTTGGAGTGACTGATACTAACTAACATTGGGAGTCTGTGCCCTAAGTTTTAGCATTGAGTCAATTTATGATTTCCTTTATACAAATCCTCTGAAGAAACAAGATAAGACTTTGAGAATGGCACTTCACAGAAATACTGGCAAGGAAACTGAAGGGACGATTACTAGGACACTCAATGTGTTCTAGAGAATATGGGGTTTGGGGAGAGGCCAGCTATGCAGTTAGAGTGCAGGTGAGTGGCCCATCTTGTGGGCAGGGGAGAGGTGAATCCAGACATGACGAGATGCTTGAGGCATGGGATGGGTTGCCCCGCCCAGAGCTACTGGCCATAATAGGAACCTGGGAGCTTTGCAGACATGAAGTGTTACATTTTAATGCTCAGGTGGGGCCATATGGGCCTAAGAGCACACCTTTTAAATAACATACAAACCAAGCCCAATAGTCTGAAGTTAAAAATAACAAGTACACAGGGATCAAAAAAGTAAACACTTCAGGATCAAGTAAGTAAAATATATTCTCCCAGTGTCTTGAAACACACGTAAATTCACCAAATGTGAGCATGTCGTCTAAGGATGAAAAATCAATAAGAGGAAGCACAAAGCAAAAGAAAATAAATCTATAAATAACAGTGAGTTAAAAAAATGTGTCAAATGGTGACGAGAAACATAGATAGGAACTACAGATAATGATTTGCTGGCAGAAAAAGAAATATCCATTCAAAAACAAGGGTTTTCAGGTGAAATGAGGTGAATAGCTGAAATTAAGGCAGCAATCAAAATCAGGTCATGGATTATGTGGACATCATTGCACCATCAATTTCCTTGCAAGCCCAGGTCTAAAAGGAAAAACACTGGGAGGTGGGTGGGGAAATCACTTGGTTAAAAACAATGTCAACAAACAGAAGGGATAGAGAGGTTGTTGACAGTAGAAAACAAGCCACAGGTCAGTATGGGAAGATTAGCAATGCAAATGGAATCACAGTTAGATGGCCCTTCATCAGTGGATCCACCCAGGATGTATTCTGGGACCATGTGGGGAGCTCTACACATACCAGTGGCCCATTATGGACAATTAAACTGGGCTCTTTAGGACTAAGGCTTTGAGCAGGAGGTTACTTACTAACCCAGCTAAGTCCATTGTGCAATGTGGGCCTTATACAACCCATCACTTTGCATATCCATTCTAAAACTGTGATAATGCCATATCACTAAATTATCAAGTCCAAACAACCTCTTGTACACAAAGTGCTCCAGTAATTGCAGACAAAGTCATTTCCTTATTTTACATGGCAAATAAATGGCTCTGTTTTTCACTTGATTGAAGAAACTTTAAAATTAAGAAGGAAGAACGTTTTCTTCACTAAGAAAGTAAAGGGGGGAATATGTTTGTGTAGCTTGTAAAACACCAATTATTTCAGACATTTGGAACTATCTTTAAATAGAAGCCAATTTACCAATGCTTTTCACACTGACAGCAACTCACACTGTTACAAAATAAGAATGAGTAACCATAGATGCTGAATAGATGGTTAGTGGATAAAGTACATGGCTCACAAGCATGAGTACCTGAGTTCAGAACTTCAGCATCCACAAAATTACTGGATGTTGTGGCAGACATTTATAATTCCAGACAGAAATTGGACCAAGAAGGGAAGCGGAGATAGGAGAATCCACTGGAAACTCTAGGGACAGCTACACTGATTAAAGCAGAGATTAACAACATGAGACCCTGTCTCAAAGGAGGTAGAAGGTGAGAAACAAAACTGAAAGTCACACTCTGATCTCTATAAGTGCATATGCCCTCTCTCTCTCTCTCTCTCTCTCTCACGCACACACACACACACACACACACACATATATACACACACACACGTAGTTTGGATGTGAAATATTCCCTGACAGGCTCATGTGTTTCAACACTTAGTCCCCACTTCACGGTACTGGTTGGTGAAGTTGTGGAACCTTTGGGACATGGGGTGTCTCTGGAAGAAGTAGGCCATTAGGCACAGGTCTTGAAGGTTCTATTTGCCTCTGTTTCTGGTCTATGCTGCCTCTTTCCAGCAGTCTGTAGCAGTAATGTGAAGAGCCCCAGCCATGCACTCCCACTGCCATGGATAGAGCTGCTCCTACATCATAACACTCCCTACCATAATGAAGTGACACCCTATAAAACCATGATCAGAAAGAAATCTTTGCTCCTATGAGTGGATTCTGCCAGGTCTTTGTGTCACCAACACAGGAAGCAACTACCATAAAATCTGATTAATTTCCATAGACTGTGAAACGTAAATAGATTATTTTTTTCTGTTTCTATCTATACATCAGTGGTTATCAACTAGAAGTGATTTTTGTCCCCCCTGAAGAGATGTTTAACGATGTCACTTTTGTGCCTCTTTTGTGAACAGGATATCATGTGTCTCAGGCTGGGCTCCAAATAACTATATAGTTGCAGATGATGATTTCTGATCCATCTGCCTCTACCTCACAAGTATTGGGATTACAGACATGTACAACCACTCCTAGTTTATGAGTACTAGAGATGAAACAAGGACCTCAGGGGTGCTATGTAAGCACTCTACAAACAGAACTACATCCCCAGATCTCAGAGTTTTTAAAAAATATATTTATTTTTATTTGTTTATTTGAAAGAGACAGAGACACAGAGAGGGAGAGAGACAGAAAGAATGGGTGTACCAGGGCCTCCAGCCACTGCAAATGAACTCCAGACACATGGGCCACCTTGTGTGTCTGGCTTATGTAGGTCCTCAGGAACTGAACCTGGGTTCTTTGGCATTGCAAGCAAGTACCTTAACCACAACACCATTTCTCTAGCTGCCAGAGTTTTTAAATTGTTATAGCTAGTGGTTTGTACTTGCACCTAATAGGTAGAATACAGGGCATACTAAAATATTCTACAACTCAGAGGACATGCTTCAAAACTAAGAATTATCCAGATCAAAATATCAATGGTATCTTGCTTTGGCTGAGAAAGCCAGTGTGACACAATACAGTTAATGTTTCTGCAAGTAAGAATGGATGCTCCATGCCTTGCAGTTGAAACAAAATAAAATAACTTTCAGTAAATACAATTTATATTCTGAGTTTTAAAATAATCAAATAGGAAGCTGAAATGAAAACTTCATTGCAAATTGCAAATATTGGAGTTGAATTTCCATCAGAAAAATTGAGAGTTCTTTAAATGAAGACTTCCAAAGGATATTTTTCATCTTCAGTATTTGATAAATTATGTTTACAATAAATTTTCCACATTGAATATTATATTTATACTCTTCTAATCATATACATGTAGAAAAAATTAGGAATTCAAAGCTATCCATCTAATTATATTCTTTTTCTTTTAAGCTGAATAATTCATACATTTTTATGGAAATCAAAACAATGGTGGAATAGTAAGACAATTTTCAAAATTACAATGGAACTCTGTGCTGAGAAACACTATAAATCCCAAATATGTTAAAGTGGGAGGATTAAGGCTGAAGGAAGAGTGTTATTGGCCTTAGAAATACAAACAATAAGAATCATGTTAAATAGGTACTAGCATACCTTTATAGAGAATATAAATCTTAACAGAAAGCACTGAAATATAGCTAGGGTTCTAAAAGAGGCAATTTAGACAATTGCTAAAGCCCATTTCTCCATGTACCAGTGATTGAGGACTACTAATTGAGAAGAACCAAGCCAGTGGCCAAGAAACTTGGCTGTACACTCTGATCAGTGGATTACTGGGGAATTTTGGGAAAAAAATATGATGCCTATGCTTCTTCCAAGACCAAATAAATCAGGTATCTAGGAATAGGCCTAGACCCAACTTTAATATGAAGAAAGGTCACCTTGAGATGTCTCTAACATGCAGATACAGATTGAGTGGTTCTGGGATTTGCCTGCAATTCTATATTGCTCCATGACAAATGTGCTGGTTTAAGAGGCACAATTTGAAGAGGGAGGTATAAATACCTTCTCATATGATTTAAGTGTGCAATTAGCATTGAAAAACAGCAATGGTTGAGCCCCTACTTTTGGTTAGGGGATATGTGGATGTAGAAATGAAATAGTAAATATATAAAAAAATGCATTGCTCAAAAAAGAAATTACTAAATCCTAAATGACTGCCAGGCAGTCCACAAATCTATGGATAACTTTCCTAAGAAAAAAAACAAAAGGTCAGATATTTCTAATGGGAAGATGTTTCAATGTGGACAAACACCAGCATGGTTACACGTCTGAAAACACAACCCAACAGACATTGATGATTTGATCTTGCATCAGTGAAGATAACATGCTCTAGCATCAACCTTTACTGTTCTATCTTTTGGAAGATTCTTTCAGCTAATTTTTGCATGGCCGACTTCTTCTGGTCATTCAACCCTCTTCCTATGTTGAATAAGGAAGAACATGGATTGTCAACAAAAAACTGACTTGTTACAAGCCACAAAGCATAACAGTATTAGAAGTAAGAATGAAGGCAGGCCTCTGGATCCATATTCGAAAGTCTCTCAAATTTTATCTACATATTTCCTATGAATATGCATACATTTGAACTTGATATTCAGGAAGAAAATATAAAACATCACCTTGTAGAATGAGAAAGTTGTAGTAAGTTTGTTTAAACCACATTCCCATTTGTCTACATGATTTTAATGTAGGCCTTTCTATTGTATGAGTTGAAAGAACTAAGAATATCCTAAAAATGATGAAACCAAATTCAGGAATTAATAAATTAGTATTAGTTATGATATATAAAGCAATGATTATTTTCTTACTCAAAGGAAATGTCAGTTTAAATTCTTATTTATTCTGAGGATTGTAAAATATCGACATGAGTTCAATTAATAAGGATTAAGATCAATCTAATAGTTCAAATACTATATTGCAAGACAAAGAAATAATAAGAGTACAAATGCATCTAGTTATCCCTCTTTGTTGATTATGTAATCCCATAAAATCTAAAAATCCATCACATGCCACCAAATAGCTCTTAGAAATGATTTGAAATATCCAACAAAGCAGCAGGACACAAACTCAACATACAAAAACTTAGTAGTTTTCTGTACACCAATAATAGACTTGCTACGAAAAGAAAACAATCATATTCTCAGTTGCCTTTAAAAATAAAATACATGGGAACAAACTAACTGAGGCAGTGAAAGACTTCTGCAGTGAAAACAATAAGACACTAATGAAGGAAATTGAAACACTAAAACTTAAAAAGCCCTCTCATGATCATAGATTTTCAGAATTAATATTATGACAATGGTTATATTTCTAAAAGCTATCTTCAGATTCAATGCAGTCCCCACCCCACAAAATTCCAATTACATTCTTCGCAGAACTTGAAAAAATCCTTACAGAAATACAAAAGATCTGGAGTAACTAAAGCAATCATGAGCAAACAGAGCATTGTTGGAGTTGTCAAATTATACTAATTTCAAATTATACTGACTTCAAACTATACTGCAGAGCCATAGTAACAAAATATGATACTATCACAAAATAGACATGTAGACCAATAGACTATAATAGAAGACTCAGAAATAAACCCATATCATTACAACTAGTTTATTCTTAACTAACACACTACAACATACATTACATAAAAAACAGCCACAATAACCGCTGCTGGGAAAACTGGATTTTCACATGTACAATAATGAAACTAAATCTTCACTGCTTGTCATGTACAAAAGTCACCTCAAAGTGGAATAAAAATTTTAATGTAAGACCTGTAACTTTAAAACAGTAAAACATTATAGAATAGGCAAGGCACTTCCAAGTTGCATTGCAATAATTCTGAGAAAGAATAGCAAGAATTGACAAATGTGATCACATGAAATTAAAAAGCTTCTGCACAGCAAAGGAAACAACAGAATGAAGGGATAGTTATCTATGATCCCTAAAATTTGTTTTAATGGTGTGAAAATATATTTTTATATTGATGAGCTTTAGATAAAAAAGCATCATAACATAGAGGGTGTCTTTCCAGTTGTTACAGACTAATAATCCTGCCAAGTGTGCTTGGTAATAAATGAATTCAAATACAAAGTTCATTGAGACCATCTGAAACTAGGATAAACTTTCTTATAAGCAGAGTGAATTGTTGGTCTGGAAGATAGTTAAAAAAAATGGACTGGATGTTGCAAATGAATTCCTTCTAGATACACTGTTGTTGTTTTTTTCCATTCTCAGTAAAGAACTGAAGTAACTTTATATATATTCACAGATAAGTACATGAGTATTGTTTCTCTTGCACAAACTTCACATGTCTCATAACTCAGGGCATACCTATTTTTTACATGCTCCAACATGGATAAAACTTACAAAAGGACAGTGAGTAAAACAATCCAACTAGAAAAGACCATAATTATCCTATTTATGTGAAATTTTGTTAGAATACCAATCTTTCAAATAAGAAGTGGACTCTAGTTGCTCGGGTTGACGATGAACAGGGAATAATGGTAAATGAGCATATGCAATTTCATTGGAAAGATGGAAATGTTGTAAAACCAATTGTAGAGATCCTTGTACAATTCATTAAGTTTTTTTTTAAATAAAAACAATTTGGATTCAGAGGACAATGGCAACCAGGCAGCAGCCTCCAGGAGGAACCCAGAGCTGACCTCACTGCAAAGTCCCAGTCAGTGAGTAGCACTTGGCAATAAGGGCTCTGGGGAGCTTCCTCCCCTCCATAGGTGTCCAGCTCACCATGAAATGGGATTGAGGACCTGCCATACTAGGGAAGAACTCCCTTAGCATGGTGTACTTCCCCAGTCACTGCAGCTTCTAGGAGCGTCCTCAAAGTTGATCTCACTCCAAAGTCTCAGACAGTGAGTAGCACTGGGAAATCAGGGCCCAGCCTGGACACTAAATAAGCCAAGCCTCCTAGGGTCTTACCCAGACCAACTTGGAGGCTTCCCACACAAGGAAGACCCTGCTAAGATTCAAGTGCTTCCAGCCAAAACCTGTCAAATTTGGCCATCCTACACTTACCTTGATCAAAGATGACTAGTCCTCTCAACAAAGCTCCACAATGGCTGTTTTTGTTGCATTTTAACCAAGACGAGATGACTTTCTTGAAATGGGCAACCCCCAATGCAAAACAAGTAACATAAAACATCAAGTCAAGAGGTCCCCACCTGGTATCCCTAGTCCCGTAGTGAAAGCCTCCAATAAAAACATAGAAGAAACTCCCAACATAGAATACTAAAGTGGAATAATAAATATATTGAACAAGTTAATGAGGCCATGAACAAATAGCCAAATAAAATAGAAGTCAACAAAAAGAAGTCAGTAGACGGCTGAAAGAAATGGAAAAGAACTAACAAAAACATTCAATAGAAAGCTCAATAATTGAAAAGGATCAAAAATAATGCAATAGACACCTGAATGAAATGGATGAGAATTTAAAAAATGAACTCAATGATCAGTGATCAATGATACAGGAATGAATTCTAAGAGACAATAAGAATGTCAAACCAAAACATGAAAATGGAAGCAACAAAGAGATGGAGACACTGAAGAAAAAGATAACAGAAAATAAAACAATGAAACAGAAAAGGCTCCCAAGAAAGTCCCACCAACAGAATAGACCATACAGGAAAGACTGTTGGATATCAAGGACAACACAGAGGAAACAGACCAGGAGTCCAAAAGCAATGAAAAGTAGATAAAATGTGCAAACAGAATACAAGAGGAATGTGTGAAACCTTAAAAAGGCCAAATATTTGGAACATGTGCATACAAGAAGGGGAATAATTGCAGGCGAAGTGTGCAGAAAATATCTTCAACAGAATTATTGAAGGAAATTTTCCTAATCTTACAAAACAAAGGCCCATCCAGCTATAAGAGGCCCAAAGAACACCAAACAGAGAACAAATTCCACATCATATTATAGCTAAAATACAAAACACAAGATTCAAGAGAAAAACAGCTTGTTAAATTCAAAGGTAAGCACCTTAGAATTACCTTGAATTTTTCAATGGAAACTAAAACCCAGAAGGACTTGGAATTGACTATTTCAAACTTTAAAAGACCATGGCTGCCAACCCAAATTACTATACCCAGCAAAATTATCCCTCAAATAGAAAATGAAAGGAAAACTTTAGATGATAAAAGATGCTTTATGAATATATAAGCACTAAACCAGCCTGACACAGAATACTACATTGAATATTCCATACTGAAGAAATTAACAAATGTACTCATGAGGCTACAAGAGCAAAAAGGTAATAATCAAAACTAGAACAGACATGAAAGCATATGAAGATTAAGAAAATACCAAACCCCACAAAGTCCTCAACTTGACAGGGATTAGCTCACGCCTCTCAATTATAATTCTGAACATCAACAAACTCAACTCCCCCAAAAAAGACACAAGTTACTAGGCTTTACCAGAAAAATGGATCCATCCATTTGCTACAAGAAACTCACTTTACAATTAAAGATAGACCCCATCAGGTAAAAGAATTGAAGAAGATATTCCAAGCAAATGAAATAAGAAACATGCAGATGTGGTTATATTAAGATCTGACAAGGGCTGGAGAGATGGCATAGTGGCTAAGGCATTAGCCTGCAAAGCCAAAGAATCCTGATTTGATTCTCCAGGACCCACGTAAGCCAGATGCACAGGGGGCATGCATCTGGAGTTAATTTGCAGTGGCTGGAGGCCCTGGTGCACCCATTTTCTCTTTCTCTTTTCTTTTCTTCTCTCTCTCTCTCTGCTTCTTTCTTTCAAATAAATAAATAAATAAAAAGATCTGACAAAGTAGACTTTAAAAAAAGAGATACACAAGGGCACTTTATACTCATTAAGGGGACAATTCAACAATTTGATATTACATTCATAAGCTTATATGCACCAAACAGTGGAGTATCACACTTCATAAAGCAAAATCTACCAGACATTAATCAGAAATGCATGCCAACACAGCAATAGTCGGATATTTTAATACTATACCATCATCAATAGATCATTTAAACAGAAAATAGACAGAGAAATAATGGAGCTAAACAACACCATGGATCAAAGGAACTTAATAGACATCTACAGTATAAGCCATACTAAATCTACAAAACACACATTCTTTTCAGCAGTACATGGAACCTATTCTAAAATAGATCATGCAATAGAACATAAAGCATTTCTCCACAAATTCAAGAAAATTGGCGTAACTCCACTTATTATATCTGATGATAATGCAATAAAGCTAGAAATCAATAAAAGAAACAACAGAAAACACATCTATTCCTGGAGACTGAAAAAACTCACTATTAAACAATGAATGTATCATTGAATAAATTCAAAAGGAAATCAAAAATTTTTTGAACTGAATGACAATGAAAACAAAATATGAAAACATATTAGATATAATTTAAAGCAGTCCTGTGAGGGAAGTTTATAACACTAAGTTCTTACAATATAAAAATAGAGAAATCATAAATTAGTAACTTAACCATCCATCCGAAGTCTTTGGAAAAACAAGAATAATCCAAACCCTAAGGTACTAGATTGGAAGGAATAATCAAGCTCCAAGCAGAAATCAATTGATTGCAAATGAAGAAAACAATTTAAAAATATGATGAAACACAAAACTGTTTTCTTTTCAAAAACATATAGCCAGATTGATAAATTCCTGGGCAAACTGACAAAAAGCTTGTCTTTGTCTAAAAGAGGGGCTATATCCATCAAAATATCTCTAAATTAAGAATGTTTATTCCATTTAACCTAATGCTGACTTCATTCTCTGTTGGAGAATATTTTTCTTTTTCAGAACGTAACAAGACCCAAGGAGATAAACCACCCCTCACACTCCAGCCAAACCCCTGGTGAAGCCACCGAGAAATTGGGGAGATAAGCAAGAGTGCGGCTTCCATGGTGAGCCTGACAATCAGCACCAGGTTGAAGGAGACAAAAGCTGACAATAGTCAACACATACCAAAGCAGAAATCCAGAGGCCCCTGTGAGCTTATCACTAAAGTAAACTTAAAACACACTAAAAATGGCCCAGGGAATTTTGAGGAAGAGGAGGGTAGAAAGATTGTAAGAGCCACAGGTTGGGTTGTCATACCCAGAGGCATGTCCCATAATAACTGATTGCTGCTCTCACAATGCATAACCCATAACCCCATAGGTAATACCGGCAACCTCACTAAGGAGGGCCCTCAATGGAATGGGGGCACAGAAGAGGAAAAAGTTGGTACCAACACATGATGTGTCCATACTAAGTATGTTCTTAATAAAAATAAAAGAAAAAGAGAGAAAACTCAAATCAACACTGCTAGTGCTAGAAATGAAAAGCAGATGTTACAACAGATAGCAATGAAATTGGTAGAATCATTGGGACATATTTCAAAAACTTATATTACAAAAAATTGGAAAATCTGGCAGAAATGGATGAATTCCTTGATTCATATCACCTACCAAAACTAAACACAGAAGAGGTAATTTACTTAAAATCAGTTATAATATCAAACAATATTGAAAATGTAATAAAAAGCCTCTCAATAACCACAACAAAGTCCAAGCCCAGACAATATTGACTGCCTAATTTTACCAAAACTTCGCTGAAGAGCTAAAATCACTTTCCTCAAGTTATTTCACACAATTGAAAAGGAAGGAATGCTCCCTAACTTATTCTATGAAGATAGCATTACATTAATACTAAAACCAGACAGAAACACAAGAAAAATTATAGACTGATATTCCTGAGGAACTTAGATGCAAACATTCTCAATAAAATTCTTGCAAAAGAAATCTAGGAACACATCAAAAATATCATCCTCAGGCTGGAGAGATGGCTTAGCAGTTGCCTACAAAGCCAAAGGACCCAGGTTTGATTCTCCAGGACCAACATAAGCCAGATGCACATGCTTTTGGAGTTCATTTGTGCACTCGTTCTCTCTCTCTCTCCCTCTTCCTCTCTCTCTCTCTCAAGTAAATAAATAAATAAAAATCAAATATTCTTAAAAAATCATCCTCCTTGATCAGGTAGGTTTCATCCCAGGGATGCAGGGATGGTTCAACATATGAAAATTGATAAACATAATATATCACATAAACAGACTTAAATACAAGAATCACATAATTACTTCAATAGATGATGAAAAAGCCTTCAACAAAATATAACATCCTTTCATGATTAATACTCTGGTTATACTAGAGATGGAGGGATCATATTTCAACATAACAAGGGCTGTACATAACAGACATAAGGCTCAGATCAAATTGAATAGAAACAAATTTTGAAGTATTTCCAGATAGTCTGGAACAAGACAGGGTTGCTCATTCTCAACACTTTTTTTCACCATAATACTTGAAGTATTAGCTCAAGCAATAAGAAAAGAGAAAGAAATAAGAAGGAATGCAAATTATCAAGGAATAAGTCAAACTACCCTTATTTGAAGATGATATAATTCTTTATATAAAAGACTCAAAAGACTCCACCAAAAACCTTCTAGAGCTGATAAACTCAGAAAGTGACAGGATATAAAATCAACACAAAAAGGTACCATTTATATATATCAGTGACAAACATAAGTAGAAAAAAATCAGATAAGTCATACTATTTACAACGGCCACAAAAATATGTATCTTGAGATATCCTTGACCAAGAAAATGAAAGTCCTACACAATTGAAGCATAGAAAACAGTGACAAAAAAAAAAAAAAAAACAGAGGAAGACAGACAAAGATCAAAAGACTTCCCATGCTCATGGATCAAAAGAATTAATAACATTAAATTGTCATCATACCAAATGCAATGTACACATTCAATGTAATTCCAATCAAAATTCCACCAACATTCTTTATAGAGTTAGAAACAATAGTCTCAAAATTCATATGGAAATCCAAATAACATGGGTAGCTAAAAACATCATCAGGGCTGGAGAGATGGCTTAGCGGTTAAGGCACCTGCCTCCTAAGCCTAAGAACGCCGGTTCCAATCTCCAGGTCCCACATTTAGCCAGGTGCAAAGAGACGCAAGGGCGCAATGCCGCACTTTCGCACAAGGGGGTGTACGCATCTGGAGTTCGTTCCGAGCAGCTGTGAGACTGCAGGCGCGCCCATTCTCTATCTGTCTCCCTCTCCCTCTCTGTCTGTCTTTCCCTGTGTCTCTCTCCAAAAATAAAAAAATAAATTAAAAAAAACCCATCATCAGCAAAAGGAAGACTACTGGTGGTATCACCATACTTGATTTCAATATATATTATAAAGCCCTAATAATAAAAACAGCATAGTACTGACACAAAAACAGACACATAGTTCAAGGGACTACAAGAAAAGTTCCAGGTTTAAGTTCTAGTAATACACCAACCTGATCTTTGACAAAGGGGCCAAAAATGTACACCAGAAAAAAAATACCATTTTCAACAAAAGGTGCTGGAGAATGAAGTTAGACCTTCTTCTTTCCCCTGGCATGAAAATCAATTCCAAATGGATCAGGGACCTAAATGTAAGTCCTGAAACTCTAAAACAGCTAGAAGAAATAAAAATAGGGAGAATATTTCAAGATATAGGTGTAGAGAAAGACTTTATGACTAAGACCCAGGGGCCCAGGGAATTAAACACTCAAACATTGGAATCTCATGAAACTAAAAAGCCATTGTACAAATAAGTAAACCATCAACAGAGTTAATAACAACCTATAGAATGGGAGGAAAGCTTCACTAGCTATACATCAGACAGAGTTTAAACTCTAGAATATACAAAGAACAGAAGATCTAAGCAATGAAACATCAAGCAATACTCTCAAAAAAAATGAGACAGAGAATTGAACAAAGAGTTCTCAATGGAAGAAATACAAATGGCCAATAAACACCCAAAGAGATACGCAACATCTTTAGCCATCAGTGAAATGCTAACTGAAACAAATTTGAGACTCCATCTCACTTCAGTCAGAATGCCTGGAAGAGGTTTCAATAGGGGTGGATCCTGGGTCCAGCCCTAAGGTGTGTTTGGGGCCTGATCTGATTTCCAGCTCAAAGGTATGAAGAGTACTTTGAGCTCTGGCTGGGTCCCTGCTGTTTACTGTCCTTGTGTGCTTGCTACTTTTTAGTGTTTGCTGGCTGTTTTGGTCTCTCTCTCTCTCTCTCTCCTTGGATTTCCACCATCGATGGAACTTCCCCTAGATCTGTAAGCTTGAAATAAATCCCTTCCTCCCTTAAACCGTCTGTGGTTTCCATGTTCATCCTGGCAACCTGAAACTGTCTGTAACACAAGTGGTATGAAATCTTGGCAGGGATAGAGGTAAGGATGGGAATGACGTGAAACTAATGGCAGCATGAATCAGTACTATAGAAACCTTCCTCCTGGTTAGCAAACTAAAAGCTATAACTCTTAATAAGAAGTGGGGAAAATAGTCCAGGGAGAAGTACCCTGTAGAGGGTAGAGAAAGTTTAATACTAAAACCATAGGCTCTGGATGGTAAATCCCAGTGCCAGAACTGGGTTACTCCTCTCACTGAGCTGTTGGTCACAGAAACGCATGAGGTCCCCAAAACAATACAAGCCATTGCCAAAACACTTGGTTACCCACTAGAGCTAAATGGTAAGACACTATTGCTGAAGACATCACAAGCCTCTGACACAGGACAGGAAGAGATCATGCTGGAGTTTAGAAGAAAGACCACTTCCTGCTGGCTTGCCCTCATGGCACTGGAAAGTGCTATTTGAGCTGCTGGGTTACCAACAGTGTGAACAAACTGGGGATCCGGCAAAGTACAAAAATAACCAGTCAGGCAAGATGATCACACCTGTGCAATAGTGGCACACATGCTGCTGCTGCTTTCTGATTGGATGTGAGGTCTGCTCAGTGGGGGAGAACTCATCCCTAGTACTGAGAACCAAGTCGACAAAATCCTATGGACAGGAAGGTAATTGACTATAGGGAGAAGCTCCCATTGTTCTTTGGCTATGAAGAGTGGCTATACTCATCAAAAAGCCTTCTTTTAATCCATGATGCTGTCACTCTTCATTGGAGAATATCTGTTTTGTTATAGGTGGCAGCAAATACCTTGGAGAACCAAGATCCATCAATACAAGAAGAAAAGATAGCCAACTGCCTAGCAGGAGATGAATCATATCTATTACAACTTCCAGGAGCCAGAAGACATTACAGAGGAAGTGGCAATTTAAACGCAAATGCCGCTGTCTTTGCTAGTCTGTCAACCTTCCCCAGAGAGGCTGTGGTAGACACTGAGGAGCCTCGAAACTCATCAAAGCAGAAATTCAGAGGACGCACAGAGCTCAACACTAAAGGAGTCGTATAACATGCCTTCAAAGGCTCAGGAAACATTGTGGGAAAGAGGCCTCAAAGATTGTAAGAGCCACAGTGTGGGAAAGAGTATCCTGAGGCACTGTCCCCACCCCCTGACAGAGATAAGGGAGAGTGCTGGAATGATGACTCAGTAGTTTAAGGCGCTTGCCTGCCAAGCCCGTTCAATTCTCCAGTACCCACATAAAGCCAGATATACAAACTGACATATATATCTGGAGTCCCTTTCCAGTAGCTAGAGGCCCTGGCATGCACATTCTCTCTATTTTTTCTCTCTCTCCCCTTGCAAATATATATATATATAGAGAGAGAGAGAGAGAGAATAAGGTAGACAGTAATAGCAAAACACACTCAAAATTGACCTCTGGCCTTCATTTACATGTATACAAATGTGTAGATGCCCATATACAAACAAATACACCCATGCGAGTGCGCACGCGCGCGCACACACACACACACACACACAAAAGCAAATCCCTAAGAACTATATGATATATTAGTGTGCTGATAAATTGTTTTATATCCCTGTTCTCTGGAACAAAGCTATCATTTAGAGCATTGTTCAATTTCCATTGTATAAACACTACAACTATGGCAAATTTCAAGGTACCGAGAGTGAACATGGACTATAGAGTCAGGAAGAGATTTACATAATGCGTTCTACACTTTGTGCAAGCCATTTCCAGTATGCTGCTGAAATGAGGGAAACATTAAGTACTACAGAAAATACAAGGCAGTCCTAAGACCAAGAAGGAGAAATAAAATTCCCTAATAAAACATTTTGTACCAACATTTAGCAAACACAGAGGAAGTTTTTCCTATGTGCTAAAATGGGATATTAATTTCAGTGGCAAAATCATCTCGAATAATCAAAAATTTAGGACATACCTATTTCCTTTGTCATTTTCCTTCCAAAAATAACTAATTCTGAAAGATTTTACAGTTAAAGATTGAATGCTTAAAGAGAAACCAATGGTAAAAAAAATGCTGAAAACTATGTCAGTGATATGATTTTTAAAATTAATATTTGTTTTTAAATAAAGGGCATAGCTAAGTAAAAATATTTCCCTTTTTCTGTCCGAATGGTTTAGCCTATGAGTCATCCTGTAGGAGGGCTATCATGCCAGAGACATAGAACTCTCCTTGTTCTTCAGATTAGAAGCACAGGAGCTCTCTCTTGATTTTTTGTTTCAATACAAAGGAGGGTAGATTGGATGTCAAAACATAAACACTGCAAATGGTTATACACTGCTAGAAAAGCACTAACCCAAAGGATAGCACCCACCTCAAGAAAAATGAAACCTCTCTAAAGTTCAGCCAACCAACTTCTAGTTATGTACATGTTACTATGCAAGGCCCTCCCTAAGTTGTTCTCTAAGGTGAATGACATCTTATTCACCCAGTATAGTGAGAGTTCCAAAAATCCTCTTCAATGACCCTTCTTTTACCCAGAGGCAACATACACAAGTCTTGGTTTACAATGCAACCACTCCCTACTCTAAAATGGGCAAAAGTTAAAGTTATCTTTTCTTACTGCCTGAAAAACTGTACACAACCACTTGTGTTTTTTTTTTAAAACATTTACTAAAACTTACTACATCCAGGATTGGTTGTGGACTCATAATGTTTTTATTCTGACATAGTCCATGGAAGACAAGGCAACAAGCTGAATACATAGTAGCATGTTTAAAAATACGTGCTAAAATGAATTCTGAGCTAAGAGACAATGTCTTATATTAAGCAAAGTGTATACAATGGTGTCATCATCATTGCATCTGCGTAGTTCAGCTCTTTTAAAAAAATACCTCACAGCCTTTTATGGAGATGTTTTAGCTTCAAAACAGTGCCTTCTCTGCCTTGATAGCTTGCTGGTACAAACATAGTTGATGTCTCTATTCAAAAGGAAGCCTGGAGGTTTGATTACAAACTTTATTTTAGCCCAATAAAACATGGTGCGCAGGCACATGCACACACGGAAACACACACACACAGTGTCATTATGAACAACTGTCATAAGATGTCCCTGCCTATAAGAATTTTAACAGGGAATATATTTTGGCAAAAGATATCCCCCAGAACAGAATAGCCAGTGTCAGGTTTCAAAGCCATGGATATGTAAGGTCTTTGGATCTCTCTTCCTTGATCCCTCCTTGGTGTTTGGAAACAGGTTTACATTTTTAATCTTTCAATAGAAATCTTTCAAGTTAAGAAGAAATCTTTAATCCCATCAAGAGTTAAGAAGTTAATAGGTCAGCCTGGACCAGTCACAAAAAAAAAAAAAAAAAAAAAGAGTTAAGAATAATAACATCACAAAATAATAGTAACATTGCAATTCCTAGAAATCTGAGAAGGGAGCGACAGGGACTTGTTCCCATATTATAACCCAAGCTATGGAAGAACACTGGTAAAAGTAATAATAACAAAGCATTTATATGTGTGTACAATCTATGTGTATAAATAACATGAAAATATAAAGATATGTCCATGATGATGGTGTATGCAATCTATTATATAGACTATATAAGATGTAGGTTATAACATATACTTGGTTTTATCATCCCAACTTAATTTCATTGGTCTGCTAGGCATATGATAAAGTCTGAAGAAAAGTT
This sequence comes from Orientallactaga sibirica, assembly GCA_036365145.1. Lineage (NCBI taxonomy): Eukaryota > Metazoa > Chordata > Mammalia > Rodentia > Dipodidae > Orientallactaga > Orientallactaga sibirica. The sequence continues at coordinate 9,241,426 of JAEOAD010000840.1, forward strand.
CCCTATGAAACCTGGAATTGTAACAACAGGCCATTGGAACAACACACTGGTCTCAGTCCAATGATGGCTTTCTTTGGAAAGACAGGAGCAGTTATTCAGTTACCAAATGGTATGGGGTTACTCTGACAACCTGGCTAGTAGCCTCAGGCATGTGACCAAAATATTTATGTCCCTACTGTATAAAATGAGGATAATAATTTTCAGTGTCCCCTAGGGTGTGATGAAAATTAAGAGTTAGAACTTGCAGCCTTCTAAACCTCGTGCTTGTTAAACAGTAAGTTCTATGCAAGTGTGTTTTTTTAATATCAAATCTATTGGAGTACCCTATTGTTCTCTAATGATCACAGAAGTAGGAAGGCTTTCACTCATCTATATCTAATACAAGCACACAACTTATTCTCAGTTTCTCCCTTATCTTTAACATAAATATACTTACTTTCAGAGTTCAAAAAAATAGCAGGAGAATTTTTAAGTCACTGTTAAAATTGATGTAATTTGCAAATTGAAAGAAACAGTCTTATTCTCTTCCCTTGGCTATATAAGATTATGAGTGAATTTTTACCCTAAACACAAGAAATTTCCATATGTGCCTACTTTGGGATAGATAACATTGATATTTTATTATTTTATATTAGGCAGTTAAATAATCAGATGAAAACGATTTCATGATATTGTCAAACCACATAAAATGCACAATATTAGGAATGTTATTAATAATATTTTTATATTTACATATTTATGCTTCCATATGGTATAAAAAGTCTTTTATTTCTACAGTTTATAGTTTAATTTCTTTTATCTTTGACATTCTCAAAGATTATAAATAATGTCTTTTTTTTTTTTTTTTTTTTTTTTTTTGGTTTTCTGAGGTAGGGTCTCTCATTGTAGCCCAGACTGACCTGGAATTCACTCTATAGTCTCAGGCTGGCCTCGATCTTATGGGGAACCTCCTACCTCTGCCCCCCAAATTCTGGGATTAAAGGCATGTGCCACCACACCCGTCTTTAAATGTCTCAATTTCTCAGTAACAGTGATAGAGAATTGCAGAAAGACATATGTAAAACAAGAGTTTTGCAGGTTTGAATGTAGCAGACAGACAATTTATTTGTTTAAACCACGGAAATTAAGTTTTTAGAAGGCTCCTCATCTCTATTTAGCCTTAGGTCTCAAGCATTTTTAAGCCTATAAGACAACAGATTAGCATCCTTGATGACTCATTGCTTCAAAATAACCCACATTGTACATCCAAAGTTACTTCTCAAAATATTGCTGACATTTATTTATTTCCTTAAGTGTATTTGCTAAGTGGCACTGAAACATAAAAGCCCAGAAGAAAAATCAGAGCTTCTACATTTGGACTAAAATGAGGACACACACAGAGATCTGTTCTTTCTCTAAAATAGAATTTATTAAATAGTGGGCTTGAGTGGTGTTTGTAAGTATGACATTGTAGGAGGGAGACAATCAATATGAATTCTGGGAAGCCTTGCCTGTACCTTGAATAGGCTGTCATTACTGCACCTGCCACTCGCAAATGGGTTGCTGTGATTGTATGTATGCCTCCCGCTGAATGGAGCTTTTCATGTTCATAACCTTAACACTGAGCAATTCTTGCCATGAAGTAGGCAATTTAGAAACACTGGCTAAAATGAAGGCCAAACAAATGCATCCTTGTCCCAAGTTGCTTACAGTCTAATTTAAGAGGTAAGACTCACTCACATCTGTATGATAATTTATCCTAAAGACAAAAATGACAGAACAAAATGTCATTGAGCATGCAGGAAAAGTTGAATCCTTGTACCCAACTTGTAGAAATATAAAATGGTGCTGCCACTTTGGAAAACACACTGGCAGCTCCTTAAAAGGGGAAACATACAGTGACAACGTGACTCAGCAATGCTAGTCCTAGGTATATTTCATTTCCAAAGAAATGAAAATATGTCCACGGAAAATTGCACATGGATGTTCATAGAAGTATTACTCACAAATTTCAAACATGGAAACTATCCAAATGTCTGTTAACTAATGAATATATAAACAAAATGTGGCATATCCATACAATGGAAGATTATTTTTCCACAAATAAAGAATGAAGTTCTGCTAACAGAAACAAAGAGATGATTGCTAATAAATTCATTTCCTTTTAGAGCATGTGGTAATGTTTGGAACAATTCTGTGAACTGTACACTTTAAATAGCAAATTCAGTGCATGTCAATTGTATTTCAATTAAACATGCATACCAAGGGTTCAGTGGAAAGAGAAATATGAATAAAATTTAGAAGACCTTTAGGCACTTCACAAGGTGAGAGCTGAAACATGTCTTCAGGCATGTGTTAGATTGATGTGTGAGGATGTGAAGTATTTAAGATGAGAGAAAAACAATAAAATGAGTTCGCCCCCATCACAATCATTTTGACCCACATGTTGAAATGGTATTGTCAATGAACTTGTATTCTCATTTACTTAAGAACCATGGCTATCTGCCTCTGCTCCAATTTGAATTCACAGCTCAAAAGCCGAAACCAAAAATACCATCCTTCTCAGCCTCCACAACTTCATAGTTGTGACTTACCATTTTTTTCTTTAAAACACCAACTCAGATTTCTACCCTCCCCAGACTACATTGAAAGACATCTCAGGTAGTCTACCAAATTACCCAGAAATATTGCAGTATTAGGCTCTTAATATTTAATGGTAACCCAACTTGACCTTTTGCTATAGTGATGCTCAAACCATGACTGTGCAGGTCTTCTTGCTCTGGCTTTCAAGAAGTGGGTGAGCTACCCATGCATCGAATGATGTGAACTGAGTGGGAAGTCCCTAAACCTGTTTCCCTTGGTAAGTTTTATTAGTTTACTATGAGACATGTCTGTATTTGGAATCAGTTTCATTCAGGAGACTGTGGTGTTGTATAGCAGAATGCTATTTTAAGCACTTTCAGAACATATTCGTCAACATTCCAAAAGAACCCTGCTTGGTTCTGATGGGCAGGATCTGAGAACAAGCTGGTAATGGTGGGCATGAAGTTTGCTGAAACACAGCTCCACGGGGGACAGAATGGAAAGCATGGGATTCTTGGAATTAGAGGGCATCTAGTGTAGACCTCTAACCAGCGTCCTAACCAATATTCCTTCTGACAAGCCTCATAGGTAAATGTTACCTGGTCCTTAAAAGCTTTATGACCAGCTAATTCATGATTGGACAGTTTTTTTTTTTCTAGATAGTCCTCACTGCCTGGCCAAAGCCACAAATGAAAAGAGATACTGTAAAATTTCAAAATGAAATGCATAATGCCAAGAGCATGCTTCTCAACTTTCACATTATGAACATTTGGGACTGGATAATTCCCTGCTGAAAGGGCTAGCCTGTGCTCTGGAGCATGTGCCCTCCATCCACTAAATAACAATATATCTTTTTCTTTCTCTCTCTTTCTCTCTCTTCTCTTATCTTCTCCTTCTTTTCTTTCTCCTCCTCCTCCTCCTTCTTCTCCTCTCTCTCCTTCTCTCTTCAACTGAATATGTCTCCACACATTTACCAATGATCCTCAGAGGTAGAGGTGGGGATAGTAAATATGCCTTCAGTTGAAGATCACAAAACTAGAGTCATTAAAGTTTAAGAGTAACAAGAAGGAAGCTATCACCTAACAGTCATTCATATGGATAGGGCATTAAGATAGTCCTAACTTGACAATAATCTAGTCCTCATCATTCAACATTAAGGTGACATTCTCTCAACTTAGCAAATGTTTGTTGATGAACAAAAACATGATTATGGAACTAGAGTGATATCTCAGTGGATAAAGTGCTCACTTCTCAAGCCCAAGGACTAAAGTGTGATCCCCGCACCCACGTAAAAACACTGGAAGCCGCATCAGTATTCTGTAATCCCAGCAGGCTGATGGCAGGATGACAGGCAGACAGGAGAATTTCCCAGAATTTCCCAGTGAGCATAGCAAAGTATAAGAGCAGAGTGAGATCCAGAGAGATATCCTACTTCAAATGAGGTGGAAATGTCAGGACCAGCCCGAAAATTGCCTGTGACCTTCATTCATATGCACACTGTGCTACACATGCCCACACACACACACACACACAGGCAGATAGACATGCACGCACACACACACACAAATATAAAAAGAAAAGCCATGATTTTACATATTTGCTATAAGTCAAATGACTAATATGTTATACATTATATATTATATATATATATATATATATATATATATATATATATTAGACATACATGTAATTTAAAGACATCTGATAAAATGTGAAATTTTAAATCTGAGTGGTGTTGATTAGTCAGGCTTTGTTTTGCTCCAGGTGTTGTTCATGCACTTTAAATACACTGTCCTACATTACTGTGAATTCACGTTGGTGAGATTGGTTTGACTCAATCATGAGAAGAACATACTAAGACTTCCACAGACATGCTGTAAATCATCCAGTTAGCACCCAAGTCAGGATTTGAGACCATGCTCAATGCTCAACCCATGCCCAAAGTGCACTACATTTTCAAAACACAAAAGATTGGTGAGTCACCCATGAATCCATGCCTAATTTAAGCAAAATGTTACATGGCAGATTAATTAACAAAATGAAAGATTGCACACTGCTTCACATGGAGAAATGTGTGGAAACAACATGGGCTCTGTCATGCAGGAGTAACCTATCTTCTAGGCTGGTTTTGTCCATAACTGTGCTTGCATAGAGAGGTGTACAGATTACCAGTTATTGTAGTATCAGCTCAAAGATGCTGTCTCTGTGCTGGCAACACCAGAGAGGCAAAAAGAGCCTTCCACCTAAAAAGCACAGGAATGATGTTTTAAATACCTACTTTTGCCTGCCACTTCCCTTTCTTCCTCGAGCCCTGTTACATAAAGGTTTCGGTGTTCTGGGGAATAATGGAGTTTCAAGTGTGGCAGGCTGTGGGAGGATGCCTAGTTACCTCCATTATTACATGCTGTATTTAACAGGTGGGCAATTTCTATTTATATCACCCTAGATGAAGATACACCCCAGCAATTTTGGAGGAGGGAGCACCAAAACAAGTGGATAATTTCACTTGAACACCTTGTACTAAGAACAAATCTGATTAGTACCTTCTTCTTCTTAGAAAGGAACAGGTATCATTGCAAACAATAGTTTGTGTTGGCTGCATACTGTGGAAGAGACAAGGTGTTAAAATTTAAAGCTGAGTAGAACACCAACAGAGAATTTCAATTGTACCATGTGACTTGAAAAGATGATTCTACTCCTACCCCACCTATGAAGATGTGCAACATATTTCAGCAGGAGGCAGAAAGGTGGTCTTACAGGCCCCCAGGCTAGGGTTCAGATGTAGGGGAGAATTATAGATTCCTCTAATTGATATGAAAATTTCTCCAGTAGATAAAATCTGCTGGTATTTTTGTTTATTTGTTTATTTCTAATTCATCCCTTTAAAGCTCTGGAGTCAACTACAATTGCTAACCCTGTAACAGAAACATGGCTAGTGAAAATTGAGACACGTTTTAAGTCCAAAATACACACTGCATTTCAAACACTTTGTATGAAAAATGTATAAACGTCATTCATCTCATTACTAACTTTTCTAATATTTATATATCAAAATGATTTTTTCATGTATATTAAGTAAGGGAAAATACATGACTATTTCCTTTTACATGGTTTACCTATTAAAACATGGCTGTTAGGAAATTTTAAATTATGTATATAGTTTGGATCACATTACTATGAGACAACACTGGTCTGAAGACTTTAAGTTACTTTCAAGGCGTGATTTTTTTGAGCTTGAAGACAGTTCCATGCAAAATTGTGCTTGTTTGAGCTTGGCTCCCTGACTGAAAATATTAGCTTCAAACATACTTTAAAACTAAAATTTTATCTACTGCCCTCATGGCAATATCTTTCAGATAAGGAAATCTACTATGCTTTTGAGACATAAAAAGAAGGTTGCTTCATAATGTAAATTGTTTTCCCTTGGAAGACTTATTGAATATTAAAGAAGAGATGAAACAGCCTATAACATTGAAATAGGCTCATAATTAGGTACTAATGTTGAATATCATATAATGATTCAAAAACACACATATATAGAAAAAGGACAGGACTGCACAAGGTGGGAGAGAGTATGTCACGAGTAAGAACACACATTTGATAGAGATACCCAAGCTCCACCTCTCTTTACTTTTCTGGTAAAATTTGCTCACTGGCATTTGCACTTACTTTCCATTTTCACCTCTGTCCCCTGACTGATTCACACCTGACTAACAGGCAAAAGTAGGAGACTCTTTACCCTTCAAGTCCCCATTTTTTACTCTGTCTTGAATGTCACCATGGTATTTCATCTGAACCATTGGCTCAAGGACCTATCAGAGTCATAAGTAAGAGTTATAAGTAAGTTCAGTCATGCCATAGGACTTTAAAACTCATCTCCACATGAGCCAGTTAAGCAATAAAGTCCATAGATTAGTATGACAACTCTGAATGACCAAATCTTCTAGTCTATTCAAGTCAGTCCTCAGTCACCCTATTGCAACACCTAAGTTTAAACATAAAATCTGAGAAGGTAAATGCAATGGCAAAACAAGGTAAAACATAACTTTCTCTTCTCTTTCTTGCTGCCTCCTCTCTCTCTCTCTCTCTCTCTCTCTCTCTCAAATAAATAAATAAAAAGAACAAAGAAGGCCCAAGTTCTTAAGGCAGGTATAGTGGAGTAAATCCTCCAAGTGCCTGGATCATCTAGAAATGAGTTACTCAAGATAAGCAGTCGAGGGTTAATGCTCTAACCATCTTATTGTAAATGCTTTCATTTCTCTATTAGAGATGCATCCTTGGCTTTTTGAACCACTGAACCACTTTATCACATAAGCGTAATTATAGTTGAATGTGCAGATCAAGTAAGAGCTGAATGAGCCTCACAGCTTCACCATATGGAATGAATATGTCACCAGCCATTTACACTGTCAATCCACGATGACTAATTCAACTTTTCAATATAGCATCCAACGTTATTATGAGCCAGCTGTGAGAGATTGCTGGCTAACTCTCAGGAAAAGGTGAGATGACTTCCTGATTCATTCTTTTTTCTCTTTTCCTACTGTCAACAGCATGGGCAAATTGCAATCTATCTCTGTGTTGATTCTAACTTCTACCGCCAAATAGCCATGTGTGCCCATCCTGGAGTCCCAGAACACCCAAAGGCTGCTGTCACTACCACTCTGCTCCTTTTTGCTCTTTGCATACTTTGTAGTACTCAAAATATACTCCTGTACCTAACGCAGAGAGTTGTAGTCTGTTTTCTTCTGTAAGGCAAGTCTGTGAAGAAGGAAGATAGCACTGGATAAAAGCATATTTGGGTCCCAAATCTATTTCTAAGAATTCCTTTACTTTCTTTAATAAAAAATAAACACAGAAAATAAACACTAGTCATTCCTACAGTAGAGAATCCTAAAACTAAGGGTGTAATGTATGATTATTATTTTATTATAGGAAAAAGCAATGTTTTCAAAATCCAAACATCCAAGTTTTGACACCAGAATTGGAAATCTTTAATCGCTAGTCTATAAACTGGATCGAGTAATGAAAATGTACTCAAGAAACCAATTTCTGCTTCACATTCATTAATAATTACATTAAATTTATAATAAAAGACTAAAGGGGAGAATTTCTTCTTGGGAAAATGGCAAAGAGCTTAACAGACAGGAGCCTGAATTTAGTCTCTGGAGTCAGCTGACATGAGTTCAAGGCCAGGTGTGTCGGCACATGCCTTTAATCCCAGCACTTGAGAGGCAGAGGTAAGAGGACTGAAGTGATTTTGAAGCTACCCTGAGACTACATAGTTAATTCTCGGACAGCCTGGGCTGGAGTGAGAGCCTATCAAAAAAGAAAAAGAAAAAGAAAACTCAATTCTATCACTTAAGAGCATCATGAACTTGGGAAAGTTACATATCTCTGCATGCCTCAGTTTCCTCATTCAGAAAATGAAGTGAATAACCTCCATATGAGAGTGGCTATAAGGATTAGAAAGCACATATACAAGGCACTGAGTTAAATTTTAGATATAGCGTGAGTGCTAGGAGCAGTGAGGGAAGGACATCTTTCATCCAAATCCCTAATCTTCTGGCAACAGAAAACCACACTGAGCCTTGGCTGGAGAGAGTAATCTTGGAATATTTGAGAGAATGCAAGAATTCATTTTCTAAGATATTGAGATTTCTCCCTTTTTTGAGATTCACACTCTTATTTCTCCTAAAATATTCTGATCAAGATTGCTGTAAACATATACACACCATCACCACCATTACCACCATTACCACCACCACAGCCACCACTAACAGCACCAAAATCACCACCACAGCCATCATGATTACTAGCCAGTTAAATAGATCATGGTACATGTGCCTGCAAATCCCTACTAAAAACGCATTCTCTTTTCCTGTGGTTGGCAGTCTTGATTGCTCCCAGAATGCTGGCCTTGATTAATGTGTGGGATATGTGGGTTTGGGGGCATTAAAATATTTCACAGTCTCCAGTAAAAGGCCAGACTATACTAACATAAACAGCCATTGCTCATTCTGTTTTGGTTTCCCATGACATAAAATAAACTGACTGTCACATCCATATTGTAAGTAAACTGAGAAGTTTCTTAAGTACATATATGGCAAAGCAACATATAAATAGATAACTAGGAAGCTTTAACATTGGTTTTCTTTCTTCATTTTTTTGCATCCACTTTACTAAGATACAAGTCACATACTATATAATTCATGCATTTCAAGTATTCTAGTCAATAGTTGCTTGTATATTCATAGAGTTTTGCAACCCCACTCCTGAATCCAGCCATAAGGAGGCACCAATCTGTATTCTATCTGAATGAGACTTGCCTATCTAGACATTTCTTATGAATAGAATCACAAAATATATGATATTTTGTGTTGTTTTCTTCAACTAGCCTAATATTTTCAAACTTTATCCATGTTGAAGCATATATTAGTAGATCGTTTTCTGGCTAATTAATAATATTCCTTATTATTATATAACTTTTTGTATGTAACATTTTGTTTATTAATTCATGAGATGATGAGTTTCCATTTCTTTGCTATTCTTTGCTATTATGAACAACATACATATATTCATGTACATACTGCATGGCTCTTTATATACATAGAAACAGAACTACTGGCACATATAGGAACTCTATGTTTAACATTCTGAGAAACTGACAGACTCTTTTCCAAGATAGTTGCACCATTTTACATGCCCATCAGAACTTCATGAGGGATCCAATTTCTTCATGCCTTTGCCAGCACTTTTTATTGTCTTTTTTGATTATTGCCATCCTAGCTGTATAAACTAGAATTTTGTGTTGTTTTGATTTACATTTCAGTTATGGATAATGATTTTGAGCATGTTTGCATGTCCTCTTGGTCAACTGTAAATATGTTTTATGAATTCATAGGTCATTTGGGGATGAATGAGAAGGAGCTATGATAGAAGTCAACAGAATAGTGAATGAATCAGATACAAGAATAACATCCTAGAGTTCAATATTTTCTTTTGTTCTACTAGCACAGTGACCATATTAAGGATTTTTTTGAGTAGTTCTAATCTTAAGACTAGAATATGTAAGCTAACTATAAATCACTTTACAAAAACATGATAAAATGCTATTTAGCAGAACACTGATGGAAGCAGTAATATTAATAAAGAAAACAAATGACATTAGCACCATAACCTTTTAAAAAATATGAATTAGAGTTGGAGAGATGGCTCAACAGTTAAGGCACTTGCCAGCAAAGCCCAATTACCCAGGTTCAATTTCCCAGTATCCATGTAAAGCCAGATACACAAAGGGTAACATGCATATGGAGTTTTTTATTTATTTATTTATTTATTTATTTATTTATTTATTTATTTGAAAGAGATACAGAAATAGCCAGGTAGAGAGAGAGAGAGAAAATGGTAGTGCACCCCGCTTCCAGCCACTGCAAACGAACTCCAGATGCATGCACCCCCTTGTGCATCTGGCTTACGTGGGTCCTGGAGAATCGAGCCTTGAACCGGGGTCCTTAGGCTTCATAGGCAAGCGTTTAACCGCTAAGCCATCTCTCCAGCCCAGCATATGGAGTTTGTGTGCAGTGGCTAGAGGCCTTGGAATGCCCATTATCTCCTCCCCCATCATCACCTCTGTCAGTCTCTCTGTCTCTTTCTGCTTACAAATAAATAAATAAGATTCTAAAAACACTGAATTAGAACTATAAGTCACCTGTCCATTGGTCAAAGGTATTATCGTTGGCTTCTGGGTCAAAGGTTAAGACCACATCATGGTAGCCTATCAAGCACAGTATGATATATATATGCTGGTAAGGGGTGTGCAGAGTCACATGGTCAATAACAGACACAGCAGCCATGTTCTCAATACATACTGTGTAATGAACTCTTTTTTTGTTTGTTTGTTTTTCAAAGTAGGGTCTCACTCTGGCCCAGGCTGACCTGGAATTAACTATGTAGTCTCAGGGTGGCCTCGAACTCATGGCGATCCTCCTACCTCTGCCTCCCAAGTGCTGGGATTAAAGGCGTGTGCCACCACACCTGGCTCATGAACTCTTTTTTTTTTAATTTTTGAATTTTTTTTTTATTTTAGAGAGAGCAAGAGAGAGAGAGCTTGTGAGAGAATTGGTTTGTCAGGGCCTCAGCCACTGCAATCGAACTCCAGTCGCTTGTGCCATTGAAAACAGTGTGGCAACCATTGTATAAATTTCAGCTAAAATGTCTGTATACTACATCAGTGGTCTTTTTTTAATTATTTCTCTTGATAGTGGCTTGCTTGTTTGTAACAGAAATGCAACAAAGTCCTTTCTATGCCCACAGTCACCTCCTACTGAAGTTAGCCGCAGTTGGGATGCCTTAAGCATTATCGTCTATTCTGGAACTACAGAACCATCCTTAACAGTGGTTGTTAGGCACAATGGTGGACCAAGAGTAATCCAACCAACTCCAAACAGCAGGGGTCTATAAGGAGCATGATGATGGAACTTTGTCAGTAGAGATGCTGCTGACCAAAGTGAATCAACAGGATGTTCTTTTAGCTAGTTAACTGAGATGTAATATGTTCAATGACTGCTGAAGCAGAAGGGGCTAGAAACAGAAAAAAGCAGGTTTACTGGGCACTGGATGCCACAGTAGTCACATGAGATCTTCTCACCATGATTGACAAGATAGTCAAAATCTAGAGATGCCATGAGTACCTGGCAATAAAGAACCTCCTATGCCGGGTGTTTAGAGTTCCGTCTTGTTTTTTCATAGATGTAGAAATTAATGTACACACATAATCCTCCAAAATTCAGAGCAGATAAATATTCCAGTAACTTCCCCATTTCCCTACGTTCTAATTAAGTCTTCTTAGTCTGATCTCTTCAAGGCTTAGTTACTGTTCTTGCCTATGCTCCTCAGTCTCGCACCCAGTCCCTCACTCACTCTGCTATTTTTTTTCTCTCAGTAGGTTCAAGCTGCTATGCCTCTTGGCTCCTTGGGTTCTTTGTACAAAATATATCTTCTTTCTAATGTGAATTCCTTCTGTCTTCACTAACCTAACTCCCCTTAAACTGTCAGTTATGTTGAGATCACTTTCCAAGCATAATAGATGCAAGGGTCTTGGCAAGGTTTCTATGATTCTATACCTGCAGGAAAAGGCGTAGAGTTTTCTTGAGATGGCATCCCACAGTTTAGTGGCTGTCTATGCTTCATGAGCACAAGACAGGCCATGTGGCTATGTTCCCTCTGACCGTTAGAGTGTTGCTGCTAAGAGCTGGGACAGATCTGTTGACATGCTTTCCTCCACGTAAGACAGAAAGTAAAGCAGGAGGAAAGAGAGTCCTGTACAGTTTACTTTGTGTAACAGATACTGCTGGAATATGTGAAGACTTCAGTGACCTATTTTTATAAAAAAAGATGCTGTTTTAAATAAATGGGGGGCTTTAAATTTTTCAAAAATGACACTGCATAAAATGGTGTCATTGAGCTTATGATCTTCTTATAATGTGCCCTTTGGTTCCATCAAAAAAAATTATAATCAAGGTGAGATAGCACTTCACAAACAAGTAAGATGAGTCTCATCAAAAAGACAAATAACAATATGTATTACTGAGGATGTGCAAAAACTGGAGCCTTTCTTGTATTGTAGTTGGAAATGTAAAATTATGTGGTCAGTTTGCAAAACAGTCTTGCATATTACAATGACCCCAAAAGTCCACTCCAAAGAATACATCGATGAGAAATGAAACAATTCCAATGTCCATTAACTGATAACTGGATAAACAAAATGTAGATAAAATGGAAGATTATTTGGACATATGAATGAATGAAGCTGGAATACATAGCACTGGATGGATTGAAAACACTAAGTGAAAGGAAATATTAACAAAATATCACAGATTATATGTGTCTCGATTTATATAAAAATTCCATATAAAGGACTTGGCTTAAGGTGATTGCCTACAAAGCCAAAGGACCCAGGTTCGATTCTCCAGTATCCACTTAAGCCAGATGCACATGGTGGTGCATGTGTCTGGAGTTCATTTACAGTGGCTAGAGGCCTTGGTGTGCCCATTCTCTCCCTCTCTTCTTATCTCCCACCATCCCTTCCTCCTTTCCTTTCTTCCTCTCTCCCCACCCCCTGTAATAAATAAATAAATTTTTTAAAGATTTTTAAAAATCCATATTAAGTAGATCCAGAGTCAAAAGGCAAATTAGTGGTTTTCAGTGACTGAGAGTGAGATTAGTAGTGGTGATGAATGATGAATGACTACTGATGACATTGAATTTCTTTTGGGAGGGCAAACATGTCCTCAAATTACCATACACATATGGTTTTATGACAGTAAATATATTAAAGAGCACTAAATTGTACATTAAACAAGTGAATTTTATCATGAGTAAATGATCTCTCCGCAGAGCTACTAAATACATCATGTAACAGTCTTTGGTCAAAAAAGTGTTACAACATAACTATGTTCATGGACGACCACTGAGTGAGCATGCTTATCCCTCAAGTTCACGAGCACATCTCTATGTCTCACAAGACTATCTCACTAATATGAACTGAAAGCCCATGTAACTGGACTCACAGTGCTGGATCACCTTGACCATGGGCAAGGCAGTGATAAAAGAAAATAAGAAGGAAGAAACAGAAGCCAAAGTGAGAATAGAGCGTGATTACTGAGCTAGAAAATGAAGCAAAGTAAAACAAAAAAGTATGCAAGCCTATTTTCAGTAAAACCCCTTTAAATCAATAGTGATGTTAACTGCCTTAGGTAAATGTCAGTGTCAACAAAATCACTGCCAAAATGCATCACATAAGATGAGAATGACAAAGTTTTTTCCCTGATGCAGTTAAATATATATGTATATACACACATGTGACACATCTAATATATGAACAGACATAAATAAATGAATTTATTGGAAGTTGATGTTAATACAGTGCAATTTATGCATTATGAAATTTATTCATTTAAGTGTACAGTTCCATACTTTCTAGAAAGTTTAGTAAATTGTGAAACCATACTATAATTCAATTTTACAACATTTTTATCAAATTATGTAGATGTGCCTTATGGCTGTTCAGATTTTTTTAAATTTAATTTTGGAAAGTTGAATTTTGGAAATCTGGTGTCTTACTTCAGTGTGTTGTTTTGTGTTAACCACAGATGAATGCATGTTCAGATCACTGTGAATCCTGAATAATGAGTAAAAACTTTGTTTTCCCTCATTTATCATATTTTGAGTTTTTGATGAAGGCAGTGTAGAATAGAAAAGGAGGTACTGTTACTACTATATTTGCTTGATTACATAATATTGATTTTAATGTTTCAAGTACATTTTCCCTTTAAAGTTAGTGCTTTTAAGATTGTTACAAACTAATGTGTTTCATTATGACATTGTCATACGTGTATCATTATATCTTATTCATACTTGGACCAATACCACCCTATCCCATCCACCTTCTTCCCTTTCATGCTGCTTTTTTGATTCTCTTATTAATGTATACTGTAAAACAACTTGGCATGCAATTTTAATATCATAAACTTCACTTGTAAATTGCCTAAGTTGTGTAAGCATCACCATCATCCAATTTAAGAACATTTCCATCATCACAATACCATCCCTCGTTCCCTGAACACACACTTCTCTTTTCTAATCCCAGCTCCAGGTAACCACTATTTTCCGGTTTGTTTCTATGAGTTTGTCCAAAACATAATATTCTCACACAAACACAAAATATATACAAAAAACTCTCCTTTAGCATTCAATGGGAGGGACATAGGAAAGGATAGTGGGGGAAATATGATCAAAATAGGTTGTTTCCATTTATTAAGTAGTCATTTAATTGTATTTGTAAAACTGTAAAATAGTGTTTAATTTTGGGTTTGTACTACCTAAAACAACCCCCCCCCCTTCCAAACATAGCCACAGACTTCTGATAGCAGCCATCAGAAGCCACAAGTTTCCACAGGTCAAGCATGCTATGGTTTTCACAGGGGTGGCTGACCTGGTTTCCATTTAAAATTGGAATTTCCTCCTTTAGGGTCATTTGATCCCCACCCTCAGAGGCATTTTTCTAGTTCTCCATTCCAGCCCCACCTCTCCCTTTGCTTTCAAAGAGGATTTCAAGCTGACTCCTGCACAATCCAACGGGAAGACTCGTGGTTATTAGGCTTTAGATCTGTTAGGAGCCAAAACTACGAACCTGTGAGTACCCTCTTAGAAGCTACTAAGGTGACATTTACTCAGGAAACTACTGAGATCTAAGGCAATACCTGCAGGAAATGATAACAGCAGGCCATGTGGTAGAGCAAAAGCTGTTAAGACGTCTCCATTCAAAGGGTCACAGGAATGTGGAAGGGTCAGCCAAAAGAAACATCAGGGTGGAAGACTGGGCCACATCCCTTGGCAAAACACAGGCTGCACTGGTAAGACCATGAATTCACTCACCCCAACTCTTGTGGCAAAATTGTTTGTGAGCTACGCAGAGTTAAAAGCACAGGGCGGGCTGGAGAGATGGCTTAGCGGTTAAGATGCCTGCCTCCTAAGCCTAAGAATGCTGGTTCCAATCTCCAGGTCCCACATTTAGCCAGATGCAAAGTGACTCAACGCTTGACCACAAGGCGGCGCACACATCTGGATTTCGTTCGCAGCAGTTGAGACACTGCTGGCGCGCCCATCTCTGTCTCTCTCTCTCTCTCTCTCTCTCTCTCTCTGTGTGTGTGTGTGTGTGTGTGTGTGTGTGTGTGTGTGTGTCTCCAAAAAAAAATAATAAATTTTTTTAAAAGTTTAAAAAAATTAGATTTTGAGCCAGGTGGTCATTATATACACCTATAATCCCAGCACTATAGATGCTGGGTCAGGGGGATTTCCATAAGCTTGTAGTTATCTTAGGGTATATAGTGAGTTCCAGGCCAGTCTACATACAGAGGCCCTGTCTCAAAAGATAGATGACAGATAGATGATAGACAGATAGATGATAGATAGGTAGATGAAGATGGTAGATAGATGATAGATGATTAATAGATAGAACATAGATAGATGATAATTTTCAAGAACTTCTAAGGAGTTGATTCCTAATGTCTTGCTTTAACTAGTTTGGAGAAGCACAGCTAGTACAGAACTGGAAGCAGGAAAGTCTGTAGCAATTCTCCTTAAATGTGAATATCACTTCTAGAATATTCACTTAACATCTATTCCTATCCAGTTACCGTGGATTTAGAGGGAACTGATGTCTGTGGGATGAGCCCCAAATTTTACCTTGGTTATATATTATCTCATGAGGAAATATATATATGGTCATCAGGAAGAACTAACTGACCAAGTTAGGAGAAAAAATTGGGATGGATTTTCACCTTATGCAAAACAGCAGTGGTCTCAGAAAATTTGATTAAACACTTCTATAATGTGTTAATTACCCCAATTCTTTACCTCTTCCTCCACTCACACCTTTGCTGCAGCCAGTCATGGAATGAGAGCATTTCCCCACCCACAGAGTAAGCTTGGACATGTGACTTCTCCTGGCCAATGGCAATAACAGTGTGGCAATTGGGTTGATTCTACTTGCCAATGTGTTTTTCTGCCTTTACAACATGTTTCCAGGTAGATGGTGACCTAGGAGCTTGGACTCCAGAATAAACACACATGGACCAGAACTGATAGAAGGGCCCCATTTTCTGTGACTGCTTGCTGGAACTCCAGTGAAATGGTTGAGCTGGTCTGTTTTCATAAGCCAACCCAGGTGATCAACAGATGATCAACTGAATGTCAGAGTGGTTTGTTAGAAAGCATTAGTATGATGATAGCTAATGGATACAAACGTGATTTTACATCTTGTTTTAATTAATTAATTTGTTTATGAGAGAGAGGAGGTGCCCCAAGGCCACCTGCCACTGCAAGCAAACTCCAGATTCATGTCCCACTTTGTGCATCTGGATTTAGGTGGGTCCTAGGGAATCTAACCCAGGTGGGCAGGCTTTGCAACCCAGGTCCTTTTAAATGCTGAGCCATCTCCCCAGCCTTCCATTCCACAGTGTAGATGACACACTGTAAAGTAAAGCACTAGCTCTATATTATATTCTTTCATAAAGATAATGCAAAAAGTGCCCCCAGTCAAATATCTCATGGAAGATTCCAGGGCTCCCCAAAATAATTCTTTCCTTTGACTCCCTTCATGAGCCTGTGCTCCTATACAGATGCTCGAAATGAGCCTTGCTTTGCACCAGCATGGTAGTATGATCCGCCTACGTGGTTGAAAGGAGCAGGCTGTGTGTAACATTTCAAGGTTGTAAAAACTATTCTCCCTTTACAATACACATCAGGGCATAGTCATATAGTGAAACAGCAACAACTATAAGTGGTAACTTATGTTTGCAAAGTCAGAAAGCATCAGCACTTTTGACACCTTTTTTTAAATGGTGGGAACCAAATAAATGCAGGAAGTCTTTATAGCTGTGTTTCAATGATAAGGTTTCACTCTGCAGCCATCCTGAAGAAAAAAAAAAGCTATTATCATTATTTTTAACCAGTTCATCTTAACAAGGGTCAGCCTTTACTCTAGAGAGGTCTATGAGCCATGACTCCTTTTGCAATGAATAAAAATACATGTGTGGGCTGGATAGATGACTTAGCAGTTAAAGCGCTTTGCCTGCAAAGCCAAAGACCCAGGTTTGATTCCCAAGAACCCAGGTAAGACAGATGCACAAGGTGGCACAAGCATCTGGAGTTCGTTTGCAGTGGCTGTAGGCCCTGGCACGCCCATTCTCTCTCTCCCCTTCTGTCTCCCTCTCTCTTCCTCTCTCTTTCTCTCTCTCAAATAAATAAAAAAATTATTAATAAAATGCATATGTGCTGTGCAGCTCAGCCGATGCAAGTCATGTGGAATTGTGTTTATTCTTGGTCATGAATACTTTGGGAAAACTGGGATGAAGCAGAGTGCCAGCTCACATGCACCTTTTCCAGGCTGCTGTGAGTTCAACCCCATGGAGTCCTTCCTGAAATGAATGGTCTATGAGAATGGCATGTGAAGAAGGAGCAGGACACAAAAGCACTTTACTAGTGACAATTATAAAATAACAACATTCAGCTGAAAATCCCAATCATGATGTTTTGGTGTTCCTCATTTGTGATTTGTGTGTGTTTACATATAATACAATATGCGTAGTTAGATAGATAGCTTGATAGATAAATAGATATAGATATATATTGCTGACCAAAACAACACCAAAATCCTTGTGATGTCATTATAAATCTCTGTATTTTCTCTTATTGTTTCTTGGCTTTTAAACTTATTGCCCTAAATGATCAATGAAGACAGTAATATTTCCAGTATGGAAAGTACAAGTAGTCATTTAAAATGTCATTTTAGCTGGGCATGGTGGCACACAACTTTAATCCCAGCACTTGGGAGGCAGAGGTAGGAGGATCTCTGTGAGTTTGAGGCCATCCTGAGAATACAGAGTGAATTCCAGGGCTAGAGTGAGACCCTACCTTGAAAAACCGAAAAAAAAAAAAAACAGTCATTTTATGAAGAACAGTTCAGTGATTGCCCAGATTAGGGAAAGAATGGATAGGGTTGGTATTATGATAGTTAATAATACTAATAGTAATAATTAAAAAGCATAACCTGACAAGTGTCATCTCAAGCCAGTGATGCTTTAATTATCAGACATTTTGAAGGCGTTTAACCATTCAGACTAGGCAGTGAGACAAGTAGACAAAGATTTAAGTCATAGCCTATTTACTTACTAGCTGTGTGGCCCTGAAACAGACATAAAGTTCATGCCTCAGTTTCCTTATGTTTTATTTAATTACTGTGAGTGTATGATGTTTGTATCTGTGCTCATGTTTGTGTGTGTGAGTGTGGATATGCACATGCCACAGTGCATGTGTAGAGGCTAGCAACATCTTTTGGTCATTGGTCCTTGCTTTCCATTACTTAAGGTCTCTTGTTTTACTGTTTTATTTTTTTTTATTGACAACTTCTATAATTGTAGACAATAGTTCACCGATGTATTCACTAAACTATTGGCCCACAAGCTTCCATGAAATTCTCCTGTATGCATCTACCTTCTTGCCACAGATGTGCTGAAATTGCAAATACTAGCACTCCAGTGTATAGCTTTACATGAGTTCGAAGGATTCAAAGCAGGTGCTCATGTTTATGTGGCAAGTTCTTTACCCACGGGGCCATGTCCCCAGTGCACCTTTTAAGTATTAAACAAGATAATATATGTAGAACATAAAGAATTCATAGAAAATACCCAATAAATACTGGCTGTTATTGCTGACAGACATAATATTTCTTTTTTTAGTAACTTTTGTATTTTATTTGTTTGAGAGAGAGGAGAGAGAGAGAGAGATAGAGAGAAGCAACTGTAAACAAACTTCCAGATCCTGAGTTATTGAACCTGGGTCCTTTGGCTTCTCAGGCAAATGCCTTAACCACTAAGCCATTCCTCCAGCCCCAGACATAACATTTCTAAGTGCCTAAGAGCTCCAAATCATTTCTTAATTTCTCTGACAGTCCAGCACATATTAAACATTAGGCACAGGCTAAAGAGTGTCCAAATACATACAATCAAAATATGGGCATTTTCCTGATGGATAAGGATCTTGAATACATTTTTAAGTTTTAAAAAATTAAATATATTTTTTTATTTATTTATTTATTTATTTATTTATTTATTTATTTTCATGCATAGAGAGAGAGGCAAAGAGGAGAGAGAGAGAGGGAGAATGGGTGTGCCAGGGCCTCTAGCTGCTGAAAATGTACTCCAGACTCATGTGCCACTTTGTGTATCTAGCTTTATGTGGGTACTGGGGAGTTGAACCCGGGTCACCAGGCTTTGTAGGCAAGCACCTTAACCAGTGATCCATCTCTCCAGCCCTTGAATATACTTTTGAGTATTAATTGCTCACTTGCATTTTTTGAGACCTGTCAATTCAGTTAATTAGCCCGCTTATTGATTGGATGATTTGATATTTTGGTGTTTAATTTTTGCAGTTCTTTATAGATCCTTGGTATTAATCACCTGTGTGATGTGTAGTTGGCAAATTAATCTCCAGAGCGATGAGGCAACCTAGTTTTCCCTTTGCCAACTTAAGTGGTTACATGGTGGTTCAACTATAATCTTTAGCTCAAATCATTCCATAACCAGTAGAAATGAGTAACCAATCTTTTCATTCAAACACAGATGAACTCTTTTGTGTTATATAACTCTAAGGGTCAAAACTTGATACTGGTCAACCAGAAAAGGATATTTTGTCTTTGTTTAGTATACAAAAAGCATTAGACAATTTTCATAAGCTTAGCGGGAAACATTATCTACTGTAGTTTTAATTTGCATTAGTAAATTTTGACCAGAGCATTCCTGATAGTAAATTAGGTATATATAGTGTCACTGTCACTACCTAAGTGACACTGAGTGATAATTAGCTCCTTTATTAAATGCATAATATGAATGCCCTTAAAGGCATGTATGGATGGAGTTGGCATAACACATGAGTAGTTGTGGGTATTAAAATATTTTTTGGTTGCATAAAAGTTCATTATTCTTCATCTATTGCTGGACCTCTATGATAGTTCTATTTCTTGACTATTGTGATTACTAGCTTAGCTATAAACATGGATATGCAAGCATTTTTGTGACTCCTTTGGGTATATACCAAAGAGTGGTATAGTCGGAGAGGGAAGTTGGAGTTGTGTAAGAGGAGAGGGAAGAATCAGATTAAGCAATTTGGGAGTCCTCTAGACATTTTGGAATTTAATGTCTTCAATAAGATAAGCAAACCTCCAACAAGATTGCACATGCTTGAGTTGATACTATCTATCTGTTTGCCAACATTCTCCATTCCACGTGCACAAGATAAAATGAAATAAAGCATCTGCCCTGTTGTGTGAAGGACCCTGCGCTGCCACTCATGTCTCACTGGTCTGGCTGAGCTTGGTACCATGAAATGGATGAGTAGGAGGATCAGAGATCAGAAGATCGATTGTTTCAGTCTACCCCTGCTTCTCACCATTTGACTCCTGCTATAGTCATCCCTAGCCACAATGCTCTGTGTCCTTTCCAATGAAGGCTGAGAATCATAGAGTTCTTATACCACTGCTCCCTCCTGTGCAAGAGTGTTCCAAATTGGTAGTTACTACGTGCCTTGACACCCTACATTTATTCCCTTACATCTGTCACAATAGTAATGCTTCCCTCAATTGAGAGCCTTGTCTGTTTCCTGCTTGGATTTTCATTGACACTATACCCTTCTCTGTGAATCAATGGCTCAAGTGGGAGGAAAGATGGTTCATCTTTTGACAGAAAAGTCAAGACTATGGTTCACATTTTGATCAGACCATCAATTTGACATCATAATCAACATCTATGGTATCATTGCAACTCATAAACATGCTTACAGAAATACTACATGTAACCATCTTCAAATTCTTCTGAAAGCTCAACATTCCATGCTTTTTCTAGATTATGATTACTCTCTGGGTGGAATTAAAGTAGCACCACCATCCTAGAGACCTAGAGTGTTGTTCAGGGATTTTGACTGTGTGTGACAGCACCCACCTGGTACATGGCTACTCTGGAAATACAGAGCCAGAATACTCCCTATGCTTGCCAGATGTTTTTGCCTTCTTTATTATGTTTGGACTGACTTTGACAACTGCTTTTTTAAATATCTTTTTATAGTTATCCATTTAGTCTATTATGGCAGTAGTGTGTGTTGTATGTAGATGAATGCATTCTGAGGAGACCAACACAGGCTGATCAGAGAGTCCCTGTTTCTGCCCCTTCAGTGCTGGGGTCACAGGTATGCAGCTATGCCAGGCTTCTTACATGGATGCTGGAGATTGAACTCATGTCTTCATGATTGTGCAACAAGTGTTCTTAACTGCTGAGCCATCTCCCCAGCCCCTTAGGCAATTTCTTCACCAGATAGTTCAGTTCTGCAGAAAGGGTCATTCAAAAATATTTTAAAAGTTTATTCCTCTAAACTTCTCTTGTAGTTCCCATAGCAACTTTCCAAAAGATCTGCAACTTCAAAAATTCAGATTCTTCTGAAAACTTGACTTCAGAAATCTAGTGATACCAAAAAATATATATATATATATATATATATATATATATATGAAGGTTTTAAGAATATGTCAGCCTAGAAGGGAAGAAAATTTGAATAGATTTTCTTTTGAAATGGTGATGCCATACTTTAAGCAAAGCAGAAGCAAACCATATTTGAATAGTCATATTTGAATGAATATCTTATGGCTAAATTTGTAGCATTATGACGTATTCCATATTCCAATAATTCATCCCTTCTACATACCATATAATAATTACTGATAGCCCTTGTTTCTTTTGTTTGTTTGTTTTGTTTTTGCGAGGTAGGGTCTCACTCTGGTCCAGGCTGACCTGGAATTAACTATGTAGTCTCAGGGTGGCCTCGAACTCTTGGAGATCCTCCTACCTCTGCCTCCCGAGTGCTGGGATTAAAGGCGTATGCCACCACGCCCGGCTTCCTTGTTTCTTTTGTTATTTTTGTTTGTCTTTAAGTTTTTAAATATTCAGCATGTATTTATGAATAAATTATAAAATGATCTTTTGAAAATAAAGTTAGAAAATTTGAAAAGAGATAAGATGCTAAATATATTAAATAAATTGTGTTTGTCTGGAAACAATGGTTCCTAACGTCCAAAATTTGGCTAGTGCCTAATATTTCTAAGTCTATTCATCACACACTTTACCCCATCTTTTAAGACCTTACAATCTAAAATGGGCCATGCTGATTAGCATTCAGTGGTGTGGCCCAGAGTTTATTGAGGCCCTTATGATCCTTTCAATAGCAGAATAGATGGACCACCTTGGCATCTCTGAAGAACTGGATGAGATTGAGAGAGAAGAACTTGGGGTCACTGTCTCCCTGTTTTTTTCCTTTTGATTTTTTTCAAGGCCTCTTACATTGTCCTGTAGAAAATGGGTCCATAAAATATCCTCAACCAGTGGAACAGAAGGATGTGTCATCATGCTTTGCTTTCAGACAGTTGTAGATCCGCTGCCCAGCCATGGAGATTTTCTGAGAATTCCTCAAATCTCACTTCAAGATTTTACCTTCTAGTTTTAGATCCAGGCCAGTCAAATTTGATAAATTTGTATTACTGCTATGTCTGAATATAGACAGAAAACTAGACCATGATGATAGATATTTATACTTGAGGAAGTTAGCTAAGATCTGAAAGGAGAAAGAGAGGATATGAAGCAGATTGTTCTAAACTTGAGCTTTGGAAAAGCATTGACACTAAGTAATGAAGAAGACAAGAATGCAAGGTGCCAGTGATTCTGAAAGGACCACAACAATCTTCCCAGAGTATTCCTTAAATAGTATAAAATATGTTATTTAGGGCTGGAGAGATGGCTTAGTTGTTAAGGCACTTGCCAGTGAAGCCTGAGGACCCATGTTCCACTTTCCAGGCCCCGCATAAGCCAGGTGCACGAGGTGAAACAAATGCACAAGGTCACATATGCACACATGGTAGTGCATGCATCTGGAATTCGATTAAAGTGGCTGGAGAACCTGCTGCGCCAATTCTCTCTCTCTCCCTCTCTCTTTTGCACTCACTCCCTCACATAAAAAATAAATACCAGTCTGTTGGGTTTGCCTCCAAAAAATTTTAAAAAATAAAAATATGTTATTTATAACTGTGGCTTACATCTAGCAAAGTTAGTCATATTCTATCAATGCCAACTCTTAAAAAAGTTGAAAAGGACATATAATGTATTTTAGTATGTGCACTACAGAATAATTCTCAGAAAATGATGTGTGATGTTTGCAGAGGAATGTCTCAGTCAAGGCTTCTGGAGCTCTGCACTGGTGACATCTAGGCTGTGTTTTGCATTGTAGGATGTGTACCAATATCTTAGATCTATATGTACTAGATGCCAGGGGCAACTCCCACCAGTTGTAAGTACCAAAAATGCTTAGAGACATGACCTAATGTTCTCACTTTGAGAACTACTGGCTTAGGTTACCGTCAGGATGGAAACTGAGCAATGTAATGCCATTCCACAAAATATAGAAGAAGCATTCTATATATTAAATATCCTGCAACCGTTCATCTGAAATGAACACTGGGTTCTAATGCCAAGGACATCTCTGAAAGTCTGTCTTCCATTGCGTAAAGTAACCTGATGGAAAGTATTATATTGGATTCTCTGCATCTGCTTTGCTGCTGGATCTGAGCTGTTGTGTGATTTGAATCCTTGACTGCTTCAGTAGCAAGTGCTTTACTACATAAGTCAATATCCACAGTTTCCAAAATGATTGATAGCAAAACCACCTCCAAAGTTTTCTCAACTAATTGACTCCAAGTCTGGTCCTTGGACATTCTCATTGAGTAGAAATTGGGTGAAATTCTGAACTCCATATTCATTAGGGTATCCCCTCCAACTCTGATCCCAATCATCAGCTGATGGAAGTTTGGAGACTCCTGGTGTTTCCCAGGTAAAAATGTCCAAACGGCCAGATTAAGCTACTTGTCAATATTTATTGGGTGCCTAACCTGTGCCAAGGCCTACTCTAGGCAGTGGTGACATCGTGCAAAAAGAGTTATTGGGTGCCTTCCTGTAATAAGCTTGCCCTTAAGTCTGGGGAGACAAACACCAAATAGATAATATGATATGAAGTCATGATGAAAACAATGAAGGTGAAAGCTTGTGTGATACCATCAATGGCAATACAATGGACTCATTAGCACTTTGGAGACAGCAGTCATGAAATCTGAGACTTTTCCCCCTATAAATTGAAGAATTCCAAAGAGCATGCCATTCAAAAGACCTTAGAAGCAGAAAGGACAGCAAGTAAAAGGCCTTAGCAGAAATGAAGTAGTCAATTTTGCTTAACAGAAAAGACCAAAAGGAGGTAGGAAACAGAAAAGATCGTGTAGGAGGAATAAAAGGGCTATGCTCATGAACAAACACATTATTCTGTGTGTAGTGGAAACAAACCATAAAGCTTTAGGCACTGAATATTCACTACATTTTTTTATTTAAAAAAAATCTTGACATATGGGTTGCCAACCAACCATGTATTAAGATGGGGGTGTCTCAGAATGATGCAGGTCAGAGGGAAATGTAAAATCAAAAGCCCACTGAAAGGCTGGAGAGATGGCTTAATGGTTAAGGCGCTTGTTTGCAAAGTCTAAGGACCTAGGTTCAGTTCCCCAGTACCCAGGTAAGCCAGATGCACAAGGTGGCACATGCATCTGAAGTTAGTTTGCAGTGGGTATAGGTCCTGACATGCCCTCTCTCTCTCTCTCTCTCTCTCTCTCTCTGAAATAAATAAATAAATAAAATGTGTTTTAAGGCCACTGAAGAATTCTTCATCACAACCAAGTTGAAAGTTGGATGTATCCACTGTAGGGTTACCAAAGTGTAGGGATCACCAAAAGCAAATAATGGGAATTTATCCTCAGAAGAAAAAAAATGAAAGCAGAATCTAAGTGGCATGTTGCTTTTGTTTCTGATTGAAAAGCATCTCTCGTATACAGCATCCAACAGAATTGTGATTATCAAGTAGCAGTGGAGCTTTACTGATGGATTGGAAGAAGGGGAGATGGGACTTCCTAAAATAATAGAGCTTCCAGACTCAAGAGGCCTCATCCAAGAAAATGAGCCTAATGCAAAGGTGTTTACAATTAGTAGAGGTGTCACTGAAGGAGATTCAATAATATCTATTTATTGGTAAGTTACATTTTTTTTTGCTTTTATTAGGAGGCAGATTGTAAGTAGTCAGTGATATCTGCTGCAATCCTAAACTGGCCCCATTGACAACACTGATGGTGATAACAGATTACTATCTGCACTGGCCTGCAAGCACAGCCCAGTTCTTAGTGTCTTCAGAGTTACCAGAATATCCTGTATTCGACATCACTGAATCATCAAATAAACCTAATGACTTTAAAGTCTAGAAAAATGTCATACTAAGACCTCAGTCATTCTCTGTGAAAAGAGACTCTGTTGGGATAAAGGGCTTAACCCTTCAGGTGGGCTTTTTTTTTTTTTTTTTTTTTGGTTTTTGAGGTAGGGTCTCACTCTGGCCCAGGCTGACCTGGAATTAACTATGTAGTCTCAGGGTGGCCTTGAACTCACAGCGATCCTCCGACCTCTGCCTCCCGAGTGCTGGGATTACAGGCGTGCGCCACCACGCCCGGCTCCCAGGTGGGCTTTTTAGGAAGTGGTTTAATAGATCCCAAGGTTATGGTCATAAGTACAGATAGCAGGATTACCACACCAAACAGGAAGTAAGGTCAGCAACAGAAAAGCTAAGAAGTTTACCAAGTACAATGGAGGAGAATGAGCAGCTGGGGGCATCCAAAACTAGGTCCTATTTATTGTGTTCTTGCAGACCAGCTGCTCAGCTCATATTCATCAATCAACTACTAGGTTTCTAGTACTCTGCTAAGAGTTGGGGTTGATATGAGACATAAGACACACTCAGTACTACCACTTGCCAATAAAACCAAATGAGTGCTCTCAGTCAAGAGGGTTTTCATGATGTGACTGTCCTGGGAAGGCCACTTGCTGAGGATGGGCATAGGATTAAACCTCAGGAGAAAAGATTCGGCTTCCTAAGACCCCCTGAAGTCACTGAGCCAACTTTTTCTTTTTTTTTTTTTTTTTGGAGAGAGTCACAGAGACAGAGAGAGAGGGAAAGGAAGACAGATAGAGAATGGGTGCCAGCAGCCTCTCAGCTGCTGTGAACAAAATCCAGATGCGTGCGCCCCCTTGTGGGCAAGTGCAGCATTGTGCCCTTGCGTCACTTTGCATCTGGCTAAACGTGGGTCCTGGAGATTGGAACCTGTTTTCTTAGGCTTAGCAGGCAGGTGCCTTAACCGCTAAGCCATCTCTCCAGCCCTTCTATTTTTTTTTTTATAAGACAGTGGGGAGGAAGAGTAGAGAATTGGCATGCAGGGCCTCCAACCACTGCAATCAAACTCCAGACGTGTGTGCCACCTTGTGTGCATGTGCAACCTTGTGGCTTACATCACCTTGTGCATCTGGCTTATGTGAGACCTGGAGAGTCAAACATGGGTCCTCTGGCTTCACAGGCTAGCACCTTAACCACTACGCAATTTGTCTAGCCCTCAGCCAACTTTTCATCTAAATCTTTTTCTAATGTCTTTTAGAAAGCAATAAAATAATGGTTAACGCTTAAAAAACAAAAACAAAAAAAGTAAACAACTGGTGCCAGGTACCATAACATTAACAGAACTTGGCTGTTTTCTGGGGTTTTGTTTTTTACATTTTTTTAATAAGCGTGCTGGATGACTCTACAATTTTGTTCAGACAACTGCAGAACCTGGAAAAGTTGTTGCTGCTATTGATGCATAACATATTGCATTATTGGTCTTTTTATATAAATATATATACATATATATAATTTGAATTTTTGGAAACTTTAGCTGTGCTGTCAACTTTGGGAAAAAAAAATCCCTGTTTACCATGTTGAGTTGGCATTGCATAGAAAGTAATAGCCGTATTGGTCTAGATATGTTAAACTTAATTTTTTTCGGTT
The DNA here is from genome assembly GCA_036365145.1 of Orientallactaga sibirica. Classification (NCBI taxonomy): domain Eukaryota; kingdom Metazoa; phylum Chordata; class Mammalia; order Rodentia; family Dipodidae; genus Orientallactaga; species Orientallactaga sibirica. The sequence goes on from JAEOAD010000840.1 coordinate 9,268,546, forward strand.
GGTACAGGCGTAATGCACTGTGTTAAGGTCTTATCTACATGGGTTTGATTACAGAAACTAATAAAGTATTCTCTACATAAAAAAGAGAAAGTAATAACATAATGACATTGAACTTAATGGATATTTAAATTTGAGGGGCGGGGAATTACCTGTACTGGTTATCTAAAGAGCTGTTTGGCCATGTGCTTGGACAATATGAGTGATCAGATGAAGTCACAGAAGGCTCCGCATTTGGGGATAAGGAGAGGCATAATTGGGCTCAACCTTTTCAATCATGTGAATGGCTTAGAAGAACTCCTCTTCACTCTGACCTCATGTTGACATCAAAGGAGGCTTCTCAAAATCCAAATCTGATCAAATCACCAAGAATTGGTGAAATGATGGTGAAATGTGGGAAAGTCATGTGAGGAACATTTGAGACAAAACCATTACCTGCTAACACACATTTTTTTTTGTTCTGATGATAAAATACTAGAAGACAGTTGTGCTATACTTTGAAAAGTGCAATGGATAATATCGATATGGGATGCTCTTGTTTATTTTGCTGTGTATTTTATTCTCCATGATGCTTACAGTCCATTTTAAAAAGTGAGTGAAGTGTTCATAGAAACTTAATATCACCACTATATAACCTGTCTCTGGGAAACTGATTCAATAGCTAGCACACAATGGGCACTCCACACATGATTTTTAAGTGAGTAAAATGTGAGTCACAGATCTCTTATACAAAGTCTCATTTTGGGCAAAGAAAGGACTGACAAAAATATTAAATATTTGCTTCTGGCTCTTATTTCAGGGGAGTTAGGAGGTACTGCGAACACATGGAGAGGAATTATTTCTGAGGAAGATAGACCCAAAATTCCAGGGCCATGGGACAGTATACAGTGGAGTCAAACCACACGGAGCAAAGTAAGTAAAATATTTGTGCTGAGACAAAACAAGCCCTGGGAGTTTCAAAACCCAAGTAACAGAGATAGACAGAGTTCAGCACTAGGTCTTAAGACACGGAGGGTCTTGCTCATACAAAAGCAACAGATTGTACACAGTAAAGAACACTCTTTCCATCCGTGACAGGTCCAGAGCTGTGAGTGCAGCTGCTTTATCATTCTCAACTGTGGGGAAGAATCTTCAAAGAGCCCATGTAACTTCCAACAAATCCCAATAAAATCCCTCTGCAATGTTTCTTTGTACAGTCCTTTTTGAAACCAGAACCCACTGTATATACCAGGCTGACTTAGAATTCATTATGCAATGTAGACCAGATTGGCCTTGAACTCATGGCAAAGTACCTTCCTTCCCCAGATCAAGCCTTGCAGGCATGAGCTACTATGACCTGCTCTTTGTACAGTCTTAATTCATGATGATCTGTGCTAGTAGAAAGGACTAAAGCAATGGGAAATCTTCAGAGCCCCAGAATAAATTTTACCATCTGCTTGACCATGAGTTTATTATTTTAGAGAAAAAAACTGAATTAAAATAACAATATAATATTCTTGAGATGCATTAATATATTTGCATATTGAGACAATAACCCTCCATAGCATGAAGAAAGACACAGAATTTTTTTTTTTTTTTTGGTTTTGCGAGGTAGGGTCTCACTCTGGTCCAGGCTGACCTGGAATTAACTATGTAGTCTCAGGGTGGCCTCGAACTCTCGGTGATCCTCCTACCTCTGCCTCCCGAGTGCTGGGATTAAAGGCATGCGCCACCACGCCCGGCAAGACACAGAATTTTAATTAAGGAACTATGGGTTGTAGAGATGGCTTAGCAGTTAAGGCATTTGCCTATGAAGCTCAAGGACCTAGGTTTGATTCCCCAGAACCTAGTTAAGGTGGCACAAGTATCTGGAGTTCGTTTGCAGTGACTGGAGGCCCTGGCACACCCATTCTCTCCCAATCTCTTTCCCGCTACGACACACACTCTCTCTCTCTGCCTCTCAATAAATAAAAATTAAAAAAAAAATCTTAATTAAGGAAACAGTTGTCAACCTTCCCCCAAACACACACAAACTTGCATTTTAATGAATGTCACAAAGAGACCTTTGATCACAAATGAAACAAGCAACAGGACAACATTGTGGGATGCAGATGGCAAGTGAACACAGCAGGCATAGATTTTCAATCATTTGGCACAAAGCAACCTCTGCAGAGAGCTTACTACTTTTAAATGGTAAATCTCTGAACCGCCAGTGTCTCTGCAGAAATGAACCAGTATCAGTAACTTACAAGTGTCTCACTTGACATTTCTAGACAAGTAACTATTGCCAAACCAAAGGAAGAGCTGTCTCTGTTTCCTGGAATGTGAGCCTAGGAAGGGAACTTAATGGTTTCCTAACTTAGACCCTCGTCCTTCCAGGGAAGGAAAGTAACATGCCAGAGGCAGACAATTTGCCTTGTGACTGATCCAAGACCAGCTTGGTGTACCTCCTGGACTTCTGAGCCTACCACCCCTGGAACTCTGGGCCTTCCACCCCTGTCCACGATAACGGTTTCTTTAAAAAAGGCTTAATGTGGGGATTGGATTTAGGAGAATGTGAATTCCAGAGAGATAACTGCCTTTGCCTTATTATAAATATTGATTATACATGTCAACTCTCTGTCTTGACTGTTTTGCTCCAGTTTTTAAAGTTGACAGCCAGAATGTTCAATCTCAACAGTGAAAATCATATCAAGGAAAACTCAGTAAATTAACAAATGAGAAAGCAACTGCACCATCTCATCTCATCTCAAAAGGACAGATCTTAAAAGTGGGAAATAAATGTCCAAAGACAAGAGTCAACCACACCTGATACCTGCCCCCTTAATGGCTGGGGACAATTACAATCTGTTGGAGCAGTGCTCTTTTCTTTAAATGTCTTTCTTTTCCTCTTCCTTGCCTGTTGCTCCCGCATTTCTTTCACAAAATATACTCAATCGGGAGTCTTGATCTGCTTAGTCATCAATGTGAAATCTTGACTCCTTCAAATAAGTCAAACCCCATGAACTCTTCTAAAATTAATTTATTTATTCAATTTTTGACATTTTCATACATGTCTGTAATGTATTTTGATCTTATTCTCTCCATTACCCTCTGTTATCCCTCTCCCTTCCCGTACCATCAACACCCTTCTTCCTCCTCCTTAACCCTCATCTTATTTTCTGGTCTTTTGTTGTTATTGTTGTTATCCATTGAGTTAAATTAGAGTTGCTTGCATGATCAATCCTATTTATTAGCTTTCTGTCGCTGTATTTGTTAAGGTGCCTGTAAGAAACTAGTACAGTTCCTGGCATAAAATAAAGTCTCCAATAACTCTTTGTGGAATATTTTTGTCAACAGGTAGAAGACGGGGCACTCAGAGAGAAGGGAACCTCATGTCATAGTTTATATTAAGCAGATAGTGGGTAACATCCTGTTCCTCTACAAACTCTGAGGGAAATGTGCACCCTCTTTTCAAGGTACAAAATGGATATGCCTCAAAGTACCATACAAAATTTTCCCAGCAACTCCACTGACCACGCACTCAGATTGGCAGGAGGTTTTGAGTCCGGGCTAGGTCCATTCCTGTCCTTGCCCTTTCAAAGTATCAAGTGGAAGGTTCTCCCAACTCCAGGAAGCCCAGCCAGCAAGGCAGCGATGGGGTCCAACCCCTGGTCGCGGAGTCAGTGACCGCCGCGCATGTTAAAGGAAGGTAGACCCAGGGGGCGGCCTGCCTCACTGGGGTTGTGAGCAACACCGCTCAGTTCTGGAGCAGGTGACACTCTGAAGTGGGGTACCCCACACTTCCGCTCGGCTGGCTAAGGACCTCCAGAGAGCCCCAGATCCCATCACATCCACAGTACCCTTCGGGACCGACCATGTGGCGCCCCCTGTCGTCTCGGCGCACCGGGATACTCACAGCGTAGTGCAGCTGTGGCTTCTCGCGGGACGACGGGTCCCCCATGTCCCCCGGCTAGAAGGAACAGCGTGCTCTCCCGCACAGCCTAGGTACACGGCGACTCCGGGAGATCCCCTTACTTCACTGCCATCTCCGAGCAAGCCCAGGCGTAAGCCCGGCTGGGTGCGCACAGAGCTCTAGCTCCGTTCCAAGAGCCGCTGGTACAGAGTCCCGCCGAGGAGCCAGTGGGGACCGCGCGGAGGAGGAGGCGGCGACGCAGGGGGAGGGCGAGGAGGAGGAGGGAGCGGCCAAGTCTGATGCGATGGGCGGGCGTTTCATTCCTTCCGCTCCTGGCGGGTCCCTGCGGCGGCGGCCACCGCCAGCTGTTGGAGGCTGCAGCCACGACTTCGCCCACGACAGGTGTCAGGCGGACCGGTGCTCTCCGCCTCCAGCCCTTGACTCCTCCCTCTATCCCTGGGACCTGGCTAGTTAAGGCTGCAGCTTTTACACCGACTAGGAGAGAAGCTGAGGTTTCCAAGAGACTTTCTCTAACTTTGATCGAGCCGCGGGCCTGCCTGCCACTGGAAGGCGATTCGGAGTTCCGGGTTTAGGAGAGCCTTCTTTTGGGAGTCTCAAATAAGGGTACCCCGGAGAAGGGACGACGGAACAGGACTAAGTAATGCGGTTTGGGGCATCTGCAGAGGCAGGAAGGTCAGGCTAACCGAGTTTGCAGGATCCAGGTAGTGTAGAGAAGCCCGCCGAAGGGGTAAAATCCTAGAACGCGAGGACTTGTTTTGAGTATCTACTGCGAGGTTTGGGGTACTGTTGGAGGCGCTGCTTTCTAAGTCATGGTTCTTAGGTGCCGATCCGGAGAAATGGTATCGCAAAAAAAAAAAAAAATTGCAAATAGAAGAAAGGTATACTAATGGCAACCACTGCCAGGTAAAGCGAAACATTTTTTAGCACACACTGGACAAGAGCACATGACACTGACCTCTACCCTAAAAATCCCTCCGGGGAACGCTTTCCCTTACAATGCCTTCATCTATTCATTTCTGTATTCAGATTTAACAGGTGACTACTTTGTGCTCTTTGTCTTACACATGATATCTAAACTACAATGGTGGAGGCTCAAGGAACCTCACAGAAGGAGCTGAAAGAATGTAAAGGCAGGAGGATGGGAAGTGAAGCTGCAGGATGCTGTCCTGTGGATCCTCATGTACTGACAGGAGATGAGGTTTCCTGCCCATGGCTGAACTGTCAATGTTACATCATAGATTGAGGGGGTCCATGAGACTCCACACCTCCCAGAGTAAATAGTAGAAACTGAAAACTGCTGAGGGAGAGGAAGGCATGCCCGTTAGTAGTGTAACCACTGGAGGATTGCCCACTCTCCAGTAAATCTCCACCCTCTCATGATTAAGCAAGTGACCTTAATTGAAATCAATGGGGTCAAAAAAATAGACAAAGCACAGTCCCCAGACAGTTAGCTAGTCTAGTACCAGAGGGTGCTACACCAGCAACTGGGGGAAAATGTCTGACATTGGTCCAAACAACTTGCAGTCTAAGATACCCAGCAGGAAACAATCTGACGTAATGCTCATACAAGTGCAGTAGTGGCAAACAGCCATGGTGGGTAACCAACTGCTCTTGATTTGGCTCAGATCCACTCAGTGGAATGCAACTCATTGCTGGAACTGGGAAACAAGTCAAAACCAGGTACAAAAATAAGCTCAGTCTCCAAGAGCAAGATACCACCAAATGTGGGCTAGAAGAGAGCCAACGCATACAAAATTCCCTCCAAAACATACACGGTCATCCCTTCTACCTAGTACTAACTTTTCTCTCCGTTGGAGAATTTGCTTATCTTTTTTCAGGTGGACAACGAACCTGAAGGGAGGATCAGCTAACCACACTTCACCAGGGCCCCAGCTGAAACCATAGAACAACGCAGGGGAAGGGCAAGAGTTCAGCGTTCATGGCGATCATAACACCAGAAAAAGGCTGAAGGAGATAAACACAGAGAACATCCAACTCCAACTAAGCCAGATATCCAGAGACACAGAGGCTCCCAAAACCTCATCACTGAAACAGAACTAAAATGACCCCAAAGTGGCTCAGGGAAACTCGCGGAAGAGGGGGTGGAAAGATTGTTGGAGTCACGAGTTGGGGCATTATGCACAAAGACTGGGGCCTACACCCGAGAACTCTTGACTAACCTCACAATGCACGACCCACATTCTCCATTGATGAGGGTCCCTTTGAAAGTGGGAGGACAGGGAGGAGGACAATGGAACCACTACTATGAATGTAAAATCAGAATAATATAAATAAAAAAATAAATTAAAAAAAATAGACAAAGCATAGAAGTGGGATAAAGGGATCTAATCAAAAGAAGATGGCTTCAGCCTGTCGTGGTGGTGCACGTCTTTAATCCCAGCACTCAGGAGGCAGAGGTAGGAGGATCGCCCTGAGAATACATAGTGAATTCCAGGTCAGCCTGAGCTAGAGTGCGACCCTACCTCAGAAAACCAAAAAAAAAAAAAAAGTTTTCATTGGGAGGAAAAGAGGAAAGAGAAAGGAAAATGATATCAAAACATATTATACACATGTATAAAAGTATCAACAATTCAAAATATGAGGAAAAAATTTCCAAATTTCCTGAGTCCTGGGATTTATGAGCGGAGTCCATACAAAGACAGTGTCTGGGGCTATAGTGGAGGCTCTAGACCCATGCAATCAATCCATGCAAGACAAAGAAGGGCGGCTATGAGGTGGAAAGTGGGCTTGAAGGTGGCTTATGTCAATTCTTCAGCGTCTTGCTATCCCACAATGCTCACTCTCTCCCAGGCTCTGCACTGGAGAAGAGGGTAGGAAATAGGATGGGGCCCCAGTATTTGATCCCAGGTGGACTACACCATCCACCAACATATGATTGTTTGACCACAGTTTGCAGCATATTTGGAATGAACAGTGGAAACGTGAGCACAAGGCTACAGGTATCTTGAGAAATCTACCATTAGGTAATCAATGCCAAGTTAAACTGCTTGTAAATCTAACCTGATGGCTGTGCATACTGTACTGAAGCTGTTCATGTGCCTGCTTTCATATCCAACAATTCACTTCTGCCAATATAGAAAAAATGTAAATGGCCGCACCATATGCTAAAATGTTTGTAAGGTCTTCAGGCATAACTACCCACAATAAAAGCAATCCAAATGTACATCAACCAGTCCACATAAATCATCCGTGGTTACTGCACACAGTAGGATATCACTCAGTAAATAAAAAGGCATTGCTTTCAATGCACACATGAACTCACTCCTCAAATATTATGATGAGAGAAAGAAATCACAAGAGTATATGATATCTCATTTATTTATTATGCAATCAAAATTTAAACACTGAACTGAAATTATGATACATGATGATAGACATTATCAAGGCAGGAAGGTGGAATAGACTAGGAAGGAGGTAACAAAGCAATTTCCTGGGGTGGTGGAAATGGTCTATGTCTTGGTACATTACTTGACAGTTACTGTGGCACAGTATAGTTCACATAGGAACAATTTATACCCTCTACTATGTGTTTTATACTGTAATAAAACATAAAAATAAATCTAAAATCAATCGCCTGCTCAAAATAGTAATTGGCATCCAGCGTGTTGCCTGTCTTCAGAGAAAGTCATTTTAACTGTTTGCCCAAATCTCTCATTCTCCCTGCAAAGTGCTTTGTCTGTGTCCCCTTTCCCTTTACGATGGTGGAGAACAGAACGCATATATTCACGCCAGTGGCCTGCCTGCTCTGAGACATGCCCAGGCAGAACTGGGAAATGATATACTGAAGTCCTATCTACTTTCTCATCTGCTGTTGACAACAACCTTTAAAATGAAGTCATCAAAGATTCTTCAAAGATGGAAGTGAACCAGGGACAACTTTTCAGAAACCGCACATCATTCAGAGAATTGGAGTTGGAGTACTTGGAGGAGATACTCATGTGAATGAAATACAATAAGCATGGCATGCCCAGTTTCTGGATTTCTGCTTCACTGTGGTAGCCTCGGAAAGATGCATTCTCAAGCTAGTTATAGTGGCTCATGCCAGAAACTCCAGCTCAGGAGACAGAGGCAGGAAGATTACTATGAGTTTAATGGCAGATTATGCTAGAGAATGATTTTGAATCCAGCCTGAGATACAGAGTGAAACCCTGTAAACAAAGAAACAAGATGAACTCTTAGCCTTATGACTTTGTTCCATGATACCTGCCGGAAGTTTCTGTTAAGCCCCTTTCCCTATGAAGAATGTTTCATTATCAGCATATATAAACAATATGAAGTGAGACTCAGCTTGATAAAAACTGCTGCCAGTCTTTTGATCATTACTTCTGAGCAAGTCAACTGACTCTCTTTAGATTTGGCTAGCATTCTGCCTTTGTAAAATGTAACCAAGAAGAATACATTTTTTCCAAACCATGGGCTTATATTTTAGAAGTAAATACTAACTTCTAGAATATTTCCTGCTAAAGGGCCATTGCTAAGTTTTAGTGAAATTTGCAAGTGTGATAGGGTTGGTATTTTTTCCCTTCTGGTAGGATTTTGCTATATAGGACAAAGTATTTAATAAAATAAATGAGGCCAGGCGTGGTGGCGCACGCCTTTAATCCCAGCACTCGGGAGGCTGGAGAGTTCGAGGCCACCCTGAGACTACATAGTTAATTCCAGGTCAGCCTGGACCAGAGTGAGACCCTACCTCACAAAACCAAAAAAATAAAATAAAATAAAATAAAATAAAATAAAATAAAATAAAATAAAATAAAATAAATAAAATAAAATAAAATAAAATAAAATAAATGATGGGCTGGAGAGATGGCTTAGCAAGTGGTTAAGGCGCATGCCTGTGAAGGCTAAGGACCCTGGTTTGATTCTCCAGGTCCCACGTAAGCCAGATGCACATGATGGAGCATGTGTCTGGAGTTCATTTACAGTGGCTAGAGGCCCTGGCGCACCCATTCTCCCCCTCTCTTTCCCTCTCTCTGTCTCTAATAAATAAATAAAAGTAAAATGTTTTCAAAAAAGAAAAAGAGATATAGTAAAAGACCAATTTAAATAAATGATAAATCCATGGGGAAAGATATTTAAATTCTCCTTATAATTAATCATCCTGTCATTAAATTCACAATCTATGTGGTCAAGTCTTGTAGCATGAGAAGGAGCCTAAAAGATTGTACAGAACAAAATGAAGCCTGTTCAATCTTAAAATGATTTAAACTCACAACTATGTCTATTTAAATATATTGTAAGATCCACTTGTGCATCTCTATTTCGAAGCACACTTCCCTTGTTATTCATTTTTTAACTTGGTCATTTATTCAATATATCAATAAACACACACTATGCTTGGGTACTATTCTACATCAACTGAACTACATATGAGCATGGCATGAGGTTTTTAAGTTCAGGGCCCTCAACAGAATGGGGGCAGGGAGGAGGGAAATGATGGTACCAGCACATGATGTGTCCATACAAAGTATATACTTAATTTTAAAAAGTTCAGGTCTGATAATCTAGGACTATGGAGGAGATTCCAGAGAAGACAAAGCACAGAAAACCTCATCTCAGCTGGGCTTGAAATTCATTCAACTCATTAACTAATGTCTGTTAGGCTAATACTTTTTTTTGGTTGGGGGGAAGATGCATATTTGTCTTGCTTTGGTACTGGGATGAAACCCAGGGCCTTGTGCATGCCAGGCAAATGCTCTACAAGTGAGCTGTGTGTCCATCTCAAGTATTGTTTAAAAAATAAATTTCCATGACATTTATGATTCTCCCCAGAGGGAACTAAAACATAATCTTTGAAATACTCTGTAGGTATTACTTCTAAGAGAAAATGTGTGTGTCACACTAAGAGTAAAATATCCATGGCTTCTTCCCAAATGATACAGCATTTCCAGAACTACACACTGCCCTTTCTGGCAAAGCATTTAAATTGAAACCACTGCTTGCATTGACTCTGTGTGCCTATAGGTTCAGTGAGAATTTTTCAGACTTGGTGCCAACCCAAGGTGATTATTTTTTTCAGGAAAACCTTGATTAGATTTGTGAAAGCAAATTAAATGTCAGAGTTTAGGAGGAACTCAGTACACTTGTACTCTCTCTCTCTCTCTCTCTCACACACACACACACACACACACACATACACACACTTTGACGATCAGAGAACTGGCCCTTCTTTGAAGCCCAGTCGCAGCCCCCAGCAATCACTTTTATTGGAAAGACTGTGGGACCCTCAGGCAGACAACCCCTATTCCAAAACTCAAAGCTTACAGTCTTCCATGTTGACAACTCTACTCTTTAGCGTAGAATTCTCCAGTAGAAAACTAATACTAATAATGGGCAGCTTAATGAATTATTTCAAAACATTTACCCACCTACACTTCACCCAAAGTAAGGAAAAGAATATTGATAACACCTCAGATCCTTGTGTCCCTCGGCTACATGACAATACTCTTCTATAGCCATGGAAAATATTGCCCTATCTTTAATTGACTTCACTTCCTGGCTTCACTTTGACAACAGGATTTCTCAACCCCAGGACAACAGACACTTGAGGATACATAATTCTTTGTTATGGAGCAGTTCTGCGCATTGTAGTATGTTTAGCAGTGCCCTGGTCCCTATGTACTAGATTCCAGTATGAAGCCCCTGCACCAATTAGGACAATAAACTCTGTCCAGATTCTGCCACATGTTCCATGGAGCAGGAGGAGGCAAAATCACCCTCAATGGAGAACCATTGTATTTTAGGAAGTTAGGCATCCAAAAATATTAGTATATTTTCTAATTTTATATGCACAAATCAATACGTGTTTTATTATGTCCAGCTTCTTTGGTTAAGCACTCTGTTTGAAGGTTCATCCATGTTGCTGTAGTCTGTTCATTCCCATTGCTGTGTGGAATACCACACAGCATGAGGTTACTGCTGTTTATATTTTTAATTGTGTGTGAACATTTATATTCTTTCCAATTTAAGACTAGTGAAAACTACACTGCCTGAACATTTTTATACATATTTGCCTGTACACATGCACATGCCTTTTTATAGGGTGAAGTCCTACGAATAGAGGTGAAGGGTCATAGGCATGCATATCTTCAACATCGCTGCATAGTGCCCCACAGATTTCCAAAGGGATTGTATTAATTAAAAACTGTATTTACACTACCATATAAATAGACCAAGCATAGTTTATATAAAGGATGAACATAGTTTAGAGTTGACTCTCTTTTAGGTTTCCTCACAGAGCTTCAAAGATGGAATTAAAGAAACCAAACTCTAGGATAAGGAAGGAAAGTTGGTAAGTAGGTCCACATGTTCCTTGTCCAAAAGCTAGTCTCCTAGAAGTGAAAGAAAACTTGCCAGGCCCACTGGGGCCCTGGCATCATCAATGTCATTTCTGATTTCACACACCCACAGGTGAGAACAAACGAGACACTGGTTATGCTTTGGAAAGAAGATGTTTCATTGAGGAGAAGTTCAAGTTACTGGGAGGATAACCTCAGAGCATAAACAGTAAACACAGGTGCTACTACTTCAGGAATTACCAGTTTGGTCTATAGCCATAATTCCTTACCTCTCTCCCAACTCCCTAGGAAGGCCTCAAGGAAGAACAAAAGACCCTCATTCCTTTCCCCAAATCAGTTAAAGAGACAGCTACCAGCCTGAAGACAGACCTGGGACCAAGACCAGTGATTGAAGAATTCTTGCCAGGCATGGTGGTACAAATCTTTAATCCCAGTGCTTAGGGGGCTGAGGTAGGAGGATTGCTATGAGTTTGTGGCCAGCTTGTGGCTACAGAGTGAGTTCCAGGTCAGCGTGAGCTAGGGTGAGACCTTGTCCTGAAAACAACAACAACAACAATAAAACAAAAAAGCGAACAAAATTCTTAGTGATCTTAGTGGTCATGCTACCCAGAATTGCAGTTGCACAGGACATATTACAGAAAGGTACATCGGGGCCCAGGCTCAGGCAGCTGCCTGTGGACTCAGTCCCTAGCACAAAGAACATCATGGAGTTATGTGTCAATGAGGGCCTAGAATATGATGATCTGAGGATGCAGAGGGAATGGTACATGAGAGAGAGGAAATTGGCTGACCATAACAACAGTTCACATAAGGTGCAATCAGTTTGTCCTGTTCCATTCATTTTATATGCTCTCTGATGAATTGTTACTCAGGCCTAAGGAGCCAGGGAGAGTGCCCTTAAAATGTACTCATGGAGAGATGGTTCTAAAATAAACGTTCTATTCAAGGATCATTGGTCTAAAAAGGAGAGGCCACAATCCCTCCAGCTATGACTTTCCAAACAGCAGCTTGAGAATCAAGAAATGACTTTTCCTCCGTACCCATAAACAAATGGTATTCCATTGTGTTCACCTCTCCAATCCCAACCAGGTTTCACGTGCCCATAGTTTACAGAATGTCCATGCAGGAGCAACAGGTGCTAGTATGATTGTCCACTGGATATGGGGCACCACAATCAAAGGCTCTTTGGCACAGCTAGATCTGCAGTGGACCACCAGTGTAAGGACAGCATGATTAGTTTCATTTTATTCAGGAGGTTAAATAACTTGTTGTTTATACCTAAGACGTGTTGGAGTTGAGACACGAATGGATGCGGGACTCAAATGATTTTCATACCAGTCAAGCATGCTTTAAAGTCTCTACTTGGGCTGGGGAGATGGCTTAGCAGTTAAGACGCTTGCCTGCAAAGCCAAAAGACCTAGGTTCAATTCCTCAGGACCCACATAAGCCAGATGCACAAGGTGGTGCATGCATCTGGAATTCGTTTTCAGTGGCTAGAGGCCCTGGCGTGTCCATTCTCTCTCTGTCTTTCTGTCTTTGTCTCTCTCTCTCTCTCTCTGCTCCTCTCTCTCAAGTAAATAAATAAAAATAAAAAATAAAGTAGAGGCTCCTTTTTGATAAATCAGATCTATTCATTGACTTGTCAGTACCTCTCCCCAAATCTCCTAAACCAGTGGTTCCCAACTGAGGATGATTTTATCCCAGAGGGGACACTTTGTAATTTCTGGAGCTATTTTGGCCTGCCACAACTTGGGAGAAGTGCCACTTGTATCTAGTGAGTGGAGCCCAGGAATGTTGCTAAGCATCCTCCAAGGCATCAAGGAAAGCGCCCATAACAAGGAGTGACCTGGCCCAGGATACCAAGAGTGCTGAGGTTGAGCAACCTTTCATAGGCATATAGAAAGCCATCCTTTAAAAAAAGACTATTTAGGAGTAGTACAGCTCCCACCAACAGTACAATTTTTCTCAGCAAAGTGTGTCTTGTACCACTCAAGAAAACAAGAAGTAAGTTCCATAGAGCAAGAGAGTAGGACTGAGCTGGTCACTCTAAACCACCTGACATGCCACGTTGTTGGAACCCTGGCAGATTGGTTATTCATTTGTGGGATAATAACTGAATGCTGTGTAACTCTGGAGTATTTGGCTCTTTCAATAAACCACTACTATAACTTCAAAAAGACTCAACACTTACCTGGGATGGGATACCTTCCAGTGAGTTGTTGGCCAAGGAGGTCCCAGTAGCCTCCAAAACATTAAAGGCTTTTGCCAAAGCCCTTGGTTTCCCTAGAGAGACAGATAGTAAGACCCTATTGCTGAAGACATCTCATGCCTGAGAAGCATGGTCACTGAGAAAGCAAGCTGGTGTAGAGCAGAAAACCTTCTCCCTGTAGACCAGCCAACTGAAAGCTGGAAAAAGCTGCATTGCACGCAGCGTATGGGAGACAGAAGCCATCAACAGTGAAATCAGTGGACACTGAATATTCAAGCTTGGCCAGACAGGCCCAATGACTGAACGGGTGCAATAGTGGCATGTCTACTCTTAGGGTAACCAACTGCTCCATAATTGGACTGAAGGCCCTCTCTACAGGAGGGAATACATACCTGGTACTGAAAAACCTAAGTAAAAGTCTATGGTAGGGGAGGTCATGAGCCTTAGAGGTATAAGCCTGCCCTTATCTGACTAAATGTATATATTATTCCCACCAAACTGCCCCGAAAGCACTACACTTAATGTTCATATTCACATATTAACACTACTCTCACTTCTGGTTAGAGAAGCTTCTCTTTTCAGATGGTGATGACCACAGGGATCACCCAAAAGGCAACATAGTGCTGAGAAGAAGGGATGGAGGAGTGTCCAGCACTGAAACACCTCTGTCACACCCTCCAAGGCTCAGGGACCATTGCAGAAGAGGGGGCGGATAGAATGGAAGAGCCAAAGGAAGGGTATGACCTCTTACAATGCAACTGCCCAGACAGAAATTGGCCTCAATATCCATGACCTTGCAGTGCCTAGCAATACCTTCGCAAAACCCTCAAATTGGAAGAAAAAGATGATGACATCAAATTAAAAGAGAGACTAATGAGAGAGGGAGGGGATATGATGGAGACTTGAGTTCTAAAGTGGAATGGGGGGAGGGAAGGGAAATATCAGGTGGGTTTTTTTGTATGTAAGTATAAAAGTCAATAAAAAACAATAATTAAAAAAAAGACTCAACACTAGTACCAACATTAATACTTGACATTAGTGTGCTGACTGAGGTTTCAAAATATTTTCATGGGCAATAGTGTGACTTCACTAAACCTATCTTTCGATAGGGCTTGCTTTATAGTCAGTAGAAGGACATATTAGGCAAATCCTACAAATCTGTTGTCAGGTGTGGAATAAAGTGAGGCGAATGAAACAAAATGTTCCTCTTCTGGCAAATAACCTGATTTATCTGGAGTCCATTAATCTAACAAATAGGATGAGCCAGAGAGTTCTAGCATCCCAAACAATGCTTTAATACACAAAGTCAGAACACCAACAATTTAGTGAAGGCTTTCCTGCTTTTCTGTGCAATGAAAAGCAACCACAGGAAATTTCTCTGAGCCCATTTTTTATTTATTTTGTTTTGAACCGTGCTTTATGAAGTGGTTTCCAATAGGGGCAAATATGTACACACACACAAGTAGAAGAGGCTCCAGTATATAGAGGTCAGGGATGCTACTGACAATCCTACAATGCACCAGCAAAAGACAATGTGACCACAGTTTCCCAATACCTAGTACCCAGAAAGTCTAAATATATGACTATCTGGTATCACTGAATCAGAATCACATCGAGCACCAACTCAGGACTGAAATTTTATGCAAGATCCCTATGTTATGATGTGCAACGTGGTTTAAGAACCGTGGATATGAGGGTAGCGAGATGCAGAAATTCATGCTTGGAAAGGCTTGTCCTTGGTCAACCAACATGTCCAAGATCAAATAGCTAATATGAGGCAATGCTGGAAGCTATCCTCAGCTCTGGATTAAATATTAAAAGAACGTGGGAAATATCCTTAAGTATCTGACCAACAAGCAAGAATTCAATCCATCCACTGCTATTAAAACAATGGACATAACTTTTAACTCAGTTCAGTCGAATACACAGAGTCTACTATGTAACTTACTACATTTCCCTTTCACATTGTCATATTTCTCCTGCTTATCTTTGCACATAGGAGTAAAAAGAATGCTATACATGACTTCTTTCAAAGCCCTAAAGATAGCTGATTCATATTAAATGTTATTTTTCAAAATCATATACTTCTTGTTTCACTTTATCATGCCAAGAAATGACAAATGAACATATAAATTGTACTAATTATTAGTACAATTATTATTAATTGTACTAATTATGTTGATTTCCCAAAGGGAAAAACCCCATCGGACTTTATTGCAAGTCTTTCTTACCTAGAAAATAATTTACTATCTCCCAGCCTGGCAACATAAAAAATTATCCAGGCTGGAGAAATGCATCAACTGTTAAGGTGCTTTCTTGCAAAGCCTGACAGCCTGAGTTTGATTCCACAGTACCCATATTAAAATCAGATGTACAAAGTGGCACAGATCCTGGCATTCCCATTCTCTCTCTCTCTCTCCCCCTCCTTCTCTCCCTCCCTCTCCTTCTCTCCCCCTCTCCTTGCAAATAAATAAATAAATAAGTTTTTTTTTTTTTTGGTTTTTGTGAGGTAGGGTCTCACTCTGGTCCAGGCTGACCTGGAATTCACTATGTACTCTCAGGGTGGCCTCAAGCTCTCGGCGATCCTCCTACCTCTGCCTCCCGAGTGCTGGGATTAAAGGCGTGCGCCACCACGCCCGCTAGTAAAAATATTTTTAAAAAAATATCAGCCAGCTGGGCGTGGTGGCGCATGCCTTTAATCCCATCACTCGGGAGGCAGAGGTAGGAGGATTACTATGATTTCGAGGCCACCCTGAGACTACATAGTGAATATCAGGTCAGCCTGAGCTAGAGTGAGACCCTACTTCGAAAAAAAAACAAAAAAACAAAAAAATAAGTTAAAAAAATATCAGCCACTAGTTCCTTGTTGTTGACCAGGAAAAGGTCAGCTTTGGGACAAAAGAACACTGCTTTGTACATCATAACAGATAATATAGCAGCTTCAAAGCTCACTGTTTGCATTTCCATAACTACTGTTTTTGCAATGGAATGATTGAAAGAACAGAAGAACAGTCTGTAAAAGTTGAAGGCAGACGTGAAGACAATGATGAATGATTTGAAGGGATCTTGTGCATAAGAAAGGAAAGTCTTTGTTCATTTTTCTCTAGAAAGCTGGACAAAAACCAGGGATGAAAGTTATGAAGACTCAGGTTTTGGGTGAATATAAGAATGAAATTTCTATATCTGACCTATCAGTTCTCCTTCTACATATATAAGCATGAGAAATAAAAAATAGATATCCACCAAAATTTGTACATGAATGGTCATGGCAGAGTTATTCATATAGCCAGAACGCCCCAAATGTTCATCAGTTGATAAATCGACAAGGAAAATATGGTCTGTGCACTCCATGGATAATTGCTTGGCCATATGGGATTGAAGCATTGTTACATGATATAATATGAATGAGCCTTGATATGGTGATAATCGAAAGAAACTTGTCAGAACACATCACATACAATATGATTCCACTTATATGAAACATCCAAAGTAAATATATGGAGAATAAGAATAGATTTGTGGTTTCCTAGGACTTTGGATTAGACCAACTGAGGCATTGTGGAGGGTACAATTTTTCTTTATGGGCTTGTGAAAATGTTATAAAATTGTTTAGTTGGTCACTTTAAATGAGTGAATTGTATGACATATGGATTCCATACAAGAGAAGAAAAGAGGGAGGAAGGGAACAAAGTAGAGAGGGAAGAGGACTTTATATTAAATAGAGTGGTTTAAGAGAAGAAAGACAGCTGTTTCAGGAGGTGGAATTAAATTCCTCCCTGGTAATATTTAACTTGCCTTTTAATTTATTTACACATGTTTATGTGTGTGGGTGTGGGGGGTGTCTTGCAGGACCTCTTGCTGCTGCAAACAAAAACCAGACGTTTGGGCTGGAGAGATGGCTTAGCGGTTAAGGCGCCTGCCTCCTAATCCTAAGAATGCCAGTTCCAATCTCCAGTGGTTCCAATCTCCAGGTCCCACAGTTAGCCAGATGCAAAGTGAAGCAAGGGCGCAATACTGCACTTGACCACAAGGGGGCGCACACATCTGGATTTCGTTCGCAGCAGCTGAGAGTCTGCTGGCGCACCCATCTCTATCTGTCGTCCTCTCCCTCTCTCTCTGTCTGTCTCTCTCTGTGTCTCTCCAAAATAAAATAAATAAATAAAAGAAAAAAACAGACGTTTGCATCAGTGTGTGTGTGTGTGTGTGTGTGTGTGTGTGTGTGTGTGTGTATCCAGCTTAGATGTGACACTTGGGAATTGAACCTGGGCCAGCCAACTTTGCATGCAAGGACCTTTACCTGCTGCGCCATCTTGCCAGCCCACCATGGTAATTTAAACTGAGGCTAGTTGATCTTTCCCTGTCGGACCTCAAGCTCTACCAGTCAATGTTTGTTCCCTTTCTGTTTCCCTAATTAGAACAGGCATGACTTCTGTTGATTAATCTATGCCAGGCCTTCTTTCACTCTAACTGAAGGCAAGGGTTTGTACTATTTCTTCATCTTGATAATATGATTGTTTCTTGTCTTAGGTAAAGTTCCCCTAGTGACAGATTTTTAATTTTTTAAAAAATATTTTATTTTTATTTATTTGAGAGCGATGGAAAGAGAGAGAGAAGGGAGAGAGAATGGGCACTCCAGGGCCTTCAGCCACTGCAAATGAACTCCAGACTCATGAGCCACCTTGTGCATCTGGCTTACATGGGTCCTGTGGAATGAAACCCAGGTAATTAGGCTTTGCAGGCAAGTGCCTTAATCACTAAGCGATCTCTCCAGCCCAGAAACAGGTCTTAAGACAAGGACTGATACATATGTGATATATTCCAAATTTACTTCCAAAAGAAACTATCAAGGAGTGGATACAATAGGACAGGTGGGGAAGGAGAAAAAGTTAAGTGAGGGCATGACTTCTAGAACATCAGTCTGACTCTGAGTAGAGCACTGGAGTGTAAATGTCATCCCAGAATTTGTTCCAAAGTAAGCCAAGGGAGCCAAGATCAGAATCTTCTATAACTTCCCTCAATCCAGACATATATTATAGGATGCCCCCAATCATGGAAAATCTCAGACATTTCCTGTTCCTGGAGCCACAGGAAAAGTGCTCTAGAAACCCATAGGCTGCCCTCTACAGAAGTTTAAGTGCTGTTCAGTAGAAGTTGTAGAATGCAACAGGTAAACAGAATTGGCTAAAAACGATCTGAGGGGGCTGGAGAGATGGCTTAGCAGTTAAGGCACATGCCTGCACAGCCTAAGGACCTCGGTTCGATTCTCCAGGTCCCACATAAGCCAGATGCACAAGGGGGTGTACGTGTCTGGAGTTCATTTGCAGTGGCTAGAGGACCTGGCATGCCCATTCTCTCTTTCTTTCCCTCTCTCTATCTCTAACAAATAAATAAAAATAAAATCTTTTAAAAAAAAAAGAAAAAGAAACGATCTGACTGTTAAGGGGATAGCTCAGTGAGTAAATTGCTTCCAATGCAAGCATGAGGACTGGACTATAGATCCCCAACACCCACATAAAATGTCAGGTATGGTGTTGTGTGCTGAAATCTCAGTGCTCAGGAGACAGAGACAGGAGAATCCCTGGGCCATGAAGGCTGGCTGCTAGTCTAGCCAAATTGGCAAGCTTGCAGTTCAAGTTAGATGTCTTGTCTCAATAAAATAAACAGAGTGATTGAGGCATATGGTGATACCAAACTCCACATGGCAACTACATATATGTTCAGCTACATGCACACAAACAACATACATGTGCATACAAAAATGATCTGACATATTCTAAACATGATCCCAATAATGACCAGTGCACTTTGGGCTTAAAAACAAACACTTAGCTGATAATGGCTATTTATGATTCTGTTCCTTTCTCCAGAGGCTCCAAACACAGTAGAAGCTTACAGCTCTCGTATGTATTTCCAGCAGGGTGAAGTATGACTCACTCTTGCCAGAATTCAATCTGCTTTGCTGCCTTCCTTGCTGATGAATGCTTTATCTCGTGCCTTTACTCACAGTTGACTTGTTTTGTTTCAAACACTGGAATTCTCCTGAAGTGGGTGAGCTGCGCACTTGCACTGCAAGAACTTCTCAGTAACCTTCCTCACCACTTTACCACTTACTTCAAGGTCCAACAGATTCCAAAGCTGCAAACCCATAGAAGTGTAGAAATAGAGACTTGGACATAGAATTTACTTATTCTACTTATTTCATTTCTTCTGAATTAACACAAATAGGTCTCAGATATTAATCACCAAGCCACATACTTAATTTCCTCCATTCCATCATTTCATTATGTCACTTTACAATAACTCTTTTTTTTTTCAGTGCTAGGAAATAAACGTAGCGTCTCATGAATGCCAGGCAATTTCTCTACCTCTGAACTATGTTACCAACTGATATTATTTTGATGGGGATTAAATTAGTGTTTTGTGTGTATGTTTGTGTGTGCATGTGCATATTTATGATTATTTAGATATCTAAAAACATGCAGGTATACTTGTAGATGGACCCTTATTTACAATGGTTTGACTTTCTCCTTTCCTAATTTATGATGATCCAAAAGCAATGATCATTCTGTAGAAATTGTCCTTTCAGCTTCAAGTAGGATCTTTTCCTAAGTCAACAATATGTGGTACAATAATGTCTCAAGGTTGGGCAGCAGCAGTAAACTGCAGTTCCCAGTCACCCTTTAGCTCATGTGAGGAAATGACCAATACTCCACAGAATAGCCAGCTGCTAAGTTAGTGGAGCTGGAAGATTAAGTATGTGAATGCATATTTGTATTGTACTGTGGTATTTTCAACTTATGATGGTTTTAGAGGGATGTAATCCCATCAAGAGGAAACATACACACAACATCTACATGTGTATAAATATACATATACACTCTATAGCAATGTTTGCAATTATCATATAGGTATGAGATGTCTCTCAAATTGCATCTTTGCCCTCAAATTAAATCTTCCTATCAAAATAGTTGTCATAGGTTTTCTGACCTGCATTGATTTTAAAATTCTGTTTGTATTTTGCTATTATTACTGTTACTCCTTACTAGTACTTTCCTGTCATGCCCTGTAAGGTTATCATACAAGACTGGGTTCGTACAGCATTCCAGAATAGCAAGCAGAAACACAGCAAATATTTGATGGACTAAATAAATGAGAAACCAAAGATATATAGGAGCACAAATGAAAAGAGCTCCCCAGAAGCACTTGATGCATATTTGGGTGATGAGAAGTGTGCTAGAGGGCTTTGTTCCAGAATCTGGTTTTGTTTGTATCTATGAAAGTGCACGAGTTGAAATTCCATAAATAGAGGAGCTTCTGTACCACGTTCTATTGCTAATATTTTCTTTTCCTCTGACGTCTGTCCTCAGCATTTCAGTTCATGCTGAGTGCTTAATAAATGCATGACGACTGATGTTAGAAAGTGTTACAGAAGTAAAAGACATTCTAAAGAAGCCAAGGAAAATATCAAGGGAAAAATCATCATTCAATAAATTCACAAACCTTAAAAAGGGGCAGGATGTCGCTTTTTATCCCTGAATCCCTGAAAGAACAAACTTGGGGGGAAATGTTTGTCTCAGATCTAGCAAAAGGAAATTCTTAAATAGTTGAGGAAAATCAAAATACTATTACATGACATGTGAAAATTATATAAAATTTTAA
The DNA here is from genome assembly GCA_036365145.1 of Orientallactaga sibirica. NCBI lineage: Eukaryota > Metazoa > Chordata > Mammalia > Rodentia > Dipodidae > Orientallactaga > Orientallactaga sibirica. Next base: position 9,289,625 of record JAEOAD010000840.1, read on the forward strand.
TTACAACCTCCATAAATAAAGTCTTGTTGGAACACAATCACAATCACACCCATTCATAAGTATTTGTCTTGCTACACCAGCAGAGGTGAACATTTGTCAGAGGAATTGAATGGCCCACAAAACCTAAAGTATCTGGACTTTTACAGAAAATGACCACTGACACTCAGGTTAGAAAACTGAAACCACTCTTTGTTTCTTTTCTCTATTTCTAGCTTTCATCTTTTCCCTCCTTACTTTTACAATCCCAAAGAAAAGCTTTTATCGTCTCCAGTATATTCATTTCTATTACCATCTGGGCTTCTTCGTATCTGTACTGGATTCAACTGCATGACATACCATGTGCTCTGAGACTGGAAAAGTCGATGAGTCTAAATCACCCACATCCATATTTGAACCCTGGAACTCTATGGAGTCCATCTTGTCTTTAAAAACTTAGAACATTCATATGAAATGGACTCAAATTCTAAGTTGTTTTTATGGCTTTAGCTTTTCAGCAGGCAGTGACTTTTTAGATAGGTTATTTGGTACAAATGTTTGCACATATAAAAATTTCAGACTAGTTAAGATTCTGGGAAAGCCAACATCCTCTCCATGCTGTGAACCTTCCAAAATGCAGCCATCAACATTCTTGGCTTCTTTTCTGGGAAGATGTCCTTTGCAACTCAAGGTCACAAATTGAACATTATTTCTGGGATATGCATATAGCTCTGTTGGTAGAGTGCTTGGTTAGCATTCCCAAAGCCTTCGGCAAGATCCCCAGCATGGCACAAAACAGGGAATGGTGACACACTGTATAAACCCAGTCCTCAGGAAGTGGAGGCAGTAGCATCAGAAATTCAAGTTCATCTTCAATTACATAGTAAGTGCAAGGTCAGCCCAGGATGCATAAGACCCTGTCTCAAAAAAAAAAAAAATACACCCATCACAGTTCAGGGATTTTTGTGGAAGAGGGCCAGAAAGATTGCAAGAGCCACAAAGTGGAAGGGAATATACAGTGGCATCTCCCCCACAATGACTGACTGCTGCTCTCACAACTCATAGCCCACAACTCCGTGGTGAATATACCAGCGATACCACTAAGGAGGGCCCTCAGTGGAATGGGGAATGGGGAGGAGGGAAATGATGGTACCAACACGTGATGTTCCCATACAAAATTTCTACTTCATAAAAAAAGGAACAACAGGATTCTTGTTCACAAGGGGGAGTTGCCCTGAGTTTATTATGCTCTTCTTCTACAGTCATATCTATTATTTCCATTCTCTTCCACCCTGTTCATTTTTCTTTGGCTGGTGTAACTCCCACTAGCCTCTATGGAGTACCTAAAGAGAAATTTCTTGTACCACCTAACCACCCTCCAAAAGGAATCTCTGTTGGCTTCCTATTGGCACCTCTGTTAGGAGATGTGACTTACTTGTTCTGTTTTATTTTTGTCCAATACCTATTCTCCTCAAAAACAGAGCCATCTTATTCATCTTTTATCCAGAAGCCTACACCATAGCAACTGCTGAAGAATATTTGTTGAATCAGTGTTCTTTTTTTTTATTTTTATTCTTTGGTTTTTCAAGGTAGCGTTTCACTCTAGCTCAGGCTGACCTGGAATTCACTATGTAGTCTCAGGGAATCATTGTTCTTAACTATGGTTCCAGGAGAACAGAACAAATAGCATGAGTGTTTATAGCATCTGCAAGTCTAGAAAAAAAAATCTATGCTAGAATCACTCAGAAGGCAGTGAGAACTCCTTGGAGTAGCCTGGTCTTGGTTGCAACCAGATTTACTGTCACTAGGAACCAAACATTTCAGGTATTCAGCAATATTTTTGAGTTTGTATGTGAATGTGGTGTACATGCATGTTAGTATCTATGTGTGCGTGTGTGTGTGTGTGTGTGTGTGTGTGTGTGTGTGTGTGTTCATGGGTATGTAAAGGCCAGAAGTTGATGTCAGATGTTTCCTCAATCACTCTCCACGTTATTTTTTGAGACAGTCTCTCTCACTGATTCCAGGGCTCACTGATCTGTCTAGATTAGCTAGCCAACAAGCTTCATCTTGGTCCCCACCTCTGCAGCACTAGGATTAGAAGTGTGTCCTGCCATATCCCACTTTTTAAAGTGGGTTCTGGGGATCCAACTCTGGTTCTCATGCTTACACAGTGAGCATTTTACCAAATGAGCAACTGATAACAAGAAATTACCATCCGAGTTTTGTGATGCTCTTCAAAAGAGACAGCTACTAAAATAAAAATTATGGACCTTAGTGTTGGATCATTGTGGAAGAGGGGGCAGAAAGATTATAAGATCCACAGGTAGGAAGGGGTATCCTGAGGCATTGTCTCCCCCAGACAGGGACTGGTACATTCATAAGCCCATAGTGAACACCTTTATCCCCGTTTAGGAGAGCCCTCAGTGGAATAGAGTTTGGGAGGATACAAAAGGATAGCATGAAGGAAATGGGACCAATACAGTAAAGTTCCTAATTAATAAGTAAGAAATTATGAATCTTAGAAAATAGTAACTCAGTCATTCAGAACTCCACAGTAAATCATAGGGACTCTGTGATCTCAGAGCCAAGACTTTTGGTGGTAAAGGGCCTTTGATAAATCTGTGTTCTGTATTTTGATATTTCTGAATCCTGTCTGTATACTCACTCCCATTCAATTCTGTTGTCAGATATGGAGACTTAACTTCCTACATTTCTATCCTGAGAATCCACCGAGGAGTAGAATAACTTGCTTCATCTAAGACAAACTGATCCACATACTTTGGTCCACAATGTAAACATTTAGCCTCGGACCAAAGGAACTTGGCAATGAGATCCTTATTCCAATAGCCCCAGTCCTCCAACTATGCTCTCCTTCCAGGACTGTCAGGAGGGACAGGAAAGGAACAGCAAGGTGACTTACCTAATGGAGAGTCCTACTGAGGCAGCAATAACCAAAGCACTGGGGTCTAAGCTGCTGGGTGGAGTCATGTCACTTTCTAATGGCAGAGCTTAATTTTCACCAAATTGTGAGTCACACAGTTTTCTCTTAACGTAATGTTTGAACTTTTTAAATGGTCCTTTGAGGTGTTGTATAAGATCTTAGAGGCTGCATTAAGATCCTCTAAGTCTTCTGAGAGTCTGAGGAACAATCAGCTCCAGTTTCTTTTTATCACCTGCCAGTTTCCCCCTTGAAGAAGAGTAATTTTAGAAATCTCATGTACACCTACACATAGGTATTTGAAATATACATACCTGCACACAAACATATATATATAATGTTATATACACATAGTCTTAGAAGGACAAAAATTATCTTTAAGTGAAATGTTTTTGAATGATTCTCAAATATAAAAATATGAATATGTATATATAAGCAAACTTTTAGTAAGAATACCTACATTTGTTTGCAATTGCTTAAATTTAGTTTACAGCAGTGGTTTTTTAATATTTTTATTTATTTATTTATTTGAGATCAGAGAAAGAGGGAGAGAGACAGAGAAAGGATGGGTGCATCGGGGTCTCTTAGCACTGAAAGCGAAGTCGAGATGCATGCACCACTTTGTACATCTGGCTTTACAGGGGTCCTGGGAACTGAACCCAGGCCATCAGGATTTACAAGCAAGTGCTTTAATCACTGAGCCATCTCCAAGCCCCATACAGCAGTGTTTTTAAGGATAGCCATAAATCGACCTAATGCTTGGATTACTACATCCATGTATTCATTTTCAGTATTTAATGTTATTCTTTATTTTGTAACGCCTAACTTGCATCCATGGGCTGGGACAAGTTTAACTCAATATGCCACAAAACTAGTGACTCTTTTAAAAGACCTAGCTATTTCTTCTGACCTTCTTTTAAAAAATGTCTCAAATCCTCCCTTGGGAGCAATAACACTTGACTCTTTTTGTAAAATCTAAAATTGACTTCTTGTGAAGTGCATACATTCTATCCAGACTCCCACATAAGACTGGGCAGTCAGCCAAAATTCAAGAGCACAATTGAGGCAGACAACACTTTGCATACAAACAGCTCCCCCAATCTCCACAACCTCTTTACTATTTTGCCAAGTTAAGATTAAACACGTATAGAAATAAAACATCTTTCCAAAATTTCCTTCCTAGGCTCCATCAATACCACATGTAGCTGTGTCTTGAAACCTTCACAGGCTCCTTTGGCTAAGAAGCTTAGGAGCATGAGGTGTGCTGAAGAAATTCATCCTCTGTGGCTGGAACTAAGACAGAGCCTTCTTACACTTTCCATGAACTACATGGGAATGAGAACACGTGGTCTGTCACACAGATGGGGTGGATATAGTCTAATACAAAAAAGTTAGACACCGAATATGCATGGTATTTTTGACAGATAGTAGATTCTATGGTCTAAATCAAAGGGCCAGTGCTGGTGTGTAGCCTAGTGTAGTTCTTTTATGAGATACATAGGCAACATTCTTAGTAAAAACTGGTGGAGAGCAGTGCTGAAGCCTCTCATCATCAAAGAGGTAGCGATCCTTCTCCTTTGATGTGTTTTTGACACTCTTTAAAATAAAGACTTATAACATGGTGAACTGCTACACTATCTCAATCTTTTCACTTGTTTTATGCACAAGAAAGTATTTGCTCCTACATTTGTCTAACAAATCCTATTTCAGTTAGTTCTCTTTCCAGCAGCCAAGTGTAATGCAAGATAGATAAAAGAAAACCCTTATCATATGTTTATTCTTTAAATCCTTTTTGAAATGTTAGCCTTCAGTTTTTAATGTTTAGCTATATCATTCATCATTGGGCACTTAGCACATAGCACAAGCTCTTTTATCTTTTTGTATTTTTTCTCTCTCTCTCCCTGTTTATTCACTTTTTTATACACTATAGTGGAGAAGAAATAGTCTGTATTTCTTTGTACCCAATATCTATAAGTACATCATGTGTAATTGGAAATCCCCAAAGGAGTTATTTGTGATGATAATTTTAAGATTGCAGGACAGCATTCTTTCAGCAAAAGTAATAGCAAGTTTGGGGCCATATAAAGAGTTAAAGAATGACAATGTTGTTGCTGATGTACATAAGCCAAAGACAGCCTCTTCAATATGGTTCTGTGACAATTCATAAAAGCATACCAATGCCCTCGTATCACCATGAAATCGTTGAGTCCATAAGCACACTAATGAGAGGTTGAGTAATATTTTATATTTTATATATTTTATATTTTATAATTTTTATTTGATTTAATCTTATATTTTAGGTGATTTAGTTTAATGATATAGAATGTTCTCTCTTACAAAGCAGGGGAGAGGGGATAATGCTTCCAGATTATTGTTCCTTGTACTTGTGCAAAATTTACCTTCCATCTTTCTAAAATGTAACTTCTTAAGATAGCATTCAAGATCATGGGAAAATATGAAATATTCTTCTCAAATTTGATGCAGTTTAATAAATTTTTTTTGGTTTTTCGAGGTAGGGTCTCGCTCTAGTCCAGGCTGACCTGGAATTCACTCTGTATTCTCACGGTGACCTCGAACTCATGGTGATCCTCCTACCTCTGCCTCCCTAGTTCTGGGATTAAAGGCATGTACTACCATGCCCGGCCAATTCAATGTTTTTTTTTTTAATTTGAGAGAGAGAGAGAATGGGCACGCCATCTGCCTCTGAGCCACTGTGAATGAACTCTAGAAGCATTCGCCCCCTTGTGGGCAGGGGCAGCATTACACCCTTGCATCACTTTTTGCATCTGGCTAAAGGCGGAACCTGGAGATTGGAACAGGCGGTCTTAAGCTTGGCAGGAGGGGCCTTAACTGCTAAGCCATCTCTCCAGCCCCAATTCAATAATTTTAAAAGAAGCCCTTCTTGAGTATTCTCCATAGCCTTTATCAAGTGACAATGTCGGATGATAATATTTGGAATCAATTATTTCATTAGAAAAAATAATGGAGAGGTAACTATAGGGAAATACAGTATTCTTGCCAATTCATATTGTACAGTCAAGGTGGAAGAGCAACAAGAAACCAAAATACAACAGGGAAAATACTGCAAGACATAGGCATAGGCAAGAACTTTCTGAATAAATCTCTGATAACTCAGGAAATAATAACAATAACTGACAAATGAAATTGCACAAAATTAAACAGCTTCTGAGTAGCAAAGAATGGGGAAAATCATTGCAAGGTATTCATGTAACTAGAGGTTAACATCCAGCATATATAAAGAACTGAAAAAAATAATATTAAAATACCCAAGCAAGCAAATAAATGGACAAAAGAAATGGGCAGTTTTTAAGAGAAGAAATACAACTAGCCACTGAATATACTTAAGAAATGTTTGGTCAGGGGATGGGAAGGGGAGACAGCTTTGTGGGTAAGAGCACTTGCTGTGCATGCATCAGGACCTGAGTTAGTGACTCAGAACCCATGTCAAAAGCCAGGCATGACCACACATACCTGTAACCCCAGCACTGAAGGAGGCAAGACAGGGTTGCTGATGCTCCCTGGTCAGCAAGTCTAACTACAGCAAGCTCCAGGTTCAGTGTGTGTCTCTGTCTCAAGGAAATAAGAGCAATAGAAGAGGATACCCAAAGTTCTATTATGACCTCCACACACATACTCACAGGGCATGTGCATTTGTACACACATGTGCATGAACTACATTATTCACTCAAAATGCACAGATGGCACACTACACATGCACACACCAGAAATATATTCAATAACTTTAACCATCAGGGTAATGGAATGTAAATCAAAACTTCATCATGATTTCTTCTCATTCCAGTCAAAATAGCTGGCAACAAGATTATGTGCACACACACACACACACACACACACACACACACACAAGCTAGGTCACTCCTGGATGTATGCCAAAAGGAATCTAAGTTAGCATACCCCAGAAATACTTGCATCTCCACATTTATTGCTGCACTATTTACAATAGCTAAGATATTAAACCAGCCTACATGCCTATCAACAGATAAATTGATAAAATGTAATATCTATTTATGAATTTTGTTAGGTCATGAAGACAAACAAACTTTTGTCACTTAGAGGAAAATACCTAGAACTGGAGCTTGTTGTCGTTAAGCATAATAAGCCAAGCTCACAAAGACAAACATCACATTTACCTGTCATATTCAGAATTGTATATATTATACATGTACATATGATATGCAAGTAGAGGATACCATTTGGGAACAGAAAGAGGATCAATGGGAGGGGCAGAAGTTGAGAGGAGGTAGTTGGTGATGAATATGAACAAAGTTCATGCATGATAATATCATGGCAAAGCCCATCATTTTCTAGAATGAATGCACACTAGTAACAAAAAAAATAAATTCTGAGAAGCCAAGGAATACCTGAAATCACTTCTGACATGGAAATGAAGACATGAACTTTATCCAAGATTCTGAGGTGCTAGGCATTACAACATTTATGCCATGGGAAGCCAGAGAGAAAACATACCAATGTGCAGGGAAAGAGACTGGGGTGAGGAAGGACTTGTCAGTAGAGGTGGCCAGCTAGCCTCCCTTTTGTCTGAAAGAGATTGCCAACTTCAGACCTTCAGACCAGGGAAGGCAGATTTTATGCACAACATCTCAAACATCGACAAATTCCTGTTAGTTTCAAAATCAAGTCTGAGAGAATTACTTAGTTACAGATAACCTAATCAATGCCAGTCTGAAATAGAGTGGTCCCATCAAAGTTTCTTACCTTCACTCTGGGCTGAACATCTTGTCTTCACATTTCTAGGTGGGAGGCTGATTCTAATTACAGGTTCTAGTGCATATTACTACCTGGAGAGTTTTTGTATGCAACTTTTCCTGAGAGTGCAAGCAAGTGAACGACATAATGCAAACCAGTCCACTCAAGGCTTTAATAAGCAGTCTTTTCAATATGTGACAAGATTTAATGGGAGGAGAAAATATTTTTCCTATTCTTAAGACCAAAAAAAGATTGTTTTTCAAACTACCCCTGGTTTCTTCACTCACTCTTGTCTTGCAGCCTAGTCTGTTCTAAAAGTTTAGAAAGTTTCCATGCTGGAAGCCTAAGACTAGTAATAACATAATTATAAAACACAAATATAAAAGCCATCACAATTCACAGTAATTTCTTCTTACTTAGAACTTTAGAATCTTTTTATTTTTAATTTTCTAATGTTTTATTTATTTATTTATTTATTTATTTATTTATTTATTTATTTGAGAGAGTGAGATCGAGAGAGGAAGAGGCAGAGATAAAGAGAGAATGGGCACACTAGGGCTTCCAGCCACTGCAAACGAACTCCAGATGCATGCACCCCCTTGTGCATCTGGCTTACATGGTTCCTGGGGAATCGAACTGAGGTCCTTAGGCTTCACAGGCAAACGCATTAACCACTAAGCCATTTCCCAGCCCAGAATCTTTTTTTTAAAAATGGGTGAAAATCATTCATTGTTCTTTTTTTTTCTTGTCTGAGCTCACTCTCCCTACTTGGAACAAAATAAATCTCAGGCATTTAGGAAGACATTAAGAGTAAGGACTGGCATCTATGGAAGCATGAAATGGTTAAATTTCCAGACCGCTTTTGCAAAACTGGAAGTTGTCAAAAACTTCTGCAAAGTAAAACAGTTTGTGAGATTGTAGGATACCTTAAAAGTCTCCCTCATTCTCCAAAGCCAGAACAGGGCAAAATATTTTCATCCTTTCTGGGACATTCTTCAAGACAATGCTACTTCATAATTTTATCTGATGACAGACATAAACCAGGTTGCCCTAGGTATCCAAACATGTGGTCCCTTCTTTCTTAGACTGAATGCAAAACTGAAATCAAATATGCTGGGAGAAGCCCAAAGAAGAGCTGTATGTACTTAGGCCAATGTGTTTTCAGATGACCAGTTAAAGTGCAGTAGCTAATTAGAACACTGGTTTGAAATAAAGTGATTCTGTCTCAAGGACCCTGAGCAATATCTGGAAACATTTTGGTTGTCATGAACCAGAGATACTGCCTAAAACATTCTATAGTGCACTGGAGAGTCCCCACAACAGAGAATCATGCAATGATACATATCAACCATTCTGAGTCTATGAACACCGAAATAGAATCTACAGAATCTACAGCAAAGGTGATGATGGGTCATACCCGTTACAAAGTACACTGGGATGTATACACAAAATACACTCACACCCAGTAAATGAGGCAGAAGAGAGACTTAGTCTCATAAATTAGACAAAGTTAACTTCATTAACTTCACATCACACTCCAGTCAGGGCTCGCCAGTTGATACTGTTGCAAAAGAGCTGAGTGTCAGAATCTTTGTACTGTATATGTTCAAGTTATATTTCACTTTTTTTTCTTTTTTTTTAGTATTTAATCTATTTATTTATTTGAAAGAGAAATAAGGAGGGAGGGAGGAGAGAGGCAGAGAGAGAGAGAGAGAGAGAGAGAGAGAGAGAGAGAGAGAGAATGGATGTGCCAGGGCCTGTAGTTACTGCAAACAAACTCCAGATGCATGCATCTCCTTGTGCATCTGGTATTACATGGGTCCTGGGGAATTTAAGCCAGGTCCTTAGTCTTTGCAGGCAGGTGCCTTCACCATTGAGAAATCTCTCCAGCCCCTAAGATCATTTCTAAATGGGCTGATGTCTCATAGATGTCATTCTAAAGTTCATCACTCTTGATTATTTCTCTTGGCTATGGATCTCCAATCTGAAACAGAAGAAGCTCTTTAGACACTAACTGGTTCCTAAACTACTCTGAGTATTTTCCTCACCTAGAGTGAGAGAAGCAAATCATGACTTCTGGTATTTTCTTCCAGAAAGCAACCAGAATAAGGTACATCTCATCAGACATGTCCCAAATGAAAAATTCTGAAATTTGGCTTTACAATGACCTAAATGATAACGGTGATGCTGCTCGGGACTTACTTTTCAGTATGGACCAGCATGGATGGAAGGAATGTTGTGCTTTCTCCACAATTGTTTTTCACTTCTTCGTGTGTTCTTCAGATAAATTCTCTATGTGAGTTATATCAAAAAGGACCCAAAAAATTGAGAAACTTTCTTGCAGCAAGAAGAGTTGTTGGCAGAAAGCTGGCATTCCATTCCATTCTCGTTCAACCAACATACACCATTTAACTCCAAAGAATGACTGATGATGGAAAAAGAAAATTTCTCAGTACTGATTGAAATATCAACCTACCTCAGAGCGGCAGCTTGCTCAGGAAATATTTAAAGGACCTTAGTCATAAATAGGTAACTTTAGAGACATCAAAACTACATAACTCTGATTGATATGCTAAGGAATATCTATTTTATTCTTGGACAAGTATCCTTTCACTTCAGTCTGTCTTCTAAATCACAAGAACAACATTGAAGCTTGACTCTTGTTATTTTGGCCAGGGCATATTTTACCATAAAAAGATAATTCTTAATGAGGATTCTCTAAAAGCTGGGAATGGATTTATCAATACATGGCTGAAGAAAGAAATGACACTTTTTTGTCAGATACACTGCCAATCTCCAAAGACAGAGGAAGTATGTAGATCTCTAGGAGAATAAATTGAGGTGACAAGTTTGATAGCTATCTACACCACACCACCAGGAACTTCTTAGGTTGCATAAACCCACTTGGAGTTAGAACCTTCCACGTGTTACTGTCATTACATGTTACTTCATTTTGATAGAGCCATGATAGATCATTATACAAATGGTTTTTACAGCCAAAATTAAACTTATCAATTAAAATGTAAAGTTGAAAATTTTCCCACACAACCACACTAAAAATCACACGACCCACTAGCCTTGTATTATCATAGATTAGAGGTCAACCATCTGATCCATTTAGTCAAACACAACAAATGGTCTATCTTTATCAATAAAGTTTGTGTTGTTTATCTGCTCTCAACCTGTAAAAGCAGACTGAAGTAGTTGTAGAAGTCTCTCTTGTCTGAAAAACTGAAGCTATTTATTCTCTGGCCCTCTACCTTAGATCCTTGGGCCTTTGTCATGGATAATTTCACACAGAGAGACTTTTATATGCAATTAATAGCATTAAAGGAAGAATGTTTCTACAGACTTGGCAACAAAATAAACAAGCAATCAAAAAACAAGGTATCATGGTTCTAGCAAGAAAGACATTTTTAAAGGATGCTAATGCTGCAAAGAATTAACTTAAGCCAATGAAATTTGTATAAATAATTTCCAACTGATATAAAGAGTTTGGCTGGTATATGCATTTCTTGATGCAAGGGTGTTTTAATTTGCTATAGTATATTTAAATTATGAAGATTAAAATAATATACTTTTTAGGATCTACTTGAAATCACTATAGGATAGCCTGTATATTAAGGAAATTTGCTATAACCAAGATCATTTCCTTCAAGCAGGCATAGTATTCATCCTGACAACAATGGCTGATGAATGAGCATATTCATCAGAATACCTCCAGATCCCAACAAGGCAGTGGACTCTTGCTCTTTTATAGCAGACGGCTTTAGAATAATAATAAATATGTCAATTTGTAGTTGATATTTGCATGGGGCTTGATAGAAGATTCATGCTTGAAGTATCCTTTCTAGAACAAAAGTAAATTCATGTGTGGGTATGTTTGTGTGTGTTCTATTTTGCTATTTCTTGTGTTTAATCCCAAGTTGATGAGGAGAGAACTCAACTTAAAAAAAAAATCTTGTGGGCTAGAGAGATGGCTTAGTGGTTAAGGCACTTGTCTACAAAGCCTAAGGACCCAGATCTTCCCTCATGAGCCCTCTGTAGTGCATAATCAAGGTGGAGCATCCCTGACAAACCTTGAAAATTACAGAAAATTTGCCCTGAAGAAATCCATATTACAGCATCAGATTCATACATGGACTGTGCTCTGACTTTCTGAATGCCAGCCATTCCAGAACATGGAGATCATGGTCTAAGCAGAGTTTCTTAGTTTCAGCACTATGGACTTTCGATGCTGGATAACCATGAGGTGGTGCTCATTCTACGCATGGTAAGGTGTTTACTGGCATACCTGCCCTCTACTCACTAAATACCATTAGTACTCCCCACTCCAGCTGTGACAACCAAAAAATGTCTAAAGGCATCACCAAATGTCCCATGGGGAAACAAAAATTCTTCCCACCCCCACCCCCAATGAGAACCACAAGTCCAACGTATGGCATCTCGCTCAGGAATTATGGCATGATGGCTCCTGAATTGGGCATAATGCCCAAGTAGGAGACTCAAACATTCCCACTGGTAGCCCTTACTGAATCAGAATTCACACAGTAAACTCTGCACACATTAAATGTTGTTCTGAAGCCGAGGTCACATGGAGCATCAAGGAAGATGTATCCAAGAGGCTGTCAAATGGAAAGGAAAACACTAGGATATTTTCTTAATTCCTTTCTCCTTATTGTTCATAATAACTCAGTGGAAAAAACATTATAACTGTGGCCTATTCTGGAATCAAAAAGTGGAACCACTTGTTGCCATAGCTACAGAGCCAAAGTGCATTTCCTCGACCCTTGTGAGTTCACAGTGCAAGATCCTAGTGCCAACTAACTTGATTTTCTATGTGCTTGACCAGAGAAATCAGTGCACTCAAGCACTGCAATTAAAGAAAGAAAACCTTGGTTACAAAAAATGGGAAGCATTCGTATCTGTAGCTCCTCGAGCTAAAAGGGAGCTTTGTATTTGAAGAACATCCCAAAATGACACACCAACCCTGGAGGCTCTTTACAGGTTGCTTAGTTCGCTTCACAATAAAGGTAGAATCTAGAAATACATGGAAAAGCTATGACAAGCAAAATTCAGGAGACTAAATGCCACTCATCAGGACTCCCAGCTTTGTTGTACAACTCGCTCTTTCTATAGTATCTTCAACGTGACCACCTGGATTCCCTTTTTCTGTGACCTTCCAACACCTTGTTAATAATTTGCTCTGCTGTAGTGGCATTCCTTTACATGTCTAAGTTTACTGCTAGATTGAGATACCAGTCTTCTGTTGATGTGAAGGACCCCTTCCAGGTGAATTGAGGAAAACTTTTTTGCTTGACACTTAAACGATAATACAGAAGCTCATATGATAATATAGAAAGGTAAGAAAAATCCATAGAATTAAATTGCAATACCAGACTTTCTGGCAGAAGATTTAGGATTAATATAAATACAGTCTGAAATCCTAAATGTTCCAGTGAATATTTTGAAATACTTATGCAATTTATTCATCTATTCAAGAGATATCCACTGTCTCCTATGTGTTAAGACACATGACAGGTGAGAATAATATTTCATATTGATATAAGGTTTTACAGTCTATGCAATAATTACATACATTCACATAACCTAATCATAGAAATAAAAGTGGGAGATCCATCTTTTTTTCCCAATTTGGTGCATATATATACCACTTCTGTTCAGGAAGATACCTCTGGAGAACTGTATATTTCTTAATTACCCATCACTTAAAATTCCATCTTTTAGATTTTCGATGTTGCATTCATGCAAGAAGTATGTTAGTGAATCAGAGTTTTGCTCTAGGGAGATTTTGTCATAGAAGCAAGCATTTCCACACAAGAACTCCCCCCATGACTAGTTCTGTTAACGTTTCCAAGACAGCACACCCGCTGAGTTATTAAGATCAATAACAAACAATCCCACACAAAAGCTAAATGAATTTGACAATTATTTCTTGGCATTACTAAGTTGCCAAGATTTCCAAAGTTACTCCTTACCAGTGTACTCCAAAGGCTAAGTTAGAAACACCTCTATATCTCTATATAGATGTTGGCAAAAAAAAAAAAAAAAAAACCTCTATTCAAAGATCACCCTGGTGTAGGTTTTGAAAGGAGAAATAATTAGCTACATTGGGGCTCTCAGAATGCAGAAGTAGATATCGAAGGTACAATTTCATTTGACATGCACTAAATTTCTTTGCAGAATTAAGACTGTTTCTACATACTCTCCTTTCCAGAATTGTAAACACCTTCTATCTTCTCAAGGTTTAGTACATATCTTTCCTGATCTACAAGGGGGAATTCAGCCTTTCAAAGGTTCTTGACATTTTTGAGCACTTGAAAGAGTCTTGGGAATCTGAGTTTGAGAGTGATGGATGGGAGAGGAATGAAGAAGTGGTGAGCAGTTTTTCTAGGTTTTGAATATCTGACTATCTTGAAGAACTTCATGTAAAAGACTTATTTCAAAATTACTTTTGGTTGTACCAACAATAATATGTTGACACTTCCAAACTAAGCTATACATGAGTTGCATGACATATTCCAGGCCCCCTGAAATCCACTTGTTTTGTTTATATTTCAAAAACAAGAATAACCAAGAGATGGCAGAGCATATATGTCAATGCTTATGTTTAGTAAGATTTGCATTTGAAGATACATTATTGCTGTCTTTCTTAGAGATGTGCTGTGGTTTTTCACTATAAGTGTTATTTCGTCTTTTCCTCATTTGGTCCCAGAAAACAAAAGAGATTCTTGAAGGTTCATTTTAAAAATTACTGGGCTCACATGAATCCTTCCATGGTGAAACTTTTCAATAACCTCACACTTATGAAATATAAGTTATAAAATGCGTTCCCTGAAACATTCACAGTAGAGAAAAAGAGAAGGGACACCTAACTTTTATTCCTAAAATAAAATTAAGTCTATATTTCTCTTCTAAAGAAAATAACTACCTAAATAAAAAAGGATTTATTTTTTCTTAAGTAGGCTTTCCAAAAATCTGGCATTTGAATTCATTAGAGGATTTCCTATAGTAAGTTTCCATATGGGCTTACACTGGCAAGACTCAAGGAGTGTGGTTTTCAGTTCTTGGAGTTGATTAGTCTTATGTTGTTTCATTTACTGATCGGATACCCAGTCACAGCTGGAAGTCTTACTTGCAAATCCTCAATTTCCACCTCCATACGGAACAGATGGCTCGGTGGAGTAAAGTAGGAAGTTCTTAGTCTAAAGAAGGCACTTTAGATAGCATTTATTATAGGAAGGACTTCATGACACAGGTCAGAAATTATATAAAATGTTTGTTATTCAGAACATGCACCTCAATCCAATTTAATTCCATGATTGGAGCCATTTCAAAATAAGGGCCAACACTGAACTACCTTGGTTGGAATAGAAACTAGTTGGCTTCTGAACAAGACATTTTCTTTCTTTTTTTTTTTTCAAGTACAACTTGAGGTGATGCCAGGTCTTTATTTTATTATAAACTTTGAAAACAACACTTGGTCTCTCATGAGTTTTCCTGGACTCTATTTCTTTCTTATCCAATAGGCAAAATCTAATATATGTACTGGACAGTGGAGAGGAAACATATTCTCCAAGGTTGTGAAAGAAATCCCTATGTTTACCAAATGGAAATTCCTTCATTTGCTTTCCAGTCCTCTTGAATATAACCACAGAAAGAAATGGGATACACTGGCTGGATCCAAACTCTCAAGTATTTTAGCAGACTCTTCAGAATGAAGACAAAAGAAATTGTGACCTTCTGCTTAAAATAATGCGTAGGATGATTGAAACAGGACTAGACCCTTTGGTAACATATCTGTCATTCTACAAATTATTATGAGAGTCAGCATGATTATTGATACTAGTTCCTATAGCTTACAAAGTGATCATCAGAAATGGTAGCTGCTAGATTTCACCATGGCTATACAAACTGAGTTAAAGATTCATTACCTCTGTGGCATTGGGACAAAAGTGAAACATCAAAGTTTATAAACAGAGCAAAGATATGGAATCCTGTAAACATGAAAAATTGAAAAGGCATTTATAAGCCCCTATGGTCAATAAATCAAGACTTGGCCAATTCATGCTATTTTGATGTTAACATAGCAACTAAATATTTTCCTCTTTTTCATCTACTCCAGTGATCTTGGCATATCTTTGATTGTAGTTTTCATCTCCTTCTCAAGGTGAGTGGTTTTAGGAGGACCAAGACATTGTGAAATAAGAATACAAAAGCCTATATTCCTCTACCTCAATCACTTGCCAACCTATGGCAGGTCACTTAAATTCATTAGATTTATTTTTCCACTTCTAAAATTAAGATAATAATGTGTGGTATGGAAGGATTTAATGGCATGATATATGTGAGTCTACTTGCAAATCTTAACTTTTAGCCATAATCTGTGGACAATATAGCTGCCTATCTAGGTAACTCAAGAGACAGATAAATTACTACAATTAACACTAGAGTCCACCAAGCTGGCTACAATAATTTCAATATTCAAAAACAAAATTTCTGCATTTCAGCCAGCACTTACAAGCTACATTAAAATTGTGCCATTTATAATTGTAAAATAATGTATAATGCACTTAAACACTATTAAAATAAATAAAACTTGTACACTCGGGAGGCAGAGGTAGGAGGATCTTCATGAGTTCGAGGCCACCCTGAGACTACATAGTGAATTCCAGGTCAGCCTCGACCAGAGTGAGATCCTACTTCGAAAAATCAATCAATCAATAAAACTTGTAAAGAGGAAAGTATACGTTAATTATTGAAAGATGCCAATGAAGTAAATTGAAAGAAATACCATGTTTGTGTATATAAATACAAAAAGTAGTAAATATGTCCTAATTTACATGGGTTTGATAAATCTTACATTAAATTCCTGACTAATTGTTTCTAATGGAAGTTAATCAGAAGGCAAGAATTTCAAGAATTTTCTTCAAGGAAAATATAAGCAGTAAGAAGAACTGCACTATGTATTGACATTCAGGGGCTGTGGTAATTATGATTGAATAAAGAAAGAGAACCAGATCAGAATTCAGGTAAACACCTATATTTGTGGAATTATGACATATCTGAAATCTTGGAATAAAGAAATACAATAATCCAATCAATCAGACCAGGCAGTGGAGGCAAGAAAAGCCCCATGGTGTTTCTTAAAAATCAAGCTAAAAATGACGCTTCCTTGCATGTCACGGCGCATGGGAACATACCTTGAAAACGGAACCATCATTAAACCTTCAAACTTCCATTACACAATGCAAAGCTGAGAATTTCCTAAAATACATGACCTAATTAAATAAAAAAAAAAAAACAAGAATAGCCAGGCATGGTGGCGCACGCCTTTCACCCCAGCACTCGGGAGGCAGAGGTAGAAGGATCATTGTGAGTTCGAGGCCACCCTGAGACTACATAGTGAATTCCAGGTCAGCCTGAGCTAGAGTGAGACCCTAGCTCGAAAAACCAAAGCCAAAAAACAAAACAAAACAAAAAAAAAGAATAATGTCAATGCTCGCCCATTAGTGAATATGATATATCCCAAAGTAGAAAAGTTTTGCAATGAAATATAAAATAATGAATCTTTCTTGAATAAGTTTAACCTGCCCATAGACTCTTGTCATTATTTTATTATGGTTATTAGTAAATTGAAGCTAGTAGGAATTAGAGGAATGCAGTGATATGCTTGGTCGCACAATCAGGCATATGGGTTGAAAGAGAGTTTGGGGGTGCTTTTTTACACTCTCAGAGTATGCTCCTATCAATGGATATCAATGGATGTAGTACTCATGCCTAGAACCCTCTGCACAGCCCCTGGAACAGCCCTGGATGTTTTTCAAAGCTGTGGAAGGGCTGAGATTTCACCTGACTCAGAAGTTAACAGGTCATCCTACCACAGTGAACAAAGGAAGTAAGACACATTAGACAAAGCACAGTCTTTTACTTATAGCCCCAGTCACAGCCAGAGTTTCATCATTTTCTCCAATTCCTATAAGGGGGTCTAAAGAAGAGCAGACAACACCCACTCACATGCTTATAGGTTGCATTGCATGAGATGACTCTTGAGCTTCTAACAGGTGGTAAGCCTGCCTGACCTTTGTCCCCAAGGGAGACATTCTCTTTCATTAGACTGGACAACAAACCTGTCTTTTTCAGTCTGGTCACAGGAGTGTGCTGGTTCCCTTGCACAGAATACATTAGTGCTTCCAAAAAGGCTACGGAATAGAAAAGACTACAGATATGGGCATCGATGTCCCTGCCTTATCACTTCTCACTGGGATATTTCTGGTATGTATTCTACACAGACTCTCAGAAGAACTGAACCTCAATTTCCCACAGAGAAAATGACTCACCAGAACTTACCTACTTTCCCTGTCTTGTCACCTTGTTCCATCACTGTATTCCTGGGATCACCTCCCAAACAAAATCCCTGCCCTCAATTTCTCTTCTCACTGCCAGGCTTTGGAAAATCCATACCAAGATGGATAGACCCAAGAAATAAACCCATGGTGAATTTCCAGTGTCCATGACTGACATCTTTTCTTTGTGATGGTAAACATGGCCTCAATAAAAAAGGGAGAAATCCATACTTGGTATGAAATGTCCTGGTAAGAGAACACAGTCTCTCTTCTAATGGGAAGGTTCCAGATTCATAATTACTATGATGGCCCAAATCTTGACTCGCCAGAGCTTCTAGTTGGATTAAAACAAGATAACCATAAACTTGATGGAGTCCAACCTTCTGCAATAGATTCAATAGATTTATTGAAAATTTTAGCAAGGCTGCAGGCCAGGATATGAGCTCATTCTTCAGAAATATGCCTCGGCATCCTGCCACTCCAGTACTTTGAAATGCAACAGAGCAAAAATAAGAAACTGATTTGGCATAAGCCATTGAATCTAAATCCTAATGTAGATAAACACACAAATTGCTTGTGGGTTACTAGAGCTGGCCAACAATGCCTGACTCAGCACATTTGCCCTTGGGTGTCTCCATATGGCATTCTATACCCAAAGAACAAAGAGTATGTTAGAGAATGGTGCCAACTAAACTTTGTGTCTTTTGGCACACCATTATATCTTTCTAAGATTTGCTTTCTTCATTTATTAAATGATGCTGATAATATCTACATCTCAGGGCTTTGTTGAAAGAATTACATGTGATTATATATACACAAAGCTTATGCCACAGGTGCCAGTAGGTTTTTTTCTTTCAGGAAGCATTTACTGAGCACTGTTTACCCACTATACACTGTTCTAAGAGCCCAGAATCCATCTGCAAACATATTAGACAATAATTCTTATCCTAATGGAGCCTGCATACTATTAAGAAGAGATACAGGGAGACTGAAGAGATGGCTCAGTTGTTAAAGGCTTTTGCGCGAAAACCTGCTAACCCAACTTCTATCCTCCCTAGCATCCAAATAAAGTGTTATGACCTCCACATGTGTGCTGTGGCATGCACACCAATACAAACACATGCATGCCTACAAACACAGACATAAGTTAGAAACAATTAAAAGCTTACTAACAAAGTAGAATCAATATTTTTAAAAATACAAGGAAGTGAAGAGCAATTATATGCAAATTTATCGAAGATGTCAGATAGTGATAAATAGGGGAAATTAATGGCGGAAATGAGCAAGAGTGCTGCTTTCTTGGTGAACCAGACACTAACACAAGGGTGAAGGAGATAGACACAGAGAACACTCAACTCCTACCAAACCAGATATCCAGAAATACAGAGGTTCCCAAGACCTCATCACTGAAGTATACCTAAAATGAACCCAACATGGCTCAGGGAAATTCATGGAAGAGGGGGGAGGAAAGATTGTTAGAGCCACAAGTTGGGACATTACGCACAGAGACATTGACTCTTCCCCATAACTGATGGCTACCCCCACAATGCACGATCCAATATTCCCCAATGAGGAGACTCCCTTTGGAGGGGGGAGGAGGCTAATGATAGTACCAGCATTACTGTATATACACTATCTACATAACTAGTTAAAAAATGAAAAAAAGGAATTACCAGGAAAAGAAAAGTAAAGCAAGGTAGGAAAGTGTCAGGAAGGAGAGAGTGGAATAAGGTGGATTATAACAGTTTACAGCATCAAATAAGGTCGTCAGAGAAGGTCTCAATGAGGTTGAGAGTAAATAAAGTATTCACATACCTTGGAGATAATATTGGTTCAGTTCCTAACCCTTGCAATAAAGTGAATGCAATAGTTAAAGCCATCCTGAGCTAATATAACAATACTAGTGGTATCACAATTCTTATTTTCAAACTGTGCATCTATATTAAACCATGTTCCCAAGTCATGGATCAAGTGTGGTTTATGTGGTTTTCCTTAATTCTCTTATTTTTCCTTGAGATATGACATCTAAACTATTTAATTTGTCCATTCACAGATTACAAGGCTGGCTTTTATATTTAACAAATGAATAGCCAATACATTTGACTGGCCATAAAAGGTGTAACAATTTGTTTTTGTTCACTGCTTATGGTAGGCAGAATTATAAGATGGCCCACAAGAGCCCAACTCCTGGTATATGCATCTGGTATACCTTGCCTTCTGAACATGGATTAAACCCTCAAAATGAATGGGACAGACTTTCCCTTGGTTAGGTTACCTTATATAGCCAACGTGATGAGCTGTCACTCTCATGATAATATTATATTATATAAGACTCAATAATAGCTGAGCAAACAGAGTCTCATGCTGGCTCTAGAGAAGTACAACTATCAAATCGTGAGAGCACCTGTAAGGTGACCACATGACAATAAACTTGTATGTTCTCTGGGATCATAGTGAAGTCCCTGGCTCACAGTCAGTAGGAAATGGGGAACATAAGTTCTATAATGGTAAAGAACTAGTTCTGCCAGCAGCATGAGCCTTGCAAAGGGGTCCTGAGCTCAAGCCCAGGTTTGATGGCTTTGTTTTTGCTTTATGTAAACCTGAGTAAAGGATCCAGTTTGGCGTTCCCGAACTCCTAACTAAAGAAACTGTGGGATAATAGATGCATGGTAGTTTTAAAAATATATATCTATTTATTTTTTAAGACAGAGAGATAAAGAAACAGACAGAAAGAGGGAGAGAATGGGTGTAACAAAGCCTCTTGCCACTGCAAGTGAATTCCAGATGCTCGCACCACTTTGTGCATATGGCTCCAAAGAGGTACTAGGGAATGGAACCCAGTTGTAAGGGCCTGTAAGCAAGAACCTTCAATTGTTGAGCCATCTCTCCAACCCTACTTTTTATTTTCATTTTTATTTACTTATTAGAGACAGAGAGAGGGAGAGAGAGGGAGAATGGGCACACCAGGGCTCTGTCCACTGCAAATGAACTCCAGATGCATGTGCCACCAGGTGCATCTGGCTTACGTGGGACCTGGAGAATCAAACCTGGGTCCTTAGGCTTCACAGGCATGCACCTTAACCACTAATCAATCTCTCTAGCCCTCCAACCCTTTTTTTTTTTTTTCGAGGTAGGGTCTCACCCTAGCTCAGGCTGACCTGGAGTTAACTATGTAGTCTCAGGGTGGCCTTGAACTAGTGGCGATCCTCCTACCTCTGCCTCCCAAGTGCTGGGATTAAAGGTGTGCACCACCACGCCCGGCTCCAACCCTATGTTTAAGCAACCGATCATGGTACTTTGTAATGCATCTATGAAAATTGAATACACTGCTAACTATTGAAATTATGTTGTGTGTACCACCACAGAGGCACTCCCTCAGACTGGAAATTTCCACTGTACTTCTCTTGCTTTAATCTATTTTAAGTGCTTCTGTCTGTGTCCTATGTGCAATTTACCATAGAGATTAGAACACAGTCTTAGACCAACTGAGTTCAAAGCATAGCTATGGATAAGTTATTAATTCTATATGCTTTATTTTCTCATTTGTAAAATGGGGATACCTAATACCTTCTACTCAGTTCAAGTGAGTTCTTTTTTTTATATACAGAGTAGGTTATGTTATATAAGGGTGACAATTTAACAATGGAACTTCAGTGGCTTAATGCAATTGAAAAACACTCGTCAGTGATGCTGATGTTTTGACGTGGATTTGGGGGCATTCTGCTTTTCATAGATAGTCATACATTCCACTTGAGGGAGAATCTTCCAAACAGATATTCCACAACTTTTTAAACTTATGTATGAAGCGTGCATATGTGTGTGGGGAACGGCTATACATGTGTGTGTGAGTGTGTGTATGTGTGTGTATGCACACACATTTGTTCATTTCTTGCTCACTGAGTCACACAGAATTGCGTGTAGCAGGTAATTCATGTAAAGTCCTGAAGTCATGTCTATTCACTCAGGTCTTTCTGTGTTCCTCCCATCCCAATGTCCCTACCATCTCACTCTTTTTTTTTATTAATTACAGACATATTAGGTATGGATACATCATGTGTTGATACCATCCTTTCCCTCATCTCCGCTCCCATTCTATAAAGGGCCCTTCTCAGTGGTGTTGCAGACATTCCCCATGGGGTGGTGGTTTATGCATTGTGGGAGAAGCAGTAACTGGGGAGAGGCAGTGCCTTTGGGCATGAGGTCCCAACTTGTGGCTCTAACAATCTTTCCACAAAATTCCCTGAGCCATGTTGGGTGTGTTCATCCAAGCTCCAGCTTAACCCACAGAGGAATTGGGGAGATGAGCAAGAGTGCTGCTTCCATGGCGAGCTGACAATCAGCGCCAGGGTGAAGGAGACAGACGCTGAGGATTCTCAACACCTACCCAAGCAGAGGTCCGGAAGCTTCTGAGAGCTCATCACTGAAGTAGACTTAGAACTCATCCATCAATGTATTTTTAGAGGGTCTTTCATTGGCTTACAGTTCACCAATGAAAGCAGAATGTCTGGGAAATAAGCCCAGCAATCCTCCTCTCTTTGTCTCCCCAGCATTGGGATGGTGAGCACGTGCCACCACACTTGTCATTTTTACGTGGGTACTGAGGATCAAACTCAGATAAGCACTTTCCTGACTGGGCTATCTCACAAGGCCACCATCTTACTATATGGCATAGAAAGAACAAAGGGGTCAGTTTCCATCTTCTTCAGGACTGCCTCTTACATACCATACTACAAAACTTCCTTGTGTTCCTGCCTAACTCAATTATATGTCAGAAAACACAGAAAGAAGGAGTCTACATTTGGAAGTCTTTCCAAGTATGAGTAATCAGGCTCTCAAGGAAGACAGAACTGAGAGATTCAAGAAAGAATAAGAAGTCAAGTGCAAAATCTGGAAATGACTAAGAGTCATGGAATAAACCACTAGAGAAGTAGAGAGGGGTTATGTGAAAATGAGACATATATGTGTTTTCAACTTTCAACCTTGAGTATTTAGCACATTTTCTGGGTGCATGGTAAAAGCTCAAAGTTGTCATCCTTCGTAACTACTGCAATGAATGAGGCATGGGGTGGGCAGTTTTGCCCCCACAAAATTTTCTTCCCCAGACATTTCCAAAGTACAGACTGCTTAACCATCACAAGGATGATGAAACAAATTATCTTATGTACAGGACAGCTCAGCAGAACCTTATCAAGTAAACCACATTCCTATCTTGTAGGCGAAGAATGAAGCTGAAAGATGAGACTGAAGTTTAGATTCCTACAGGCAGCAAAGCTGCCCTGATGCAGGTTCCATTGGAGAAGAACCAGAGGCTTCTCTTAAGCAGAAACACATCAAGTCTGACCAGAACTGGGCACAAAGGATACCTTGCAGGCATCACACAACCTAAGATCAAGAGGGAGGTGGAGCAGTAGCATCTCTGGGAGTGAAAATATTTTCTTTTACTCAGTTGCCAACATTCAGGGAAAGAAATTAAAGCAAAGCTGCTTTCTTAATTTAGGATAATATTTTCCATATTTTTTCTAGAACTCATTTATTTCTGAGACACAAAAGAAAGTAGGGTTATACCAAAAGAAACAGCATCGGCTGGCCTTTAACCCATGATAGGATACACATTTCCTTCGTGTGCTTTAGAAATGGTTTTTAAGAAAGGAAAGTCCAGTTTGTAAAATACTGCACATTTAATTCTTTCTGAGGTTGAGGGGAAGAGATATGACCTGAAATGAGTCACATCCAGGTCAAAGGGAGCCACCCCCTCTCTCCACTCCCACCGCAGTGCTTTCTCCACACACAAGAAGTATCCAACTGTGCCTGTCCCAGATTAACATCAAGCTTCAGGATGATGTGGGAAAATGACCTTTGCTTTATTTGGAGAGTGTAGTAATGGTGTCCTCAACCATCTGAGAACACTTTCCAAATTCATTTTAGCTGTGGTCAAGAACCAACACAGTAGGAACACAGCATTGATTTTGGAGTTGAATGCTTCTGTCAAGAAATAAAATGCCATCTCCAAGTTCTTGGATGATTTATTCCCAATTCATTCATTGGATTTTTATGAGATATGACCTGACATTCTGAGCTACTAACTCTCAAATCAACTACAAAGGCTATAATGAATTGGGATTCAAATTTACAATGTTTTGTGATAAGACTTTATAATGTCCTTCCTCCAAAAATTTTAAAAAGTCTTAGTTTATATTCATTGTATACAGTGATGGGTTCCATAGAGACATTTTCTTTAAGAGAGAGAGAGAAAGAGAGAGAGAGTTTATGGTCACCCGCATGCCATCAGGCACATATGCAAGTCAGAGGAAAACCTCAGGGTGTTTGTCCTCTCCTTCCATCTTATTTATTTATTTGCATGTGTATTGTACACATATGGGTGTACCAGGGCCTCTTGCCACTGTAAACAAGCACCAGATGCTTGTGCATTTTTTTTGCATCCAGCTTACCTGGGTGGCTTTGAAATTGAAGCAGACTTTGCAAACAAGTGCCTTTAATGGCTGAGCCATATTTCGAAGCCCAGCTTTCATTTTTGAAACAGGGTCTCCTCTGTACTGTTTTGTCACTGTATGTGCACTAGTCTAGCTGGCCAGAAGGCTGCTTCCAGATCGTCTTGGCTCCACCTCTCATTAACATAGGTTTGCTAGGATTATGGACTCATGCAATGCTTTGCATCCGTCTTTATGTGGATGCTGGGGAGTTGAACTTGGGTTGGCAAGCTTACTAGCAAGAACTTTAAACTGCTGAGCTATCTCTCCCACATAGTGACATTTTCATTCATATATATATATATATATATACACATACATACTATGGCCACATCTACCTCCATAATCTCCTTTTTTCTCACCTCCACTCCCCTCCCCTCTCACTACTTTCCTTCCTCTTCCTTCCCACAGGCAGTTTCACTTTGCTTTCATGACTTTAAGTATCTACATAAAAAAAGACAACATGTGCAATTTGTCTCTCTGAGACTGGCTTATTTCACTTAATATGGTTCACAGTTTGACCAATTTTCTAGAAAATGACATTTCATTCTTTATAACTGAATAAAATTCCATTGTGTATTGTCACAGTCAGATTCACATTGCTGGCAGAAATCACCAAACCAAGAGCAGCTTGTGGGGGCAAAAAAGGTTTATTTTGGCTTACAGGCTCGAGGGGAGCTCCATGATGGCAGGGGAAAATGATGGCACAAGCAGAGGGTGAACATCACCTCCTGGGAAAAATAAGGTGGACAACAGGGACAGGAGAGTGTGCCAAACACTGGCAAGAGTAAACCAGCTATAATAACCAGAAGCCCACCCCCAACAATACACTGCCTCCAGGAGGCATTATTTCCCAAATCTCCATCAGCTGGGAACCTAGCATTTAGTGCACCTAAGTTTATGAGGAACACCTGACTCAAACTAACACATGTATATCCACCCCATTTTTAAAAATTATTTTATTTATTTTTGGAGAGAGACACAGAGAGAGACAGAGAGAGAGGTAGAGGAAGACAGATAGAGATGGGCACGCCAGCAGTCTCTCAGCTGCTGTGAACGAAATCCAGATGTGTGTGCCCCCTGTGGGCAAGTGCGACATTGCGCCCTTGCTTCACTTTGCATCTGGCTAAACGTGGGACCTGGAGATTGGAACCGGGTTCTTAGGCTTAGGAGGCAGGCACCTTAGCCGCTAAGCCATCTCTCCAGCCCTCCACCCCATTTTTTATTCATCCATTTCTGGATAAACATCCAGGTTTGTGCCATAACTCAGCTATGGTAATTAATATGGTAATAAACATGGATGTGGGTAGAAAGGGAAAGATGGGAGACAGCTCATGAGAAAACGCAACCATAATATAAATATTAATTCCACAATACAAATGGTATTCCCTTGAACCCGCTTTCTGTCTGAATTTAGATCATAGTAGAACTTCACTCAAAAGACGAATATTTACTAAGTTCCAGGTAAACAGTGATCATTCACTTCTCTTCTCAATGAGTATTCCCTTCCAGGAATGCACAAAATGAGTCTTTCATAGTCAGTTCAAGTGGCCTACTTATCCAATAGGTCTCTGTATGCTTCTCACAGAAAGAGCATCCTACCAAAATGAACTGGATATGCTGTTCAAAGTCAGTTCTCTTTAAATACAACATGACCAAGTACTCATGCAGTGTTCAACAAAGACTCCAAAGTCATTTCCTCTGTCAGACAATAAACCAGCACAGTGTTGGGAAGAGCAGGGATGAAAACTTCCATGTTATTTGGGTAGACTAGGAATATGTTATAACTAAACTTAACTTTGCGTTCAAATGCATGAAACAGCTGCCTAGCAATTGCTCAATATAACGATGTAACCAACACCCATGTGGGCAGAGTATGCATTCAGGGTTCTCAGATATAAGATGCTAAGAAGGATTGTCATTTGCTCAATTTCCTATTTTTTCCTGGTTAGAGAACCACACTTTCATTGGTGTGGGGGGGGGGGGAATTGAAAGTATTTTCATTTTCTAAACTCTCCTTTCCCTGAGTATTACAAAGTCACTAGGTTCTGGCCAGTGAAACATGAGCAGTGATGTGAGTGGATTTCTATAAAGAACATAGTCTGATCCGTGAAAAGGAACTTACACAGAAATCTACTAGTATTGCCTATAATATGACCGTGGTGGCTGCCACAGTAGCAGCCATCTTAGACCATGATATCCTTGATGAGGAAAGATATGTACTAGGAAGATTGAGGAAGGAGACTGAGAGAACCTGGGCATGAGGTAAATGTGGAGCTGCTGCCCCATCCTCCAGTAAGTTAGAAAGCAATATTTATTTATTTATTCATTTACATCGTCATTTATTTATTTACTTTTTTTGAGACAGGCTCTGTAGTTCCACACTGGCTTTGAACACACAATATAGCCAACGTCATCCCTCAAAACCTGATTCTTCTACCTTCATTTACCAAGTGCTAGGAATTCAGGCTGTCCTTGTCCTCATGATCCATAGGCCTTATCCTCTGCAGCATTTGCCTCCCAAAATTTACCACCACACTAGCCTACTTTTGAAGCTACAGCCATTTGGGGTTTTCAGATATATGTAGCAAAACTCCATCCTCATTTGTACATGATTTAAATGTAAAATGGATTTTACCCTAAGATATAAGAACCATGCTCACTTAGTAACTGAAGACAGATCACCGTAGAATTTCACTACAAAGAGAATGTTGGCAAAGTTCCAAGTAAACAGTAATGATTTATTTCTCTTTATTTTAAAAGAAAATACCACACATCCAATACAACTACATCTGGCTGAGCTTGTCTTGTTCAGCATATTAAGATCATGTGATTAATTTTACTGACAGTCTAAAGCACAAAGACATGAAAACTGAGCCTAGATCATAAGTAAACAAGTACACATAACAACAATATATCAAAAGGCAAAGAAGCAGGTGTCCTAAAACTCGAATAATATTCACAAACTATAATTAGAGGGATAAAAAGCACAAGATGTTCTTACCTGTTTTTAAAATGAACAACTCTTGGCCAAAGCCTCTTTATTTCTTATCTTCAGTAACTGCCAAACTAGTATAACTGCAAAGCCAAAGAATTTGCCAATCTCTTATGCAACATTAATTCTCTTTATATTCACTGTTCATTTTCTTTACTACTTCATCAGGAGTGCCTTAGACCTATCTTTACAAAATTGTCCCCTTTTCTCTCACCACAAGTCCCATGTAACAGAAAGACACCAACCTTTATAAGAACTTTGTCTTCCACTTCTTCCCACCAAACTAAACAGTTGGCTCAAAAGGAATCCAGGCAGCTATTGCTTTTAGGTGTATCATTGTGCAGATGCTGAGAGATAGAGTAACAACAAGTGAACTGGCTTCCCAACTGCACACATAGCACAGTTAGTACTGGCTTCTGTGTGGACAACCCTTTGATCATTAATCTGTATACCAATCTACTACATATCCATCTTCATCTCTAAACTTGCAGAACCTCTGGATAGCAATGATCATATTTTCCTTAGTATGATTGACATTTCTTCTCATTAACATTCAACTATCTACCATCTCTGGAAAACCATAAAAGGGCTACTTCAACATTGTATAAAAAAGTAAAACTTCAAGATTCAAAACTCATCATAGTGCTGAGAATAAGTGACTGTGACTCCACAGTCAACACTAAATGAGACATGTATAGCATCCCCTTTAAGACTCAAGGAATAATGCGGAAGATGAGGCAGAAAGAATGTAGGAGCCAGAGGATGGGGAGAAGCACTATGGAATGCTGTCTTTCAGGCATGACTTGTCCATTGCATTCATGAGTTCATAGCAACTATCATAACCCACAAAAGATCCATTTAATATTATCCATTTAACATTCTGTTAAAGATGATGGAAGAGTATATAAGGTTCTCATCTCTCCCTGAGAGGTTTTTGGCATTTAATGATGGCTGCAGAAGTAGGAGACATTTTCTGCAGTGCTGTAGTCACTGGATAGGACCCATGTGTTCTCACAAATAATCGCCTACACATGCCCATTCAGGCAACCTTAATTAAGGGTCACACCCACACACCAGAACAAAAAAAAAGCCATCAAAGTAGAAAAGGGCCGGGCATGGTGGCGCACGCCTTTAATCCCAGCACTCAGGAGGCAGAGGTAAGAGGATCGCTGAGAGTTCGAGGCCACCCTGAGACTACATAGTTAATTCCAGGTCAGCCTGGACCAGAGTGAGACCCTACCTCGTAAAAAAAAAAAAAAGTAGAAAAGTGACTAGGTGGAAAGAACAGAGGGTTCAGCAGAAAGGGGATGCAAAAGAAGGTAATGGGAGGATATTATGAACAAAACATGTTATGTGCATGTATAAGTTATCAATAAATTTTAAGTAACCCATCAAAAAGATTTTGGCATGAATCACCCCAAATGGTTTCTGAAAGAAGTATTAAAATGTGACAAAGAACTACTTACTCTCCACAAACAAAACGATGAAAAGAAAAGTTTAGTTAAAAATATAATGTGCTTGGCTGGAGAGATGGCTTAGTGGTTAAGGCGCTTGCCTGCAAAGCCAAAGGACCTCGGTTCAATTCCTCAAGTACCCACGTAAGCCAGATGCACAAGGTGGCGCATGCATCTCGGGTTCGTTTGCAGTGGCTGGAAGCCCTGGTGCGCCCATTCTCTCTTTATCTCTCTCTCAAATAAATAATAAAATAAATGAAATATATAAATTATATATATATATATATATATACATATATATAATTTGCTGTTTATCTTTATATAATTGAGAATGATTATGGAGAAAATAAATAATGATATGCCCCATTTTTATAATTTCTAGGATACATGTTGGTCTCACCAACCAAAGAGCATTTTTTAAAGTACATAAAGCTCACTTCCTTAGGCTACACTGGCTAACCAGTATTCCCCAGGGATCCTCTTTTCTCACTCCTCTCCCCAGTGCTGGAATTACAGCTGTGTGGCCATACCCAGAATTTTATGTGGGTTATTCAGATCAAACTCAGGTCTGTATGCTGGCAAGGTAAGTACTTTACCCACTCAGCTATCATCACATCCCACTTCATTTTTTCTTTTCTTTTCTCCTTCTCCTTGTTTGTTTGTTTGTTTATTTATTTATTTATTAGTTTTTCAAGGTAGAGTCTCGTTCTTGCCCAGGCTGGCCTGGAAGTCACTATGTAGTCTCAGGGTGGCCTCGAACTCACAGCGATAATCCTACCTCTGCCCCCCGAGTGCTGGGATTAAAGGCATGTGTCACCACACCCAGCCCACTTGCTTTTCTTTCTTTTTTAAAAAAATATTTTATTTTATTTATTTATTTGAGAGCAAGAGATACAGAAATAGGCAGGTAGAGAGAGAGAGAATGGGCATACCAGGGCCTCCAGCCACTACAAACAAACTCCAGATGTGTGCGCCCCCTTGTGCATCTGGTTTATGTGAGTCCTGGGAAGGCAAACCTGGGTCCTTTGGCTTTGCATGTAAGCGCCTTAACTTAACTTGAAACTGAAAGCTAAAATAATTTTTAAAATATTTTCTATTTTTTAAAAAAATATTTATTTATTTATTTGGGGGAGAAGAAGAGAGAGAGAGAGAATGGGAATACCAGGGCCTCCAGCCACTGCAAACAAACTCCAGACACATGCGACCCCTTGTGCATCTGGCTTACATGCGTACTGGGGAATTGAACCAGGGTCCTTAGGCTTCACAGGCAAATTCCTTAAACACTAAGCCATTTCCCCAGCCCCAATATTTTCTTTTTATTTTAATTATTTATTTACAAGAGAAGAGAGAAGAGACACAGATAGAGACAATGGGCACAGCAGAGCCTCCAGCAACTGCAAATGAACTCCAGATGCATCTCTCTTTACATGGGCACTGGGGAATTGAACCCGAGACCTTTGGCTTTGCATGCAACTGCCTTTATCACTAAACCATCACTCTAGCCCCCAAAATATTTTTTTAAAGTTCCTCCCACTGGGCATGGTGGCGCATGCCTTTAATCCCAGCACTCGGGAGGCAGAGGTAGGAGGATCACTGTGAGTTCAAGGCCACCCTGAGACTACATAGTGAATTCCAGGTCAGCCTGAGCTAGAGTGAGACCCTACCTCGAAAAAAAAAAAAAAGTTTCTCCCATCATCAACTTTTCTTCAGTTATTTTGAGCCAGCAATGAAAAGTAACTATAATAGTAACTTATTCAATGTTTTATAAAAGTAGTATTTTTAAAGGGAAATTCATCTGAGATGAACAAAGTTAGCAAAAGCACTAATCAAACTGTATCTGTGTAGTGGCAGAAATCTGAAATATCTAAATGGCATATAGTAAGATTCAAGTTAGCTTTTTGTTTTCCATCTTGAGAACATTTCCTCACAATAAGAACCCAAACATAAAATTGATGTTAATTATTTCATGGTGTTATAGAATGAATGTTTGTGTCTCCTCAAAATCTTTATGGTAATGTCCAATCTCCAAAATGATGGTATTGGAAATGGGACCTTTGTGAGGTGATTGGGTTATGAAGTTAGAAGTTCAGGAATGGGATTCGAGCCTTTGTAAGAAAAGACATGCAAGAGATGGTCACTATCACAAGAGAAAAAGTGGCCATCTGTATGTCAGAAAAGGGTCTTTCTCTAGACACTGAATCTGTTGTTGACATCTTAATCTTGGATTTCCCAGCCTCCAAAGCTGTGTCAAGTAAATATTTAGTGTTTAAGCGATCTGACATATGGCATTTGTTATAGCAGTCATGAACTGGCTCAGACAAATATATAAGTAAGTGTTCTAGCCATATGTTTAAAAGACTATATCACCACTCTTTGAAGAGGACCTGTCCACAAATTTGGACCCTTTTCTTGAAAAAAATGAATTGAAAATGTTGCAATGTTATTAAAGATAAATGTGTCAATGCAATTTTGATAGAAATTCTATTTCTATTCTAAGAACTTAGTTTCATTTTAATTTTTCTTTTTTAACTTATTCTATACAAGTCTAAATTAATTTGGTTAGAAAAAGATCCCAGGTACCAAACTCTATTGAAATGTATGTTTCAATACATATTTGCATACACATCTATAGAATGTTGAAATAGTCTCCTAAGGAGTCTCTTAACTAAAATTTCTCATAGACTTCTAGCAATTTATTCCACTAAAATATAGCCAGAAACTCTAAGTGACAATTACCTGTTTGCAACTCAGGAACTAAGGTCCAAGAGAAAGGAGTGTAAAGTATTAGACCTCCTCACTAGTTGTGCAAAATGGCTATATACAGGGAACTGACTAGAGACTGAGGAGAAAGGCTGTCCCAGTGTCACTCTCATTGGTCACTTGCCCATTTGCTGCCAGTGAGAGTCAGTCCTCAGAAGCTAGTATAAGCATAAACCAGGCACGGTGGTACATGTCTATAATCCCAGCACTTGGGAGATAGAAGAAGGAAGATCAGGAGCTCAAGGTCATCCTCATACACACAGCAAGATCATAACCAGTCTGGGATACAGGAGACGCTGTCACAAAAAAGAAAGCAAGAGAGACAGGTAGGTGCATCTTTTCTATCAGGTGAGATTCTGTTCCATAGTGGAACCTGTGCCTGTGCTATATAATCAGGAAGAAGCATCCCCAGATTCATGGTACTGTTTTATACCATGATAGTGAGGATATGAACACAGAAGGGACAGTGGGCTCTACTCTATTTGTAGGTTGTAGATGAGTGGCCATCTGGTCAAGCAAATACTGTGAATGAACTATAAATGTGCTATAAATGTTGCTGAAGTTAGATAAGTAAGTGGTTCAGCTAAAACAATTCCCAGGGATCTATTTCCCAGATAGTTTCAAATCCCCAGTTTACCGAGAGCTTTCACAGCTCATTTCCTCACAAATGGGTAAACCTGGTAAAAAAAAAAAATGTTCCCCAAGAGCCTTTGGGCATAAGGTACAGTTTCCAAGAGCCCAAGCATCCTTGGCTACTTGTAAGTATTATTGGAAGGCACTCAAAACAAACACTCCATTTGCCTGATCTTCAGCAAAGAAAATATCAGTTTGTATGAGCTAATGTGGATGTTATTTTTTAATTAGCTGTGCAGCCATTTCAGGGTAGCTAATATCATTGTCCTCAACTGAAGTCTTTTGAACTGAAATTTAAGCAAGCTGCAAAGCTTATGACATTAAGTGCTCGAGAGAAACTCACATAGGAGTAGATTTGGCCCAGACATGCAAGAAAGAGACTTTCCTTTGACTTACTGAGGTATTTCAACCATGAAGAAAGTTGAAAGTTTGGTAGACACAGCAAGAGCTGGCTTCACAGGCATCCAACTGTGGAATCAATTGTCCAGTGTTTTGAATTCAAAGGGGCCTAGTGTTGAGCTCAGTGTCTGCTGCCATTGTCTTGAAATTCTTAATAACCTTTACCACACACGATTTATCCATACAAAGTTTCTATTAATAAAAAAAATAAATAAAACCCAAGATAAAAAAAAATCTTTTCCAGTGGGCTCTATGTTTTCATTTTGCACTTGATCTCATGGATGATGTGGTAACCCTGAAAATAGCAAGGAGTCTAAGATCTCTCCTACCCCATTCTGGCATCTTTCCTTCTTATCATTGGTAAATATATGATTCTCTAATTGTATTAAATTAAAACTTTATGTTTTTAGCAACTGAGTATGCAGATAACACTAGAAGAAATCAAACATGAGTGTGAACCATACAGTAATTCTACATATGATCTTTACACCTATGTTAGGTCAAGAGTTATTTTAAAATTTAAAAAGTTGAGCTGGGCCTCGTGGCGCATGCCTTTTATCCCAGCACTTGGGAGGCAGAGGTAGGAGGATCATCCAGAGTTCGAGGCCACCCTGACACTACATAGTTAATTCCAGGTCAGCCTTAGCTAAAGTGAGACCCTACCTCAAAAAACCAAAAAAAAAAAAATTTTAAAGTTCAGTGATTTAAAGAGTAATGTGTATGTTAACCTAAAATAAAAATAAGCCCTCTACAAATGAAAATTAAAAATAAAAAAATCATGTTTTTTTCTAAAAGACATCGCAGAAGGAAACAAAGTTTAGACATAGAAATTACAAATGTAACACTATAATTCTAAGTTTTTATCTTGATGGTGGAGAGAGGTGAGGGAGGGGGGAGCCAGAGAAAGAGAGATGGAGGGAGAGGTGAAGAAGACATAAGCCAGATCAGATCAGTTATCTTCTTTCTTGAGCTGCACATTCAAAAGAACAGTGTTAGTATGCGAAATATAGAAGTGGACTGGAGAGATGGCTTAGAGGTTAAGGTGCTTGCCTGAAAAGCCAAAGGACCCCAGTTCAATTCCCCAGTACCCACATAAGCCAGATGCACAAGGTGGCACATGTATCTGGAGTTCCTTTGCAGTGGCTGGAAGGCCTGGCGCACCCATTCACTCTCTCTGTCTCTCTTGCTCTCTCTCTCTCTCTCTCTCTCTCCCTCTCTCAAATAAATAAAAATAAAATATTAAAAAAAGAAATAGAGAAGACAAAATTAATACATAAATAATTACTTTTCAACCTTTGTGCTATTGATATTTCTGGAATGAGATTGTCTTGTATTCTGTGGGATATTTTGCAGTATCCCTGGCCTTTACACACGTGATGCAGGCAGCACTCTTTACACATAGTCATAATAATATCTTCAGATATGCTCAAATGCACACCAAAATCGCTCAATGCTGAGAATTCCTGAAACACTCATCATTTAAGGTAGAGATAAGTGAAATTAAGATCATAAAATTGGCCAGAGCTGGTGGCTCACACCTTTAATCCCAGCACTTAGGAGGCAGAGTTTATGAGGATCACAGTGAGTTCGAGGCAAGCTTGGGACTACCAAGTGAGTTCCAGGTCAGCCTGGGTTTGAGTGAGACTCTACCTCAAGAAAACCCCAAAACAGAAAGAAAGAAAGAAAGAAAGAAAGAAAGAAAGAAAGAAAGAAGGGAGGGAGGGAGGGAGGGAGGGAGGGGGGAGGAAGGAAGGAAGGAAGGAAGGAAGGAAGGAAGGAAGGAAGGAAGGAAGGAAGGAAGGAAGGAAGGAGAAAGAAAGAAGAAAGAAAGAGAAGAGAAGAGAAGAGAAGAGAAGAGAAGAGAAGAGAGAAGAGAAAAGAGAAAAGAAAAGAAAAGAAAAGAAAAGAAAAGAAAAGAAAAGAAAAGAAAAGAAAAGAAAAGAAAAGAAAAGAAAATTGAATGATGGATTTTAAAAGGTAGAAAAGCACCACTGCGTAGTGGAGAAGCACAGGTGGTTCTGAGGATGGAAAGCCAAGAAGCAGGAATTGGCAAATGAGGACAGAGAGTTACGGACTATGACACTAGTCTGTGCAAAGGTGGTGAGGTGCTAATGAGTTTGATGTATTGAAGGAACATAAAGAAAGCAGAGTAGCTGAAGTGTGATGGCATAGAGTGGCTAGGCAGAGGCCAGAACACACAAATTGTGGTTTATAATCAAGAAGATATCTGAGTTGTGGAGAATGATGCAGATAGCAGGAGTTTAAAAATCTTAGGAGAGGCTGGAGGGATGGCTTAGTGGTTAAGGCACGTGCCTACAAAGCCAAAGGACCTTGGTTCAATTCCCCAAGACCCACATAAGCCAGATGCACAAGGTGGCACATGCATCTGGATTTCGTTTGCAGTGGCTAGAAGCCCTGGCACACCCAATCTCTCTCTCTCTCTCTCTTTCTTCCTCTTTGCCTCTCTCAAATAAATAAATAAAAATAAAATATTTTTTTTTAATCTGTAGGAGAGAGATTATGGGAGCTGGAAAAGAGATTTAGTTGTCAACTGGAAAATAATGAATACATTTGTCCCATGATGACTGAAAGCTGAAAAAGGGAAGCAGAGCCAGGAGACTCCAAAGCTGGAGGACCAGTTATTCTGAAGCTCCTTTAAGGTGTATCAGTTCAATTGCAGTTGCAAGAGAGCCTGACTCAAAGAGGGTGGAGCATAGATACCTCAAAGCTGTCTTCTGACCTCCACATGCAAATCATGGTGCTCACACATGCACAGACCCCACACACGCCACCACCGCCATGAATAGTCTATGTAGATGCAATTATATTAAGATGGTTAGGTCTAAGGACTGCTGTCCTTACAAAAAAAGCAGAGAGGACACATGTGGTCTCAAACACATACAGGAAAGAAGTGACAATGAATGTTAAGATTAGTGTGGCACAGCTATAAGCCACTAGAAGATAGGAGGAAGCAGGATGGAACCTTGATAAGAAGTGTGGTCTGATTCATTCCTTTATTTTGGACATATGGCATCCAGAACCAAAGGACAAAATATTCTCACTTTAAACTCTTCAGTTTGTGGTCACTTGTGTTTTGCACCCTCCCATAGAGTGCTCAGCTCAGCCAAGATCAGCATGTACCCTCTAGACCCTGAAGCCTAATAATGGCTGAAAAGACCACAATCAAGGCTGCTAGAGTCTTTGCATGATCAGATAACTCTTCCTATAAGATGTCAGCCTGACAGGCAGACACTGCTCCAAAGAGACCTGGTAGTCTTCTACTCTTCGACCACACCTGAGTTAGCCAATGCAAAATGCCATGAAGTACAGAATGGTCATGAGTCAAGTTCCTAGTGCTCCTTTACTAGAGTCAAAGGTTATTTACATCCACCTGCATCTCCCTCCAATAGATAAACCAGAGCATTGGAGCTCCAATGATGGAAAGCTAGGCAATGAGAGAAATGTGCCAGAGAGTAGTTCTCCTCTCATTCTTTCAATGTTTTCTTGTTTGTTTGTTTGTTCATTTGAAACAGGGTCTCATGTAGTCCAGGCTGGCCTCAAACTTGCTATATAACTGAGAATAAATTTGAACTCTTCATTATCTTGTGTATACTTCCCAAGAGCTGAGATTATAGACTTACAGGCATGCCCTACCACACCTGGCACATACTTTCAACGCTTAAGTAAAAAATTACATATCCATTTTCTTAGTAACATGACAAGATAGATGTACAAAATTAAAGGGACAAATTGTAAGGAAAGGGGTAACTAACCAACTGGAATTTTCAAAACATGATAGCAGGTCTGAATTTGTCTTTCAGTCATCTGAAAAGGCGGGAACATCCTCATGGTAACACATTCCCCTCCATTTGTGATTTTCCTCAAAACTATTCCTACACCCATACCCTCTGTTCTTTTGAAAACAAAAATTTTACATTTTTCCTGAAAAGTGTGTTCATTTCATGAAACTTGAGAAACATAGATAAGCATTATTCCTGGGGGGTAGAGTGTAGACATTAAAGTGCGTGTACAGAGATCAAAAGACAATCCAACTAAGCTGAGGGTGTAGCTCCAGTAGTAGAGTGCTGGCCCGGTATGCACAAGGCCTTGGGATCAATTCCCAGTACTGAAAACTAAAAACTAAATAAATAAATGAATAAAGACAATCAACCCATAAGTTCAGATTTTTAAAAGAAATATTTAATTAATTTATTTATTTGAGAAAGAGACAGAAAGAGGCAGATAGAAAGATAAACAATGAGCATGCTAGTGCCTCTAGCCACTGCAAATGAACTCCAGGCCCATGTACGACCTTGTGCATCTGGCTTACTTGGCTATTGGAAAATTGAATGCAGGTCCTTAGGCTTTGCAAGCAAGAACCTTAACCACTATGATAGCTCTCCAGCACTAAATGCAGTTTTATAATTGTCTTTTAAAACTGCATATGAGGGCTGGAGAGATTGCAAAATGGTTAAGTCACTAAGCCTAACTGCAAAGCCTAGCAACCTAGGTTCGATCCCCCAGTACCCACCAGAAAGCCAGATGCACAAAATGGTGTGTGAATCTGGATTTTCTTCACAATGGCTAGAGGCCCTGACATGCCCATTTCTCTCTCTCTCTCTCTCTCTCTCTGTGTGTGTGTGTTTCTGTTCTTTTCTCTCCCTCTTTCTGTGCAAATAAATAAAAAAATTAAACTGTGCATGAATAATATGATATTGAATATTCTACATTATTAAACAGTTCTCCATAATAATGCAATGTGATAATTTAACTTATCCACTCTTATAGACTGTCTCCACTCTTCCCTTCCCTTTATTTAAAGAAAAGGCAGTTATAACACATCCTTAAAGCTAAATTTGGCACACAATGAGGATTTTTTTTCTTTCTTTTTTTTTTATAGAGAGACACAGACAGAGACAGAGAGAGAAGGAGAGTAAAACAGATAGAGAATGGGCATGCCAGCAGCCTCTCAGCCACTGTGAACGAACTCCAGATGCATGTGCCCCTTTGTGGGCAAGTGCAACATTGCACTCTTGCATCACTTTGCATCTGGATAAACGTGGGTCCTGGAGATTGAAACTGGCGTTCTTAGGCTTAGGAGGCAGGCGCCTTAACCACTAAGCCATCTCTCCAGCCCAATCAGGATGATTTTTATGGGCTAATTTTTGAATATGGCCTATGGGACCTGAGGAATTAACATTTTAAAGGATTTTGATTACTACTCCTACTGCTGTGTTTCCCCTACTTCTCCAGCCAAGACTTTGAATGGAACCCCAGCAGCAATATGTTTCTTATCTAACCCAGTCACCAGTGTTATAACTTACATAGTTTTCATTATTGCCAAATTTACTCATGAAGATGGTAACATGAAGTCACTTGGATCTGTTATTTAAATGAACCTTACAGGGGTGAAGAGATGACTCAGCAGTTAAGTGTGCATTCTGCACAACTATGAAGGATTAAGGAGGGCCTGAGTCCTCTAGAGTTTGAATCTCCAGAACCCACATAAACAGCTGCAAGGGGCCACACACATTTGTAACTCCAGTCATGTGAGTGAGCATAGACCAGAGAATCTAGGAATCAGAGAATTACTGGGGCAAGCTCTGGAATCAGTAAGAGTCTCTGTCACAAAGAAAATTGGGCAGGTGAGTGATGGGGGGGGACACGTAACCATCTTCTCCAGCCACCTCAGTTGAGTCCATGGAGCACCATGGGCAAGTGCACAAGGCATTGTGTCACCACATACATGTGCACAAAACACACACAACATACACACTACACCACCCCACTCCACACACCATTACACACATGGAAAAAATAAAATAGGGCTGGAGAGATGGCTTAGCAAATAAGGCGCCTGCCTGCGAAGCCTAAGAATGCCTGTTGGATTCTCAAGGTCCCACATTTAGCCAGACACAAAAGTGACACAGGCATGCAATGTTGCACATGTGCACAAGGGGGCACACGCGTCTGGAGTTTGTTCACAGTGGCTGGAAGGCTGCTGGCATGTCCATTCTCTATGTATCTCTCTCTCAAATTAAAAAAATAATAATATAATATAATAAAAAACAGACTATGCATATATGTGTATATGTAAAGTTTTTAAATTGATCATAGACCTAAGTGTAAATGCTATAGCTTAAAATGTTTCCAGAAGAAAACACAGGAGAATATCTTTATGACTTTGGGGTAGACAAATATTTCCTGAGACACAAATTTGATAAACTTGGAATCATATATTTTTAAATGTCAAAGCTTGTAATCATGAAAACACACTTCACTATTTTTTTCACACTTCATTTTTGAAGCGAAAAGAATGTGGCACAGGCAGAAATATTTAAAATGTGGTTAAGTGCTTGCTTGTGAAGCCTAGGGACCCTGGTCAATTCCTCAGTACCCACTTAAGCCAGATGTACAAGGTGGCGTATGCATCTGTTTGTTTGCAGTGACTGGAGGCTCTGGTGTGCCTATTCTCTCTCTTTCTCTCTCCCTCTTTTTCTGTCTGTTGCTCTCAAATAAATAAATAAAAATTAACAAAAAATATATGACTTGGGCTGGAGAGATGGTAGTGGTTAAACGTTTGCCTATGAAGCCTAAGGACCCCGGTTCGAGGCTCAATTCTCCAGGACCCACGTAAGCCAGATGCACAAGGGGGTGCATGCATCTGGAGTTCGTTTGCAGTGGCTGGAGGTCCTGGTGCACCCATTCTCTCTCTCTCTCTCTCTACCTGCCTATTTCTGTATCTCTCTCTCTCTCAAATAAATAAATAAAAAATTAAATAAAACATTTAAAAATATATATATGACTTGTACCCAGACACACACACACACACACACACACCCAACACACACCCAACACACACACATATTAATCTACCTAGAAATAAAGAAAATGAACAACCCAATAATAATTGGAGAAGGCACTTATCAACATAAAATGTTCAAATAATCTATAATGTTGTGAAAAGTTGCTCAAGAAGAAACACATAGTAAGAGGGTTGTGAGGGGGCTGGAGAGTTGGCTTAACAGTTAAGGAATTTGCCTGCGAAGTCAAAGGACCTCAGTTCAATTTCCCAGAACCCACATAAGCCAGATGCACAAGGGGCACACGTGTCTGGAATTTGTTTGCAGTGGCTGGAGGCCCTGGTGCATCCATTCTCTCTCTCTCTCTCTCTCTCTCTCTCTCTCTCTCTCTCTGCCTTTCACTCAAATAAATAAATAAAAATAAAAATAAAGGGTTGTGAGGATAGCCCAGTAATGTTCTTCCTGTAAGTATGAGGACCAGAGTTCAATCCCCAGAACATACGTTTTTAAAACAGCCAGGCATAGTGGTGCATGCTTATATAATCCCAGAGCTGGCAGAGTGAGGTAGAAGGATCCCTGAGGTTTACTGGCTAGCCAGTCTATCCTATTTGGCAAGTTCCAGGCCAGTGAAAGACCATGTCTCCAAAATGGTTGACAGCACCTGAGAAACAACACCCTAGATTGTTCTCTTGCCTCCACATGTACGCACATGAACATGCACTCCCTCCCACAAACATGCAGAAAATTACACATACCCACAAAATGTTCATATTAATGCAACAGTTAGATTCAATACTACCCTAGACAATGTTTTAAGGCAAGAAAAATATATAAGGGACATTTACCTTGGAAACAAAGAATAAAAACAAAGCTTATTGCCAAAATATACAAACATATTATACAGGAAGAAAATATACAAAATATACCCTCAAAAGTTAACAGAGCTATATAAAAATGGATTTAGCACAGTCTTTGGAAAAAACATCAATATTAAAAAAAAAAAAACAACAGCAACACTATATATCTATTTGCTACCAGTGAAGAATTGGAAGTTTAAGGCTAGAGAGTTGGCTCAACCATTAAATGTACTTCATGCACAAGTATGAGGGCCTGAGGGGGCATGAAACTGCCTGAGTTCAAAACGCCAGGTTCCACATAAAACAGCTGGCCAAAGAGACTGGAGAGATGGATTAGTTGTTAAGGCGCTTGCCTGCAAAACCTAAGGACCCAGTTTTGAGTCCCCAATAACCATGTAAGTCAGATGCACAAGGGGGCACATGTGTCTGGAGTTCCTTCGCAGTGACTGGAAACCCTAGCATGCCCTTTCTCCCTGCCCTCCCTCTCTCCTCTCTCTCTCTCTCTCTCTCTCTCTCTCTCTCTCTCTCTGTCTCATAAATAAATAAAATATTTTTACATGAAGGTAAAACAGCTGGGTGTAGTCACATGCACCTATAAGCCAAGGTCCGTAGGGGAGCACAGACCCATCTTCAGAGCTGCACAAGCTCCAGTAAAGGAGACTCTGGCTCCAAAATAAGACCAGGTGGAAGAGCAATGGAGCAGTTCCCTTCATCTAATGTTCCACCTCAGCCTCTGTAGGCAAGCGACCTTTGCTGTAGGTAAGCATATGGGGCACAGCAAGGTCATATACATGTGCACACACACACACACACACACACACACACACACACACAATTAAAAAAAGAATTGGAAGATGAAATTAGGAAAATAACACAGTCTACAGTTTAATTAATGCACACTCAGGAATAAATTTAACCGTGTGTGTGTGTGTGTCCTAAAATCTGGAAAAAAAATAAAATATTACTGGAAAGAGAAACAAGACAAATCAATCTATAATATGAACACAATTCCAAAAAATATTCCAGAATCAAGAGGCTCTGGTGTGCCCATTCTCTCTCTTTCTACCTCTCTCTCTCAAATAAATAAATAAATAAAACTTTTTAAATGCTAGAATCAGTTCTTATAGAAATTGACATTTTCTAAACCCTTATAGAAATGCAAAGAATCCAAAATATCCAATGCATTTTGAATAAGAAGATCAGTGTAACAGGCCATGTATTACCTTATTTCAAGACTCACTATGATGCTACAGCAACCAAAACATGGTAATATTTACATTTTGAAATACACAGAATAATTGAATGGACCAAATACTCCCACAAAAGAAATACATGTAACAAAGTCACATGATTTCAACAATGGTGTCAAAACTAACTTAGTGATATAAGAATAAACCTTCAATGGATGGTGCTGTAACATTTAAATAAAACTAACCCCTGCCTCACAACATATATAATATCAAAATTGAATCACAGACATAAATATAATCCCTAAAATTATAAAATATTTTGGGAGCTGGGGAGAAGGCTCTATGGTTAAAGGTGCTCACTTGCAAAACCTGCTAAACCTTGCTCAATTCCCCAGTAACCATGTAAAACCAGATGCAAAACGTGGTGCATGCATTTGGAGTTTTTTTGCAGTGGAAAAAGGCCCTGGTGCACCCATATTCTGTCTCTCTGCCTATCTCTCTCTCTCTCTTTCTATCCATCTACCTCTCAAATAAATAAAAGATATTTTCAAATGTATAAAATATTTTGAAGTATAGAAGTAAATTTCTGCAATTTTGAGGCCAACAGAGTTATATTAGTGTTGAAAAATAAATAAGCATTGACAAACATGTTATAAATTAGATTCAAAATGTATATGCCTGCCCTTTGGAACATTCCTTCTAATTTGAAAAGGCAGGAGATAGATTAGAAGTATCCAAAACACATAACATTTGACTTATTCTTAGTATATATAGAATTCTTCAACTCAAAAATTCGGTTTCTTTGAAACTACAAAAACATTTGGAAGCTGCAAAAGAAGATATGTTAAAAGCTGATGAACACAGGATAAAATATTTGTTTATCAACATTAGTTTTTAAAGCAATGCAAATTAAACAAACATGAAATATCGTTAAACCTACTAGAACTGAAAACATACTGTATGATCAATTACTATCTGATTAAGAATTGCTGACAAAAATGTGTAACAACTGGAACTTTCATACCTTGCTGATAGGAGCATGAAATTTAACAACCTTTTACAGAAGTGTACAGCTGTGTCTTATAAAATTAAACATACATGTATCATATTACCTGAGCCATTTATTTTTTATTATGTGTTTGTTTATGTATAGTCATGCACATGCCATGCCACAGAACACATGGGGAGGTCAGAGGACAACTTCAGGGTATTTGTCCTCCCCCTTTCACCTTGCTTGAAACAGGGTCTCCCGTGTTGTTTTTGCCATTGTGTATGCACTAGCATACAGCAAGCTTCTGTATTCTCCTGGCTCCACCTCCCATTGCCATAGGCATGTGGGTATTAGAGATGTGTGTGCTACACTTTGCATTAGGCTTTATGTGTGTGCTGCAGAATTGAACTCAGGCCAGCAGGCTTTACAAGAAAGTGATTGTAACTGCATTGTAACTCCATTGACCATACTTTTAGGTATTAACTTGATAGAAGGTAAGGCATATGTCCCCCGCCCAAAGAATTATACACAAATATTTACTAGTAATTGTGTTCATATAATCCCCAAAGTAAAAACAACTCAATTGTTCATCAAATGATGAATAAGTAAGCATTCTATAATGTGTCTAAGAATGAAACGTGACTCAACATAAAAGAAATAAAGTACTGATAAACACAAGAATATGCAGGAAGCTCAAAAAGACACGCAACAAAGCAAAGTAGGAAAAAGCGCACATACTCTATGGTTTCAATTAAAGAAATTCTGGAACAAGCGGCATTGATCTATAGGGTAAGAAAGATCACTAGTTGCCTGGTACTGAGCATTGACTAGAAAGAACTGTGAAGAAGTTCTTGGTGCTAGGGAAAATATCTGATATTTTGATTGCTGTGGTAAGTGTGTGTGTTTGTGTGTATAACCCCATCAACCCACATAGTTACAACTTGGACTATTTTATTGGCTTTTAATCATACTTCATTATATATACTTTATTGAAAACTTTAACATATGAATATATACAAATTGGTCATATTCCCATTGGGTTATACTCTTATGTTCCCTCTTCTCTGTTCCCATTCCACTGAAGACCCTCATCAATTGGGTTATTGGTAATCACTCAGGGGTCAGAAATGTGCCAGTTAATCCCCATGTGAATGGGGGGGAACAATGCCTCAAAGTATACCTTCCCACCCTGTGGCTCTTACATTCTTTTAGTAATGTTCCCTGATCCTTGAAAAAATCAGAATAATATAAATAAAAATATATATATTTAAAATTTTTAAAAAAGAAAAATGTGCTATCAGTCACTTTTAGTGTTGAGCTCTCAGCAGCCTCTGATTTTCTGTTTTAATAAGTTTTAAATCTCCTCGATGTCTACCATCATCTCCCTGGAGCAGAATTCATATTTAATCTGCCCTTTCCTCTGTAATGTTTCCTGGGCTCTGGCAGATGTGATTGAGATGGCTTGTCTCATGCTAGGCAGTTGGCTTTCCTTTTTGTCATTCTGAAGGGTCTTGGGTCTCCCTGGCATTCACCACCACCTGTAAAGGGCTGATTCTCTAGCTAAGAGTTAAATAGCATAGATCAGTTACATACCCACACATATGACTAAATTTATAACGGCTCGCAAGGCTAAATGTTGGCAACCATATGAAGCCACTGTAACTTATACACATTAATGAAGAAGTGTTTTGGCAGTTAACTTCAAATAAACCACTTTTCTATGACATAGCAATTCCACTTTTAGCTATATACTGAAGAAATCAACATGTCCACAAAAGAGACTTCTAAAAGACAGTTCATGGAAGCTTTATTCACACCGGGCGAAGACTAGAAATTACCCAAATTCTTATCAACATGAAAATAGATACATTGTGCTATGTTCTAAAGGAAAACCATAGTAACAAAGC
Source organism: Orientallactaga sibirica (assembly GCA_036365145.1). Classification (NCBI taxonomy): domain Eukaryota; kingdom Metazoa; phylum Chordata; class Mammalia; order Rodentia; family Dipodidae; genus Orientallactaga; species Orientallactaga sibirica. The sequence continues at coordinate 9,334,132 of JAEOAD010000840.1, forward strand.
AACAACTGAATGATGCCCACAACAATAAAGGTCTCAGAATTATTGTGTTAACTGAAAGATACATAGAAGTTCATACAGTATGGTTCCATTTGGATAGATTTCAAAATAATCAGCACAAATCTGTGTGGGAAGAAATCAGTGGTAGTTGCCTCTGGGCAGAGAAACTATCTGAAAGAGGCCCCAAGAGGAGACAAGTTCCTGGGGTAATGAAAATGTTTCATACCATATTTCTCATAATTCATTAAGCTGTGGCCTTTGATTGGTGCATTTTTACTATATGTACTAGATCTCTTGACAAAGCATAAGTAAAATTTGAAGCAGGAAGACAGGGTTGAGACTATTGGAGCTTGCGTTCATTTATACTTATTTTCTCGTTTTCCTAGTGCTTCTAAAGATGATAAATATGAAACATACCCTTTACCAACAACAAAATTCCTCCGAGAGCAAAGTGACATGGAGCTGCAGTCCTTGGAGGATACAAAGAAACAAAAACATGAGACTTAAGAGATGTAAAGGCACAGATTCCATGAACTCACATAAGAAAGGAAGGATGTTAAATTGGAAACCAAAATATTTTCTGTTTGCTAACAGAAATGCTCACGTATGCAACAGGTTAAGGAAGGCAAAGGGCTAATGAAATGTCAGTCTAGCCATCACAGTTGTCTGAAGATGCATTTGAATCCACTCAGTCCCCACTCTAAACAAATGTGGCTTTCTCTCAGAGTTACTCATAACAAACCATGTACCCTGTGGTCACAGTTAATCTGACTTGCGAGGTCCTGAGCTTGAGGGCTGTGTATGCCAGAAGGTTTCTCAGAGGCCTTTTTACAAACAGTCCTTGCCACACAAGAAGCAATGCATTTCCCACA